>JAOQGH010000032.1:58970440-58986120 GCA_025769975.1 Gallinago jamesoni
AGGCTGGATGGGGCTTTGAGCAACCTGCTCTGGTGGGAGGTGCCCCTGCCCATGGCAGGGGGGTTGGAACTCAATGATCTTTAAGGGCCCTTTCCAACCCAAATGATTCTATGATTCTATATTAATTTATTTATATTTGCGTATCAGAAATGTCACTATCATGATACACGCTGGGACTACTGCAGTAATAGTATAGTAGTAGCTGTGCTATTACAGTTAATTAATAAAAAGGCAGCATTCTAGAGATCTGAATGGCAGCCTTTGTACACATTTTGGGCAACAGGGTGGTGACAGTGGCTGAGAATTGGCACTGTCAGGCCAAGAAAGCGATGGGGGGTGGGGGGGAGAGAACTTTTTAAAAGCTGACTGCCTGAACTGGCAGTAAGAGTACATAAGATAAACAAGAAGAAATCCTTTCACAGTGAGGGAATGTAATGATTCCCATAAGATCATCTTTTAATACCCTCACTGCAAGCACAGTTAAATGAAGTAACTGGCAGCAACATCCAGCATAAAGTCATCCGCTGTTTATTAACAGCAGCTCTAATTAATCTAAAGTCAGCGCAATCTAAACAACAAAAAAAATAATATCTGCAATCAATCTTCGAAGTTTTCTGGACCATCTGGTAGACTCCTCTCCCTCCTGCAGTAATCTTATCTGATTACCAGGCCAGGAGCAGTTGTGAGCTCCCCAGCAAGAGCTGTGTTTTCTGTATCACATGTCGGGGCGCACGGAAACTTAGGAGGTGACCGAGGTGAGAAGGTTTCAAAGTAGGAGGAAGATGCTTCCTTCCCACACTTCCACGTGTGATCAATAGATCAAGTGAAACAGGTGCAAGAGGGGTGAAACGGTCTCCTTAAGGTGATTCTCTGCGTGAGAAGGAGAGCGGAGGCTCGAGGGACGTCACTGGAGTGGCGTTGGTGGGCTGGGACTGCTGGGTCTGCATGATGCCCTCCTGATGTACTGCTCAGGTCAGACAAATCAGAAGTAACTAGAAGCACTGGTGCTGCAAGTGATTTTATTCAGGTTCAACTGGCCTACGCATGGCTGTGCGATGAGGAAAGCCAGCTAGCAACTTCAACCTAAGAACTCATTCCCAGCTATCCTGGGTTGAGGGACACAGGACTAACTTCTTCTCTAACGCTGGGGAAAACTCCACTTTTGGAAGCCTCTAGTGTCCGAATTTGTGTAAATATTTACTTTATAGGCAGGTAGGCTGTGTGGGATTCAAGGTCTCGGTGTTTTTGAGGTGTAGGGATGAGGAGAGTGAGAGCCAGGCATTTGACCCAGGCTGGCCAACAGGTTCTTTTATATATTGAATGCCACATTCAATATAAATTAGAAAGTTTGCTGAGCAGTGTCTCTCTTCCTTGATGGCTGCAACCTTGAGAACTCCTTGCCCTGGTGCCGGAGCCCTGAGCCCTTCCCTTCCTCCTGAAGTCACAGCACTCCAGTGTCCCATGTTTGCTGTCCCTCGGTGAGAGGGCTCAGACAGGCCCTCTCCTAGCAATTTTAAGGATGTGAATATCATATGCAATATAGAGAGATGTACAACACTAAGAGACAGCATGAGATGACATGAATGAGATACAGCATGCTGTTCCTGCCCATGGCAGGGGGGTTGGAACTAGATGATCTTTCAAGTCCCTTCCAACCCAAACCATTCTGTGATTCCATGAACAGATTTTTTGCTTGCTTGATGCGCTGTCTTGTACCTGTTTATTTAGGATTTCCTTTATTGTAGTAACTGATCAAGCAACTGCACTGACTCTATACGGTAAAAACCTCAAATCCCAGTGTCACGTCAGGGTACGTGCCTTGGTACCACCTCTCAGTTTAAATCAAAACGCAAGTAGAAGAGAAGTTTCTTGTGTAGCTACTCAGGCCAGATTCAGCCTGTTCAGGGTGGGACTGCTGCCCTCTGGAAAGGGTCTTCTCAACCATTCTGAAACAGGGGGTAGCATGAAGGGACATAAGGGCCCTTTGACCTGTCTCGAGATGGATCAGTTTGAGGGTCTCTTTTGTTTTTGTTCTGTCTCTTTACTGTCTCCTGGAGCATTTTGTCTAATTCAAATGGTAGCTGTGATTGTGGTAGGTCCATGTCTACTTCCTCTCCCTCTAAATAACTGGTTAGAAAGAGCAGTGACTTATTTTGCCAGAATACTGTGTTCTTCCTGGCTGTGACCTGTCTATACTCATGATGCATAAGCCACACGTTGCTTTTATATTATGAGCGAGAACGAGTATTTGTCCTGTTTTTCTGTTCTTCCATTTTCTATGGAATCAATAAACACTGTGCATCACCAGAGAGGATACTTCAGTTAGAAAATAACTACACAGAGTCTTGTCTTTGGGAGCTCCTTCTTGCCTAGAACGGAGAGAGGAGTGTGGGAATCAAGGACATGCTTTACGCCGCTGATGGCTCCTATTTTTCCTTCTGTGTGCGTGCTTGTTTTAAAGGAGTTGTGTAGAAAGCTTTGCTGCACTCAAAAACCAACAAGGATGTTCCGGGGTGTACTTTTAAATTTATTTTTATATTTTTTTTTATCCCATTGCTATTTTAAACATGTGGTTATGGCTGCGGGAGACAGGGTTTCACCAGCTGCACCCTTCTCCTTTTCCCAGCTTCCTCAAACGGTTCCCCGCGAGAGCAGATTCCCTCCACGTGGAGCAATTGCACAATCTTACATCATCCCTCACTCTTCGCCTCCCCGTTCCCCTTCCCCGCCATGAAAAGAGTTGCTCCAACATATTCAAGATGTTAACGGGAGCGTGTTTGTTTTTTTTTTTTTAATCGAAGATCCTCAAGTAGGCACTGCTGTAATCCGTTTGCATTTTTTCCTACCCACCAAATTACCTACAATTTCATCTCTAACATCTCTGAGTTTCACGTCGGACAAATTTTCAGCAATCTTTTATCACTGGCAAAGATTGATGAAGGAAGCAAAGTTTTGTGGGATTATTTCCTCATACGATACTTCATTTCTCATGTAAATAGCCTTTGATGTTCCTCTATTTTGATTTTATTTCCACGTATCTTAGCCACCACATGTTGAAAGAAATAGTAAAAACATTATTCTGATAGAATGCTATCTAGATAAACACCATGTTTGTTACAATGCTTTCTAGGAAATTAAGCAGAAAATTAAAAAAAATTACCAGTGGGGTCTTGTCATAGGTCTGCAGAAATTGCAGAGTGGACTGAAGTTAGGAATAAATGACAGGTATAAACACAGAGAGCTTTCACTCTTAGTTTCAATTAATACTGACCTTTTCCAAAGTGTCATTTTATAGAGTTTGTGTCTCTGCTGTACCTGCTTATTAATACATGTGTTTTAATACACATTCCTGTGGCACAAGGAAATAATTCTGTTTCATGGATGAAGAGTTGAGAAACAGAGATTAAGCAATTTATCCGAGGTCACACAGGAAACGTGTGGCCAACCCTCCATCTCTTGAATGCCAGTCTGGTGCTGCAACCACAGCAGCAGCTCTCTGCTTGCCAAAAAAACAAAAATAAGCTTTGAGTTGTGCTAAAGCCCTACGTTCTATACTGTAAAAAATCAAGGTGATTATTAACTTTTAACATGCTAAGAATGATGCAATGGGTAGCCCTGTATTCTAATTTACTTAAGTTCTACCAGGCGTATTGTTGCTGCTCAGAGCACGGGATTTTGGAGCAAGGTCTACAAACATTGACATACCATTACGGCAAGAAGTGAATGAGTTGTACTTGTTCAACTTACGCGGTTAAGATATTTCCCTCCTACCATTGCAAATTGCAATCCTGTAGAAAACTGCCTAACTCTAACCTAACTCCAGTCACCCGCTGTGGTTAATGTGTGTTTTGTGACTGCCCGCTTATGCACAGAGTCCGGGTTAATACCCTTGAATATGCTTCATAAATATGCTGATAGAACATAGACAGGGACTGCAATTAAAAGGTGATTTTCAATGACTTTGTACAAAGTGCATTGCTAAATGCAATTGTGAAAATACTGTTGCTGATACAACTTTTTAAGATTTAGAATTATCTTTGATATTATGTGGAAGGGCTCATATAATAAGGACATGGGCATCTTCACAACTCCTGTGGATTTCTTGACTCATGTCCTTTCTCTGGCAACTAGAAGACCATGATGTACAAACATATTGAGTTCACCATGTGGCACTCCCTTGTAAAGTGCCTCCCAAATCTCTTGTTCAGGTTTTGGTTTCAGTTTTCCCCTTGTCTGTTCATTTGTATCCCTCAACCCAAGACCCAACACGTTGTAGGACACCTCCCTACCAGTTTCCTCTGCCTGATGGAAATCCCTGGGACTTGTGCCTGTTTTCATTCTCTCATCTCTAGGTGAACCTGCTTTGTGAGGGGAGTTGGACTAGATGGTCTCCAGAGGTCCCTTCCAACCCCATATCATTCTGTGATTCTGTGTTTTGCTGTTTATCTGGGCAGAGCGCTGCTGCACAGCATCCACCACCTCCTTGGTTGGTTTCAGGGAGCCTTAGGAGGGTCCTCTGTTTGTTGCCCCTTCCATCTCCAAATACTGTTTTTTCATTTCTAGCCAGGACCACGAAGTCTCTCCTTTTGTTTCATTTGTTGCCCTCCATCCTTGTTTGTTTTCTCCCCAGTATTTATTTTCCTCACGCATTTTGCTGGGAGGTCATGAGGAGAGGGTGTTTGGCTATGTTCAGCTTTGTTAAGGCCTGCATAAGGCTCCTTTTGGAGGAAAATCCACTAGGAACAGTGAGCAACTTCAGGTGCTCTGGGAAGCAACCACCAGTTTTTCCCGGATTACTTTCATGCACACCCACTGGTCCACTGCCTTCTGAGGCAGGCGCAGCCCTTGATCTCCTTTAAATATGATGAATTTTCTTAATACTGCTTTCAGGTAAAGGTCATTCTGAAGGTATTTAGCGGGATGTGGATTTAGGTATGGGCATTCCTGTAAGCCTGACTCTGGACAAAAGCATCAGAAGATCTTCTGAATCACAGAATCACGGAATTGTCAGAGTTGGAAGGGACCTCGAGATCATCTAGTCCAACTCCCCTGCTAAAGCAGGATTCCCCAGAGAACATCACTCAGGACTGCATCCAGGTGGGTCTTGAAGATCTCCAGAGAAGGGGACTCTACAGCCTCCCTGGGCAGCCTGTTCCAGGGCTCTGGCACCCTCACCATGAAGAAGTTTTTTCTCATATTTGAGTGGAACCTCCTATGTTCCAGCTTGTGCCTGTTGCCCCTTGTCCTCTCACTGGGAACCACTAAGAAGAGTCTGGCTCCATCATCCTTCAACCCACCCTTTAGATACTTGGAAGCATTAATAAGGTCTCCCCCTCAACCTCTCTTCTCCAGGCTGAAGAGTCCCAGCTCCTTGAGCCTTTCCTCACAAGGAAGATGCCCCACTCCCTTAATCATCTTTGTTGCCATCTACGCTGGACTCTCTCCAGTAGTTCCCTGTCCCTCTTGAACTGGGGGACCCAGAACTGGATGCAGTATTCCAGTTGTGGCCTCACCAGTGTAGAGTAGAGAGGGAGAAGAAATCTTGCTCATAGAAAATGAACATAACATTTTCTTCAGAAGTTCTGGCTGTGTTAATGAACACTCACCTGGTATTCTCTGCAGTAAGATGTGAGTCCACATAAATTCAATTTAAGGTCCTTGCACAACCGCCCTGTATTAGCTTTCATCCTGTAATACAGCATCCTGTATTAGCTTTCATGCCCAAAGTGAATATTCATACAGATTTATAAATCCTTTAGTCATCCCAAATAATTTCACATCTAGGAAGAAAAGCTGAGGAACTCAGCAGTAGGGCGTCCAATCTGAGCAATGCTAAGTGGACAATTTCCTCCTCTTTGCTTCATGAGTTACCTGCTTGCAGAATTCTTA
This sequence comes from Gallinago jamesoni, assembly GCA_025769975.1. NCBI lineage: Eukaryota > Metazoa > Chordata > Aves > Charadriiformes > Scolopacidae > Gallinago > Gallinago jamesoni. Next base: position 58,976,330 of record JAOQGH010000032.1, read on the forward strand.
TTGTGGGTACGTGAATTATGGGAGTAGATGACCAGTGAAAAAAACCATAATGGTTAGAGGCTTGAAAAGTGAGGCTTTCAGCAAAGAGACATTGCAAGAGAAGTAGTCAGGAGGTACAGGGAACAAATACCAAAGAAGTGAATCATGGCCAGAGCTTAAAGGGTTAAGAGCACGATGGTGTGGGTGTACATGTCAGCAAGGTTGGGGAAAGAATTTGGGTCCCGGAGCAACTTTTTCCTGCGATGCTGTTGCTCAGAGGCAGTGCTGGGGGAGTCCCTGTTCCTCCCAAGCTCTGCTAGACAGCTGACTAATAAAGGGTTTGCTACACAGGCACGAGGGGAACAAAACCTGAACTTGCAAACTATCCGATTTGCATTGAAATCTTTGGTGATAACAATAATAATAATAATTTTAATAAAGTGAATGATGTTTCCCAGCTGTAACCTGTATTCTTAAGCAGGTTCTAGAAAAACATGCGGGTAAGAAATGATTCAGCACTGGATTCCTAATCTGCGAGGGTGTTCCTATCAGTTGTTGGTAATTAGCATCAGAAATATGTTCTTATCAGCTAGCCACAAATCCCATCTTCTCTTTCTCCTCTTCTGAGTGTGTGTTCATGAGGTTTGACTAACCTTGGTAAACAGTGCAAGGTAAAATTGTCGCGTTTGATTCCGTGACAAGAAGAAGGGAGAAGCTGTGGTTAGAGCTCGTCAGTCTGGAGTAAAATCCTACCACAGCTCAAGCACTTTTCAGATGAGGTAAGCAGCCAGGCAAAGATTGATTAAGCTCCTTGTTTGAAACACAGGTCTTTCACCTCTGATCAGTCTGCCTCTGCTTGTCTGGTACAGCCGTAATCACCTCTTCTTTTGTTATTTTGATGGCTCTGAATTTGTTCTGAGCATTTCCATGATATCTTTTGCCTGTAGAGTTGCTTCTTGCTTTTCAGATTTCAGTTAAATACCTAATTTCTTATGTTGCTTGGCTACTCCCCGCGTTTCTGAGACATCTCTCTTGAAGACATGAGAGGTTCCAGCTTTCATGTGAGTGTGGTTGTGGAGTAAAATACTTCAGCTGGATTTTGTTAGTGGCCTTGCACAGGTATATACAGATGCTGAATTAAGAGTAAATTTCTGCTAACTTCATGGGGTGGGTGTCCAGAGCTTCCTTTCTAGCGCAAGTGACTATATTCATGGCAGGGGACTGAAGACCTGGCCATTGCCCATCTGAAAAATTCTGCTGCTGATAGTCACAGGATCACAGAATCACATGAGGTTGGAAGGGACCTCTGGAGATCATCTAGTCCAACCCCCTGCCACAGCAGGTCCACCCAGAGCAGGCTGCACAGGAACGTGTCCAGGCGGGTTTGAATGTCTCCAGAGAAGGAGACTCCACCACCTCTCTGGACAGCCTCTGCCAGGGCTCTGCCATCCTCAAAGTGAAGAAGTTCCTCCTCATGTTTAGATGGAACTTCCTATGTACAAGTTTGTGCCTGTTTCCTCTTGTCCTGTCAATTGTCCATTGCTGGCCAGCGATGAAATGACATTATTTTCAGGTATTTATCAGGTAGGGAAAACTTGGTAAATATAGCACTTTCTTAATTTTCTTTTTTAAAAAGAAATATAGGCCAGATAGCAAAAAGGGAACTGATGTTGCATTATGGCTTCTTGTGATGGGCAATTAGTGGTTGTGCATCATTTAACGTATGGATTTCTAAGAGCAAAGCACATGGCTGTGTCTTAGAGAGCAGAAACTGAGCAGATTATTTAGAACAGCATTACAGAGCAAGAAGGAACATCTAGGTGTAGGAGATAGGGCAGTGGCAATCTGGAGACTTACATCCTTGACAGGGCTACTTGGAAGATTCCAGGAAATTTCTGGAAATAATTCCTTTATGAAAATGGTTACTTTTTTTTTTTTTTTTTAGTCTTGTAGTTGTTTTAAATTTTTCAGGATGAGAAAAAGCAGTTTATAACATTTGAGAATTTTAATATTTTTGTTTGTTTGTTTCAAACCAGGGGCTTTCTCCCTTTACTCCTTAGCACCTTAGTACCTGAGAATCGTTTGGAGGTGTGAAATGCTAGCATCCCTTTATTTTGTTCAAAGTTTAAAAGAGAAGTGAGAAACATCGACACCTTTATTCTAAATGAAAAAAAAAAAAAGTGGTAGAACTGCAAGACAGAATTGGAAGTTACTTTTTGTTTTTATCTTTTTTCTGAGTTCTTAAAATTTACTGATGGAAGAATCCAAAGATTAGGACAGTCCTTACTTTGGAGGCTTTTCTTATGGAGCTGCCAGCCCAGAATCATCCTGCATCTAATGGAGGAGGGATGAGAAGAGCTAAAATGGAATCAAACAACCGAATAGCTGAATTTACAGCTAAGACATGTAGAAATTAGTTAGATCCTGTAGTCTAAGTATTAATATTTTGTTGTCCAACCCAAGAATAAGATTAAAATGGTAAGATCTCTATGAAGTCCTCTGGAAAATTTGATGAACAGGTTGTGAGGCTAATCAGCCATGTTGTGAGAAGGAAATAGTGCAATTTACCAAAACCTCAGGAGACTTGGGAAATTTACTGATAGCTCCTTGCCCCTGCAAGACCAAGTAAAGCCTCAGCATATAGTCAAATTCTTGAAATCTGTCTTTTCCACTGAAAATAGAAATTAGCCCCAAGTACAAGCCTATTGATTAGTCAAAGACTTAAAATCTGTCTTTTTAGAGTGGCCGGGTCAGGCAGGTTCTGTATTTCATCACATGGACAGGACGGGATCTAACCTGGATCTGACCCATATCAGTTTGAAAAAGTTTGCTCTTAGAGGTACTGCAAGCAAGACTGAATAACGGTAGTAAATGAACATAGGACATGATAAGTGAAGCTAAGCTATATTTACATTTTCCACTCTAAAAGTGAAAAAGAAAAAATAAAAAAGGGTTGGTGGCAGTGGAAAGCAATTTAGTATTTATAGAATTCATCCCTGTGAACAAAAGATGCAGCTAGAGTTTCAGTTGGTGCTATAATAATTGATGACTTTGTGTGGGGGTACATTATTATATACCTCATTTCCAAATTACCTAGCTTATTCAAACAAATCTTTCCAAAATGTATCAATTAGATTAGCTCAGTGCATCAATCAGCAGCACTCAAGATTGTGCTGACTTCAGTTTTGTGGTGTCTTCTTTGCAGTATTGTTGCTCTTATAAAAATTGTTCCTGTGGTCCTTTCAGATTTCCAAAGTCGGCTGCATCCAAATTCTTCTAGCAGTGGACATTTTGGGTAGTTAGGGATAACTATTTCCAAAACCACATTTAATTTATTTATTACCTCATCCCAGAACTTATTTTACCCTAGGGCACAACCAAAACATATGTAACTAATTATCCTGAGAATGTCCACAGCTCCAGTAAGCATGATTCTTTTTTTTCTTTTTTTTTTAAATCCCACTATTTTTCATTCTTTCTGGTGTCCATTAAGTCCTACAGAGAAATTTCTGCTGGATAAATTCAGCTTTGAGTTCATGTGCAAATTCATTTATGTTTCAGAATATTCTGCTTCATCTTTTGCTGTTCAAGTAATGATCTAGATCTCGGTCCACATTAAGCCTCTTAAGCCTCTGTCAAGCATTTCAACGATATCGAAAATCACAAAATGAAGGCACCAAGGCCCAGATTTAGTCAGTTGTAATTCCACTAACGTCCCCGTGCCTGGTGATTCCTCTTGGCTCCGCACGGCTGAAGCTGCAGGGCCAGCCAGGAGGAAACATTAGGCAAGAGGAATAAATTGGAATTTAACCAATACAAATGAGATCCCGTGTCTCTGATTTTGATTAAAAAAACAAACCACAAAAACTCTGAATTCTTCAGGATAGAAAGCTGCCTTATGAGCCTGAAGTTTGTTTCAAAGCAGCTATTTTCACTCTCTGCCTTCCAGAAGAGGGAAAGAATAAACACAAAAACTTACTGAACTGCAGTGGAGTCATAGGAGGAATAAAGTCAGGCCATTCTGATTAGAAATCTCTTTCTTTGAATTTTTGTGATATGTGATGTCATAGAATCATAGTTGTCTAGGTTGGAAGGGACCTTTCAGATCATCTAGTCCATCATCTAGACCAACAACCCAACTCTGATAAAAACCATCACTAAACCATGTCTCTAAGCACTATGTCAACCCGTTTTTTAAATACCTCCAGGGATGGTGCCTCAACCACTTCCCAGGGCAGCCTGTTCCTGTACTTAATGACCAACGGCCTGAGTCCTTTATTCTAGGTCTGTGATAGGAAGTATTTATAAAAAGAACCAAACCCAAACCACAAAATTTCAACAAAGAAAACCTGTAGTACAGTTGGGAGAAAGCTTCAGGTAGATGGGTGCTAAATCTCTCTCACAATCACAGATTTTCTGTTCTCTATTGCCACAGAGTGGACTCTTCCAACGTGCTCCTGGGGGTTGGAAGAGCTGCATATGAAAAGTGTGCTGGCCCCAAGATTCAATGTGGTGTGAAGAACCAAACCTGTTCAGTCTGAGTATTAGAAGCAGATTAATTCTCACGGAGAGGAGTTCCACCTATGCTAATTTATCTTATCAGGAAGCCTGGTAAATTAGCCTGAAGCAGCCGTCACCAGATTGTCTAAAAATCAGATGTGCATAATGTGGAGAAGGCACTAAGTGCTTTCAGGTCTCATTTCCTTTGCTGAAGATGCGGGAGCTCAATCCATTTCATACTCGGGCTCTTGACTAAAGGTAGAATTCTAGCTCTGGTGAAGGGAATGACAAATCTCCCCTGAATTCAGTGAGGCATAATTAGCCTGATTGGGCAAATAAAGGACAGGTACTTCTTCAGCACAGGAGCAGAAGATGACTCTACAGGTGAAATGTATATAGTTCTGGGTAGTGTTGCCATGTGGGAGTGAGTTCTCTTTGGACCTGTTTGTTTTTAATCCCGTAAAAAAGGGAATTTATCATAGAATCATAGAATGGTTTGGATTGGCAGGGCCCTTAAAGATCATTGAGTTCCAACCCCCCTGCCATGGCAGGGACACCTCTCACCAGAGCAGGTTGCTCAAAGCCCCATCCAGCCTGGCCTTGAACCCCTCCAGAGATGGGGCAGCCACAGCTTCTCTGGGCATTTAATATCTGCCACTCTACGTTTGTAAATTCCCCTCATAATTTTTCCATAACTATAAAAAGGAGTAATTTAGATGCCTGCTTTTTTTAATTAGTCAAATGGCAACAGGATGCTTCTCTCCATAAAAGCTCAGCGTGCCCCCAGAAGTATTAATCTCCCAGACAAACATAGCAAAAGCAGGTTTAATGCAGTCGAAGGAAAAAGAAAGAGCTGTTGAGATTTCCTAACTAATTTTGATGCTGAGTTTCCCTTTACTGTGTTTGCTGGAATTTTGGGGGACAAGTGTCTTTGGGAGGGCGAACTACATGGGAGAGATTTTATACAGAAACGTATCCTGCGTGGTCTTGCTCTGTGTGTGCCTGTCATTTATTTTACTTGTTGTCCACTGAAGCTAATGAGCTTATCCACAAGAGTAAACACAGGATGATAAAAATTCCCCCATTCAGACCCTAACTCACATCTCAAGATGTGTGACCAAATGTCGGACATTCCACTCAGAAGTCGAGATGAGCTCATCTCAGATAACTCACTGTGTTTCCATCTGGTTCGGATTTGAAGAAAACTATTTAGTTGGAAGAAGAAAAATACATTTTGTATCATTTTAATGCTGAACAGATTTAGTGACATGCTTGCTTATTTAATCTACAGCATTGGAGAGTCTAATGAACTGAGTAAGATACATATCTTGGCTCCAGTTGTGTTCTAAGATACACCAGAGAAGCCCCAATTGACTTAAATGGAATAGCATCTTTGTTAATGAGTGCAAAATATATTCCAATGGAAAAAAAAAAAAAAAAAGAAGTGTTTAAGCATGGTACAAAGATAAGTATTTCAAACTATTGAAAATTACTTAACAGTTCATCTGCGTTTATCTCTTGTGTGTGTGTTTTTTTTAGAGGAACAATAGGGTTTAGACAATAAAATAGTTTGGTTTTTTCAGCCGAGGAGTTCAAGCATGTGACCCCCACTCCTGATAGCTGGGGAAATAACAGGTCTGCGAAGCTTCCAGATTGTGAGGGCAGAGTGAAGCCCAGTGTAAGGCTGCCCATCACACACTGCTGGTGTGGTGTGTGCTGGGGGGGGTTACCTTTGATAGCACACACCCCCGGCCCGGGGGATGCCAAGCACCTATTAAAGAGTTCATGGCCATCTGCTGCAGTTCAGGAAAACAGGTTTGTTTTCACCCATTGAGGGGTAACCTATAGACAGGAGATGAAGGTGGGAAAGCAAAAAGTAAACAGCATCAAGGGTGAGATCCATAGTTTCAGTGGTGTTTCCGTTTTATGCTGGTTTAAAGTATGTCGTGGGACACTTGAAAGTACTTTTTCAGTTTTCTGAGGTGAACAGGCCACTTTGCCAGTTCAGCTACAAATAGGAACTCATTTTATTGTCTCTGGCACCAGCTTTATCTACAGCTCCGTCGTTTGCAATGTGTTCTTTTTTTTTATTATTGGTCCACGCATATGAAACCCTACAGGTAATACTGCAGAAAAAAATACGAGGGTTCATAAAAAATATGAGTCTAACTTTTGTTTACGAGTTTTACAGCTCAGCTTTCTTCAATGTGTATGTGTTGTCCATTTAGTTTTTCCTACAGCCGTGGTGTTGTCAAAGTTGTGGGATAAAAATCTTGATCCTTAAGCATCAAGACTGGAGTGCTGTTTTAAGTGCAACTGATGAGAGAAAAAATTAGAAACCTTCTTCCTTTCAAAAAAAGATGATACGGTAATGAATAGTACCGAGAACTTTATTTGGGCACTCGACTATAAAGCATCAGGAGTCCTTTGAAAAATATTTCTTTTTTTTTTTAGTCAGAAAATGTCATTTTGTGGCAGCATTCAAACACTGAAATGTCAGCTCACCAAAATTTGGCAAAATAGCTTCTCCGGATGAAGTATGGAGGGAAGGAGAGATCAAGCTTACAGAAAAGGCCTTGGCTTTCTCCCAGGTGTGGAAAACCAACTTTCCAGCCCCAGTCTGGTTAGGGAAAGCTCTCCAGAGGGCTCTCCCCCTTTCCTGGGGAGCGCAGCCGCTATGAACCCTCTCGGGGGGATTTGTCTCAGAGTTGTGCTTTGTTTTCAGTGGAAAGGTCGTGGATTGCATTCGCATGCAGACAGAAACAAATTTTGGAAGCAGGCACAGTTTAATGAGAGAGAAATTCCAATTTTCCAGTCATCCTTCCTCGCTACGCTTTGTCATCGGCTGAACTCAACGAAAAAGGAAGCAAAAACTCGCATTCTCTAAAAAGAAACAGACTCAAGGGAACATACTTGAAACAGGTATAAATGCCAAATTTCCACTGCCATAAAAGGATTAAGAAGGATTTAGTGGCTGGGAAGTTCTGTCTCCTTCATCACGGACAATTTGAAGGTGGGAAATTTTTTTATAAAGGTGCCAGAGTTGTTTAACTGCCTTTCCAAATATCATAGTAAGGCTGAACTGTGCATTGTGCCCTGGGCACCAGCTACAGAAATGGCACAAACTGGTGGGAGGTTTGCCCCATGGCAGGGCCGTTGGAACTAGGTGGTCTTTAAGGTCCCTTCCAACTCTAACCGTTCTATGATTCTATGAAACAGGCAGCCCATAAAGAAAGCAGAAGCAGAGGGGGCACAATTGCTCTGGAGTTGTTTTCAATGAAGCTTCTGGGCATAGAGATTCATGGGAGAGAAGGTGATTTTCGTTTGCACGGCTTGCTGACAAAGAGTCACCACTAATCATCACTTGGACATTTTTGTCCACCTGGGAAAAGAAGGAGAGTTAGTCCTTCTTCTCTTTCCCTTCCCATGTAGCTGCAGCAAGGCCTTGTGAAGTTTCCTTCACTCCCTCCTTCTGACTCTTTTATGGCGTTAAGTGTCTATTTGGTAGAACAGACAAAAAAGGTGATTTTGTTATTCGTTCTTAAAACTGACTCCCAGTTTCTTGAGGATAACGCAAGACCGAAAAAAAAGGCAAAAGAGAGAGGACAGGGCAGCTCAACAACAGCAGAGTCCTCTTATTCCATTTCTTCCAAGCTGGCTGCTAGAGAAAGAAAACAGTAGGAGAGAGCCTTATCAGCCACGCTGAGACCTGGCAAATTTACACCAGTGATGGACTGTCAAAGGCAGCGCTCTCCGTTATCTTGCCAGTTGCAGGGCCCCAACCGAGTCGCAAAAAGAAACAGCCCAGGACAGACTAACTAAACAGAGGAAGGTTCACTGAACAGGAGAAGGAAAAGGAGGTAGGAGGGAGAGTCTGGGAACGGGAACCTGAGCCTCGCGTGATGGTTATCACTCAGAAGTTGACAGAAGCTGGTAGAAATGGGGTTATATTTTGGATCTTTCCCATCCACTCTGTCTGCCCACGTCATCTTATTAGCCTTAGGAGAACTAAGGACCAACGATGCCATAGAGGACCCTCAAGTCCCAGCCAACGGTGGGCGTCTTGTGCCATGAAGGTAAATCTCACTCTTTTCAGCCTTCTTGGCATCAAATTATGGACACAGAAGGGGAGTAAGCAGAAAAGGACTATCGTTTCCTTGTTCACCAAGTAGGCCAAATCTGCTCATTAGTTTTGAGCCATTCCTCTCGTTTCTCAAGTGTGATCTCACCCAGAACTTCATTCAGCAAAGATTTTTCTCTGAACTTCTGAAGTGGTTTTGTCTGTAACCTTTCCTGACTTTGTAAAATCTTCCTATATAACAGGCAGAGGAAGACTTCTGTTATTTGGACATTGATGCATCCATGCAACACATCTTGTCAGTTTTGGATTAGCTTTTTTGGTCCAGTGGCTTAGCCACTATTAGTTTCCTCTAAAAATAAATGTATTATTACTTTACAAGGATTTTTTTTTTCATTGTCTTCTAAAAAGGCTGGCATTGTCCACTATCAGAAAGGCCCCTGAACACTATCTGGGACGGCTTCTGAAGGTGTATTCCTCTCACAAATACGCCTTGCAAAATACCTTGAGACCATCTGATGGAAATCACTGTGAAAGTGCCATTGTGCTATGTGCCTGTCTCCTCAAAGATTCATAACAAACAGAAATATTTTCAGCCTGGGAACCCCACGGGACCTTGGCTAAAAGCCATTCATGCAGTTGGGGTCCTCAGCCTTCACGTTGGCCTGGCTCTCTGAAGGGAAGCAAGCATGGGCACACCAAGTCTTGCAGCAACTGTTTCTTTCTGCTGTCAAAGGGAGGAGGAGATGAGAACATTATGTAAAGAACACTGCAGGGAAGACTAAGAAATAAAATATTCTACAGTTGGGAAAACGTCATCAGCAGATTTCCTCTTTTTGCTTCTGTAAATTGCAGCACTAGGAGAATAAGGGAAGGGAGGAGGAGGGAAGGGGGCTTATGGCCAAATTTTTACTAGCCATTTAAATGGCAGTCCAAGCATAGACTAGAAAGTCTTCTGTTAAGAAATTATTTTTTTCAGACTTGTCTCAGGTTCTTCAAAGTTTAATGCTGGGGTTTATTACACTGTTTGCCTCAGTAAGACAATCAACTCTGAAATGGAAATAGTCACTCTCTAGTGCATATTAGAATCATAGAATGGCTGGTATTGGCAGGGACCTTAAAGACCATTGAGTTCCAACCCCCCTGCCCTGGGCAGGGACACGTCCCACCAGAGCAGGTTGCTCAAAGCCCCATCCAGCCTGGCCTTGAACCCCTCCAGGGATGGGGCAGCCAC
>JAOQGH010000032.1:58989786-59011175 GCA_025769975.1 Gallinago jamesoni
CTGACTGCGGGGGGGTCGGACTAGATGGCCTTTGGAGGTCCCTTCCGGCCCAGATGATTCTATGATTCTATGATTCTGGATTTTGAACCTGACCAGCCGTGTGATTCCATCGTTTTGTCCACAGCCTCCTGCTTTTATCCCGTTTCCCTCCTATCTGTTGCGTCCGCGTTTGGAAAAGGGTGACAGGTCCGGTGGGATGGTGGGGAAGGGGAGAGACAGAGTTATCTTGGAGCTGATGCTGGGGCTCTGTGAGGTCCTCAAAGGCAGCGGGAAGCTGCCTTTTTCTTCCTTTTTCTGCTGCCACAGAAGCAGGATGTGAGATGGGAGGCACCCCCTGTGCTAAAACCTATCCCGAAACTCAGATGATTCTCCCTTCTTCTCTCTCTCTCTCAATGTGTTTCTCTGGGTCGATCACACTCAATGCCACCCCAGGGAGTCATCCTGAAGAGGTGGACGTCGAGCAGCCTGCTCAGTTGGGAGACTGGGCACACAAAATGACAGGTTTTGTGTACGGGCAAAGAAAAATGCGGGAGAAAGCAGCTTTCTGGGGTTGCTAAAAGTGCAGGCAAACCTCCTCTCTGTATCCCCTCTCCCCTTGCACGGGTGAGATGTCCCACATGCAATATACCTTCCACGTGTCAGTGACTCATTTTCCTTCTCTTACTGAGATCACTTTGAAAGCAAAATTTCAGCCTTTAAAAGCAACTCCCTGCCCTTTTATATTTAGCACAAGCAGGCGACTTCTCTAAAATCTGCCCGAATTTCTCTGCAGTGGGTTTGTGGAGGCTATATCGCTGATCTGACAGTCATAGCGAAAGAGGAATATGACCCGCTCCATATATGAACCAGGAAGTCTACTCTTTGACGTAGAGTTAGTGAATTTCAGATGAAAGATCTGAACAACTTCCTTTTTCCACTTCAAGCTAACAATAACGCAGCCCCGCTCAGAAGCCAGAGGGATACAGAGGGATGGGGAAAAGGTGGGAGACTGTCCATCGTGTGGCCCCAGAGGTCGGAGGGCTGCAAGAACATCACACCCTGATACTGTAAACCAGATCCAATGAAAGTCTTGCAAGTGCTTATTATACTATTTAAACATACTTTTAAACCTTTCCGCACTGTTACTCTGCCTCTGTCCCACTTTGTGTTGGCGCTTTTGGCAATATGTTTTCCAGAAATGATGACTGGGTGTAAGAATTGTTAATGAAATGATCTCTGCCTGGTGCTACCAAGAAGCACAACTACATCATTCTTACTGAAGTCAGCTATATTTTGCCCACTCTTCATGCCTAGTTTTGAGAGATCTCATACTAGAAGACTAGAAGACTAGAGACTGTGGTTTTAGTCTGTATTTCTGGCTATTTTCTTTCTATAGGGGTACAGTTTTGGGTCTCTAAACAGAGTCTGGATGTCTCTCTGGCTATATTTAGCTCCTACAGCAGGTACATGCTGTGAAGCCCCTCCAGATGGCTATATTCTAGATGTCCCATTCAAGCATGTGGCTGAATGGTGTTGGGTCCCACCTGCCCATAAGTCCCTCCCAGGAGCTGGTGGGGAGACATCGACCACCCAACTCACACCCAACTGTGACTGGGCATGTGGGTGTGCAGGTCGATGTTCCTTTTGCACGGCTGGAGAACCCATATTGCATATCTGTGGGCCTTTAATGAAGATATCAGGGATGGCTGATAATCTCACTGATTATCTTCTGCCCCTTAGCAGGAGGGTGGAGCCAAGGGGTGGAATTTGGTATGTAAAACACCAACTTGAGAAGACAAGCAAGCAAGTTGGCTAAGAGTTTCTATACCTAGCATTGCTTCAACAGCTTCTAGAATAGTGCTGTTCTTGTTCCTACCATTCAAGAACAATCTCAAAAAATTGGAGACAGCTCAAAGAGGATCCCCAGCAATGGTTAAAGAAGTGGAGGATGTACAAAGACTCCCAAGGGTTCAAGTGTTGGTAGGTGATAAAGTTAGGGGAGAGCCTTCAAGTCATGCTCATTGAGGAAGGAACAATTTGATGATAAAGGGCTTTCTGATCCAACAAACAAAAGTCCAGGACCTAATAGATGTTATCTGAGGCCTTTCCTAGAAGCCCAACAGAAAAGAAATGTCCTTCCTAACAGCTCCCCTTTAGTCCAACTGAGATGGTCAGGGAAAGAAGTGTTATTTCTGCTGGACCCAGTGGAGGTGCTGCCTCCAGCAAGGCAAGCTGCGGCTGAGGACCTGGTTTGGCCTCAGCGGCAAGGACACAGTACAGCATCAACATTTTAACATGTATTAGGATTGAGCAAAGAGGAGCAAAAGGGAAACAAATTTTATTTTGGCCCTTGGAGGATGAGCTTTTTTTTTTCCTTTATTTTTTTCCTTTTTTTGGGGTGCTCTTATCATTGAATTTGGCGAAGTAGGGTCAGAGGCAGAGACAAGGAAATCCCACAAGACAGCTTGTTCCCACAGATGTCTGACAAATTCTGGAGCAACAAGGAAATTATTTCTGCTCTTCTGATAACTCAGAGTCAGCATTTCAGCTCAAAGAGGGTTAGAGAATTTCAGATTTTCTAGCCACACTTAAAGTAAAACGTTAAAGACTTTTTCTGTCACATACCACCTCAAACTGATAACAGATACTGCCATCAAAACTAGCAGCGATCAAAACTCAGGCAGCAGACTCCCAGTGCTGCAGGAAGCACTGGGCTTGTCAAACTGGCTGAAAATCTTCTTAAAAGAAAAGAAAGAGGGCAACTTAATTTTAGAATGTTTTCTCTTTTTTTCTTGAAATTATTGGATTCAGTGATGAAAACTTTACAGTTAACTGAGTGTATACTGAAAAAGTTTTCTGGAATAATGAAAGAATGCTTAGAGAGTGGGAAAAGTCATCACAAAATCTTTAAGAAATTAAATTTTTAAAGAAATTCTATAGCTGCAGCTCTACTGATGCATCACTTCACTCTGGTTGTCCCGATGTAGGGTAAAGAAGGCATCCAAAATTTTATTCTCTATATCAGGGAGACTGGTTTCTGCAAAAACAATTGCAGAATATTTATTGCAATGAAATTTTCTGTGTTGTTTTTTGGAAGAGCAACATTTAACTGGTGTTGAAGTCCAGCCCATAATTAAATTGTGCCTGAAGTCCACCTCTTGCCTAAACCCACGGACACCATCATACTGTTTTATACCCTCAGTGCTGCCTGAGTTCTTTTGCTGAACCAAATAATTCTGCTGTGCAGCTGGGATATTTGTTCATAAAACACTTTTGAACCTTTTAAGTAAAAAAAATTCTCAATGAAAATGATAAAGGCAGCTACACACACAGTGCACAAATTCCTCAGTTTTTAGTTTGATGGAAACCTAGCTTATTAATAAAATAGTCACATGGAATTATTATATCACCATGATAATGGGCAAAAAGAGAAAGTCATAGGTTATTATATGTGCAATAGTTTACTGTAAGTGCAAGACCCTTAAAGTGTTATGGATTAACATCTTTAACCTAAACTTAATTTTTATCATGTGATTTATAACCTATTTTTCATTTCAGCGATAATTTATAACAGTAAAAAAAATTTGAAACAGGACATTTTTTCCTAAAAATAAAGTTGATGCTAAAGTGAAAGTTAAGACATTTAATAAAGGACAGTTAATTGGAAAAGTTTTCTATATATATCTTCAGAAAGTATATATTGCTTCGTACATCCTTAGTAGTAGGGGCTGTTTTGTCTCCTTTTTATTGCCTTTAGAAGTAATTAATTTTTATGTTAAAAATTAAGAAAAGATCCTTGTTTCTGAGTAGGAGGGGGTAAGGGATGATTCTCAGACATCAAAAATATTTTAATTATAATTTTTATATATCGACATATAAAATCAAGGGCCAAAACTAATAACCAGAGAGGCCCACAAACAGTTTACTTAGTCATTATTTGGGGAAAGTTAGAAATAATAGAGAAAACCCAAAAATGTTCAGTAAGTGGGTTTGTACTTTTCTAGGGGAGGGGGAATACAACAGTAAATTTGTTGATGAAATGCTGTTGATGAAATACAGCAGTTTTCAAGAGGCATCTCTATTCAATGTATAAAATAGAAATGGGATCTTTTTGCTGCTCATTTATTCCACCTTCCTTGAGGTCCGCTCCCACTAAATCACGTTCTTAAAGTGCCTGAAGACCGAGGGAGGTGTATGCCATCCTCTGGGTTGCATAGCATAAATTCACATTGTAAAATGGAGTTTCTCATCAGGATGTGATAAAATAATAAAAAAAACCCAACAAACCCAAAAAGGCTTTTTCAGCTGCAGGGTGCGGTCAGGGGAACGAAGTGACCTGAACGCAAAAAAGGGACAAGTAATTTCAGGATGAATCAGGTGAGGGGAATCTTTTCTTTTTTTTTTTCTTTTTTTTTTTTTTGTTTAAATGGGGCAATATTTGGGCTATTTGCCAAGGCTGTTGGTAGGATGTTATCTGGGAAGTCTCTTCGCTCACGTTTGAGAACTTCAAACTTGTGCACGGCGGGTAGAGCAGGCACCTGGACGGATCGGGGGGAAAATCGCTCCCGCCGAGCGGGCGTGAAGGAGCTTGCCTTGTTTATCGTAACGAAGGGAAGGCTGGGACGTGATCTGACTGCTTTCTGGAAATACATCAGAGGGCTGAGCTCCACGAGAGGAGAGAGGTATGTGAACTAACAGCATAGGCAGGAAACGGGAGATGGGGAGGTGGATAGATAGACAGACAGACAGATAGATAGACGGAGAGGTAGATGGATAGTCACATCCCAAGTGTCTCTTTCCCGTGGAGAGGCTCAAACAGTCAGAAGCTGAAAGGAGAAAAAATTCCAATCAAAATGAGATGAAAAATTTTAATTGTGATGCTAATTGTAGCCATTTGTCGGTTTGCAGTAGATTCTGTCTCGGGGGAAACTTTGAAATGAAAGGGGCACATTATCTCTAAAATATATGGAACTGGTCTGGAATCAGGAACTGATTGATGGAAATACTTTGGCCTCTTGTTTTTCCGAGTCTCAACTATATAATTCCCATAGTGCCTAAAACCTTGTTGCTATCATTCTACTTAATTAATTTACAGTGTAAATCAGACCCAATGGAAATGAGAGCAGGGTCCTATGCTTTGGCACTTCTGCGAAACAAAAAATCTATTGTTTTATGTGTCTTTAATCTTTCTTCTTGAAGGGTTTTATTTCATGCATGGTGATAGCTCAGTAGAAGGCTGTTGTTAGCTCACAATAATAGATTATATTCCAGTATTTTTTTTTTTTTTTGGTGTAGCTTCCTTTGCTGAGGAGGCCAGCCTCTAGGTTAACTTCTGGAAGTAACTTTGGAAACTAATTTTCAGGCAGCGCTCCAAGAAAAAGAGGCACATGTTGAGGAACTGACATAACTTTTTAACACCACAACCAGCATATTTCTTCAGGCAAGCCCAGCCAAAACAAGTTGCCAAAATCAATATTGATCTAGTCCTTCATCCAATCAACAAATGCCATTGTTTATAAGATATAACTTTTCTTGGTTAAAGTTCAAAGCTAAACGCCAAGGATTTTCAAAACTATTAAAATGAGAGGATTTAGGTTTCCAGAGACTCTGGCTTGCTGTCAGCCTCAGTGGGTATTCTGAGCCATTAGAAACTATCCAAAGAACCTCCACAGTTTTTATATAGAACCTGATGGTGAAATGACAGCAAAGAGGACGTGGGTGTGTGCACGCATGCATGTGCGTGTGATATATGTACATAAAAAGGTACTTTATAAATATGAGATCAAAAAATGGCACTTTGGATTTTTCTGGATCACTGAAATCTAGTTTGAGACTAAGAAAAAAGAATTATGCAGCATGATTAAATTGAATTTGCAGGATCTCCCGTGTGTTGATAAAATGTCTGCTCTTCCAATCCAGCAAAATAAAAAAAATGTTGGGTTCAGAATTCCACAAGCTTGGGTTTTACAGTCGTAAATCCATTGAATCATTGCACAGGCATGAGATTTATTTAACCTTTTCCTTAAGATGTTTCTTTAACACAACCAGTCAAATATTCCTGAATTTTCCATGGTAATAGTATGCCCAGAACTACAGAAACCCAGAAGAGGCAATGCAAATGTCTATCTCTCTTAGCAAGAGATTTGCACAATTCCAGTCAAGGATTATATTCCAGAATCTGGGTTTCATTTTGTGAGATACCCTATAGGAGCTTTAAATCACAGGTAGACCATATGGCAAAAAGCCATTTTCAAGTAATCTTCAGCAGCCTCAGTAAGTGGGAGCTGCACTTTTGAAATTTTTGAGTAATAATATTCTCTTTTAGTCTGGAGAAGAGAAGGCTGAGGGGAGGGGGGCTGATCAACACCTATAAATACTTAAAGGGTGGGTGTCAGGAGGATGGGGCCAGCCTTTTCTCAGTGGTGCCCAGGGACAGGACAAGAGGGAACGGGCACAAACTTGAACATAGGAAGTGGCCTAAACATGACGGGGAACTTTTTCACTTTGAAGGTGGCAGAACCCTGGAACAGGCTGCCCAGGGAAGTGGTGGAATGTCCATCTCTGGAAACATTCAAAACCCACCTGGACATGTTCTTGTGCCACCTGCTCTGGGTGGACCTGCTCTGGCAGCAGGGTAGGACTAGATGATCTCCAGAGGTCCCATCCAACCCCATGTGATTCTGTGATTTCTGTGTTCTAAATAACACTATCAAGGTGTTCTTGAAATACTAGTGCGTAATATCTCCCTAGCTTTGGCAGGCCATTTAGGTAATGAACAAGCCTCTTGTTTGGATACTGAATGGTAAAATTTGCTTTATTTTCATAGCCTTTAATTTCCTGGAACCATAGCGTAGACATCTGATTTGCAACAGGCTTATATGGTGCTCAGAGGCTCCTGCTTTGCTTTTACCTTAGATTTAGGATTTTTTGCTTTCCTAGCTTGAGGATGAAGTGGTTGGAATGGATTATCATTTCCAGTGTTAACTTGTTCCTAAACAAAAAAACAAAAACCAAACCAACCAACCAAACAAACAAACAAAAAACAAAACCCCAACCCTACATGCTTATTTGCTAAAAAATTCTGGTTATTCATTGTGCTGAGTGGAGACAGTGCTGCCTTCTCCTCACTTTTACCATTTCAGTGGCCTGAGACCACCTAAAGGATTGCACCAGTTTGTGCCTCCATGTGCAGGGGGACTCAAAGTTTCTCCTTCCTGGCAAAACAGCCAGCAGTGGCTTAAACTCCCCGTTACTGAGTGTTATATGTCAGAATCCTGGATATGACTGAAGACTGCGCCGTTTTCTTAAAAATCAGGGTGTGTGGGTTTTTTTGTAAACAGGAATGCCTGGGTAAATAAACGCAAATTGCATTAGTTTTTGAAGTTTTCTCCCTAACAAAAATAATATGATAGATTATATAGTCTGGCATCTGGTAGTCAGGCTGTAAAACGAATAACCCAGCATGTTAGAGAGTGGGAATTTGGTGCAAAAATACAAAAAGAGCATTGTCTTTTTAGGTATTCTGAGAGTCCTTTGGGTCATCTTCTAAGGAGCAAAAATAAGAACCAGTGCTGTTTACTGACGAACATTCACAGAGGATGGGCCTAGTTCTTCCAGAAATTGTGCGTTATTGTGGTCTTAAGCTATGCCATGCTTTAACTTTGGGGTTTCATAGTCCTGGCATAGACTCTGTGGTAAAACATACATTTCATGCAGCTAGTGTCACGACTTACAAAAAGAACCCAAACCCAAACCCCAGAAAAATTTCTCAAAGAAACCCCTTTGTCCCTAGTTTCTGGATTATTAAACTCTGTCAAACTAACTTTTAAGCGTAGCTTCAAAATGAGCATCCCACTCGGAGAAATGCCCACTTCTCCCTAGCCCTTACCTGAAGGTCAATCATCTTTTCTTTATTAGATGTGACTTGCTCTGGTTTTATGGCAAGGGAAGACAAGAAACTCTTCTTCTACCCCACCAGCAGAGCCAAGCCCTCCCTTCATCCAACAGCGTAGGCACTTTCGATCCACCTCAACCCAGAAATCAGACCCATCCCATGAGATGAGGAGAAGGACACAGCTCCATGAAAAGCTCCCACCAGCACCTTGGAGACACCACCATATTCCATGGGGAAGGGGCAGATGGGAGGGCAAGCTCCTGCTCTGAACTGGTCAAAAGGAGCATCTCATGGCAGGAGAGGGCACTTAGGGCCAACCTGGTTGATTGATAGCAGGGGGACAAGCCAGTCTTCTGCTGTGGTTACACGCCCTGCCTTGCAGGTTGAGTGGTTTGCACCGTGGTGGCCTCGGCTGAAAGTTTCACCCTCTTGAAAGTGATGAGGAGACGCTGCCACTGTCGCTTCTCAGCCCTGATGGTCGAAGTGCTATGAGCCAGTTGGACCTGTGAGACCTGGTGGATTGGGTACAGGCCAGAGGACTTACCAGGGGAAGGAGTTTCACGTTGACCTGCTAATCACCTAGATTTATAGGACTGCATGGGGTTCATTTGTTCAGCATTTTAGGATCAGCTCTGTCTGTACAGCAAAACCAGAAAACCCCACCCTCCTCAGACCTTGCTTTTTTTTTTTTTTTTTGAAAATCCTCCTGGAATTTGCTTAAAAGGAGTTGTACTGCTCACTTTTTTCCTCCTCTCAGATACAGAGGGCTATTCTGGAGTGGACATCCAATGACATATTTTGTTTTCGGGGAGATGTTTAAAAATATTTGAAATCTATTGCCAGTACATATTCATAATATTCCCTGTGGAAAAGTTTGTTCCCAGAAGTTGCCATAGGTGACACTGAAGTTCAGGAATGATAAATGTTTCTTTTTGCTGACTATTTCACATTTTCTCCTTGCTGCTGACATTTAGACAAAGTTTTCTGCTGACATTATAAAAAAAAATTATTTTCCCTGTCCAGACGTTCCTGGCCAAAACACCACTTTTGTGCTTGCTTTTACATTCTTAAGTTCCCAGTTGTCCTAAACGAATTCTTTTTTATTGATCTAATGATTACCGAGTTCAAATTCTCCCTGATTATTCTTTCACTTTATGCTTTATATCTGTAGCTGTAGCAGGAAAGCTCAGCTGTTTCATTTTAATACTTTTAGGAATCTTCCTTTCTGTCTGTCCAGCCACACAACAACTTTCACTTGACTTTATCTTAGTTAATGGCAGGTGGCTCCACAAATTCACTTCCCCTCACCACCCCCCATCTCTTCTGCAACGTGAATTAGTGATCCTTCCCTTCACACACATTCTCCAAAGTGCATCTACCCCATCTGTTTGGTGCCTTTGTTTTTGTGTTGTTTTACAGCAATATGGTTGCAATTTCTTCATTTACGCTCTTCCATTATCAGGTGTCTCTGTTTCCCTGATCACATCTAGCATTGTCCATCTTCTGGAGCTCCAGGCTTGGTTTCTCTCTTAACATCATCCATAATTTCCCTCAGTTCTCTCAAAGTCAGCTCAGGCCAAAACTTAAGGTTGCGATGGCCACAAACGAATATATTTTGAAAGGGACTCACTTTCTAAACTAACATTCAGTACAAGCCTGATTAGTTCCAGATTTGCACAGATTTTTTAAATGCTGCTAATTCAAAACTCTTGAATTTACTTTTATAACACTGAGACAATTAAATGCAGGCTGGACAACAAGGAACAAATCTGGAACTTGTTATGACACCATTGTTGTTATAACAGTTCTGGCTGTTTGTATTTTGAAGTGAGAAAATTGAAAGTTATTCTGGACAAAACCAATGCTTGTGAATGCTAAACTTTTAAACTCAATTTCACTGCCTTTTGGTTTTTCTACCATGGAAAAAAACCCAACAAAACACACTCCTAAAAAAAAAGAAAATCACAAAAAAAATCAGTTCTTGAGTGTCATTATCTGGCTGCCAATCAATAGGTAAGCAAGTGCAATAACACAGGAAAAGGAAAACAGAGCATGCAGGCCAAATCCTAGCAGATCTGAGAAATTAAACCAGCCTTACCTCAAAAAAAAAAAAGCCAAAACCATTGGGGAAAGGCAATGAAAACGTTCTGCAGAAAAGCCTACTGCAGCTCCTTTGGAAGTTGGAATGATTTGTTCCATCTACTGCTGCCAAGGGAGAGGGAAGAGAGGACAACAGAGGGTTTTGCAGGAAACACGTGCTTGTGCTGGGCTTCTCATAGAACCACAGAATAGTTTGGGCTGGAAGGGACCTTTAAAGGTCACCTAGTCCAACCTCCCCTGCAATGAGCAGGGACATCTTCAACTACATCAGGTTGCTCACAGCCCCGTCCAACCTGACCTGGGATGTTTCCAGGGATGGAGCTGACACTCTTCTTCTTGTTTATCACTTAAAACGACAGGAACCCGGACGCGGCTGTTCCCGACAAGAGCAAATCTCTTATGGTGGTAACACAGGCCAAGAAAAATATCTTAGTTTGGGTTCGTACCTTCATTCCCTAAAGAAAAGCCACAGAATGGACATCTGCTGGCTGCAGTTTCCTGGGGTTCTGGATTCCTTGGATCCACACAAGGAAAATAGCACTTTGGCTGTGGAGCCAAATTGCCCGTTTCCATGCTGGCACCTTTGCAAATCCAGATGCAGCTCGTACCAGTAGAATTGCTTTGCTTTAAGAGGACCCACACTATACGTTCTGTCCTGCAACTCCAAACACTCTGTAATAGTCTTTATAGTCCCGCTGACACAGGGGTGGCAGGCATCACCTATGATGAAGACACACTTGCCAAGGAAATTAAAATATTAAAGAGACAGAAAAGATAAGACGGTCTCCTAGTTTTTCGCCCCATTTTCTCAGCAATGCCAAATACCATCCTGACGTACCACACTGTTCTCTTCTGCCTTAACACACAGAAGAAATAATATTCTACCGTGTCTTGGAGCTTTAAATATCTGCAAGGTTAGAGGGCCTATTCTGGAAGGCTTGGTTGGAGGTGAAACAGAGAGCTGAAAGCACATACAGCGGCGTTGGAGGTGTATTACAGGAGAGAATCTTCTCCCCTGTCACAAAATTCATTTGAATATGAAAAGAATGAGAATTTCTAGCAGGAAGCAGTCATCCAAGAACTTCCTCATTTTGCTTTTCTGCTCATGCCCCTCTTCTTGCGCCCGTGAGAACGCAGCAGTGGAAATGAGAACTGGTTCAGCTTCAGGGAGATATAATACTTGATGCACTACACTTCAGTTAAAAAACTGACACCTTGCCTTAGGTGAGAGAGGATAATATAAATAACAGGAAGTTTCCTGCTGCAGCAGGAAGCTTTTTTTTGTGGGTTTTTTGTTGGTTTTTTTTTTTTTTTTGCAGTAACCCTGCAGAGAGATACGGTAGATAGAGAGCGGTGATGCTTTGCTGTTTTTCCAACTCCTGTGACCCAGCACAAGGTCCTGGTCTGGAAACTATAGCACCCCAGAATCAAAGGTGCTAAAAATACGCATTGTTAAATGTGGAAGGCAGGTAAACCCAGTACTAAAATAAGACAGCGCTAGATGTTCTGGCAACTGTCACCTTTGGAGCCTTCCAAAAATCCCAATTTAGATGTATTCTCAAATGATGGTGTAATCCCGAGTTCAGAGAGGTACCACTGGCAACGCACATTCCTTCTCAACACAGTTACATATGGTTCAGCCACAGGAGCACAGGAAATTTAAGAATTAGGAAGCTATGGACTTTTCCTTACGCATTGACATTACCTTTTTTTTTTTTTTTCATAAGTGGTTAGACATTTGTTTGTCAGCCTTAAAGGGGCTATTTTATGAAACAACCCATAAAGGAGAGCATTAAGCATTACGGCTGCTGCCTTCACGAAGGTTCTACAACTGGGCAGAGACTTCACCAGAGCAGCAGAGAGAGCAAGAATGACTCTTCTGAATTTCCAGTTCTTGTTCAGTGTAACAAGTATGGAAAACTAAAGGAGCTGGCTACAATCCCTCCTGCATGGGGTGAACTTCCTTGAATTTTAAGCATGAAGAAGCTGGACCTCGTCAGCAGAGCTCTACCTTTCCCTCCGTTAGGGTAACCCCGGGCAATCCCCTACATTTCAAAAGAGCCTCTCCGTTTGAATCTATCAAATCTATTAAGTACCAACATTTACACTGGAGGTGGCCAAACCCCAGAATATCCGAAGGGATGAAACTTTTTGGCATTTTCGAAATTTGTTTGTGTGCGGATTAGAGCGGAGAAAAGCCTGTGAAATTTCCCCACTGAGCAGGCAAAGAGGAAAAAAAAAAAAAAAAAAGAGTTCTGGAAATACCAAGACACATAATTTCTGAAAGGCAAAAGGTGCTCTGCAGGGGTCACGGCAGCGGTTTTGAGAAAGTGGCTGCTCGTCGGGGGCAAGCAGGAGGGAAACCAACAGGAATCATGTCAGCATCTGCCATGGCTTTGAGACTCCGGGCGGGCTTGGGGAGCCCAGCAAGCCAGCTGGACCGGGAGCCTGGACACCCCGGGACCCTGGTCACCCTGAATTAGCAACGAACCTCCTCAGCCTCCTCCACGGCAGGACGCCTGGCAGGCAGGAGAGCGTTGGCTCGGGCTGGGGCTGCAAGCTGTCTGCTCTAGAGATGGAGGCCAAGATAAAAGTGAAAGCCAGATCTTCCAAGGCTCCCCTTGCTCTTGGCTCCAGTAGGAGCCCAACACCCCTCCCAACAGCCCCAGATTGCGCAGGGGGCTGTCCTGGAGCTGTGGGCTCCTAGACCTCACAGCAAAGCCCACCGGGACCAGGAGAGAGCACGTCAGATTTGACAGATTTGTAGAAAAAAAAAAAAACAAACTATTTTTTTTCTTTTTAAACTGACAATCTGACCTCTGAACCAGTGCTTCCATCCTGGCTACAGGGATGCGATGTGTAACTGGAAAATACAGATGCCTCAGCCTGAGCAAAGACTGTATCATAACTTCATAGGGTTAGTAAATGTGTTTGGAAAATGCCAGGAGAGGCATGTGCTGTCATGCCATCAATCCTATGGCTTTTAACCCCACAAGACGGGATAAAAACTCTTCCTACTCATCTCAATTATCTCGCTGAGGCCAAGACTGGGATTTTCATTCTAACAACCAGGTCACAGCACATTAACAACTACCTATCTACACATCATGTGTCAGCTGGAACTGAACTAGTAGAAGGACGACAGTGTAAGAACTTGCCTGAACCAGAAAAACTTAACGGGTCATTTTGCTTTTGACTTTACTACCACTATAATTAATTATATTTTTTTTTCAATGTCAGCGTTCAAAGGACCCAATTAAAGCAGGTCTGCACTTCGGCCTGGGAACTGAGTACAAACTGAATCATAGAATCATAGAAATGTCTAGGTGGGAAGGGACCTTTAAGATCATCTAGTTCAACTATCAACCTAACTCTGATAAAAAGCCATCGCTAAACCATGTCACCAAGCACTATGTAAACCCGTCTTTTATATACCTCCAAGAGTGATTGTACTTCTGCATCTAGACTGCGAAGAAGTACGTTGGCGCACAACACGTGCAGTTTTTTAAGATGATACAGTTGTATCCTTACACTAACATAATGAAAGCTGTATATCAAAAACACTACGAAACATCACATTGAAATACTGATTCAACTTATTGGCGTAAACAGAAAAGAGATGCTAAAACTGTGCTCTCGTGGACCTTGGTTGAAGGCTAAGGCAACACTCTTCTCTGAAAGCAGCCAATATCAGTTTCTCTGATACTGATTTCATACTTCTGTCAATAGGAAAAAATATCACAGAATGATACAGAGTTGGAAGGGACCTCTGGAGATCATCTAGTCCAACCCACTGCCAGAGCAGGTC
Source organism: Gallinago jamesoni (assembly GCA_025769975.1). Lineage (NCBI taxonomy): Eukaryota > Metazoa > Chordata > Aves > Charadriiformes > Scolopacidae > Gallinago > Gallinago jamesoni. The sequence continues at coordinate 59,003,568 of JAOQGH010000032.1, forward strand.
CACCCAGAGCAGGTTGCACAGGAACATGTCCAGGCAGGGTTTAAATGTCTCCAGAGAAGGAGACTCCACCACCTCTCTGGACAGCCTGTTCCAGGGCTCTGCCACCCTCGAAGTGAAGAAGTTCCTCCTCGTGTTTAGATGGAACTGCTTATGTTTGTCTTCACTGAGCAAGTGAGCAGCCTGTGAAGCAGGACTGAGGCTTCTGGAGTCTCTCCCCAACTGGTAGCGTAGCAGTGGAGGCAGATGCAAAGACACTGCAGAACGCAACGTCCATCAGTTTAACGACTCATCCTTATTCCTTTGGTACAGTATATGAGCCCATATGCAAGAAACGTGGCCCTTGCAAACAGAATAAAAAATTAGTGGGCAAGAGGAAGAGCTGAAGTTCACGCACAAACATATAGTTCCTTTTTTCTCCCCCTTTCCACAAGATGTGTTTTTTAACCATGACCCAAGCTCAGTGTTCTTTTTTGGCCTGAGCCCCACGCTGCAGTCTCTCTCACCCCCCTTCCCCGTACGCCTATAAAGCACAAAGTGGTGGGAAAGCACTGTGACTGCTTCTTACTGATTACTGTACATTTTTGCGATAAAATGGTTTGTGGGACTATCAGGATGAACTCCAGCTGACTGCTTCCAACCCAGCAATATTCCATATAGCCAGGAACTAACCCTTGAAGCATTTCCTTCTTTCCTTGAGCTCTGCAGTGAGGAACACTGACGAGTTATCTGTACATCTTGAGTGCTGCTCTGTCTTTCTTTAAAGCAAGACAAAGAGGCATTCAATAGGAATTCGCCTATATTGTATAGCTTCTACTTCTGGTTTTGCCATTATCGCGTATCAGCTCTAGTTTTGTTCCCCAGCCAAGTTCTTTTCATATTTTCCAGATCATTCAAGTGCCTGCACCCGGTGCCCCGGCAAAGTTTAATGAACAAGGCAGTATTACTTTTTTAAGCAAGCAATTATTTTTGATTCATCTCTTTTCAGGTCTGTAAGAGAAGCAGTGAATTAAAGAAACTAATGGAAAGGAGTTCTTGCTGCCACTACCATGTGCTGGCTCCGAGCCACAGCCAGTTTGACATTTGCAGGAGAGTCAGGAGTGTGAAATGAAGGTGGACCATGGCTTTTCTATAAAATGATGAACAGTATTGGTCCTCCTTCACTCTTCTCAGGGAAGGAAGTCAGACAGCTCTTCCAGAAGAGCTCAACCCAAAAATATTACCCATGAGCTTGCAACAGGGAACCAGGACACACTCAGCCAGAATTAGCCCACCCAACCTTTCCCCCTACTCCTAAATGCATTAAGAGTTTGTAGACAGGGCTATGTTTGGGAGTCTGGCACGTGTGGTTGTTGCCATCTGAAGTAGCTCAGATCAGGATTAGGTCTTCTAGATGAAGCTTTGGAAGTCAGAAGTTTTGGAAGATGAACTTTTCCAAAGGTTCAACTTTGGAAGCTGAAGCTAGATGAAGTCCATTTATTTCAAGGTTGTTTTCTTTTCCGCTTCTGTTGGTCTGGAATAATTCCAGATACGACATTTTTGCATGCCAATGTCCTACCATTGTCAGTCTTGAGGAGAAAACTTCCTTGTCCCTCTCACAAGAGAAACACAGCAGAAGCTGGTATTTTCCACCAAATTCTGCCTGAATAGCATCTTTTTCTTGTTTTTTGTTCCCTTTTCAGCTATGGTTTTCCTCATTTCCCTGACATCCCAGTCTACAAGCATTACTTTGTTTTTCCAGTATCATTGACAATTTTTAATGCCTTGCATTGGTGTATTGGAACATGTGACCCAACAGCCAGAAGTTCTGACATGACTGTATCTCCAGTGGCTGTAAAGGGCAGAGGGAAGAAGTGTGGGATGTATCCTGTAGACAACTTCAGCATCAAATAGGTGCTCTTTGGTCTTCACTTATCTTGGGATAACACGGAATTGCAGAATCACAGAATTGTAGGGGTTGGAAGGGACCTTCAGAGATCATTTCATGCAACCCCCCAGCCAAAGCAGGGTTACCACCGACAGAGAAGGACACTCCACATCCTCTCTGGGCAGCCTGTTCCAGGGCTCTGGCACCCTCACAGGAAAGAAGTTTTTCCACATGTTGAGATGGAATTTCCTGTGTTCCAGCTTGTGTCTGTTGCTCCTTGTCCTATCACCAGGCACTGCTGAGAAGAGCCTGACGCCATCCTCTTGACACCCACCCTTTAGATATTTATAAGCATTGATGAGGTCCCCTCTCAGTCTTCTTTTCTCCAGGCTGAACAGACCCAGGTCTCTCAGCCTTTCCTCATAAGAGATGCTCCAGGCCCTTAATCACCTTTGTGGCCCTCTGCTGTACCCTCTCCAGGAGTTCCCTGTCCTTCTTGAACTGGGGAGCCCAGAACTGGACACAGGACTCCAGATAGGGTCTCCCCAGGGCAGAGCAGAGGGGCAGGATGACCTCCCTCCACCTGCTGGCCACACTCTTCCTGATGCACTCACAATAACACAGTAAAAGTCAGATCCTAACTGTAGTCTCCTAAGAGTATCTCACCGAGATGGCAAAAGCAGGTAGCTTTTGTCACTTTTCTACACGCTTACCATGCCAGAAGATAATCCCTGTGTTTTGGTTTTGCATTGGGAATCTGGCTCTGGTCCTGCCAGAGCTCTCTCGCACTTGTGATTGCTGCCACCTGAACCTCCTTTTTCTTTCTCCTCTCTCTGGTTGATGCTAGTATGAATGCCTAATACTTAGGGTGACACTAAAATTTACCTTTTATTTTTGCTTGTGTTGTATGTCTTCAGGCTGAGTTAACATTATGGCTGTTATTGGAAAAATGAGTCAGCGCTTTCAAAAAATGCAGTCTGAAGTCCCCAAACGCTCAGCCTTCGGAGAATAATTTTGTATTGGTAGCCAGGGACTCTCGAAGCTTGGGCTGGGACTAGCTGGGATTGTAGTGCTTTTGATGCTGATGTAAGTTTGCAACTTTTATTTCACCCTAATAAAGTTTCCAGTATTGCCCATAGATGTGACTGGGCAGCGATTGTAGAACCATATAAATGGTTTGGGTTGGAAGGGACCTTAAAGACCATCCAGTTCCAACCCCCCTGCCATGGGCAGGGACACCTCCCACCAGACCAGGTTGCTCAACTACACCACAGATACAACACAGATTTAACCACATTTGAGAGAATTTGAGTTAGACTGTTGTGAAACTTGCCTTAGCATCTACTCCCTCTAATACTTTGTTTCCAGAAAAGCTGTGAGCCCTTCTGGTGTAGCAGGGCAGGGCAACATTCCCTCTGCTACAGGTGATGCTCAGGTGCAGGCAGCTGGATCCTCCCAACCCTCAGCTTTTCTAGCCTCATCGCAGAGCTTGACCTGAAGATGAGCAACGTGCCTAAACTTTATCTTCTTCTTCTTTTGGCATCGACCTCTATTTGCATCACAAGCCCCCGATTTCGTTATTGTTAAAAAGGCCTTTATCTCACAGAACCGTGACCACAGCTCCCAGCAGAGCTGCGTATTTCCAACTCGTATAAAGCCCAGTGTCTTACCACACCTTCCACCTTCCCTCTGGAAGCATCTCCCGACGTTGCCTGCTCCGGTGGCAAGGACAGGGGCCGTTGCAATTGTTCCTCTGGACCGACCGTAGCAGAGGAAAAATAATAGAGCAGCAACTTTCTAGGAAGGGTTTGGTGTTGGGGTTTTGTTTTTTTTTTTAAACGAAAACAAAGCCTATTGACTGGAAATGATCTAAATGTGATTCGAGCCACTGCCAGGTCTCTTGGCAGCGCGAGCTGCCAGCTTTCCTTTCCTGTTTTTTTTCCCCTCTGATAACATATGTAAACAATCAGTAGTACACTTCAGAAGGTTTCTCTGAGGCTTTACGTAGGACCCGCAGCTCAAAGCACACACGGGGCAGCGGGATGGCGAAATCTGCCCCCCTCGGAGGCAGGACCCCTTCCGTCACGGGGCAGATTCGCACCCGCAGGGCGGTAGAACAGCCTGAGGGTAACGGGGAACTATTTGCAATTCGGGGAAACAGATGCTGAGGACAGGGTCAGGTGATTGCCAGCCTCTGCCCGAGGCACAGCGTGACATGAAGGTTGCGTGGTCCTGGCTTCTCACGCCCATCCCGATGCTCGTTCCCATTTGCCCCTCCCGGGCTGACGGAAGGCAGTAGAGGTCACTACTGACCAAGCCGGGGTTTGGGAGAGCTGAGTAGGGTCTTCACGTTTGTCTCCTCCTGGCAGGTGGGGTCGTTTGGGTGATAGAGTTGTCAGGGGAGCCCCGAAGCCACTGAAGGTTGCTGAACCTCAGGATGCGGATCAGCCTTGCTTGTGGCTATTGATCCAAACAGCACGCGCGGGCATCAGCACGGGCATCAGCATTTCTTCAAGAGTTTTAAATGAAAGCTGAGACTGTGATACCATCAGATAAATCTCAGGAGGTTTGGACTCTAAACTGTTAAAGGGAATTATATCAATGCTGCCAGGTATCTTCTTCTCATCTTCTACCCTTCATCAGTTCTACGCACCCTCCTAACTTGGTTGAAGTCCATTAGAGGTCTTTGCCAAACCTTAGCTATTTGGAGCAGGGAAGGGGCATGATATAAAAAGACTGAAAAGGCTGTAGAAATTACTGCTGAAAACCAGACAAGAATAAAAATTTTGAAAATATGAGAAAAGGACACCCCAAATCCTCTCCTCGCGAAATGAAATCTCAGGGATCAGGGGTCAGCAGAACAGGGTAATTAAATTCTCTGCCCTGTAAACACTGACCTAGGAGGCTCCTGGGACTTCCCGGGTTTGAAACACCAAAAGACTTCACTGGCAACGGAGAGTATGAAAAAAAAAAAGCATTGTGTTGCTTTTTTTTTGTTTTCTCCAGCAATGCAAAGAACACAGAACTATGTCTGTCAGAGCTTCCTTAGAGACACTGACCTGCTGAATATCCCCGATATTAAAGGAGCTGCATTAAATGATTCTATCAAATGGACCCCTGGCTCAAACGGCCGATCCTTCATTATCTTGAGCATTACTCAAACGGAAGCCAACAATACCGGTTTTGAGACAGCAGGAAGTTCATTAGTATCCAGATAACTCTCACTCGCTAAATTATTAAGCAGGAAATAGGTTGCATTATGGAGTGTCACCTGCCAGAACCATAGAATCATAGAATCACATGGGGTTGGAAGGGACCTCTGGAGATCATCTAGTCCAACCCCCCTGCCAGAGCAGGTCCACCCAGAGCAGGTTGCACAGGAACATGTCCAGGCAGGGTTTAAATGTCTCCAGAGAAGGAGACTCCACCACCTCTCTGGGCAGCCTCTTCCAGTGCTCTACCACTCTCACAGGAAAGAAGTTTCTCCTCATGTTCAGGTGGAACTTCTTATACTCAAGTTTGTGCCCATTTCCTCTTGTCCTGTCACTGGGCACCACTGAGAAAAGAATGTCTGGCACCGTGATGTGGGACGGAGAGCAAGGACAGCACGTGGCAAGATGATACCCAAGTGGTGAAAACTACTCTCACTGTACCAAGAAAGTTGCGTTGAGGTTCATCCTCTCAGCACCTCTGCATCGTAGACTAGAAAGCAGGGGTATAAAGAAGAGGCTTGAGGACCCAAAAGTGTGTTCTTCTCCCTGAGGAGCCTTGAAAATATTTCACACCGCCCCAGCTGCAGAGCACACCCGCTTTGGAGCTGGCTGTTGGTGGCAGCAAATGTGGTGTCCCCAAGGCCACGCTGCCCCATATTCCACGTCACTTTTCCTTGTCACTGCATCTTTGTCGCAAGTGGTAAAGCTGAGCTACCCCATCACCCCTTCCCTCCTGTTTTAAAACCTAGCGAGCAGTCAGAGCTCTGATGTTCATTCTTGATGGCCCGCTCTGCTCCATAAGGTAGGAAGAAGGAAAAGTCACTAAAAGCTGGGCTGTTTTTATTTCATTTCTTCAGACTGACTCATACTCTCCAATCCCTTGTCCTCAGGGAAGATACAAGGAAATGATGTCATTCTTTTTTTTGATTTTTTTTTTTTCATGCTTTGGACTTTTTCTTTTGGCATCATCTCCACTGGGCCTGTTTTTTAATTAATCTGGATGGACTTCGCTAAAGGAAAAGCCTGCACGGTCTGTCTCTGTGCGCTCACTTGTAATAGGGATGTAATGGTTGAGGGTAAGAAGTATTGATCTCCATGACTTACCAGGTGACCCATTAACAACTGCTCAGGAGTTCCGCAAGCTTTCTTTAGACATCAGATTTTAAAAAGGCTGACCAAATTTAAATTTTCAAAGCCTGATAAAAGTTTTAAAAAACCCATCTGTTTGAGAGATGCAGTTGTTTTAACTCCTGCAGCTCCAAAGTTCTCGTAAACCTGGGGTTCAAGGGAAGACACTTTACATCTCTGTGTGCAATTCAGAGAAGAAAATCAGAAGCACCTAGGAGATGTTCAAAATCTGGGTGCTGGTTTTACAAACAGTCCCCGGTGGTTTATCAGACTGAACTGAGACCTTATCTCTGAACACTCCTGTGGACCACTTCCAGTCCAGATTAAAAACTAAATCTGAGGCTTTCTACCTGTAGCAGCTGACAATGAGGAAACTTTTTTTTTTTTTGCAAAAATGAGGTGAAAAACTTTACAAAAATACCTTCTGATCAGGAAACAAATAAACTTGTGTCATTCTAGGGCCAGCACTAGAAAGGCAGGTGAGGTGTCCAGAGGCAGAGGAAGCCCAGGAGGTGGAAAATACAGGTTGGAGCCCCCTCCGACTGAGAAAGGAGCCGAGCATGGCTGTCTCTGAAAGTTTCCTAAACTAGAATGACATTTCAAGGCGTAAGTGTGAAAGGCATTCTAGAAGCAGGTTTTAATTAGCGTGCGACGCGCCAGGAGCTTGGAGCCACAGTTGACTGACAGCATCTTAGCTCCCCGGGGGGAAGCCGCATCTCCCAGCTCCCTGGGCAAACCGAGCCTCTAATCTGGGGATAGGAAAATTACAGCTTGGGACGCTCTCCTCCAAATGTTACTGGCAGGAATCTGGACCGAATCGGGTATTGCACAAAAGCAGCCATTCCCACTACTGCTTTTTCCTAAGAGAAATCTCCCTTTCCCACTCCTGCCGCTCACACCAAACTCAGCCCCGACGAGGTGCCGCTGCACCGGGCTGGGGTACAGGTTGGGTCTCAGTGGCAGTAACCTGCACGCCGATAGATGAGACGTGCCAACGCCAAACCCTCAGGTGCCAAAGGAGCTTTCGGGTCAAAATAAGGAGGCTCTCAGGGAGCTCTGACACCTCCACAGGGGTGGAGTGTGTTTGCCTGGAATTTCCCGCAGTGCCCATGGTTTTAGGAGGCACCGTTCCCTTTGGCGTCTGGCAAAGTAACCTGGAAGGCAGGTTGTGGGTATGATCCGTGGTGTAAACCTGGGTGTTCTCCATTGAGCTTAAAGAGAAGCTGAGCTGAAGTTCTAACAGCCCATGCTCTGAACTTTAGGACTTAATTGTTATCCACCCTTTCTGTGGATCAGACCCCAGTGGAAGAAATTAGAATGACAGAAGCATAGAATGGTTAGAGTTGGAAGGGACCTTAAAGATCATGGAGTTCCAACCCCCCTGCCCTGGGCAGGGACACCTCC
>JAOQGH010000032.1:59025168-59056040 GCA_025769975.1 Gallinago jamesoni
CTGGTGGGAGGTGTCCCTGCCCATGGCAGGGAGGTTGGAACTCGATGATCTTTAAGGTCCCTTCCAACCCAAACCATTCCATGATTCCAAGATGCAGATTCAGATTTTCTTTGTGCTACCAGCCTCCCTGAGGTTATGACACGCAAGCAAACATTACTTCCCAAAGTTCCTGCTAACTCGCCCGTCCTTTCTCCCCATCATCCTCAAGAAGACGCTGCAAATCCTCTGAGCTCTCTGAGACGATGGAAGCTTCTCTTCCAAACAGCAGAGGCACTTCTGACGAGCTGTCCAGCCGGCAGCTGAAGCGGTAACTTTTGTTGGCACACACACCGAAGTTCAGATGTAAGATACGTTCTGTGGGCAATGGCCTGTTTGTTTTCTTTCCTAGACACGCGGTTAAACCACATTGTACATCCTGTGCTTATAAAATTCCAGCAGGGTTGTATCACAGTACCTACTCCTAGAGTATGTGATTTATACCACTGCAACATCTCGAGATCAATCTGCTGCTTATGATGAAGATTCAGATAACCATGTGGTTCTACTACCTGCCGTGCTTTTTAAGGTCATGGGATTTTATAAATAGCTAAGATTTTACGAGTTATTTTTCATAAAAAGACTGGGAAGGGGACTCTTGTCTTCTTGCGTGTCTCTTCCCTACATGCTTGTGCTAAGCAGATGAGAGACACAGGGTGCTTCTACACAACCAGCTGCTGGTCTCTTGTCTTCTCACCTTTCTCCAAGCTAGTGAAGGAGGAGGCAGTTGCCAAACAAGAAGCCAGCCGGCATCTTAGCTAGTGCTCTGCCCAAAGGAATGAGGTTAGGGGAAGCCCAGAGCCATGGTTGAGCTGGAGAAAGTTTGGTTCAGACTGGTCAAACGAGCTTGTTGAAATCTTTAGCCCAGTCATTCCATCTCACATCCAGCACTCCCTGTTCCCATCTGGTCCTTCTGCCCCAAAGCCAGGCAAAGACCTCCCTGTCCATGTAGAGCCTGCTCTCTCTGTGGGCTCTTGCTGGGCTCCCCGTTTCAGATCCTGAGAGGACAAGGAGAACTGTATGAATTCCCAAAGGAAGCTGCTGGCATCCACTCAGCACAGACCACGCACGGACCTGGCTCTTTCCACACCTGCATGTCTCGGTGAATCCAAAGAAGTAGGAGGTGGTCCTGGCCCCTGGTTTAGAAGTGAGAGAAAACTGGATTTCCTCCTTTAACAGTCTTCCATTTTTGAAGGCGGATTAATATTCTGGAGTTTCCCAGCAGAGCTCCTTCTTGGAAGACAAGCGAAGCCCTACGCTTGTTGAAATCCTGTGCTTCAAAGGTGCCTCTGAGCTGGGCTCCTCCAAATCATCTCTGAAGTGACGGGTATCATTCAGAACCTACTGAAATAGCAAACACATAATTTTAAAAGGTGTTTAAATGGTTTAAAAACCTCGGATTTAAATTTGTTTTTCCTACTTGGGCTCTGGAAGCATTTACATTCGTTACAGACCAGAAAGAAGGCCCTAGTTCTCCAAGGCACTAGATGCTTTCAGTTTCCAGTAATTCCATTCAACAGGAATTGCTCATGCTCCACTACGTGAAACACAAACTTTTAGCAGCAAGAAGAAAATTCAATGCATGAACAATATTGAAATACCCTCTGTGGTTTTATTATCTTTCCTTCCACCGGCTACTCACATAATTTCAGGCTATTGTTTTTGATTTGAATAGTATTCCTGGCCTTTTGAACTACAGATTGTTTATAATCCAGAAGGAAAAAAAAAAATTCAATGGCTATTTGTTTTATAATGTACCTCTGTAAGTGATGGAAAGGATTACAATAGTTTCTGTAATTATTAATTCTTCGAAATAATGTACCTGCTCCAGTACCCAATTAATCTGGTTATTAATCAGAATGCCCTCATTGTAAAATATTAAAAGAGTCTAGACACGGCAGATTATTGTGTGCTATATTTTTAGATTTTTCCAGTTTGATTCAAAACACACTAAAAGAGGGGCCCCAGAAAAATGACCATCTAGAGACAGTCCATGGCAAATATCCAGGAACCATTCTTAATGGCATGGAGTTAGCACGAGCTGAGATCATACTTTAGCCTTGGGAGAGAGGAAAAAAGGAAAAAAAAAAAAGGCGGAAAAAAAAAAGGAGAGAAGATGTTTTTAGGAAGAAATTTCCAAAGGGATTACGAGTTGCTCTTTGCAAACAATACAGAGGATTTCCAGTATGCATTGTGCTTTTGCCGAGAACTGTGCATATGAGGGAGCCAATCAAAGTCCTTTCGTACCTAATGAGGAGGGCGAAATCACGATGGGGAAAGTCCCTTAATGATAGCAAACAATAGCTGTTTGTACAGCGAGTAGAATTACAGCAAACTCTGTCGCCAAGCAATCTCTTAAGACATGATTTTACTCATCTGAGACATTATTCATTGAATTAGTATTAGCGGTGGGGAGCACATGCAGCAAGAAACCCAAAATCATATTCACAGGATTACTGAAACGTTGATTTTTTTCCTGATGTGGGAGATAGCAGAGGTACGGAGATAAAGTAATTAAAATGATGTGGGTTTTGGAATCTCAGCGGATCTTTAAATCAATGTTGCGTTTGTGCTTGAGGTTAGATTGACATGTTATACTAAAGACATGGAGGAAGCTGAATGTACAGGATGGAATCTTTGATCTAAAAGGATTAATTTTCAAACATGGCCTTTAATGGGCGATCAGACCCTCACCCTGAGTTAATGTTGTTAAATCAACCAAAGCTGCCTCTATTCAGCAGCCCGAGGGGTCACCACAAGGTTCGCTTCATTGGTGGCACTCTCAGCTTTTCGATTCAACAATTCTTGTTCGCTGAACAAACATACCTTATGCATTTTGGTTGCAGATGGTAACAAAACTACGAAAACAAGTTTTTCACTTAAAACCAGTATTTCAAAAACGGGATGTAAGAAATCTAAGAGATCTTTATAATAGCTGTGCCTCTAGACCCCAGCCTCCTACTGTTAGTTTATATTCACTGTTTGGAAAAATAATTTCCTTCCTATTTCCCACTGCTTTCCGAGCTCTGTATGAATTAATTTTTAATCCCAATAATGAGTTTAGAGGTGTTTGGTGTGCACAGCGAGATGGAGCTACCAAAAGCAATGAGACAGATCACCTTGCCGGTAGGTTTTGGCTTTTTTTACAAGTCTGGTAGGACACCCCAGGTGCTGAACCGTTATCAGCCTGGGGTGGGGTTTTTTTCATACGATTTAAGTGGTTCAGACAGAGCAGCCACGTCACTTAGGGACAAAACTTCCACAGAAGCTCCAGTGTGACATCCTGAGAGAACATTCATTTGGCGCTGAGGGAAAAAGCCTTGCCCGCCTCCCACCGCTGACTGAAGGCCCCGTGGCCTGGAGGGCTGGAGACCCCGCAGGGCCCAGGTCCGGGCAGGGAAAGCCACGACGCCGGGGCCCCGCACCAGGCCCCCTAAAGGCGGCTGAACCCGGTGGCGGGGGGGACCGGGCCCGGGGGAATGCGGTCCTGTGGTAGGCCCTGGCCCGGCGCTCCCGGCAAGGCCTGAGCCCACCAGGCCGCGCATGTGCCGGGCCCACCGACAGCACGAGGCGGGCGGCCCCACACACGCTCCCCACGGAGAGGGGGGGGCGTCGGGTGGGGAGGAGGCGGCGGCGAGTCCCTCTAACCGGCGCATCCCCTCGCGCTGGCAGTCACACCCCCTCCGCCCCGGATGGTTTCTCCCCCTCCCTCCCCCCCCGCGCGTTGGTCCCTCCCCCCTCCGGCAGAGGGAATCCCTCGCTCTTCCCCCTCTCCCCCCCCCCCCCCAACGCCAGCGGCAAGCCCCGCTCTCGCGAGAGTTGTCCCGCCTACTCTCGCGAGAGCGGCGCGGTTCCCACGCCTGGGCTGTTGTGTCTGAGGGGGGAGAAAGCCCGGGCCGCGCTGAGTGGGCGGCGCGCGCCGCTCCCCCCGCCCCGCGCGTGTCTCACGGGCCCGCGCAAGCGCGCTGGGGGCTGGCGGAGGTGGTAGTGGTGGTAGTTGAGGGGGGGGTGTGTGTGTGCCCCCCTCCTCTTCCCACCCCCCCCCCCCCACCCCCGCTCTCGCGAGAGTAGGAGTTTTGGCGAGAGTTTGTGGAAGATGGCGCCTGTTGTGACAGGGTAAGTGCGGGGGGTTCGCGGCGCCGCGCCGGGAGCCGCCGGTCTCTGGGGTTGCCGGGGCGCCGGCTGCCCCGCTCCCGCCCCTCGGCGCCTCCGCCGGCCTTCTAGGGAAGCGGGGGCTGGCCTCCGGGCGGCTCGGCGGCAGGCCCCGAGAGGCAAAAGCCCCGGGGGGCTGGGATCCCCCCCGGGTGGGCGCACGGGAGGAGGCCCCCCGCGCCCCGGCTGAGGGACCGCCGGCCTCCGGGCTCTCCCGCGGGGCTTCCCCCCCTGGCGCCGAGGTTGCCGGCAAGGCTGGGAGCTTCCTTTGCTCCCCCTTCTCACCGGCCGGGACTCCGTGTAGGGTCAGTGGGTATCCCCGCCGCTCCGGAGCGGGTCCCTTTCTGAGGGCTCGCAGGGGAGGGGGAGCCGGGGTTGGTACAGGCCCCTTCCCCTTTCTCCGTGGTCCCGGCTCTCTCATCCTGCCCGTAGGAGGTTAGGGGGGGACACCTCCGGGCTCCCTCGGCCACAGCTCGGGAGCGCCGGGACAAAGGGGTTTGCTCCCGTGGTGAGGAGAAGTTGAGCGCGGCCGTTCCTCAGCCCCGGTCCCGGCCCGGGCTGCCCCAACCCAGCGGCTCTGTCACTTGTCGCCGGCTGCGCTGGAGCAGCCCAGCGCTGTCAGGCTGCCCGCCCCTGCTAGCAGGACAACCCGTTCCTTCGGGTCTAGGGGACTGGGATTGCCTTTCTCCCCTCCCTGCGCACCGTTCCCGGGCTTTGTTGAGTTTCCTCAGCTGCCTTTCTCCTAACGTGGCATTGCAGCGAAGGGTAGCAGCCACCCCACCCCACTAAGCCACACTGGATCGTAATGAATGATAGTTGCCGACCCTTTCAACCACACTGGGTAATACTTAATCATGGCTAGCCAGCTGTAGCGTGTGTCACTGTAATAAGTGACACCTTCTTAGCCACCTACAGCTGATGAATAATAACATTTCCACTGCTGGCGTACAGTACGCAATCTCACCTGCAGTGTTAACATTGCATATTGCCATCCTCACCACAGTGTGAATTCTGCTGCTTGCTCTTAAGTGCTGTGTCCTTAATTTGGGGCTATACAGAGCATGGGTGACCTCCCTCTAGGTGTTGAGGAAAAAGGGCAGTCAAGAGAAGAACAGGCAGTGTCTGTCCTCCACCTGTTTGTTCCAGATGAAATCTTGGCTGTTGAAAGTACTACTGTGTCTTTCTAAAATGTGGACCTTATTTTGTGATTTCACAGTGTGTCTGTGACCTTCTGTCTTCCCTGTGGGATTACATTGTCTACAGCGTTGGCTCTGTGGTTAGAGAGCAACAGCCTGCTTGGGGGTGGGGTGGAGTTGGTGGCTGATGCTTTTGTTCTCATGGAGAAGGTAGCATTATGGTATTTTGTTGTTTTGTTTGGCTGCAGTAGTGTTTCCAATTCCTCACTCTTGTTTGTCGAAAACTAAATCGAAGCCTTTGCTTGATTTCTCTCCTGATAAAGGCATCTTGCTGCTCATACACGTTTTCCCAATTAAATGTTCTTTAGGGAAGCTGGTCTTGTTTGTTATGGTTCCTGGAGTGTACTGTTTTAGAGGTTAGAGTTGAAGGAAGGGAACAAATGCTTTTAAAGTTTGCTATAAGTATTAGTCTGCACTGTAGTTAACGATTAAGTTTTTCCACGTTTCCATTCGTTTACTCATCTGAATGTTTGGGCTCCCTTTGCTTTTGTTTATTATTATTACAGGTTTGTCAGAAGTGTTCTCATGTTTGTGACGTTACTTTTACCCTTCTTGGAGATCTGTTAAAATGTTAACAATAACAACTAAAGCTTTTTTTTTTTAAATAAATGGTCAAATGATTTTAACATTCAGGAAAAAAAAAGCATTATAACAAGAATGAGAAAAATTGCGTGTAGTTTAGGTTTTTAATGCTAAATTTATTGTTCAAAACCTCCTAAGTCCAGTCCTCTAAAATAATTTTCTTGTTGCTAAATAACTTTAGCGCTGTTAAAATAAAGTCTGTTAACTTTTTTTAATGGTATAGTTAGATTACATTATTATATGACCTGGTTTTGGGAGTACAGTTCTGATGCGGAGTTGTTCGTGTGTATTAGGATTAAAAATTGATGATATTCCAGTAGCTGATTTTTTTTGATTTTTTTTTTTTTCAAAACAGTCAGTAAAGACAGTTTTCTTTCTCGACTGTTCTGTAAAAGCTGACTTGTAATTAAAAAGCTATAACTGAAGAATGTAGTTCGGGAACACCACATTGTATTTGCATGGGCAGCGTGCAGTTCTTACGGGTCCTCAAACTTTGAGATAAAGCATATGGCTTTTCTGCAGCCAGTGTAAGCTGAATGTAAAACCACATTTATTTAATTATTTCCCCCCCCTGTGAAAACTGTATGCCTAAGCCTAAATTACAGTACTTAGGTTTATGCTGTGTTGGAATGGAAGAATAGGAATTCACTGCAGGGCTTTTGGGGGGCAGTTGGGGTACGTTACCAGTTTCTTGCTTGCAGTGTGTGGCACGCTCCTGCTACTTGCATTAGAAGGAAAGTTTTGATCAGAGCTGCTGCTTTTGTGTCCGGTATGATTAAACCTCAGCTGCACAGTGGCAGAGCTACCTACAATGAGAAAAATACGCAGGGACACGAACCGAGTAACTGAAAATGAACTATTTGAACTATTTTTTTAAATGAAGTGGCTAATTTATGGCTGGGGTAGTAGGATGGTATTTGGGGGATTTGTGGAGCATTTTTGTTTTGCTCGTGAGTGGTTTAGTGAAACTCATCATTTTAAGATGATGAAATTAATGAACATGTTTTTTAATTAGAGAAGCATGTTTTGAGTGCAAAATGCTTTGTTGTAAATAATTGCTGATACTACAAAAATACCTGTAGGCCTCAATTAGTGTGAAATTTTCTGTGCTATGCCTAATACACATATAGCCATATCACAGAGAGAAACTCTAATCCTAAGCACTTAATTTTGTGTCATTTTAACATGAAATAAAACATGGAATGGTCTAGCCTGAGGCGACCTCATCTTTAAAATACTGGAAAATAATTCAAGAAGGCAATGCAAAAAAACCCTTGCAAAGATTTCTATACCAGCAAACTAGTGAGTGAAATTTAGAAAGGGTAGATAAAAACGATAAATGCTAGATACAAGTTTGAATACTTGATTAGCGGTAAAAACCTCTGTAATAGCAGTATATAAGATGGTGTTTGGATTTTTTTTTCACACAGGTTGAGAAGCCTTGAAAAAGACAAAAATAACTGAGTGGGCTTATCACTGGTATGATGTTTTCCATAGGCACTCTAAAGTAGAAGATGGTTTTAGTAACACTTTTCTAAGTATTAGACTATTTAAGTAACTTGTCTGAATTAGTCATCCTAAAGTTCTGTGGTTAAGAGGTGTTTCCTGACCCAGAAGACTTAACGGTTTAAGGGTAAGGGAAGACACAACAGATCTGTGATGATAAAGAAGAATGTTTGGTATCAGCGGAGTGAATTTTAGCACAGTGGTCTAGTGCTACCCATCTGGGCGTTTTGTTTGTTGTTTGTTTGTTTTTAATGAGAACTGTGGAAAAACTTGTAGGAGGTTTTTGAAAGAAGGTGCTGCTCTGCAAAGCTCTCCCAACCATGGCGGTAACAGAAGTAGAGACATGTTTATCAAAACTTCAACTTCATCTACATTCGGATTAATAATTTTAGGATGGGGACATTGACCAGTAAGGATCTTGAAGTCGAGAGTGAAGTGGATGCTGTTCAAGAGAAGGGGGAAGACTTGTGTCTTCTGATCTGACCTTAGGCTAAAAAAGCGATCTAGAGAGGAATGCTCAGAATAAATAGAAACAGGGTCAACTCTGGATTTTGAAAGATGGAGAAAGATGCTTCACTAGTTCAGATATGAACTGCTGTGATCGCAGGATAAAAGTGAAGCTACTAAAGGCATTGTCTTGGTGATGTTGTTAGCATCACCAGGATCTTAAAACCATGTTATTTCTAGGATTTGTAGAGAACCATGGTTTGAGGGCTGATGCGTTGTTAAGAGTCCTGAAAGTCAGTAACTTGCGGTTGGTAGAAAAGAGACTGAAGCAGCGATAGAGCAGGACCTGTGTTTTGTCTCTGTTGAGACTGAGCTGATAGTGAGGCATCTGTACAGAGAAAGAGAGATGCAAGCCGAGGTGTTAGCTTGGACAAACACAGGAGATAGGAGGTAGAAAGTATGTTTCTGATTAATGGTAGGGAGTTAATAGTTGGATTTGAATCCTGGCCCTGGATAAAGTGAAGGAGAATGGAAAGGGATGCAAGACGGAGACCTATTAAATGAATCATAATATAGTACATGTGAATGAGGAGGCTTCTTCAGGAGGATGCACTGAAAGAACGATTAAAATGATGAGAGATGAATCATGAGAGCGACAATGCTGAGGAAACCAGGGAGGATACTTCCAGAAAAGAAGCATTGCTGGTAGTCTTGGGTGATTGACAGGTCTAGGAAGATAAGAACTACATTTTGATTCCCAGCTTCATCGTAGGGTTAGGCTGGGAAAGATGTCAGTGAGACTGGTTTCAGTGAAGCTCAAGGAGTGGAACCGGGATTACGTGGGCTATAGGAGTAGAATTCAAGGATGGGATCTTCAGGCTACAATTTTTACTGTCACTGGAGGTTTAAACATAGTGCTTAAGATTTGAGTAATAGCATAACTGCAGCTATTGTATTGTGTATATGCACATGATGAGTATTAAAGGTTGGGAAAAACTCGTTTACAATCAAATGAGTAGATGGTTTTGTGTGACTAACATTTAAATCATTATCAAGGAGGATGTCAGTGTCTTAAGTCTGGCTATTGGGAAATCTTTGTGAGCACTATATTCTTGAAAGAGTCTTTTGAGATGCTTGCACATGTTCTTCTAACATTTTGTAGTTTCAGTAGAAACAATTTGATGAAGTTAAGCTCTTGATTGGGATTTTATTTGCTTTCATTGTTTATTTGTTGTAATGAGTAGCTCTCTGTCATTTCTGACTTATTCTGGTTGATCTAGAGCACAAAGAAGCTTTGAAAACAGTCTTTTTATAGCTTGATTTCTCCAGAAGTAATCTGTAGACTGTTTTATTAGGCATAATATGTGTGCCTTTTTTACTGCTAGTTAAAAGGCAATATCCTTTGCCGATATCTCTTTGCAGAGATAAGTCTCTTTTAAATATGCTGCTCTGTACTGTGAATTGCATAAATGATCCTGGGTTTGTGAATGAGAGAGTTTCTTTCTTGTGACTTGCTAATTTTGACTTTGCAGTAGTGATTAATTCTAGGGCTGGTTCTCATTATTTTGAACTTAAGCAATTTCTATATTTAAAAATAACGTGAAAAGAGGCTAAAGTAGCCTATAGCTACTTAGAAAGCCTTCCTAAAAGACCTGTGGTGCCTTCATAGGCAAAGATTTTGAAAAAAGGTTAGTAACTCATTTTTTGGTGAAGAGTGCAGTTCAGGTGCTGTTTGATTTTTGATAAAATTGAAGAGAGAAATAATAACTTCAGATTTGTAAAAAAAATAATTCATGTTTATTAGAAACAACTGTTCTTTCTTTGCAGTACACTTGAATCTCTATTGGGAATGAAGAATGTACTTTATGCAAAATATTAGTTTCACATTTAGAGGGCAAACCATGTCTGTGGAATTTTTAAGATTCAGGACATCTTTTTTATGTTTGTAATACTTGCCACCCTAAATTCTTTGGATGTTAATTGCAATCACATTATTAAATGACCTATATGGCACTGTAATGTGCTGAATCACTGCCTCCCAAGAGCATTTCATGGGGAAGAGGTACTATTAAGTGGATTTTTAAAAAATTTACATTATTGTAGAATTTTTTTAAAAATGATAAATTTTAGTGTTTGCTTGCTTTTAAAAAGTTGCTTATTTTTTCCTGTGTATGTAGGTCAATAAGGGAAAAAGATAAATGTCACTAACTGATTGTCAGATGAAATCTTAATTCTGTTGACAAAACTAGATATGCCTTCTACTTCTATAGTATTTTAAGGCAAATTTGTAATTGTAGGTGTAAAATTATATTCTTGATCTTACCGAATTTTTTTTTCGTTATTTTAATGTGGAAATGCTTATAATGTTCTAATATTGTACACTTTTCATACTTGTCTTCCACATAATCGCAATAATTAATAATTAAGATTATATGAGGCAACGAAGTAATACGGAATTACGGTTATCTCTTTCTGGCGTAAAAACTCAGAAAAGGAAACAGCCGATAAATTTCTTTGAAGAGAAAATTATGAATAGAAAGTAGTAATTTCCATATCATTATATTCTTACTGAGTCTTGGAAAAGTAAGTGCTAAACTTAGAGTTTGACATTATCTCATTTCCTAGGGTTCTACTTATGTTGTGGTGCTCTTTACTCATAATTCGTGTGCGTGTGTGTATTTTGTGGTTGCAAACTTTTTTTTTTTAAAAAAAAGACTTTACAGCTTAAAGAAACTTTTTCATAGCCTGTTCTAGGATGTGTACTGTTTACAGTAATTTCATTTACTAAAAAATACTTCATGCTCTTCAACTTGTAGTTAGCCAGATGGTGATATATGGCCATGTATCTTCATGCTCTTTTGTTTGTAAATGCATAAACTACATATTTGCAGCAGCAAACTTTTTTTACCAAGAAAGGAAAGAAGGCAGGGGTTTCAGTATGTAGGCTGTAAGACATTTCTTGATTAAAGTTGCAGTTTTACATCTTTATAATAGAGGCTATTTACAAGATTTTACAAGGCTTTGCAAGGATAAATACTATTTTTGTGTTCCATTTATTTTTTTGATTTTTGAAAAACTTGACTGATCTATAAAATTTTACTATTAGATATAATCATTATAATGTTCTTCTATTTTGATTAATCAGATTATTTGATGAATGACGTACTGCTGGGACATGATTTATTCTTTCTAAAGCAATCTGAACGTTTTAGTCAGCAGCATGTTTCTTCAACTATTTCATGACGCTCTTTTTCGAACATGGCTTTTTATGTACATTTGTCTTGAGAACAGTCTTGTTGAATACAATTTCTGTAATTATTTACATAAAGTTGTTTTCGTAGCTTCACTTGGGAAAAAATGAAGATATTAAGGTAGTTTTGTTAAGGTATGGCTTTTCCTCATTTGTTTCTTACCCAGGAGCAAGGACTATCTCATTTTCATTGTAATTGTGTGGCTAACTTATATGAAGTGCCATTTCATCAGTATATTCAAAATCCGGAACGCTTTTTGTAATAGGCAACAAACTGTATTGGGAAGTGGTCATTTTTAACTGCTCCATGTGAGATTACATCTATTACTTCATTTAATTTTTCTGCTTCTGCTATGTGAGATTCAAGGATATGTATTGCAGTAGGCTCTAGACAGTCTTTTGATTGTTAATCTAATTTTTTATAGTTATTGTAGTAGCAGAATGAACATTTATAATAAATTTTCCCTTTATGAGTATGGGGAAATGTAGAAATTTTTTTGTATGTGCCAGGAAAAAAAGTCTTTCTACTGGTATTCTTGATAACATTGCTTTGTCTGTAGAACGTTTCATCTGCACTTTGTGTTTTTTTCAAAGCTATACTTGTGGTGTATTTCCAGTGTGTGGTACTTTGGGAGATATCAGGGAACTTGGTATCAGAATGAAATTTGATCAGGCAGCCATGAAATTCAGAATTGTCTAAGCCTGGGAGACAGAATTGAATTGTGTAAAATACCGGTCCCTAATTTTTGCCAGACCATAGGAATGGCACAGAGTGAAAAAACAAAAAATACTCTCTGGGCAGTATCCTGCTTTTCCTGGCAGCTCTTACTTTAACTCCGTAATGTCATTTTGTCTGGGAGCAGCGGCAGAGGATCTTGCAAGCAGCATTTCTTTTGCAAGCTGTGGATTAGGAACTGCGTCAGCGTAGAAAAGAAAGTTAAACTTGTTTGCTCAGCAGAAGAATTTGTGAAACTAAGCTTTTATCAGTTTTTGATACGATGTGTGTGTGGGGGGATGTCTCTGATAATGGGTTACTGCTTTCACCAGTGCTTTTACGTAAAGGGAGCTTCAAAATGAAGGTCTAGAGCATCAGAGGTGCTTGTGTTCACTCTGAATTTATGCCATTGCGGAAGAGTTCTAAGGCCTGGCATAATAGAATAAATAATAATTAAACTTACTCAGTTATTTTGTTGTTGTTGTAGTTCCAGCCATCTGCGTAAAGGCCCTTCATGTCCTGAACATGAAAAAACAAGCACAAAAAAAACCCCCCAGTGAGTCGCCAAGGTCAAATGCAGAGTCCGTGGAGAGGTGGAACTAGAATTGCTGTCTCCCCGTTGGGTTCTCGTTGCTCTTTGTGGTTCTGGGCCGTGCAGGGTTTGCTGGGCTCTGACAGGGGGCATCACGTCTCTTCTCTCCCCGCTGGGACTGTGCGAAAAGCGAAAGATGGGCAAGAGATAGCAGACTTTCTTAGGTTCTGAGTCTGCATAACACAAAGGTATGGTAAGGAAGATTAAGAATGGCTGTGTTCATAATTAATGTGTTTTGGTAAGAGCGGGGGATAATAGAACAGACACTAGAGAGATGCTACTCTTGCCATAATTGAGACATAAGAGCAATGGATAGGGCAAGACTAGTGGGTAAATGTGGCATGAAGGGAAATGGAGCGGCGCTGCAGTGTGCTGGAGCCATGTCTTTATGCTGCTGAGGAAATTCAGTATAGGTATTTATTTTTAAAATTCAAAATATTTTACCACTTTCCAAATCAGCCGTCCAATTCTGGCTTCAGTAGTGAGTGTAAGGATTCAGAAAAGGAAAAGCTTTATTGAAAGACTAGTGTTATTCTGCATGTGTGTTTCTTTTCATACTCTCTTATTTTTGTAGTAGATATACAGTGATGACTAGTAAAATCTTTAATAATGTAATATCTTCCAGAAGTGAGGGGGATATAGCTAAACTATTTTGGACATGTCTTTTCTGTCCAAGTATTTTTCTGGCCAAATTTTTTTTCTTCTGCTGTTCAGCACTTCTTTGCCAGCGCTGAGTCCTGGGGTGTTGTTTTTGGTTTGGGTTTTCTCTTTTCCTTTTGCATTTCTTTTTTTTTTTTCCCTAAGTATTGCATGGTTGGTGTTGGTTTTGGTTTGTTTTGTTTACATGTGTAGTACAAATCTCTCATTAATAAGCTGTGCAGAGCAGGTAATCAAAATAAGTCTTTGGGATCAGGCTTCCTCTTTGGAAGAGGCTTGTAGCACGCTTGGTGCATAGTGACAAACTCTTTTAGTCAGCACAGATGATACTAACTTTGAATCCTAATCACCATGTAAAAGCTTGAGAAATCTTCGTTTAAGCCACTAAATTTATGAGTGTGACTTCCTTTATTGGTTTGCTACTGATTATGGAGGTGAATGTCCCTCTTAGTTTGTCTGCAAGAGTGATAGAAAAATATATTAGAGAAAATAGGGAGTTCTCTAGGTTTGAAGTAATTTTTTTGCCATAGAGGTCATCAGAAACAAAGTTAAGGCAGCAAAACTTACTCTAATACTTATTTTAATTGATAATACAGACATTAGCCAGGTTCATGTTCAGTTTAGATAACACAGTAAATAAGATTTGTGTTTGCAGTGCTTACGTTTGGATAGCATCACTCTCAAAATACTAAGAACTGTGTCAAAACAAAGGTGAGAGCTACGCTAAAGCAAACGTCAGAACTTTCTGCGTTTTTATTTGCAATGAGCAAAATACCTGTATTTCACAATAGCTAACAGACAAAACAAAGGAGTCCTTACGAAACAATGTTTTAAAAAGGTCTTATTGAAAAGTTTTACTCTCAATTAGCTTGTTGAGGTGATAAATGGTTCAAATGGTAGCAAAGGGAAAGTGGACCAAGCTCTTAACAGTCATTTGCAAGTGCTAAAGCCTGCTACAAAGTCTAGGACAACTTTTTTTTTTTTAATTGGATCCCTTGAGCTGTAAGGATAATTTTTCTTCTGTTCCACTGGCTGCTGCATCCACATGTAGCTTTTGAGACTGCAGTAAATAAAAGGTGACCTCAGAAGATAAGCTGAAGGTACCTGTCCAGGCTGAGTTTGAAACCAGTCCCTGTGTGAGTGTTCCCGGAA
Source organism: Gallinago jamesoni (assembly GCA_025769975.1). Lineage (NCBI taxonomy): Eukaryota > Metazoa > Chordata > Aves > Charadriiformes > Scolopacidae > Gallinago > Gallinago jamesoni. The sequence continues at coordinate 59,039,454 of JAOQGH010000032.1, forward strand.
TCTAGGCTGAATTTTCATATGGAAATAAAATAGATAAGAACTCTCTGGACATATCCAGGGATTTTCCAAGGTTTCATCCAGATTTTTTTTTTTGACAAAAATCTTAATTATTTTTTTTCAATATTGTTCAATACTTAGTAAACAATTGGAAAACATGGACTGATTCTTAACTGTTTCACCTTACTGCTGTATGGCACTTGGTTAGCAGCAGACTGGTTAGACTTGTCAGTTTGCATAGTCATGAAAGTCGTATTGCATCAGTTCAGATTTGAAATTTTATCTTTTTTTTTTTTCTGTTAGAACAGTTCTTCAGAAACACAAAAAGCAGCAGACCTATGTCTGCCAGAAGTTATTAAGCAGTGATGAGTATTACATCTGCAGAGATAAGCAATGTCTGCACTTACTGGAAGTTTTCCTGTGTGTTTCTGGTGCATAGGATTCAAATTGTGAAAATTGTTGTTTAAAGTGCATTCTTAACATAGATTTTACTAGTGGCACTTCTGATATTTCTTCGTTGTATTCAGTGTTCTCCTAGTTCATGTCCTGATTTTAGGCTATTTCCTTCAGTAAAGATGTTACTTTTTTTTTTTAAGATTGAAGATACTATTCATTCTACCACTGTCCAAATTGCTTTCCTAGGTAATATTTTTCTCCTTTTTGTTTTGACATCAGTTGAAAAATGTGTATAGCCACTGCTGGACATTCCTTTCCTCTGATTCCAATTTAGATCCAGTCAATTCTGCTTCCTCTTGTTATATACAGCATATTGAATTAATGCTGGGTTTTTAAATTTTTGGTATTTGCTTCCAGTTTTGTTCTCTCCTGAATTTTGTGACCACCCCTCAATTAGCTTTGGTTCTATATATGGGGTTTTTTTGTTTATATATTTTTTAAGGAGCATACACCAGAATACTTTCTCTCTCCCTTTTTTTTTTTTCCAGTGAAGTTCCTGTATAAGCCATGTTCTCTTTGTTCCTGGGTAGTCTGTGTTCACTTACCTTTGTCCAGAGCAGTATTTCCAGACTACTTCCCAACAGTGTTGCTCCTTAGTTTGGATTTGTCTTGTTCCTTTCTCCCACCACCACCAATTTTTGCTGTTACTAGCCCTGTAAGGCTTGTGGCATGCTCAGAGCATTGCCACCAGGAAAGTCACTGTTTTTCCTACTCCACCAATGTGATAATCCAACAACTGTATGCTTTCAGTCAAGTCCAGATCCTGTTCCTTGCTTTTTTGGAACCTGGACCTTGGCCACATTGGTGTCTTTGATGGTGAGAGGGGACGGCTGATGAGCACTGGTATCCTACTTGTCTCCCAGCTCAAGAACTGGTGTGGATTGGAGAGAAAATAGAATCCAAACAATTCAAGAACCCCAGGTATCTTGTGTAACAGAAGACAAAACACTGATACAGTGAGCTGAAGAAAATAAAGTTATATGGAGAAAGCTAAAGAAAGGTCCTAAGTGTTAATATTGTGAAGGCAGGAAGTGTATTTGGGGAGGGGGGGGAGAAGAAGACATAGTGGAGGATCACTTTATTTTGCAGGAGTTTCATTATTTCCTTTCACTCCCCTTCTCTCTTGCCGTGTTTCAATCCTCTTCACCATCTTAAAAGTCCATGGGAACCTATTACTATTTTGTTATCCTTGTGCTGCTCCATGAGGGATGGATAAAATAGAACTTTGAATGAATTCAGAGACTGCAATCTGTTGCTAGTGGCTTTACAGGGACTATATTGAAAGCTCTGAAGAAAAAGGACACTTTGTTCTTACTAGCACAGTTCATTTCTAAAGCAAGAGAACTGGGAGAAAGGATTGTTTTTTTGAAGTGATGAAAGCAAACAAAGGAAAGCTGAGACCAAGTTTTGGAAGCTAAATTCTGTAAATAAGCATTGCCCCAAGAGCGCTGTGTGTATACAGATAAACTTCAGGTTGTTTGTTATACAGCTTTGTGATACAATTTAAATTAATATTTACTATACAGAAAGTTTCTCCTAATATAAGATGGGTTAAAAGAGCATGTGTAACTTTCTGCATAAAATCGTAACTTTTCTTTTTTGTCTGGTTCAGTGGTTGAGTAAAAACATTATATTTGCTTTCCTTTAACGCATTTTCAGAACCTTAGAGAAGGTATTCATACTGGGGTGGTTTAACGTAGATTAAGAACTACTGGTTTGATCGAAATAGTTCTTTCTTACATTTGTTGTTCTCATCAGAGAATGAATCTTTAGTAGTTTGTAGATTTTTGTGATACACTTGTCATGAACTTGTCCTCTCTTGTTGCATCAAAGAAAAAAACACTCCTCCCCCCTGCTTCATTTTGCAGCAAAACTTAAAAAGTCACATCGGGGTGTCCTTTGGATATCAGAATTGAATGGTAGTTCCAGCCAGCGAGGCTCAACGTGGGCAACCTTTCTCCTTTGCTAAAAGGAACCTGCTCACATTCAGTCTTGCAACACTGGCTGGTAGTTGGAGAAACAGGAAACACTTAAGCTTTGTCCCAGATCTTCATTGCTCCTTCTGTCTGTGGCCTCTTCCTTTTTTTTTTTTAAAATTTTTTTTTTTTTCAACTGCTTTCTTAATTTCTGGCTTGGAAGCCAAAAGTCACTTCATGCTGTTCTCCTAAGAGTTGAGTCATTTATCAGCTTCTCTTTTGCCAAGTAATCTGTAATGGAATCCACTACATTTTCTTCTGCCTGAGGCCATTTATTGTGTTGTCCACTTGCTTTTACTTTTCTCTCTCAGTCCTCTTTATTCTTTATTCTGTCAGTCTTCTACAGTGTCCACAATTGATTGTAGCTGTTAGGAACATCTTGAGGACTCTAAGTGCCCTAGGTCTTGGCTATCATTCCTGTAAGTAGCTGTATTCACCTGCTGCTTGCAAACTTGATCTGTTGGGTGGGTCCAGGTTCAGGAAGCCCTTTTAACAGGGGCTCCAGTATACCTGAAAGGATGGACTGTGGTAGGTTTTGTTGGAAAATCAGTCAGGATAACTGGAGGTTTTGGGACTTCTCTGTATTCCATCCGTACTGTGAAGTGTGGTGGCCTGATGGTGGGTATACTTTAGGTTTGTCCCAAGGAGCGCTGGCATGATTGACCAGATCTCGTAACTTTTAAAAGCAGCAAGGTAGTTGAGCAGCTGTTGAGTGCCTGTTACAGCATTGGTTGGAAGGTATATTTCCTAAAGGGCATTGTGCTTTGTAGTTGCCAACCTCTGGGGGAAAATGGAAAATCCTTTTCTTGGGGGGAACAAACAAACAAATGTAAACCAAACAAAACAAACCCACCCCCCCCTCCAAAAACTCATCTACATCTGCATCATCTTTTTGTTTTGTTGTTGTTGTTTGTTTGGGTTTTTTTAAGAGCTGTGTTGTATTTATTTAAATTAGCTTTGTGAAAACTAAATACATGACTGGTAGAGACTGATTATGCTTTCCCATACTGTTGGTAGTTAATTTTATTAATCAGCATTTGTATTATAGCACTGCTCCTGACAGCTGGCTGGCTGTATGTACCTTCTGAGAGCGGTGGGGTTCTGTCACAGGGGTGAGCATCTGTGGCTTCTGAGCTGGGCAATTTGCCGGCTTTTCAAGTGTCACTCCAATATTAAACTGGCTTTGCTGACGTGGTAAAAGTGAATTTTAGTTCTGGGGTGGGGTGGCCCTTCGAGGCTGGTGGTACTGATGATGCCAACTTGCTTTGGGATTCCCTTGCATATCTAGTGTAGCCTTATTCTATAGCAGAATGCTCCTTTGGGCTTTTCTCTCCCCACTGGTCTCTAAAGCACATGGTATGTGTCCTTTGCTGTCTACAGTAGGCTTGGACCATGTGAGATCCAGTTATTAATAAAAGCTGTGTTTATTCCTGGCATCAACATGGGGGTCAGAAATCCCCTGAACTGAAAATAGTCATAGGCAGGAGAATGTTCAGGGGAAGTACAGCTTAGGCTTGTCTGGTTCTTACTCTTAGAATCATAGAATTGCCCAGGTTGGAAGGGACCTTTTAGATCGTTGAGTCCAACCGTCAACCTAACACTAACAAAAACCATCACTAAACCGTGTCTCTCGGCACCACGTCTGCCCAGCTTTTAAATACCTCCAGGGATGGTGACTCCACCACTTCCCTGAGCACTGTAGAAATTTTTCTTAATCTAATCTAAACCTCCCCTGGCACAACTTGAGGCCATTTCCTCTTGTCCTATCACCTGTGACTTAGGAGAATTGATGGACCCCCCCATCTCTGCAACTTCCTTTCAGGTAGTTGTAGAGCGCAGTAACGTCTCCCCTTTGGGGAAGAGAATATGAAGGTAGATGATGATGTGTGCATGTCTGTGTAGATGCGTTCTAATCTTTTGCCTCTTGAATTTTCTACTCCTGCAAAGACTTTGTTGTCTGAAGAAATTTTCGAGACAGGAAAATGAAATTTCACTATTTCAGTGTCAAAGTTTTTGTCTGATACTTTAGATTTTTTTATGTGTTTTTTTTTTTTTTTTGTTCGAGTATGGAAACATTGAATGGCTTTTCTGTTTTACACGTTCTTGTATTTAGCTGTAGGGAAGTTGGTCTTTCTCCCCCCAAGGGAGTTTCCTGTGTATATGGAAAAAATACAAAACAGAAGTGAAAAATACCTCGGGCTTCCAAACCTGCTGCTCACATTTCACTTCTCCACTACCCTTCTCGTCATAGAAACAGTCCAGCAGTTCTTCCTCTGTCCCTGTAGCAATGCCATCCATTTAAAGAGCTAGACACCATCATATCTAATACAGTAGGTAACTTGGCAGACAAAATTTTTACAACAAGCCGTGAACCACTGGGGAAATAAAGAAAAAAAAAAATTAAGTTACACAGCGAAATAATTTTCTGGTGTTTATATTTAAATTGCCAGAATGTTTTATTAGGCTTTCTTCAGGCTAGTAAACATAATTTCATACCTGTTCCAAGAGGTTTATAGTCATAAATAAATTTAGTATGCAACTCATGGGGATTTTTTGTTTAAAAATCCACTTAAGGCAGGGGCCATAAAATTGTGTGTAACTCAACAGTTAAGTTGCATTTCATAATTTATTATTGTCATTAGTAATTCTGGAGACCCTCTGCTTACAATCTGACTGTAGAGCAAACAGTTGGTTTCTGTATTTCTTATTGCCTGGGTGAATAGTATGTAGATAACAAATTGAAAATACTGGTGGTGTATTTTATATGCATGAAAGCTGGTTTTGACAGTATTTAAACTTTCCCATAACCATAGAAGATAATTTAAGCCCTTCAACATTGGCATTCTGAATTTTCTTCATTTGTTTGGACTGTATTTTGCATATGGAATTTCCAAGTTCTACTTGTCTCTTCCAGCGACATCAGTATTTTGGAAATGTCTATCCAGCCTCCACATTTTCAGGAACCTCACAGCAACTTAATTGTCTTTGAAAGCTCTTTTCTTCTTTTGAAACTTATTTAGAATTGATTTATGGGTTCCAAAGTTATTGCAAGGATGGCTAATCGGTTTATAGCATAAGCTTCATTTTCTGGTAAACAGGGAAACTGAAGCAATGAAGGAGTCTTCAAACTCTACTAGGAGTTAGTAGAACACCAAGCTGGATCTGTGGACACATCAGCATTATTTTCCAGAATGCATTAATGCCTTGAAAGAAAAGATATCATCTCTTAAAAAGCTGAGTTCTAAGCTGTAACTTCTAATATAGGTCATACCCCAATTTTTCTTTAGGATGGGGCTTTTTTTGTCGTTCTTCATTTATCTTGGCTGCGCAGGCATTTTGCGTGTTTTAATTCTGAAGTTCAGCTTATCTGTCTGATTGCTGAACCTTAATGATTGTATTTGTCCTTGATTTTTCCCATTTTTCTTGGAGAGCCCAGTTTGCCCTGTTTGAGGCAGCAGTAGGCAGGAATTGTGGGAAGGAAATATCCCTATTGATATTATTAATTATTATTATTCCATGTACTACCCACTTGGCATTCCTATGTTGGCAATTGTTTTTAAACCGGTCGAGATAGGATTGGGACGGCAGTAGCTGCTGACTGAAACGACTTGGTAAATTTTGGTTGTTTAGTACTTCGAAACAGTCTTGACAATTTGCTTTCCCTTCTGGCCTGGATATACTTGAAAGGATGAGACAATGTTTTGAAAAGAGGTTGGGTTGGGAGCTCAGCAGTTGGGAGCCTTGGCGGCACGCTGCTTAGGCACGCTTATCATGCAGTAAAATCCTTAACACCAAAATTTGTGCCAGCACAGGCGTTATTCTGGGAAACTGGTGGTGTAGCAGTCACAGGGTCAAGATCACGCAGAAGCCAAGTGCTGTTGGGTAAAACTTTCACTTAAAATACTAGTTCCTTAAAAGCTTAGAACACCTAAGTCAAGTAAAAATTGTCTCAGAAGCGTTCTTGTTTTCAAGTTGGCTTCATAGTTTATAGTGTACCTCATTAAGATGCAGGGAGAAGTTTTACCAGTAATTTGCATCTGTGTGGAGTTTAAACTTGACAAACCTGAAAAGCGAGCCCGCTTGAATTAAGTATGATTCACACAATTTCCATTTAAAAAAATGGACAATAATAACTGCTTTGCATTTGTGCTCTGCAGATGTTTTTTCTTATGAAAAAAAAAAAGCCCCATAAAAGCTATTGGGGCACAATAGGAGCGTGTGTAACTACGTAAGAGACCTGTAATATTAGAATAGCAGAAGAAAGGATGATGAGGTGTTAGCCTGCTGACATCCCAGACATCTAATCTAATCTTCTCATAGGGTTGTTGTAAATGTACCGTGATAAGGAGAAGTAAAAGTGCATTTTCGGAGTGTCCGTTTTTTTAATCTCATTCAGGGATCATTGACCCATTTACCACAACAGTTATTAGAAGTATTAGCGTATTTGCCGATAGGTATTGTGGAGATTATATTTCTCTAGCAATTTGTTTCTAAATATTTGTGTTTTGCAATAAAAATAGCAGTAATTGAAAGGAACTTCTAACTTGTATCATTTAAACAGAAATATACTTGCTCTACATACCCTATTTTCCTCTTTCAATAGTCAAGTATTTGTTAAATGGGAATCTGAGTTTCTGTATCATTTCTGTGTGGGAATGCTCTATTAATTATTGCTAGGGCTGTAGCTGAAGTATAAATTAGTCTCTTAGAAACATAGAAGTAATTTACCTATGAATCAATTCAACACCACCACCAAGATATCCAAAGCTTTTGAATCTTTTAAAATTTATAATTTCATTTAAACATTTATGTTTTTATTAAAATGCAGGCTTTGCAGAGGGAATGCCACCTGTTTTTGCTGCCTACTCAGGTGACTTTAAAGGTTTAAGAATAATTTGCTTGTATAAAATGCTCCCCAGTTGGAGATTGTCATCAGAACCACAGTGAAAAAGAGTGATGATGAAGAGTGGTCTCCAAATGATTTAGCCATCCTAGAAAGTTGAAAAAGAGCCTTCTAATTCTCCCTCTTTTCTGGAATGTGTATTTATTGCTGTTGTTTTTATATTCGTGGGATGATGTATTCATAAGCTTAATTATGAAACAATATGCTTGAGATTGATTAATTCTAGGATACTGACAGCTCATTTTGCGACTGCACCCAGTTAATGTTAGTGTAACCACATAATTCCTGGGTGATGCAATAAGAAAACATCTGAAATCTAGGAAAACCTATAATTTTGTGAAACAGGTTGGTGCCAAATATGGCTTTGATAAAAAAGCGTATGCATTCACGGGTTTTGTGTCATAATCTACTGAAGAGGTGAAATTTATTTGCCAATTTGGAAATTACTGTTTGCACGGAAACCTGTTTATAAGCTGATAGCGTGCTTTCTGCTTCCATACCGATATCATTTGCGAATTGTTTTACGAGTCTAGAATTGGTGGATGAAGCATAGTGGCGTAGAAGGAAGTTTATATAACTCTAGCAGTCTCCTTTCAATGAAGAAAAGGAGCTGCTTCCATTTTGCCTTTGGAAGGATTACAGCAGTATGGGAGTCGGAGGAGGAGAGGGAATAAAAGGAGAGGCTACAGACTGTAATAATTCTGTGTTTAAAATAAAAAAAATATATAAAAAGATGACTCAACTGACTGAGTTGCTGGAGGAAGGAGGTGGTAGGGAGTTGTTCCCATTTCCTATAGGTGTTTTTTTAGAAGTAAAAAATAAAGATTTTTAAAAATGGCTCTTGAGATCTTGCTTTGGTGGGCTGAGCTGGATGTACTATCGCTGTCAGAGCTCACAGTTCCTAAAACAAGATCAGTAAAGGGATTGTATGAATTGTGGTGCTGTTTTTTTTTATTACATTATTTAAAATACAATTAAGTGGTCCTAAAAATGAAGCTGTGGGTGCACCAGATCTGTAATAACTCCCTGCTACCAAAGTGGGAGGTCTCGTTCTCCTCCAAGTGTTCCTGTGGATGGCATTGTGGTAGTGCTGGCGCTCACTGCCTTCACGACTGAATCAATAAAATTCACTTTCCTTCCTTCCTTCCACCCTCCTCCTCCCTCAAAAGATGAGAGACCTGCGTTTGGGGGTGACAGATGGGCTCAGCTGCCTGGGAAGCCACAGTCCAGCCACAGACTGGAGCAGCTGGGACACAGGCACGTTTGCTGATCCTGACCTGGCAGAGAGGTGGGAGAGGCATTTGGGACAGCGGTGACTTAAACTGTCACAGCAGACTTGTCAGAGTTGGTCTGCTTAAACCTCAGAGATTTTCGTGTATTGAGCTGTCATTGTGCATTAAGTTCTAACTGCATTTGGGGGCAGAGTCTTAACACCACCCTAAGCTAGACTTTGACTAAGGGTGTTAGTCTTCTGCAAAGATCTCTTAATTATGCTTAAGACTTGGGTTTTTTTTTTTGCGAGTAATTTTCCTTAAAGAATTCTTCTGTGTTTTATTTTCTTACATATAGTTCTTTCCCATGAGAGGTACAGGCTGGCTAGAATTCAAGACACAAAAAAAAAACCAAACCAAGCTCCACTGTTCCTTCTCTGTAATCTATTTTGGCTTCTGTTAAAGTTGAATTTGCTGAGGTGACCGACCAGCTTTCTGCAACCAAAGCCACTGGTTTCTGTCCGTGTATTAGTGGTGTGACAGATTAATGGGCTGAAGGTCTGAGCTCTGCAGGTGGTGCAGGGGAAGCTGGTTGAGGAGCTTGGAGCAGGACGATAAACCCCTCGGAGACAGATTAGTATGTTCTCCTTGTTTTCTGCTGAGATGAAGCTGTAGTAATGAAGCTCCTTGGTTTATGTGGAAATAGAGTAAGGAAAAGCGCAGGGAAGAGTGCTTAGTCTATTGCTTTAATAGAAATTTTGAGTTGACCAATGACTACCCCCGTCAAGAACCTGTTGTCTCTTCAAGAGGTGTTCAAAAGAAATACGTATTTGCCTTTATGGTTAGTGAGGTTAAGCTGGCTTTTTGAGAATCTTCCTCCTTTGCAAGTTCAGTATGGGTCTTTACCACTTCCTGGCAAAATCATTCACAATTTCTGCTTCTATTATGTATTTTTGGCATTATAGCGAATGGTGGCAATTCAAAGAAAACCCTGAGCTTTAAGTTTTTGTGCTTTTTTTTATTCACTTTTTTTTTTTAAATTGCTTTCAGCACAGAAGATGAATACTTATCTTCCAGTTAAGGATGGAAAGTGTATTTAAAGAGGAGAAGCTGTTCTCTGAACACTGCAGACATTCAATCATTGATATGTCTTCACTGAGCAAATCCTCAGGTACTAGAGTATAGGGGAGGGTCCCTATATTGTCAGTAAACTGGTCTAAAAAGTCCCATTTTGTGTCTGATTTGTGAGTTTTCTCATCAGGCAACTGGGGTCACAATCAGTAGGTTTATTGAAGTTGATTCCTCATGCATCTAAAAAAATATCCTTCTTCAGACTAAATCTTGTTGCAATTATGAGCAAATGGTAACTGTAAAAAAAGCACCGCTTTGTTACTTAATACCTCTGTTCTTACCGTATTTAGAAATTTAATTTCTTTAAAGGTGGCTGCTTGCTTTTTTAAAGGCTCCTCGGTACTTAAATCATTGTTTAGTGGGGGCATAGAATCACCGTACACTGAGCAAAGTAGTTGGCACAGAAAGCTGGGAATGTGGGGCATTCCATGTGGAAGCACATTTCAGCCTGGTTTTATGTATTAGCAGTTTACAGTTATTTTAGTAGCCAATTTTGCGAACTGTGTGCAGTTGTCTAACTTTTTCCTAACAGTCACTCTCTTTTTTTGGTTTGAGTGGATGAAGATAAAACTAACAAGCCTTATATTGCACGTTCCCAATCCGGTTACAATAGCTGAGCCAAATTATATTGTGTTTTAGGGACTGAGATTCTGTTGGCATGCTGGTTTTTCAAGCTGATAACTCTTTCAGTTGCTAAGGTAAGTGTGTGCAAATCTGTAGTGTCCACCAACCATTGGAGCCAACATTGTTAGGGAGTCAATCAAAAAGAAATAATAGCATGTGAATATAAATCACATGCTATGTGAATAGCATGTGAATCTTAATAAATGGAGTAATTTTTGATGATGTTTCTCACATTCTACACCATTCCAACATATTAATTACATCCTTTAAGTTGATAATATCCGAGTTCTTTAGTATACTTGAGATCTTTGGGCTACTGTAGCTTCTTGCAGCAGGTACCTACAGCAAAAAGCAAAACACATCTCCAGATATATTTTTTTAGGCACTTTCTTGTTCTTAAATAGGCTGTCATTGCTGAGTTTCTTACTTTGCTCAGCGTGGTGGAGTTGTGTGAGTTTTGTCTGGAGTAACATTATGTCTTTTTTGGACTAGACCTTTGATTTTTAGGATCACGTACAAGTACAGTGATTTACTGGATGAAGTTTTTTTTTTTCCAGACAGAGGCAGACAACTATAAAGAAGAGAATTTGTTTACTTTCTGTAAGTTGTTTAAAAGGGAGCCTATTTACTGATATGGTGCAAGCTGTATTTAAATTGCAGTTGTGGTTCTGCGATTTTCTTTTTTTTTTTTTATGGGGATTGGAAAAGAGAGAGGACAATAATGAAAGCAACGTGGGAGGATGAAAGCGGGTTAGAAAAGGGAGAGGGAGTTTCTAATTGAACCAGTGACTTCCAGTGAGAGGGCGTGACTAAACGAAGCAGAGCTTTTTCTATTGTAGTTATGTCAGTATTATTTGATATAGTGCCAAAAGTGTATATAGAGCTGTACAGTAGAAGACTTGTTTCAAACATGTAACATGTTCCCTGTGCTGGACGACTTAAATTCTTTAAGTATAGGCCGGAGCGGTGCAGGATCATGCAGTACAAAGATGTGATAGCGCATTGTTTGTGGCATTCACCCTGGAGCAGGTGGGTCTTGGTCTTGGGGGTTTTTTGTTTGGGTTTTTTTGTTTTGTTTGTTTTGTTTTCATTGAAGAGAGGGAATGTTTTGTGTATGGATCAAAAACTTTCTGGTTTTGTGATTTCGGGGGCTGCTGTGCTCCCTACTTCCAAAGAGCCACAGTGCAGTTGGACCACCCATCATTTGCTCTTCATGGAGGAGAAAGGGATGTTAGGAGTAGGAGATATACTAGTATTATTCATGTCCTTTTGACATTCTCTACTGGTGGGGTTTTAATTAACTTTATCTCCTTTTGTAGGATGGATAAGAAAGAGGGTGTATTGGGTCAGTAGTATTTCAAAGCAGATTGGCTGAGGTTGGCTCTTTGTACATTATGTGTGGACATGAAAAACGTATTTCTTTTTTAAAAATTGGGTTAGCTTTTAGTTCAACTCTTTGTTTCAAAGCCTTGGTAGCGATACTTATTACAGCAGACACCCTAATGAGGATCAGGTCCTAAGTGCTGCTGGCAGGCAAAAGTGAGAGTGAGTCGATGACTGTGAGTGACTCTGTTAGTGCCTGTGTTCATTGAATGATGACCCAGGCACTGGTGTGATGGGTGATCTGGAAACTGTCACTTTGCTGACCTCATCAGCTCTGGAGGATCACTCTTATACACACAGTTACACCCATCTCCCCTGTTGTTCCCTACAGGTGCCATTTCTTCAGCAGTTACTGTACCAAAGGTGTGAGAGATTACAGAAAGAATAAGAGCATCTGAAATGCATAATTTATCTATGTATGTAGTTCCATATGCCAAAAAAAGAACAACTCTCCTAAGATACATATATCACTGCAAAGTAATGTATCTGCATAATCTTTAGTGTCTTCTGCACCTTTCTTAGAACTGAATGATGGCCACAGCAGTATTTTTATTGAGGAAATAGCACAGACACCACTGCTGTGGTTCTGCTAAGCAAAAGGAAATAGTAGACCATAAAATGTTTAGGGTATGAATAGTCTTAAGGATTTAAAAACTTCTTTCTCTAAGATGCTACGGAGATAAAGCCACAGTAGTTAGGGACACTCACAGCGTAGGCTGGGACATATTGGGCTGGGTGGCATTAAGTTACAACAAACTGTAAGGAGGATCAGTGGAGGCCAAAGAAAAAATACAGCTGGGACATGGAGTGGGGTAGCCTGAGAAAAGTAAATCTACTCGGAACTTTGTGAAGAAGGAAGATCGTGTGGAATCATAGTCGTGGAGTGGCTGAGAGAATTACTGCAGGAATACATCACCTGTCCTTTCTTTTGACAACATAAACTTGTTTATTTTAGTTCTTTCCTTTTAGTTTGTGTTTCCAGTGTGGTGTGTGTTTAGTGCTGGATGTTGCTGGTAGTATGGATGCCTTTGTTTCCCTTAACGATCAGACCTATGGGTATTGAACACGTTTTTGTTTTGGAGAAGATAAATTTTTCCTTCTGAAGGTCTTTGTTTTAGCCATTTGTATGCTTCATTTATTCAGTATCCTCACCACTGGAAAAGATAAATGTGAAATGTTCTGTTTGAGCATCAGTAATATTAATTGCTTGTGTTTATTCCATCTTAACTGAATTAATGTGTCAATGCATTTTGCGTTAATCTCTTAGAAATTGTGTCCTTTAGGTGTTTTGGTTTTTATAATAATGTGTTAAACCTGTAGAACATCACTTCTGAACTCTTGAGTTTTTACCATTGGCAAATCATAACACTCCCTTATTTTCATGTTAAAAACAAAGGATATCAGTGTGGAATAAGGTGCACTTACAGAAATCAAATGCATCAGTTATCTCCAACAGCAAACAAATAGTAAAAGTGAAGTAAACCAACAGCTATATTTAATGTATATGCCATAGACCAATCATAACAGAAAACACTATGAAATTTTGTGGTCTGTTTTACATGCCAGTGCATGCTGGATCATAAATGGCCATTTTTTTAATACCTAGCAATTCTCTTTGTGTCTGTGAAACCACCAGATGGGATAATGTTTCCTAGTGATGGTTGATCTTTTCCCTTGGGAGTTGTGTTCTAAAATGTCTGTAAGAGAATATGGTTGTGTAGGTGAATGCACAGAAATATTTTCAGCATTTGCATCTTGTCTTCAGAGAAATCTGTGCAGAGGAAAATATACTGACATTAGCAGAAAATTCCTGTGTTTTAAAATGTGCATCTGCTGTTTTGATTTCACTGTTGATGTAACGTGTTGCTCTAAATGTAGAAATGTGCAAAGCCAAAATAAGGCTGATGTGGAGTAGTTGAGTCTTACTGTGAAAGTTGCAGGATACTGCTTAACCTGCATGAAGTGTTTTTAGCAAATGGAAGATGAAGTGATAGTTCTTGAGGACTATTCAGTATGGCCTGTACGTGGGCACAGTTGTATATATGTTTGCTTTGATAATTTTAAGCATATTTAGTCTGTGAGTATGAACTTTCCTTGGTGCTTCTTCAGTTCCTTGCAAATTTATCTGTGGTAAGAAATTGAAGCTGGACATGGGCAGAGGATAGAGGATTAAAAGAAAGAGAAAATAGAATCTCAGCGTGCTACTTGAATGCATATCTTTCAGCTTTTCTCAGATGATGTCTCTGTTAATGGCTGAAAAGAAATACTTTCCTATTAATCCTCAAACTTTAAATGTAAAAATAATGGAAATCCTAGTATTTCCCTTTCCTAAATTTTGGATAAACTTTGTAGGCCAAGTAACCCTGGTGAACTCACATACTGGTGAGCTTGTAGTGCACTACGTTTAATAGGTTTGTGATAACTGGTCACGTAGCAACTTGAAATTAATTCTTTAAAAAGTATTTTTGTTTCTTAGGGTAGAAGCCCTTATGTGACAAGGGTCATAGAATCACAGAATGGTTTGGGTTGGAAGGGACCTTAAAGATCATAGAGTTCCAACACCTCCCACTAGACCAGGTTGCTCAAAGCCCTATCCAGCCTGGTCATCTTGTGCTAAAGGCTGAATGTATATTTTAAAGACTTCCTGACTTTCCAGATGCGTAGTGGTTGAGGAGGATGATCTAAAATACCTATAAATACCTTGTCTTATTTTAATTTCTTTCTTGAAAAGGCTTCTGTCTCACTGTCCAACTTCTTTCACAAGTTTCATGGCTGTATAAGAGGTCTAGGAGAAGGTTGCATTTGACAGTTGATTCTGGTTTTAGAACTGGGATTAAGTGAAGCACAGAGCTTTCTCCTGCTACACTTCTAACTGCAGTACACCTATAGTAGTTGATATGGCAGTATTTCTTCCTCCCTGATCATGTCACACTTAATTGTTTTTGGGGATACCAGCTATTTTGTAGATATTAGAAATGTTGGAACTTAACTTCAACCTCTCATCAAAAGTCATTGTTACTTCATATTATTGGATAGCAGAGGTTAGAATTTCTTCTGTTCTTTCTTTCTGAATTGCATGGTGTATTTTGAGACTTCTCTAGAGATTATATAAAAATCTGAAATTCTTTTCATTAGACTCCTCCTGTTTCAAGCATTGTTTCCCTCAGACCTCCTCTGAGGAAGTACAAACTTTCTTTCATCACTCTGCATTTAATTTAGTCTTCCTAATCATCTCTATCGCCTAGGAAGCCTATGCCAAGCACTCTGTATTTGTCTCTAAATCAATTTATTTGACAGCTTTGTTTAAGGAGAGAGGAGCTTGTCAATCACTCAGTCTCTTGGTCTTATACTGCCCTTCATAATGGTTGTCATATCTTATTTATGACAATCACAGAATGGTTTGGGTTGGAAGGGACCTTAAAGATCATCAAGTCCCAACCCCCCTGCCATGGGCAGGGACACCTCCCACCAGACCAGGTTGCTCCAAGCCTCATCCAGCCTGGCCTTGAACCCCTCCAGGGATGGGAAGCTGCTGAGAGGTTTGTGCTTTGAGAGAAGGAGCTGGAATGATTGCACGAAGTCATAGAATAACTTCCTTCCAGGGAAGTTTCCTTCTGACCCTTGTCTGGGCATTGTTTCCAGAATACTGAAGAATTGCAGCCATCTCTTGTAGCTTATTAAAGAGTTCTTCTGATGTGTTCCGCAGCAGATCCTGTGATATGTGCTGTCATATAACCGGACCCATAAAGAGTTGGTTTGCCTGTTCAGAAATAACATTAGGCCTTTGCTAGATCAATCAAAAGCACCCACAAGTGTGTGGGTCCAGTTAGAAATGATTTGACAGTCGGACGTTTGGGAGTGAAACTTTTCCAATGAACAGGAACTCTGTGCCTTTTCAAAACCTAGCACGTGTTTTCCATGTAGAAATCATCCGTTTGTCTTCAGTTTTCCCATTGTACCGGGTCTGGGTTGGGATGGAGTTAATTTTCTTTGTAGCAGCTGGCGTGATGCTGTGTTCTTTGTGACCAAAACAGTGTTGATAACACACTCGTGTTTTAGCTCTTGCTGAACAGTGTTTGCCAGAGCATCAAGGCCTTCTCTGTTTCTCACTCTGTCCCATGTCCATCCCCCCACAGTGACTGGGGGGTGCACAAGACATTGGGAGGGGACACAACCAGGCAGGTGACACGAACAGACCCAGGATGTTCTGTGTCAGATAATGTCACACTGGGCAATAAAATGGAGAGGAATGGGATTTAGAGAGGTTATCCAGCTTTTGCTTGGGAGCTGGCAGCTCATCGGCCTACTTGTGGGAGGTGGAGAGTGATTGGCTTGATTTGCTTTATTTCTCTATTCCTGCACTTCTTTGTTTGATAAACAATTTTTATCTCGACCTACAAGTTTTCTTGCTTTTTACTTGTGCTTTTCACCCATCTGATGGCAGGGGGTAGAGAGCTTAAGTGGCTGCCTACTGGGCTTAGCACCCAGCTCCCATGATGATTTCTTCATAATTGAGCAAGTCAAAAAAGAAAATTGAGAGATCTCAACTCAGATCTCAACAGGTATCTGCTATAATATGGTTTTGGATTCTTCAAGGCAAGTACTTTGCTTTTATTTTCAATGTTGAAATTTTTAAGGCACTGTGACAACTTCTGCCAACAGACAAAACAGTAACTCTACTGTATTCTTCCCAGCCTCTATATTCTGGAGTTAAATCTGAATGGTTTGCCTTGCCACAGGCTTTTCTGGTGCCTCATCTCCCATAATCACAGAAAGCTATAGGGTTGGAAGGGACCTCTGGAGATCGCAGAGTCCAACCCCCCTGCCAAAGCAGGTCCACCCAGAGCAGGTTGCACAGGAACGTGTCCAGGCAGGGTTTAAATGTCTCCAGAGAAGGAGACTCCAC
>JAOQGH010000032.1:59073212-59097321 GCA_025769975.1 Gallinago jamesoni
GTTCCAGTGTCTCACCACCCTCACAAGAAAGAATTTCTTCCTGAGATCTCATCTAAATCTCCCCTCTTTCAGTTCAAAACTTTCCCCCTCATCGTATGGCTCCACTGCCTGATCAAGAGTCCCTCCCCATCTCTCCTGTAGCTCCCTTCAGGGACTGGAAGGGGCTCTAAGGTCTTCCTATAGCCTTCTCTTCTCCATGCTGGAGAGAAGAAACAGAATGAAGGGTTGTATGGGGGAAGTTACAAGGATGCTGTGGGAGACAGTCAATGATCAGGAGGGAAGACAAGATTGAGGGGACCACTGCAACCAAAGAGATTGCACTAGGGCTATTGTCCTGTACCCTGTATCATGACAGAGAGTGAGTTATCATCCTGAATTCAATATCTCTGTACTTGTCATGGTTTTGTCCTATCTGAAGAACATCAGGTTAGTTATTCTTTCGTTGTAGACAAGCTGTTTCCTACCCTCTGGGAACACTGTGGCCCCAGGTCTAAAATATTTTTTAGTTATTCTGCAGTCTTTCACAGATGCTAACACATAAAGATGAACCAAGAATTTAACTAATGGCATATTGAGTTTTTGTGTTGTTTTTTCCTCTGTTCCTTTCCTAATAATTCCTGTAATCCTATTTGCCTTTTTTTTATGACTACTGAGAATCGAACTGATGTTTTCATGGAAGAATCTATCGTAAGTTCAGTAGTCTCTCTCTTGCATAGTAATATCTAATTTACAGCCCTACACTGTTCATGAAAAATTGTGCTTCTCTTCTACTTTGTAGTGATTTTTATTCTCCCCTAATACCTTTTTCTGGAGCATTTATGAAAGGGATGAACAGCTGTAGCAAAGCTTCCTGCGGGACTCCGTTCATTGCCTTTCACTCCTACTTTTAATTCCTCCTTTTTATTTCCAATCTTTTAATGATGCTCCTCCCTGTTTCACTCCAGACCACGGGTTTTTGCCTTGCCCATGATGTTAAATTGCTCCTGAACTCCTGCTTCCATGATTCTCCTAGTTCTTTCTGGCATGTAAATCTCTGCCAACTTTGCTCCCTCAGCCCAGAAAAGTCTTCCAGGACCTTGTGAGCATTGATTGCCATCATCCAAGGCCTTGGGAAGCTCCACCTGGAGAAGCAAGAAAGAAACAAAGCAAGAAATGACACAGCACCTCAGTGATGTGAGTTGTGCCCATAGCATGAGGAAATAATGTTTTAAGTCAAAGAAACTTGAAGTTAAAGTTAAGTTAAAGAAACATGAAGCCAGAGGTGTGCAGGCAAGTCACTGAAAAACTCAGCATGTATTCTATGGAGATATTGAGACCTTTACTGGCATGACCACCACTGAATCACTCATGTCTCACTGGCTCTGTGTCCTCGGGATGCTCTTGGATGCCAGGAACTTGGCTTCCAAGTACTTCCCTCTTTCTGCCAGGCTAAGGTGAGAGTGCCTCTTTGACCTTTTTTGGTGGTTTCTTTTTTCCCTGGGGAGAGAAGTAAATCAAACCTTTCCATTCCACTTTTGCAGAGGTAGCCCAGAGCTATGTCTGCATCGCAACTCACTTTTTCTGGATGTGCAAGTTCAGGTGACATTTCTCAGGCTTATTGTCCTGAATCACGTATGAGCGGGTGGCTTCATCCTTTGTCATCTGTCTCTTCCCAATGCAAGCCCACTGGTGGTGGCAGTGGCTGACCAGGATGGCAGGAGCCCTTCACTCAGCCCCATCCCAAGGGATGGGCCAGCTACAGCGTCAAGACACGCTTCCTTAAGGACATACCAGAGGACTGAAGCCAATGAGGCCAGCAGCCATGGCCTGAGGCTTCATGTAGTCAGCAGAAATGCAAAATGGACCAAACTGCCTTGAATACTTCTTGGCTTAGTCATGTTTTGTGCAGACAGAAAATGAGTGGAGAGCACAGTGGTGGGAAGCAGAGGGTAGAGCACAGACAACGAAGGGCTGAGGGATAAGCTCTGAGCCATCAGATTCGCTCCAGAGGGTACTAACTTCAACCAGGAGCGACCACAGAATGCCATCTTGGGCAAATCCCAACAACTGCAAAGTTAAGGTTTAAAACAAACTGGATCCTCTTGTTCCCACCCTCAGATCTCTAAATCTGCAAGGTGGGGCTTTCCTCTACAAAATATTTGCAGATTGTGTGTCCAGAGATCTTCATCTGTTCTTACCATTCCCACCAGTTTTCCTTCTGTGAATGCCAGGCTTACAGGCTTGTAATTCCCAGGGTTTAGTTCCCTTGCAGCCCTTTTTAAACATTGACATCACATTTGCACAATTATTTTATTTTTTTTTCCTCTGGCAACAACGTAGTCCTAAGCAAGAGATTATACATCATGCTTAATAATTTTAGTATTTCCTTTAGAAGTTCTGGATGAATACCATCTGGTCCTGGGCTGAGCTGGATTCAGCGTCTGCTGGTTAATTTGCCAGACTAAATGAGTACGAATTTGCTCTGAACTCTTGACTTCCCTTTTGGAGTGGGTTTCTGCATGAAACATATTAAGATCAAAGAGTTTTGTTTTGCTAGGCATTTTTTTTTTTCCTTTTTGCATAGATTTACTCAAATGTAAAAATGTACAGCCAATAATCCTAATGTTTGGATGGTTCTGAGTCGCCGTTTTAGCATCATTTCTCTCTCCATTACATTTAGCTAATTGCATGATAGATCGTTCTCCGTGCAGATCAGTATCATCTCATTGTCTCCCTGCAAGCTTTAGAACAGAGAAAAAAAGAGGAAGCTGTTTTAATGAAAAGCTTGCTAATCACAGATGTAATTTTATTATTTAGGAGAAACAAAAACCCAAATGTCTGTCCCACTTGAACTTAATCATGCATTATCTGGGATATTGGAAGTTTTAGGCAAGAACTTCCTTTGAGTTGGCTGCTTTATTAACAACACTAATTTATTAATAAAATTGGCTTTGCTAACTAAGAAGTAATTTATGTACCATAATGTAGCTGTGTAGATAGTTTAGAGGAAAGTATACAAAAATATTTTTTCCCTGGATTTGAAGAGGCTTGCTAATCTATGATAACAAAAGAATCTGCTATTTTTCATTTTTTTTTTTAATTTTAGTCTTAATCACTTTTTTCCCCCTGTAATGTCAGATACTGAACAGACTGGCTTTGCAGCCAAAACAGTTGCAGTGCTCTGTCATTTCGTGCTACGTGTACAATGTTTTTCTCATCCAAACCCAAACCACATCATTTTACAGTTGCCTCATTCTTTTTCCTGAAGAATAAGCATCTGTTCTGTTTTGTGGTTTGTTTTTTTTTTCATTAATGTGACAAAGATCTTAACTTCAATTTAAGTAGAAATCAACTTGAAAGGTGACAAATTGGGAAAAGCTTATCTTGATATTGTGTCAAACATACAAACAATTTTGGGGGTGTTGCCAGTTCTTTTTTGTCCTGGCAAATGAAATAAAATAAATGAATTTATACATATATATGTATATATATGAAAAGTCATAGTCTACTTCTGTTGTCCCTTGCCAGGGTTATGCTGGCAGATGGCCACTGATTCAGTGGAGTTACACACATACAAACTACAGGGAGATCTGAATCAGGCCACACAGAGTGGACAAAACTCTCACAAAGTTCTCAGGAACGCGTTCCTTTTAAGCTTTTTCAAAGTGATCTGAGCTTGTGTCCTATCAGGGTCTCACCGTAACTGCAGCTAAAAACCAGTTTGTATGATACTCATCTGAACTCGGTAAGATAAGGACGAAATTTCCTTCAGAGAGCACTGTTGTACCATCAGTGATTTCTGAAACAGCACTCACCAACCGTGGAGGGGATCAAAGGCAACCAAGGTGCTCTTGCTGCCCCTCCAGTGCTTCTTCAGCGGTCGTGTATGACAGCGCTGTGGCATGTAGTTTAATAAATGCCTAGAAGACTCCGGAGGTCTTGATAGATGATACTCCATCTGGACACATCTCAAGGTACTTTTTATATGACTTTGGGGGTGACCACTTTTCTTCCTTTAGAAGTCCCAGTTCGTATCATTTGAACTTCTTGGATGCAGACCTGCTGGTGAGACACAGTATGGCTGGCCTTGGGGCATCTTCATGGGCATCCAGACAGCCTATCATTCCATCTTCCTGGGAAGAGAGGAAACAAGGTGATGGTTGTGACTTTTGTACAATGGTCAAGGCTCACTGACAAACAGGAGGAATAAGGGACCTTTCAGATCATCAAGTCAAACCATCAACGTAACTCTGATAAAACCCCATCGCTAAACCACCTCTCTAAGCACTGTGTCAACACGTCTTTTAAATACCTCCAGGGATGGTGCCTCAACCACTTCCCTGGACAGCCCATTCCAAGACTTGATAACCTTTTCAGTGTAAACATTTTTCCTAATATCCAACCCAGCTCCCTCAGCCTCTTCTCATAAGACTTGTTCTCCAGACCCCTCACCAGCTCCGTTGCCCTTCTCTGGACCCGCTCCAGCACCTCAATGTCTTTTCTTGTGGTAAGGGGCCCAAAACCGGACACAGCACTTGAGGTGAGACCTCACCAGTGCATATTGTCTCTGTGAACCTTCAGGTCCAATTTCATGACCATGTTTAAAGGATTCAAGTTCGAGATGCAAGGAAATAGCCCTGCACACCTTTTTGTAGGTGCTAGAACCACATGGCCAACTTAGCAGCATGAATATGTGGCTGAAGATGTCACTTTTCCTTTATTATCTTAACACCATCAGGTGTTGGTATGGTCAATGGGTTCCTTTAAGCATATTTTTGGATGCTAGACCAGCATCAGTCGAAGGCAATGTTCACGTGTTCTAAGGTACCTAAGACTGTTTTCTGAGGTGAGGTCATGACACCTTATAATAAACAGATAAAAAGATTGGGGGCTGCCACCAGAAAGCTCCCTTAGATTATAATGTCAGCAAGATAAAGGTAGAACTCTTCTTGACACTACTGAGTTTCTCAATAAAGCTCAACATCGAAGATTTCAGTTACGCATATAACAAAGAGTCAGCGCTCTTTTAGCGCTAGAGATTTTCATTAGTAGAACTCACAGAAGCATATGAAAGAAGCCAGTTATGTCAACGGCACTCATTATGAGTTTCAATATAAAGATGAAAAAAACGAAGTTCAGGAAAGTGAAATATTTGGCAAAGGCCACTCGATGGGCTGGTGGAAGAGTCAGGAAAAGGAAGGCAGTCTCTTCGGACTGGGGCCAGTGCTGCATTTGTCAGACAGCTCTGCCCTCTAAAGAAGCCACGCTACACTCATGACATTGAGATCAAATAGATTTCTCCATTTCCGCAGAATTAGATAAAGAGATGTTAGTTTCACAGCACCAACTACATCATTAAGGGACTGGCTGTGCAGTTGGTAGGGAGGAAATAGAGAAAGTCAGCTGATGTATTATTGAGTGAATTGGTACCAGCATGTCCGAAGCCAGGGCTTCAATTTAAGATTCCAAAGTTTATGTGTCTTACTATGTATGCAGAGAAGTTACTTTGCATTTAACCTGATCTGACATCTACATTTTTGGAGGAGTATCAGTTTCTGTAACAGACAATAAATACCTTTAGGGTAATACTGTTGAAATTTGTTCATCGACATCTGAGTTCCCAAAAATCATATAATCCTTGGCTTAAGGGAACTTGAGCTATGGGTAGCAAGAGAAGTATTGTCTCTATTAGAAAAATACTGGAAATTACATTTACATAAGAAGAATTCATTTAATCAACAGCAGTAGTTCTTGAAAGCTTCAGTCTTTATGGGCATCATAAACTCCCTATGAACAGCAGTTGCCTGATTTGACATAAATTTGCACAATAAATCAAACATACAATTTGCTTATATTTTGATTAATTCTCTTTTATTCAGTAGCTAAAGAGGGGCACATAGCCTCATTTTTTTCAAAGTAACTAACTGGAGAAGTCTCTTATCAACACCTGAATTCTCAGTATGGATTTTAGTCATTTGAGACAATTCAGACCATGAATTGCGGGTAAAGAATAAAAGAACAGGAAATGAGGTATTTGCAGTAGGGTAACTGGCTATGAAATAGCTTTCCAGAGCTATTTCTAAATCCCAGGTTATATCTAAAAACTTTAGGAGATGTTGCAAAATGTCTCTCCTTTAGAAGACCATCCTACCATTACTACTGGTACAACCCAGAGAGACTCTACTGTCTATAAACCCCTACCATCAATCCCCATGAAGAAACAATGCTCCCTCCTTGGAAGGGAGGTCCTTAACCCAAGCAGGATTTTGATCTAATAAAAAGAAGAGCAGACGATTGCCTGATGTCCAGAACTTCTCTGGTTTTCCATCGTCACGATTTTGCCTGGAAGGGTTCTCAGGCAGCGAGATGATGGCTTGTCCCCTTCAGATTCTGGGGCTCCTAGAATGAAAGTACGATTTGCAGTTAGGCCCATGGCTATGAATTTCATTGTACACAATTAAGTATTTTATTGTTTGTCTCTTGCTCTTTTACTGTGACAATCTCCAGGCCAGTTTCTTTGGTTAACTGGAACTGTGCAGGCTGACAGTTTGGACTAATTATTGGGCCAAGTAAGACGAGATACAGGGAGACCTTCAGGAGCGAAGACAATTTACCCCAGCTGAAGTTCTGCTCTAGGTCTTCCTTTCTGGAATGTTTATCTCTATTTGTAAATTAGCCAAATTGTCTTTGCATTTTGGACTTCTTCAATAGGTAACATGCTGTCCAATAACTGCATGCAAAAAGCTGCCAGTTGTAAGTTTTTTGAGACACTGAGAGAGGCGGGTCAAGCCCTCAGTGATAACAAATACTGTGATTTATTTCAACTGTGATTTATTTCAACTCTTGTGCTGATCTGTGCTGGAAGCATCTGATAGTATTTCCTTATAGAGTCATTTCAAAATATTCTTCAAACACTGAAAATATTAATTTCCAGAGTTTCACCACAGATGGGCTGTTAAAAGATAGCATCACTGGCCTTACTTGCCATGCTCTCGTCTATATAATTCTTAAGAAAACACACTCTGAGGAACAATTGCCGTAGTTATTTTGGACTATTTGCCCATGTTTATACAATATTACATTGTGCAGGGAGTTAATGTGACTGAAAGCATGTAAGTTTTAAATTAATTTTCATTGTTTAGCCTTTGCTTACATTACAAAACTGTTTTAAAGCTGCCAAGGAGAACACTGAACTCTCAAAAGAAGGGAAAGACAAAAATCCAAGGACTGGTTCTGCTCGGATTGAGCCTGGTTAGGATGTTAGGGTGTCCCCAAATACCCAGGGGCTTATAAATCATTTAAGCCATCATTTAAGCTGGATCACTGGGATTTAATCCTTGTATACAGAAAAGTTACATGGTACACCATCGATTATGTTTTCCCAAACATTGGAAGGCTGGTAACAAAGGCAGATGATTTCTTTTAATGTTTTTTTTTGTGTGTGTGTGTGTGCCTGAAGTCATTATCTTACGTTTGCAATTTCATGAGTACTGGTTTGGCCCTTTCTGTCCCCAAAAGTGCAGGTGTTAAGGGCGCGTTGTACAGGCACAGCACTGCAAAACAGCCACGGGCCATACGGACTGTGCCTACTCTGTCACTTCTCAGACACCTTATGTCTTCCCAGTGCTCTCCTTTTACTCCAATGCCTTGATTTTGCAGTCTTGCAATGTGGGGAAAACGAATAAATTGAAGTAGGAGAAGTATTTCCAATGAGACCATGGTATAAGATCAGTACCAATTAGTAGTTTATTTTTACACGCTTTGTTTATTGAACTTGCTGGAGCAAGTAAAGGGTGTTTAAAGTATTTTAAGTGATGTGTTAGTGAAATGCTCCCAGCTTCTACTCTCACTCTGGTTTTAAAACCAGCAGTACCAGAAGTATAATCTTGCTCAAACCATAACCTTACAGTGATCTTATCTCTTTAAATTTCATTTACATTGCAGTTAGAAAGCCAGAAGCGTCGGCTGCAATTTTATACTTTGTAAAGACAGACCTCCCCAAAGTCTTCCCTGCTCATAAAAGTTGTTATTAGAAGTCAAATGGGAATGCTCTGGCAAAATGAAAAGTAAAGCACTATTTATTTAATTAGCTGTTAAACGGAGTCATTTCATACTGGAATATCTTGTCCACAAGACCTTATATAGAGATGGCTGAAAATTTAAAATTGGATTCTGTGGGAAATATTCAAACAAATTCTAAAAAATCCGATTGTGATATAAATTGCCAAATAAATTTTGACTTGCTGTTTTCAGATATCCAACCTGAAATTATAGGAAACGTTTGTTCTTCTGGTTTGATGTGTTATTAAATATCCAAGGCCTTCCAGATTTAATGTTGTTTAAGAAGAAATTGTCAGTACAAATTGATATTTCTTTGATGAAACCCAGCACGCTTATGAAGAAGGCAGTAAATTTCATTTCCCTGAATACTTACAGGGGAATGAGAAACAAAACAGGATTTTTCCTCACTTACACTTTTCCTGTCATCCTATTCATTACCTGGTGGCTTGTTTGTTTCGTGACATGATAATGACTTATTTTCCTCCACTCCTTCTTCGATGCATCCTCTTGAGTGCTTCTTTAGCTATTGCCCTTCCTACCTGTGTGCATTTTCTCTTCCTTTAAGCCATCTTAACCAAAACTGTGAATTTGCAAATAGAACCTGCGGTCCCCGGTCTCCATCCTTTAGGCCACGCAACTGAGCTCTACTCGGTACCTTCCACAGGGGTGTTATTTCCAGTTCTAAAGAAAGAATAAATGGTTAGGTCTCCAAGATTTATTCTTCTTGGATAAAGTTATGAAAGCTAGTGGTACCTTACTGCATAAGGATATTTTTTTTTCAAAAATATTTTAATTGTTTTTTAAAAGCATAGTGACTCGTGTCACAGTTAAAGCTCACTGAAAGTTAAAATCATCATGTGGCTATGGATATTTGGGGGTTTTGGTGTCCTGAACCACTGCATAATGATACCAAAGCAAAGTGTTTCTCTAAGTGAATATTCAATTATAAAACTGATATGCATACATATCAGTTTCTTGTTCATATCCCTACCAAACCTGCTCTACAGGGTATTTTAAGTCTTTGTCCTGCTCATATTCTTGTTGCAAACCTTTACAGTTGTATTTGGGGAGAAAAATTAACTATCTTTTGAAAGTATCTTCCTTCAAACAATCAGCATCATCTCCTACTATTATCTCCCTGTATGTCCCCCCTTATGTGGGGGGACAGGGTTATGTGTCACCTCTTTGATCTAAATTTTTATTATGCTGCTGTTATTATTAATCTAATTTTGAAAAGCCTCATAAGCAAGAGCAGGCCCTCTCAGTAAGCAAAGTACAGCTTTGTTAAATTGTTTTACCAGCTTCATAACTTGTCTCTTCACTTTCTTTTTTGCAATGAATACAAATAATTCCAACCTTTCTTCAGGCCTATAGCGCTATGACCTTTGTGAATTGTTTCTAATTTTCCTTCCCGGTCTTTCTGGGAACATGTTGCAATATAGAATGTAAGATTCAATCCCGTATCCTGTTAATTAACAAAATAATAAATTTTTTTATGTACTACCTCTGTCCTTTTTTTGATTTAGCAAATTTGTTGTGCATTGGAAAGATTTCTTTACAGAGCTCTAACTGGTGATGCAAACCAGAAAACCTGACCTCATTTGTATATCTCATTATTTTTGCTTTCAATGTGCAGAGCTTCATCTGAAATCAAGTCGTCTGGGCTCGTTTGTGCTCCCCAGAGCTGGGTATGATATTTCCGTACCATTTTTCCTTCAGGCAGGTGTGTATGCTCATTTGTATTTAGGGGGTTAGTGAGAGCAGTGTAGCCTGTTATTCAATGCCTCTGAATCCAGCCTTCAGAGCCGTGCTTTATCCGTTTGTTCTTCCACCTGGCTCTCCCACTCCTCTCAGGTGTTTGCTTTGAATTCTTCTGCATGTTCTTCTTATGAACTTATTTCCACAGTAAAAACTAATCATTTCTTTGTGTTTCGTGCACGCACAATTCTTGTAACGGGCAGCATTAGTACTCAATGTCTTCACATAATTTTCTACAATAACATATTCCTGTGCATAAACAGAGAAATTGTGTTTAGAAATTAGGGCTCAGTCTTACCTTTTGATTTAATCTCTTTTGAACTAACTAAGCCCTGGCCTTGGCCCGAGGTCTATCAGAGAAGCCTCTATTCCGTAGTTGGTGAAGTTATTTATTATTCAGTGCCTGGTGCTCCCTTTTGATAGTATAAAGCGTTTGTTCCTACAAGGAGAGCAAAGTGGAGTTTTATCAGTGGAGATAAAACTTTGAGAAACTTATGAAGGTTCTGCTTGCTGTGTTCAGTGCATTCAGCATTTCCATTTTTTGGTTGATCCTACTACCACTTCTAGCTGTCTTTTTAACAGAGCAGACGTCAAGTTAAGGAAGCAGAAATCACAGCGAGGGACATCTGAAAAATCCCAGCAATGGAACTGAGGATCCCTGTGACCCAAACTAGAGAGCTCCTTTTAACAGTGAGGGTACCTGATTATCTTCCAACCATATAACCATCAGCAAAGAGTTACAAAACCCCAATAAGCGTTTCTAGATCCTCTTGTTTTATTCTTTGCTTCTGAATCTTCTGCTTGAGACTGTAATGAACAAGCAAACCAGTCAGCCCACTAATCTGTTATAATGAAGAAAAAACAGGAAAAAAAAGGATGAATCCACTTAAATTGTCATCAAATCTTAATCTGAAGAATAAAAAGGGCCTCGAATTGATATCCAAGGAAAGATCCTTGTTCTGCCACTGAAGTTTATAGTTCTATTTCTTAATGATTAAGGAGAAGGCAGCTATGATTTAGACACTAAACAACGCATTCAAGGTGACCTACTGGTGGTTGAAGACTAAACACACTGACGTGACCCTGTAATAATGAATGGTATATATTCCAGGCAGGGAACAAAAGTATAACAGACTACATTAAAACATTTATTACATTCTACACAGAAGATAAATTCCCCTGTAGGATAAAGCAGGATATGGTACCAAGAAGCTATTTCAGTGGAGTAATACTCAATACTCTACAATACATAAATAGAAAATCAGAGTTTCAGATACTTTTACATAGTAAGTATTGAACTCCACTACATACATTTTTTTAGATATTTTTAAAAAGGGAATATTTCCTGCCACACAGAAATCCAGGTTCTGCTTTTATCTATAACACAAACCCTCATGGAAATAATAGGTTTGAAAAGAAGAGAGGATCTCTCCCTAGCACATCTATGTACTGATAAACCCTGACCTGGCGATGTTAACTAACAATCTTTTACAGACTGTAAAAAGTCTGTAAGAACCTTAAAAGAAGTGGCTAATGTTGTGTGTTGTGTGCTGGGAAAATATTTGCCCATGAATGTTGCATTACGTCTTTTAAAAGGTTTGGATATGTACAATAGTTGCAGAAAAGTCCCAACAGACTTGTTGATAGGTGAGTATACAATTTAAAATTAAGATCTAAAATATAAGTCATGCATGAAGTGCACATACTACTCGGTACATGAACTTTAGTCATGATTCAACACGTGTTTTTCTTCAAAATGGATCTAGAGCAATGAACTCCATTTCTGGCTTAAGCCCAAGAAATCCTACACCATGTAATCAGGTCTTAGTAGTCACGGTAAATGTATACATGGGATTTTATAAACCAGAAGGTCAAGAATGTTACTGCTAAAGCCCATGTCGTTTGAACAATAATAAAACGTGAAAAATGGACTAAATCTAATAACACTAGAAAAATTAGGGACTTTGTGCATGTTATTTTTTTACATATCTGATAACTCTCAGTTGCTGCTATGACTCAGCAATGCTATTAAAAAGTACCAGTAATGGATATTATGACCTGAGAGATGTGATCCTCTCTAGGGAGGTTTATACCCATCTAAAGCCAAGGTCTGGTAGGAAATTACCTAAAATCAAGAACTGAAGCAACGTGGAACTCCTAAACTAGACTGATAATCCTTGACGTCATTGGTAGTCAAGTCTAGCTCTCAAGTTCAGCCACATATTAGATAAAACATATTACTTCTCACGAACAATAGCCGGCCATAAGAGATGTCTTCTGCCCTGATAAGCGGAGATACATCATCTCAGCTTCCTACGTCCTTCAGATTGCATCAGTGGTACTTGGGCAAAAATCTCATTACTCCATGGGAACTGAGTATTTTAAATAGAGAATCAAAACTTGTCAAAATACACCCTGTCACTTTTGGGCAACAATTTGAATAAAGCTTGAAATTGATAAGGGTGAGTCACCGACAGAAATTTATTTTTTTCGTCCCACCTCTCTGTTATCAGCTCCAAACTGTTATGGTGGCTCTGATTGCACAGGGAAACCAGAGGATATTATAAAGATGAGCATGCAGGATTGGCCCATAACTGAGATTAAAGTTTAATATACGGTAATTGGATATAAAGAGCGAGGACACTGAGCAAAAGAGTGAGTAGGATGTTCTTGGAAAGAACATGCTTGGATGAGAAACACAGGGAGTAGCTAGTTGTTTGAACCCAACATGTTAGTTCACAAGTCAAGTTCTCTAACATCTTGAGATGGAGGATGGGGGTTATGGATTTTAAACCCTCATGAGTTAAAATGATTCCAAGGGGAGAAAGATGAAAGCTCTGTTCCCCCAGCAGAGAGAGTGGCCCTAAGAGGAGACTTCATGAGTTAGCATTTCCAGCAGCAAGAGAACCAAGGATGAAGGAGGGATCAGGACAGCAGGAGTGTTGGGAATGGCTTAGGGGAAGGGTGTCTTGGGAGCAGCTGACTCAAAGTGCTGGGATTTTGTTGACTGGTGGGATTTTGGGGTTGGCACTGCTGGGATTTTTATTGACTTCCCTCCCCTATTATTCTGTCATACAAGGCAACTGCCTCCTTCGGTGATACCTGCAGACAGCTCTGGTTTTTATTAGGTCAACTCTAATAGTTGTATGGAAAAAGCCAAGCTTCCAGGCACTCAGTGCATTCTTTGGATGTTTTTCCTTTTTATTGACTGCATTTACGCTGCAGGAAATAAACTGGTCTACAGAATCGTTTGGAAGCATTAAGATGTACTTTTGTCTTATCTGGCCTAAAATATGACAGGATGATATATCTGTTGCTTCATATCCTTTCCTCTTCTCATTTCAAAACCTACCAGGGGAAAGACGGAGAGAATATGGGTGAAATATTTCAGATACTGACTATGTGATTTTTTACTTTCCCTTGCAGCATTCTTGAAGCTTTCCAGACCTGAGGTGGCAGATAAATGTAAGGCCCTTGGGATACCAGTATCAATTAGAGCTGATTGCAGTAATTGGGCACAAAACATGGTAAGGATGGGTATAACATCATAGAGCATCACAGCTGTAAATGGAGGAGGGATACAATGGGGAAGAGAGTTGATACTCGGGGGTGTAGGACCCCTGAACAGAAGGGGGAAAAAAAAAACCCAAACCAGAAAAATAATGACACCTACACCAGACCTTCAGCTAGAACCAGCAAGCTACCTCTGGTATGTGGTACTGGACATCATAAAACCACTCTAAGCTGACTGTACTGCAGTTGCTTACTTGCAATTTAGAAGTAAATCATGATGACAAAGCAGCAATTGTCAAACACTTATCACATGAACTAAGTTAAACCAGTCATGTGACAGCAGGGGGGACAGGCCAAAGAGCTGGCTGGGGTTTCTGCCAACGCCTGTTATTTAAGTGATATTTTCTAACGACGACCCTGTATTTCTCAGGCTGCTCTGCAGTAAGCTCCTTGTAAGGAAACAAAAAAGAAGCACGCGCCTGAGCATGAAATTTCTGAGCTGGATATGGTAAGGATACACAAGAAGCTGTTAACAGCCCTCAGCGAGATTCTGTAAAGATTACCTCTTTATATCGCCTTGCTTTCTTAGCGTTGATCGGTATTTACAAGAAGTAAGTTTTCCTACCCATATGGGAGATGTCACCCACCAAAGAGAAACCCAGTGCACAGGGGGAAGGAAGCCAGAGTGGAAACAGGCTAGAAAACCAGGGAATGAAGAGTGGCAGATGTGCTAATGCAGAGGGTAAGAAACCAAAGGCAGATGTGGAGCTGCAGGAAATTACCCATCTCCAGCTGACGTGAGTTTTTTCTCCTGTTTTGTTGACCTATAGAGATAAGGATGGCTTTCACAGACCTGCAAAATCTTCTGCATTGCACATGGAACTCACCTGGGGTATCGTTTCTCCATATTCCCCAGGAGCAGGGGAACTCACGCTTCTAACCAGCAAGATGTCGTGCCTTCTGGCTTCTGACCCAACCTCTGGGTCCCCACATGTCATGCAGTCCTGGTAAATGACAGGCTCACCAAGCACGATGTCACATTGTCATCCTGGTGGCAGTCCCCAGGTTCTGTCAAAAGCTGGAAAAGAAAATGCTCCTGAGGACTGCGCTAGTCAAGGGGAGAGGGCTTCTCTCCAATATAAAAGCCTGGACTTCAAGGCATTGAGATGCAGAGCTTTGTGGCACACCCTGGTTTTCTGCATGTCCTTCCCTTAGCAGCTAAAGTTCCTACACAAACAATTGATCCTACATAATAAATAATAATAGTAGTAGTAATAATAATAATAATAATAAAAAAACAAACCAACCCAAAAACCCCAAGGAGAAGTACTGCTTCCATGTGAACTCTTTGCAGCATCTTATTATGTACTAGCCGACAAAGTTATTACACTTCATATGCTCGTTCCATTGGGAATGAAGGCAAATATTTCATTAATTCCCAGTACACAGAGAAAAAAAAAAGCGCTCACTGTTGCCCTTCTGTTGTGGTTTGGGCTGGACTGGCCACTGAGATGAATATATGCATGTAAGGGCAGAACTGACAGAAAACTTGATGTAAATCAGAACAGATATTCAAGGCATTGGTAGGAAACTGGGCATGTGATTTCCCTGTGCTCTCCATGAATTGAGAAGCGCTATCCCCTCAGTGTTTTGATTTAGCACTAGCTAAAGGTTTCTCTACAGTCGGTTAAAGAACTTTCATCTCTGATCTTCTATTGGTGTTCCTATTTAAACTTCATTTTACCCAGAAATGCTCACAGATAAGTCAAAAGAGGTTGCAGACAGATGCGTTCAGGTGCACTTTTTTTACCTATTACATATCTAGGTGTTTTTTCTAGCAAGGTAACTGGTGGCATCTGTCTTCACTTCCTCACGTCTCTGCCATTCTCAGCAGTGAAAAAGTTACCACCTGACGTTTCAGGATCTTGCACCATTCTTTGCTTTGCAGACCTACGGCTGTCCTCAGAGAAAATGGGTGTCCGTGCTTGGCTTTGGAGGTCACAGAACCACAGAATGATATGGGGTTGGAAGGGACCTCTGGATATCATCTAGTCCAAACCCCCTGCCACAGCAGGTCCACCCAAAGCAGGTTGCACAGGAACGTGTCCAGGTGGGTTTTGAATGTCTCCAGAGACGGAGACTCCACCACCTCTCTGGGCAGCCTCTTCCAGGGCTCCGCCACCCTCAAAGTGGAGAAGTTCCTCCTCAGGTTGAGATAGAACTTCTGACATTCAAGTTTGTGCCCATTTCCTCTCATCCTGGTCAACGATCAGCTTGTCTGTGTTACCTCCTTGAACCCTCTTCACTTATTTATTAATTATTCCAGGATTTTCAAAATTAGTATTTCAGCTTAGTTAATTAGCTCATTAAGGGAGAATTTGATTACATGGTACTGTTACTGATGCCCAGAGGAACAGATTTTCCTGGAAGGATGAAGTGGATTGAAGCTCCTTGCGTCTCCATCCCCCAACAAGACATACGTAATGCGACATCGCTGGTCTTCTTAAACGAGGGCCGTGTCAGCTCCTGGTCCTGAGCCTGAATTAATGCTTCAGGGAGAAAATATTCCACAGCACAATAAAACTTCACCTGAGCTGAGATCAACTGCTGTTCTTGAGGCACACAGAAAGGATCCCTGGGGCTGAATTTGCTCTTCACACCACCTGGATGTGACACCTCAGGCCCTAAGAAGCTGCTTTTGAAGCTGTCTCTCAAGCTTTAATGATATCTTCTCATATCACATCCTGCTACCTCCTGCTAGGTAATGAGTGACAGAACAAGAGGGAATGGCTTCAAGCTCCAACAGAGTAGGTTTAGACTGAACATTAGGAAAGAATTTTTCACAGAAAGAGCGGTCGGGCATTGGAATAGGCTGCCCAGGGAGGTGGTTGAGTCACCATCCCTGGACGTGTTTAAGAGTCATTTAGATGTGTTGTTGGGGGATATGGTGTAGGGGAGAACTTTGTAGAGTAGGGTTGATGGTTGGACTTAATGATCCCAAGGGTCTTCTCCAACCAAAATGATTCTATGATTCTGTGATTCTTGAACTGGGGAGCCCAGAACTGGACACAGTATTCCAGCTGTGGCCTCACCAGCGTGGAGAAGAGGGGGAGAATGACCTCCCTCGACCTGCTGCCCACACTCTCCCCTAGTCACCTCGGCTCTGGGGACCTTCCTGGGCCGGGCGGGCGGCGGGGGGGTGGTTTGGGCCGCCGGGGAGGAACCTTTCCGTGAGGCACCGCTTTCCAGCCGGCGGCCGCCGCGGAGGGACCGGCGCCGCTCCCGCCGTTGCCCGGGTAACGCCGGGCGGAGGAGGAGGTGGAGGAGGAGGAGGTGGCGGCGGCGGGGAGAAAGCGGCCCCGCCGGCGGGCAGGGGCTCCCCGTGCCGCCATGCTGGACCCAGACAGCGGGCTCTCCCTCACCATAGCGCGGATCGTCCAGCGGCTGAAGGGCTCCAGCCTCCACTCCCAGCTGGAGCGACAGGCCCGGGTGAGCCCCGACCCGGCGCTGCGCCCCTCGGGCCCGCCTCCATTTCTCGCTCCCCCCATTCACCGGCCCTTTGTTCCCGGCCGCCGCCCCCGGCCCGGCCCGTGTGGCCTCCGCCGGGGACTCAGGGGCCTGGGGCCTCCTTTCCTTTCCCTTCCCTCTCTCGACGGGGCCGGACAACCGTCTGGCTGTTTTCTAAAAGCTGTCTTTATAATAATTTCTTCCCTTGGGGGCCGAGGGATTTCCGCGGAGAATAATGAAGAGTCTCCTCTTGGAAATCTCAGTGCTTCAAATCTTTCCTGAAATGAACCGCTGTGTCTGTTAATTTCTAATTTGGAAAGCTTTAAATGAACTCACTCACCCACACCCCACCCCAGCCCCTCTTCCTGCCCTTGAGAAAAGGAGGATTTGGTGAAAGGAAGCGAAAATAAATGAAAAACGCACATGAAAGTACTTTTTTTTTTTGGCTGGGAAAGCAGTTGCTTTTTTAAAATATATCTATATATCTGCACTCTAAACCAGATTTTCATTTTTTAGCCGAACTTCATTTAGGATGTTTCAGATTAAGATTGTGTCAGTTTTCATAGTAATACCATAGTAGTGGTGCTGTGGCAATTATTGTGTGTTACTGAAGTATTTTGGGTTGGGTTTTATAAAACCTTGGGGCTTGGGGCCTTTTTTTTGCATACAGTGCTTAAAATCACAATTTTTTTTTGTTTGTTTTTAGGGTAGGATGTTCATTATTTGCTTTAGTTGCGTTGTTTTTTTTTAATGAAACATTATTATTTTTTTTAATGTTCCTAAAGCCGTCCATAGCGAGTGACATCCCTACATGCGTTTTCTGGGTTTTTGCTTTCAAATTTGTTCATTAGGTCTCTATTTGTTTTTTCTTTTAAACGTATGTCTGCTTTATTCCTGTTGACTGACAGCTCTCTAAGCCTGTGAGTAAGCAAATGTGCATGACTCGAAGGAGGGGGTGGAATTATAAAAGAGGATAGACATTGGGTTCTGCTAAGTGTTGGGGGATTGAGCATCCCGAATAGCCTGACATGAGGTGTGGAGAGTCAAATGCAAGACCTTGTCCTGATTAAAGGCAGTGATGGGATTTCAGAGCAGGACTCTTTCAACAGCCCCGTTAACTGCTTGTAATAAAACCTGTGTGTACTCACCTCTGCGTTCATTTGTCTCCCGTGAGGGCCTGATTTCATAGTCATGTCATGCTTTGCATGTCTGTTTTGAAACAGGAGGAAGCTTGGTGTTCTCAGGACTTGGCGGGGCATTTAAATGCTGCTGGTGGATGGCTGTGTTGTACAGCTGCTTTGGATGCTCTGAGGACCTTAGCAGTGCCCTTCCATGGTGGCATTTGATGTCTGAAAGGGCAGTTAAATACCTAAATATCTCCCTGACAGTTTAGCATACAAATCTACTCAATATAAGCAGAAACTCTGCATAATCAAAACGTAAAGGTAACCTCTAAAATAAATAAAATGCAGTCTAATGGCCACAGCCAAATCTCTTGTGATGGCTTTGCAGAACACTGTTTTACAGATTTCTTGGAGAAGAAAAAAACCCTGAGTATCTATAGGCCAGAAGATTATTCCAGTCATATGAAGTGCGAAAGGGAAAGAAAATAAAGAGGTGTTTGAAGAGTTTGTAATAGAAGATTAAATCAGAGCTATGGTTCAGCATAGACTGAACTTTCCTCTGAAAGACTGGAAAGTTTTTAAGATACACCAACTAGAGGATTTTTCAATGTAAAAAGTCGTCTTTTGGAGCTTGTAGTTTTAATAGGGCCAAATGGGTATGTTGTTTGAGAGGAAACTGTAAATTCTCCTTGATCTTGAATATTTTTTTTATTGACCTTGTGTGCACTTGTGTTCTTCCGTGTATAGTATAGACTTTTTTCTTGATAATGCTTGTATAGTCATATTACTGGTACACTATGCACTTGCAAAGGCCCTATCAGTCAGTTCCTTATCTTTGTCCGTCCCTTAGCCTGTGTACAGAATTCTGATGTTTTCTGAATTTTGCTGCTCTCTGTGTTAAATTGACGTTTGGTTTCCCTCACGTTACATGGGGTGTTTATTAAGTTGCCTTATTAAATATGCAATCTTTGCTATTGCTGTGCATCACACCAGAACTCCGGTTTATTGATGGGGTGTGATGGGATTTTTTTGTGTCTGCTGATTAACAGTCAGTTTCTGAACAATGTTTGCTCTGCGCTGGTTGCAGTATTGATCTACAGGTGGCCCCTTTTAGGTGATTTTAAGCTATTTTGAGGGATGTGTGCTGTATTTTGAGAAACCTTTTGAGATCAGAATGAAACTTACTTATTGTTTTGGATATTGACACTACAGTTACATTTTACCTTTACAAAGATTCCTCTTTGTCAGTGCAGAAACTGACATTGCTGATACTCCTTCCTCGGAAATATTTACTGTCTCTGAAAACATGAGAGTGAGAATGGATGGTAAGGTCCATTATAATATTGCCTGCAATTTTTGAGAGGACATGTAGTCTTACAAACGGTGTATTAGCAAAAAAATCTGTGTTGTAATTAATCTCTTTTAATATCTAGGAAGGATTGCTCAAAAGGAACGGTTTCTTTCACCAGTTAGTAGAATTTTGGGGAAAATGCAATATCCTGTTATTATTTGTGAGAGTTGATAGAGCAGCCCTGTGGTTATGAACTGATCCCAGCAGCGCTCTGCTCGGCCGTCACAGAAAACCTCCTCTAGTGACAAGGAATGTGAGACACGACCTCTTCGAAATAAGTTTGGCGTGGGCAAAGGATTTGCTGTCACAGCTTTAGCTCTGGGGATATCAAGATAATAAATCACATTTTTCTCCCCGGGACTGAAGTAGATGTAGGGTTTATATGCTCCTTAATGATGATTTGGAAAATAAATGTTGAGTTGGTTCTGTAGGTTGAGTTTATATTATATTTATCATGTCCTGCAGTTAATACAAATAGATTAATGCGGAGAAAAGTGTATATGCACCTGTCGTTTGTTTTGGAATTTCTTCTGAGCCTATTTTGTAGTGTGTTTGAAAGGAAAAGAGTAACAGATACAAAGAGCCAAGATATTAGACAGTAGCTTTTCAACAGGTGGAATTGCTGCTGGGATTATTGGGGTATCGGAGGGGAAATGTCATCTCAGTTTCTCAGGCGCAACATCGGTTGTATGAGTTTGTAACCAAATTTGTTTACTTTTGTCTTCGTTTTCCTCTTCCTTCTCTGAAATGTAAATGTTTTTAAGGTGAAAATTAGCAGTGGTTAGAAAACTTGGGAACACAGACATCTTCAATCACCAAATGCAGTTTGAAAACAGATAATTTATTTTTTTTTTGTGAAATCTTGCTAAAATTTTGATTTAGGAAAAATCTTTGTCAGTAAGAATGAAATGGTTGAGAGACATGAAAAAAGTGCTACCTTTTAAACATATTTCCATTTGCAGACAATTCAGAAACTTTGGTTTTTGTCATGTTTGAAGGTAGACAGGCTTTACTAATTAATTAAGATTGATTAATCTTAAATCTTGTCCTCTCCAAACCTCTAATAGAAATCAATCTGAGTTGCCTGGAACCTCTGGTGGCCAGGGACAAGTAACAAGTTTAAAGTTTAAAAAAAAACCAACCAAAAAAAAGCTTCAGTATTTTATTCCTAAAGAACTTTTCTGAAACAGGAAGTGAAAATAAAATGAAAGGTAAAGGTTCTAAATTATGTTTTAAGTATAACAAGAAAGACTCATAACACAAGGAATCCTTCCGGACGTTTTCTC
This sequence comes from Gallinago jamesoni, assembly GCA_025769975.1. Classification (NCBI taxonomy): domain Eukaryota; kingdom Metazoa; phylum Chordata; class Aves; order Charadriiformes; family Scolopacidae; genus Gallinago; species Gallinago jamesoni. Next base: position 59,093,792 of record JAOQGH010000032.1, read on the forward strand.
TGTAGAGGTTCTTAGATTTGTTTCTTGTAGGTATGTTTGTAGTGGAACAATTTGAAAGAGAACTTGCAGAAAAGCAGGATAATGGCTGTCAAAGTAGCCTAAAAGTGGTAACTTGAGTGTTAGAATGGCCCCGATGCCCCATCCCAACCCACTGTGATAACTGAGTACTCTGTTTCAGAGTGAGAAAAAAAATTTAGGGGGTACCTGAAGGTATGAACAAGTTGTAGAGAGGAGATGTGGTAGGATACGTCACCATCAGAATGATTGTCCAGGGGAGAGAACTCTGCCGTCGCTCTTTGAACAGACCTGGGACTAGTACCAGAGGTGTAAAGAAAATATTAGTTAAAAGGAGAGGTGAGGGGCTTCCCAAGGCAAAGGTGGGGTAGAGGAGAGGAGCTTTCCTGGCGAGCGCTAGGAACCTTGCAGCTGGGGTGTTGCCCGACTGTGTGCTTCTAAAGGTAGTACAGCTAATTAGAAAAATTTCTGTGGAGTGAATGCTTTGTAAGATATCTGAAGATATTATTTTCCTGTCGTTTTTCTCCAACAGTTCAAAAAAAAAAATTGATGCTGATCCCTACTTAAGATCAAATTAAGAAGGAAAATGTTTCTGTGAAATGTAGCATTTATTTAATAAAACTTAGTGAATAAATGTAGGCTTGTGAGTCATCATAGCTAATTAATGGTTTCTTTTCGTGCATTTAACAAACGGCTTGCTCTCCCCTCCTGATAGAGCTTGTACTTTGGTTTTAATGGTTCAGCAGTAACATTCCCAGGACAGTGAATTTTAAATTGAGTGCAGTTGTGAACACGCTGAACAGATTATGGAGCTCAGAAGCAACGCAGGCTTGATGTGCGGATATTTATTATTTTAGTAATGCAGATTATAAGTTTTACCTTGCGTATGTTTTATTTGCAGCACTAATTTTGTATTCAAATAAAACCTAGAAAATGTGTTCAAACAACAAAATTATTAAAAATGTATCCTGCGTATCTTGTGGGAGAATGTAATGTTTGAAGCTGTTTATTGTTGTATGAGGCTAATTGAAGCCCCGTTTCAACTGCTTGGTTATTTTTACTTGTATAAGAAAGTTCAAAATACTTTTTCCCCTTAGTGTAATTACTGTAGAAATGTAGGAGGGTTGGAAAATTGTCAATGTAGTCAGGGAAATTTATTTAGTTAGGCTGGGGATGATTCTTCTTTCTGTTACAGAAACGTATAAACCAAAATTGCTCCCTTAAATTTTGTAGGATTTTAAATGTTTAGAGAGTATTTACATTGAAATTGTGGTTGTACTTGAAGTGGTTTTTAACAAGTTGGCCTAATGCTGATAAAATCTTGTTATGGCAGATTGGAGCATGTAAGAAAAGGTGGATATTTATTACCTTTTGCTGAATTTACTTCTGCTAAAGGTTGGACTGCATTTGGTGCTTCATCGTAATTTGGGAAATAGTAGCAATAAAAGCTAAAAACATTGTGCACTTGTGCAAAATCATAATGAAGGGTAATAAATGCTCAGAGAGTATACATACCTGTCTAAACCAAAAAGGCTTTGAAGAGAAATGATGGTGGAGAGCCTGTAAAAATATTTAGATTGGGTAAAGAACTGTTTGCAGCAGGATAAAAATAGGGGTTCACCTGATGGCAGTTCCACATGGCAGCAGAGTTGGATCACTTCTCCGCAGTGTTTATTCTTGTTGAGAGAAGAAATAGTTTAACACAGGAGTTCTGCTGGAACACTTTGTTCCGTCAAGCCTCCTCCTTGTAGTATGTTTCTGGTCCTCCAACTGTTTTCCTTTGAGTGCTGTGCCTCGATGGCTCCTCTGCCCACGTGCACGGTCAGTGCTGCTGCCGTCAGGGTGACTGAAAGTCAGTTCCACGTTTAGGTGCTGATTTGCAAATAGATTTGTCTCTGTGTTCAGTTGCTGTACAAATCAATTTACTGTGCCCATTAGCTTTTCCCACCTTTAGATCATGCTATCCTTTTGCTTGCTTTCAGTGTTGAGTGTCTGAATGTTTATAGAATCATAGCAGTGCCTGGGTTGCAAGGGACCTTTCAGATCATCAAGTCCACCCACCAATGTAACACCAAAAAAAACATCCCTAAACCATGTCTCTAAGCACTACGTCTGTCTGTCTTTTAAATACCTCCAGGGATGGTGCCTCAACCACTTCCCTGGGCAGCCCATTCCAAGGCTTGATAACCCTTTCAGTGTAGAAATTTCTCAAATATCCAGTCAAAACTTCTCCTGGTACAACTTGAGGCTGTTTCCTCTTGTCCTGTCGCCTGTGACTTGGGAGAAGAGACCAATCCCCATCTCTCTACAACGTCCTTTCAGGGAGTTGTAGAAAGCATCTACAAAATCTCTTCTTGTTCTACAACTTTTCTTTCATCTTGGCATCCAAGTATAGAAAGTGTAACACATTTAGAACATCATTTAGGATGGTGACTGCCGCGGTCTCAGCAGGAGACCTTATCAGTTTCAAAGGCAAAGGAGATATGCACAGAACATAAATATAGAGGATTGCTAGTGGTACTTGAGACACCTTTCTGGAGGTTTGGCAAAATGTTGAAAGTCCCAAAACTGTCCTTTCTCTTCTGTACAGCTGAGGGACAAGAGGGTGCCCACAAACGCTGTAACGATAGTTTCTTTAGTGAAGGGATGTCTAACAGCTGGTTGCTTCTTGGTTGGCAAGAAGCTGACCCAGGCTCTAGATGAATGTAGACACAGAACGTCTGAAGACCGGTGCCCTATCCATAAGAATAGGCACAGTGCCGGTTATACTGGAAGAGAAACCAGTAGGCATTAACTTTTATTAAAAATCATTTGTTATTGCTTGCTGAACTATGCTGCGTTCATCCCTGTCTCCTTTCAGAACTCTGTGTTGGCCTGACTGAACAGTGTGACATCTTCTGAGGTCTGGCTGTCACTCTGTCTTCATGGGTTGTTCCCTTATGTTGCTCATTCTCCTTTAAGCTGCTTGTGATACCCTTCCGATAGAACCACATTTCTTTTTAAAAAAGGAAGATACTCGTTCATCAAGGTGGGTGTGTTGAAATTGGAGAGTCTGTAGTTGTATCTGAGTACATGCTGCATTTTGATCGTGCAGGAAATTAACTCACTTCATCAGTACAAATTTCATGAAGTTGTGTTTTTCCCCAATGTACCTAGGCTAGGCGTTTTTATCAGTGTAAATCCTAGTAATGCTTTTTATTTAAATAAAATTTTGTCAATGTTGCTTTTCATTTTATCAGTAAAACAGTGGAAGAAAACGCAAGTGATACGTAGGCACTATACATTATATCAAGCAGATTATAACAAACCCTCCCAAAATACCTAAATGTTTTTTTTTGCAACAGTGAAATAAGGGATTTCCTTTCACCTATGAAAAACAAGTATTTTCTTCTTCGGTTGTATTATACAGAGCCTTTCAGGTATCTCATTTCTGATTTAGAATCATAGAATGGTTTGGGTTGGAAGGGACCTTAAAGATCATTCAGTTCCAACCCCCCTGCCCTGGGCAGGGACAC
>JAOQGH010000032.1:59097421-59138273 GCA_025769975.1 Gallinago jamesoni
GAGCCTTCTCTTCTCCAGGCTGAACAACCCCAGCTCTCTCAGTCTGTCTTCATAGGAGAGGTGCTCCAGCCCTCTGACCGTCTTTGTGGCCCTCCACTGGACCTGTTCCAACAGGTCCATGTCCTGTTGGACCTGCATTTGAAAACTGATGAGCAGCCCAGGGTGCAATGAGTCCTTAAAGTGGTGGTTTCTGCAGCTCTGTAGGAATCTATCCATCGTAATCCAGAAGTAAATAGAAGGGAAAGTAGAAATGGGAGGAGGCCTTGGCAATTGCATCCTGAAATGGCAAGAGAGAGGATGGAGTTGCCCTGATAAATTTAAGATTAGCATAGGAACATATTTGCTGCAGCAGGGCTAGGAGTAGTGAAATAGAGCTTGGCTGAATAAATGGCCATGAGGAGGTGAAGGTAACTCATGGAGATCGATGCACTAACGTAATCCTTGCAGAAAGTTTTCTCCAAAGTGCTGCCCTGCTTCCCTTTTGACCGCCACCCTGCTGCATACAAAAGAATCACTGTGGTTTTTTTTTTGTTCTGCAGCTGGGAAGCAGGCTTTGTTAGGAACAACAGGGCACAAGAAAGTCCTCTGTTGTATCTTTTGGGCGGACAGGGAAAATAGGAAATCATCTGCCTGGACTGAACTCCTTTATCCCCTCTGATGCAATACGCCATCTCAATCTCCAGAATTTCCAGGAAACCACACAAAAGAAAGGGTTGTCAGTTTAAGTGTCTTGCCTTTATTAATAAGCTGAGAGCTCCTGATTTTTATAGCTGTATGAACAGCACAGAATTAAATTAATATTCTCCTATTGTGTCAGTTCTTGCACTGTTTACAGTGGCAAGACTATGAACCCACTTTTTAGTAAGATTTGGTTTTGTTCATTTATCATCTCTCCAGGAGTTGTATTTGTGGAGGGGTTCTGCGTATCTGAAAAAGATTATTGAAGTGTGCGTGCCTGCCCCTCAGGTAAACACTTCATGGACCTTGGGATTAAAATTAGTCATATTTAACCCAGAGGACAAAGTTGAACATTTACAAAAGCATGTGCAAAAATTTATAAGGAACAGCAAGGCACAATATGTCCCCTTTGACCTGTGTTACTTTATTTAAAATTCATACAGGAGGGATACAAACCAACTGCCCTGCACAGAAAAATGTTAAACTCAGCTTGACATCCGTCAGATCAGAGTGGACCTAGAACTTTCCATCAACGTTGATTGAGAAGGAATCCTTCATAAAATACTCCTCCAGGCTATTTTGCGAGCTGCCCAAGAACTCCCAAGAAAATCTGTTTCCCTGCTTTTAGCAACGATCCTTTGCCGGCTTTTGTCGTTGTGCTGAACAGAATACGCGTTTGTCATTTGACATGAGAGCTATGAAACCCACCACATCTTATGGTTTGTGCTTATGATCACCTTCCTTGAGGAGTCACTTTGCTATTGCAGTCGAAAAAACAAATATAAAAGCCTCCCTTACCTGTAATGGCAAGGTGACTTGAAGTAAGAACAGGGATGCCAATACTATCAATGTCTGCGTTATTGGCTGTTCCTCCTTTCCATTATGGAAAATGGAAAGATTTCCTTAAAATTCTACGTTGTGAATTCATCTAGACCAACTTTTCCAGCAAGCTGTGCAGCACAGCAAATTCCCTTTTCTGTGGTGTGAACTGTAAGGCAAACGATAGGATTGTGGAGTTTGCAACTTGCGTGTGACGGACCTAAAGCATACCTCTAGCTTGGTCTAGCTCTGGAAGGAGGAGACAATGTGATAGCAGCTGCTCCCGCTGTTGCTGAAAAACCTGTAGCAACATGTGTATAGTAGGGTCATGGTACGGTTATAAAGCTCGTCGGTGCCTAATTGTGAGTGTTGAGTGTATTTCATTACAGGAAGGTGGATATACCTGGTAGCTGCAGCTGCAGCAGGGACTATTTGGTCCACAACTTTTTATTTGAACTTTAAAGATGGCAAGAGAGGCTGAAGAGCTGGGCAGAGAAGAACCTAATGAGGTTCAACAAGGGTAAACGTAGGGTTCTGCATCTGGGGATGAAGAATGCCAGGCACCAGTATAGGTTAGGGGTGGATCTTCTGGAAGGCACTACTGAGAAGGATCTGGGGGTCCTGGTGGATAGCAAACTTTCCATGAGCCAGCAATGTGCCCTTGTCACCAAGAGGGCCAATGGAATTTGGGGCTGTGTAGGGAAGAGTGTGGCCAGTAGGTTGAGGGAGGTCATTCTCCACCTCTGTTCTGCCCTGGTGAGGCCACAACTGGAATGCTGTGTCCAGTTCTGGGCTCCCCAGTTCAAGAGAGACAGGGAACTGGGAGAACTGGAGAGAGTCCAGTGTAGGGCAACAAAGATGATGGAGGGATTGGAGCATCTCCCTTGTGAGGAAAGGCTGAGAGAGCTGGGACTCTGAGGGGCTGAGGGGAGACCTTATTAATGCTTCCAAGTATCCAAAGGGTGGGTTGAAGGAGGATGGAGTCAGACTCTTTTCAGTGGTTCCCAGTGAGAGGACAAAGGGCAACAGGCACAAGCTGGAACATGGAAAGTTCCACTTAAATGAGAGGAAAAACTTCTTTCCAGTGAGGGTCCTGGAACAGGTTGCCCAGGGAGGGTGTGGAGTCCCCTTCTCTGGAGATCTACAAGGCCCACCTGGATGCCATCCTGAGTGCTGTTCTCTGGGGAATCCTGCTTTAGGAGGGGAGTTGGACTAGATGATCTCTTGAGGTCCCTTCCAACTCTGACAATTCCGTGATATCTTATCTGAACAGAGGTGAACTGTGAGAAATTATGGAACACTTTCTGTTTGATTATTTTATGTAGAATACAGTGAGTGGCTTCTAGTTAATTACTTGTGTATCTTATGACCAGTCCTTCAATGTGTAGAGACTAGAATTTGTGCTATGTGGGGTACTTGCTGAGAATATTAAACATCGATGTCACTGGATACTCTCCCTTCTCTCTCCCTCCCTACAGAAAGCTTTTAGTGCTTCGCTTGTAAAAGCAAAGACCTTGAGTGAGGAGAAAGCCAGCTAATTTTTTTTTGGCTACAGTTACCATTGTGTGTAACCTTAAGCATGTATGTTTCTTATTTCATAACATAAAATACACTATTTACTTTATTTTTAGTGCTTGCTTGATGCTTATTGATTGATTATTTTTTTTAATTATTTCATTAGGTTAGCCTACACAACCCAGAAATTAAACTGGAATCACTAAAAGAAGATATTAGGGATTTTCTGAAGACATCAGGTTTGTAATACTTCGTTGATCAATTTGTGAATAGTCTATATCTACATAAGAAAGTATGAGACACACATGATGAAAATTGTAGTTTGTACAGGAGAGTATCTTGTCACGGACAGTAGCCAGAAGCAGATATTCAGTGGTTATTAAAAAAGAGAGAAATTAAAAGGGAAGAAGTTTTTTGGATTACAGCAGCATTTTGAAAAACATACTATGCTAAGTATGCATATAACATAAGAATATACTATGAAGTGATCTTATCATTTTATAAGATACTGTAAGTTTTTTGAAAGTTCTGAATGAAACAGGAGTTCAGTCACTTCTGAAAATGGAAATTAATATTCATGGAGGTACTTTTCAAAATTTTACCCTTGGTTGAATTTCCAGTTTCCATTGGAAGTTTTAACCTATGTAACTCATGTGCAGATTTGATGGTAAGTGATATAAGATTTATAATCACCAGGAGCACTGTGTCTATTAATATTGATAGCTGTTTTGATAATATGATGGTTTTGAAAAAAAAAAGCATATAATTATGAAAAATTAGCAAAAATTATTTAAACAGTAAATGGAAATAAAGGGTATTCAACCCTTACACAAACCTCAACTTGGAGTTTTTCCTATCTTAATGAGGTTAAGGTTTCTTCATCTCTTCCTGGTAGGTGGACATGAATTGAGATAGGACAAAAAACACCAGTGACTCTAAAGCGACTTCTGATTTCTGTTCCCTTAGCGTTAATTCCTAAAGTTATCTTTTGGGTATTTTTGATTTTAACAGGTTGGGAAAAGAAGCTTCAGAATGCTGTTTATAGTGAACTCAATGTGTGAGTTATTTAGTATTTTTATTTATTGAGTTCTACTTGCATGCTTTACTTGTGATTCCTTTATGTATATAGATGTATGATGTGTTACTGTTGTCTGCAGTATCTGTCATACCACGGATGCCTGCTTCATTTCTATTTTTAAACTGCCATTATTTCTTTTTCATCCCAGTGAAAATACTGCACCCAGGTATATTTGAAAGAATGAGTGAAATAAATATCACCAAATTCTGTAGTTACTTTTATAATTTCTTTGTTGTTTTACTTCCAAAATTACCAACAGTCATAGTATAATTCTTATGTAGTTCAGTTAGTTACTGTGAATGAAACAGAATAATTTTCAGCATACATTTGTGTCAGCATTGCAGATATTTGCTGTATTAATTACTAAAAAAATCTTCAAAGTATTAGATCTCTAGACATAAAAGAGCAGTGCAGTGCTCATCATGGTTGGGATACGGTCATCAACACACTGAAATTTGTGAAATTCTCTTTTTATTATTGTTTCAGATTAGACTTTTGGGAAGCATAAGTTGTCTTTATGTTCCAGTGAAGTGGAAAGGTGAATTAATAACAGATATATCTTTTGGACTAATGCTTTCTTTGAGTTCACTGAAATAAACTACAAACAATAATTAAATTAGTCCTGGAAAATTGAGATTAACTAAGAATTCCATGATTTCATGAGTGTCGTGGGAAAGCCAAGAAACAGCATTGCTGAAATCACAGAACGGTCAGGGTTGGAAGGGACCTCTGGATATCATCTAGTCCAACCCCCTGCCAGAGCAGGTCCACCCAGAGCAGGTCCCACAGGAACGTGTCCAGGGAGGTTTGGAATGTCTCCAGAGAAGGAGACTCCACCACCTCTCTGGGCAGCCTCTTCCAGGGCTCTGCCACCCTCACAGTGAAGAAGTTCCTCTTCGTGTTTAGATGGAACTTTTCATGTTCAAGTTTGTGCCCGTTCCCTCTTGTCCTGTCCCTGGACACCACTGAAAACAGACTGGCCCCATCCTCCTGACACTCACCCTTTAGGTATTTTTAGGCATTGATCAGATCCCTCTTCAGTCAGGAAATATTATTTTTAATATAAGAAAAACTCATGTTGAAATGAAGATATATTTCTAGAAATAAGGTTTATTTTTTTGTTCTGATCAACATACACAGTAGTTTTACTAGTGCTTTCTTGAAAGAAGTTATGTTTAGACTTACAGCTACCGGATTGATTAAGCAAAATAAAAATCTGAACACTTAAAATATACTATACTTTCTTTAAGGTTTCCTTCGCCCTGTCATCCTGCGGCACCGCCTGAGCATATGAAAGAACCGTTAGCTTATATGAGGAAAGCCCAGGTTGGTTGTTAATCAATTTTACCGTTCTTATCAAATCTTTGATTAGACTCTTTGAGGTTTATTCTGTATAACTTTATTGTACAATTTCTAGGTTTTATACCTTAGGAAAAACATAAAGCTGTCGTTGCATCAAAGTTGATAATAATGTTGTACGTGTGACTTCTTATATACATACAAAAAGTGCTCGAGTAATTCTCCAGCCATAAAAGAAGTAGGATATAGTGGCAGGTAAGTGAATATTGGGCAATAAAGACAATGTGAAAGATGTCAAGGAGGAGAATTTTGTTGGGGAAAAAGTATAGCTACAGGTCATTTTACTTAGGGTTCCAAAAATACTCTTGTGAAAAGAGACAGACAGGCAGTTTTGCAATGAAAGACAACAGGCTGCAGAGGGAGTGAGTTCTTGAGAAAGAATAGATATATTTAGTTCTGAGAAATGTGAAAGGAAGATGAAAAGTATGGATCTAAGAAGCTTAAGGCATATTGAAGGAGAATAAGAGAAACTGGACTATAAAAGATTAAATAAGGATTTTTGGTCGGGGAAAAAATATTTTTGCTTTGTTGGTTTTATTTTTTTCACTAGTATATGCCATTTGAAATAAATAAATAAAAATATCCACATTAAAATGGTTTTTAAAAGAATCTCCAAGAATGTGATCTAACCAAAGTATCTGAGGTAAGTATCAAATTGTATTTAAATCAGCCATGCTTAGAAATATATTGCAGTAGCCTTTTTCAAGGTACTCAACAAATTGTGTTACTTTTTCAATCGTATTGCTTCTTATTCCAGTAAGTCTTACCTTGCTGTCCTGGCTTTCAGTCTTTAGCGTCTGGGGGCAAAGATTGTATTAAAGCATTTTTCTTTTGTGATGTGAAATGTAATGCCACAATTTACTGCCTGAAAATAATCACTCTTTATTACTTTACTATGTGAGAAACACAGAGGTGTTTCTATGCGTGTGTTTGTCTAAACCAGTTTCTTTGGTGGTTATTTTATAAAAGTGTATATAATATTATAAGTCCCCATTCCTCCTCCTTTCTCTTTAATTTTTTATTCAGAACATGATGTCATACGGACATGTGGAATATCCCTTAGCTCAGTTAGGGTCACTGTCCCAGCTCTGTCCCCTCCCAACTTCTTGGGCACCCCCAGCCTGCTTGCTGGGGGGGGCAGCACGAGAAGCAGAAAGAGTGACCTTGTCACTGTGTACACGCTTTTCAGCAACAGCTAAAACATTGGTGTGTTGTCAGCACTGGTTTGGTCACAAATTCAAAACACAGAAGAAAATTAACTCTATCCCAGCCAAAACCAGTAGATCCTCTTTCAAATACTTTCTGGAAATACAACTCTTCAGTAAAGACACATGAATCCTTTTCATAGAGAAATAATAAATAGTGATAGTTGTGAAGCAGTAATTAATACACACTTAGGGAAATTAACATTATATTTTCTAATATGACTGAGGTACGTGTGAGCGTTTGATTTTCAAGTGCACACACATTTATCACTGCAGGTAATAGGTCCATAAGAAAACAATCATGATTGGATCAATTGAATCCCAATTAGGTTTAATTTTGTTACCCCTCTTTGAATAAAGAGCAGTAAACAATGTAATAAGCGTATCATGTCTCTTTCCAACATTTCCAAGATTTTCATTTTTCAAAATATATGCAAATATACAGGTTGCTAGTACCTTTTGGGAGTGAGCTCAAAGTGGAAACCAGTTTTCCAGTTTACTTCCATTAGGTATTGGAAATCTAATTAATGTTTTGAAGGTAGAAGACTGGCTTTGTTTTATATGTAGGTGGATTTTTTTTCACGTCATTTGTCTTTTAGCATCACAACAGTTGCCAAAGAATATTTTGAATCTATGAACAGAATTTATCCTAGTAGAAAAATGTTTTCCATATATTTTATATTTGATTTTTATTAAGCATAGGCACTGCTAAGATGCTGTTTCCGTTATTATGAGCTTGTTAACATTTTCTTTATCCTTTTCTATCTTAATTAATTTTGCTCTAGTTTAGAATTCTAGAAAGAAGAGTAATAGTCCTGAAGATGGTTATGAAGACTGTCTTTGATATCAGTTATTGGAATGACTTTGAACCAGTAATTAAAAACTAAATTACTGTTTTTCTAGAGTAAATATTAAAATGTTCATAATTAACCCTTTTTCTTCTTGAATTTGTTCTGTTTTCTCCTTCTTAGGTAGTGAACTGATGCTTTTGTACGTTATTCACTTCACTACCTCAGAAGAAAAGCAGCTTTCTAGGAAAGGATAGAGCACTAATAGCAATGAGTAGTAATTTTTAAATCATTCATGTAGTTGTGGTATTGTCCAGTGTATAAATTATATTTAATATTTACACAGTAATATTTAATATATATGTGGTGATATTTAATATTAATATTCAAGTATCTTTGGATATTAATGTGACATACTGTATATTTTCTAATTGTGTCTGCTGGAGAGCTGCCCCTGTTGTTGGGTTGAGATTTTTTTTTGAAATTTGCAGTTTTTGCTTAGAGAAAAATGTACCAAATGAAATCTGTGTCCAGAAGCCTTGAATTCTACCTGCAGAGTAGGTCTCTGAAAGAATCACATTTTTGTCTAGTCTTCTGGGACAAAGAATTTTAGGATTCGTTATTGTGGAAAAAACCTGTAACTAATCCTGGTTATTTATACAGTTGTGACATATTTCTGTTTGGTTTATTTGTTGTCCACCCAGTTTCATTTAACTTCAGTGACAGTTTATAAATGACTTTCCTACAGGACTACAGGACGGTAACTCTGATTTGTGATAGATGTGTTTGAAATTGTTTGCAGATTGCAGCCCTGCCTTCCTCGGTCTCAACTCTTGTACTGAAGGTTCTTGCTGTAACCATAGCAATTCCAGCAATGTGTTTCCTTAGTGTTAAATTTCTTCGTAAAATTAGAGGAATCATCTTGGATCATTTATCGTTCCCGTCAATGAAATGACTTTAAGAATTCTGCCTCTGGCTTTTATTTCAGCCAAGGATGTTTCATTCTGTTTCTGCTCAGTGCAGGTAACTGAAGGACGTCCTACTTTTGTTTTGACTAGGTTGCTTTTGTTTGAATGCCTTTTACCATCTTGAATTATCTTGAAGGCACCATTTATGAATGTCCAGAGGTGATTTATTTCTAACATGTCACATCCCCAGCACAATAAGTAGGTTAATGTCTGGTCTGGTGGTTGTCAGTCACACTGACAGTATTGACCTCATTGCTGCTTGGAACAAGCTGGTTCTTGGTCTTGCAAAGCTGCCTCCTCTCTGCTTCTTCTGTAGCTTTTATATCTTGGAGCATATCCATTGTCCATACTTCTTTTTTCCTTTTCTTCCCCCCCACCTTAATTTTGAGCTGGATGATTTCACTTTGTTTTTTAAACTCATAGAATCGTAGAATGGTTTGGGTTGCTGAGACCTGGTTGCTCAAAGCCCCGTCCAGCCTGGCCTTGAACACCTCCAGGGATGGGGCAGCCACAGCTTCTCTGGGCAACCTGTTCCAGGGTCTCACCACCCTTGTAATGAAAAGTTTCTTCCTAATATCTCATCTAAATCTACCCTCTTTTCAGTTTAAATCCATTACCCCTCATCCTATGGCTCCACTCCCTGATCAAGGGTCCATCCCCATCTCTCCTGTACTCCCCTTTAGGTACTGGAAGGCTGTTGCAAGGTGTTCCCAGAGCCTTCTCTTCTCTAAGCGGAACAACCCCAACTCTTTCAGCCTGTCCTCATAGGAGAAGTGCTCCATCCCCCTGAGCATCTTCGTGGCTCTCTGAACTCCAGAACTCCAGAACTGCTACTAACATCTCCTTTGTGGTCCCCCCCCCCCCCCCCCCTTTTTTTTTTCCACTTTCTTATTCTATATATGGCCTAGTCATCTCCATGCTCTCTCAGTCTTCATTTCTTCCAGCAACAAGACTGCACTTTTCAGCAAGACAGGGTACTGTAAATGCTCTACACCATCTCTCTGCGAGAGAATAACCAGTTTGTGGCATGGTGTTGTGTAACTGCAGCATTTGGAAGGCGTTTGAGTACAATAATAGAGTTAAATAAAAATACTATAAACAGTATTACAAAAAATGCTGCCATTTGGAGAACTTTCCTTACAGTCAGAACTCAGATCTGTTTTGTTTATGCAAGAGAAGGTGAGGGGATGACTTCGTTGTGAGAAGAAGTTGCTGATGAAAAATAACTCTTTCATTTGATGTAGAAAGTCAGAAGAGGACCTTGTAAATGGAAAGTAAAAACAAGATAGAATTTTTATTTTTTAACAGAACATTTGATCGTCTGCCCTTCTCTTCATTTGCTTCCTGTCTGATAAACTGCAGCCTTTTTTTGGACAGAACTTCAATTTTGAGGAACATGTGGTTAGGCAGTAACTAAGTGCTGTAGAATTTGTGTCTAGAGCAAATTACAAATAATAAATAGAGCTAAATGGCATTAGGAGGAGTCTTTGCTTTCAGTTGATCGAGGCCTGACTCATCATCCACAGAAAACTAAATTAAATCTAAACCCCACCAGTGCTGCTGTGATCACGGAAGCAAAATCCAAAGTCAGTTGACAAGGAAGTCAGTACTAGTTGGCATTAACTTCCGAGGAATCATCTATGGAATAGGCACCATATGGGAAGTTTGAACCTAATGCAATAGTTGGAAGCATCTGGTTGCTCTTTAAGCATTCCACTGAGGTATTGTCTACTTCTGGTTTTTGCTTTCATTAGAGAACTATTTCCTGGGCATTATTTTAGGAGAGCTATTTGAGCATTACAGATTACCAAATTTCTAACTTTCTTTTAACTTGTGATAATGTCTAAGATACCATTTGTGGAGAAAGACTTGCGCTCCTTTAAGGTCATGAAGTAGAGAAGGCATTCTCTGTACAGACTTGATTGCCCCTCTTGTAGTCATTTGAAAAATTTCCTAAGTGTTGATATGTAAGAAAGCTTGATCATTAGGCATATGTCAAAAATCAGTAATGGTGAAATATATTCTTTTTGAAGATCTGAAATGTGAACAACTCATTTTCCTGGTTCTTTATTTTCATGTAAATGATGAAATCTGTTTACTCTATTGTTTTTATTTAAACAAGCATGTAAATATTCCCTGAAGGTTTTTGCAGGTGGCAGTCAGTGAATTGCAATCCTTTCATATATATGACTTTTTTAAAAGCTGTTTGTTATTACATGATAAATGCAATTGGAGGGAAAAGAAATTCTATATAATTTATTTTTTTGTGTGTTTTAGGGAAGCTGGGAGAAGCGAATTCTGAAAAGTCTAAACAGCATGTGCACAGAACTCAGTATCCCACTGGCACAGAAGGTATATATTAACTTCCTGTTGCCAAACTGACATTTTTTGGAAATTAAGCCTTGTCTTGCACACGTATAACATAATGTTCGTCTTACACATGGTAAGGCTGGCATCCAAAACAATTTTAATACAGAATAATTTTCAGGGATAGCAGCAGCATACGCATTGGCTCAACTTGGGAGAAGATGAATTCTTTAGGTAGATCTTCCTCTTTGCTGTTGCAATAATTAGCCTTTGGAGGAAGCAGGATGTTGGAAAGCTAATTGCTATATACATTGCTCTTAACAGAGCATTTTTGTGTGCAGACTCAGCCGTATAACTTCCAGCTGCATAGCCTGTACACTATATGGATACACTGTGTGTGCTGGAGAAAGCTCTGGGTGAACCAGTACTTCAGGTGAGAAGAGATACTGGTACATTGCTAATTTTTGTTTGGTTTTTATTAATTTAGAGGCTTTAATTTTCAAGATTGTGGAACTGGGGAATAATGTTAGAATGTTTTGTTGTTTATCTTTCTCCTCTTGTATATTTGTGATAGGCAGCAGAGCATCTATGGTTCATCATAGATAGAGATAACGGATGCAGCTGTGTTTGCTTTTCATAACTGTGCCAGGGAGAGGAGTTTGATGACAAAGCCCAACAGCTCTCTGGAGTGAGCAGTAAATCTTCAGTAATACAAAACTGACCGCTAATTAGCCTAAAATCCAGTAGTAAACACATTAAACTCTTCAATGGGCTCCTTTTTCCTTGAACTGGATTTAGAACTTCCTACAGTAGAACATACCATCAGGCTGGGGATAATCTGTAAGCAGAATAAATTTGTGTTGCTAGTGCAATCTATTTTTTTAAAGCGTAACATTAATTTATATATTTGAAATAGGCTTAGTTTTACTTATTCTGTTAAAAAGGGTTACTTTCTTGTGCTTTTCAGAGACCTGTGAATGAACAGAAAGAACTGCTTAATAAATGGAATGAAATGGGAACTGATGAGCCAGGTGAGGTTAACTAAATTTATGTGCATTAAATTTTTCTAGATAGAAAAATAGCATATTCATCTTATTTATCAGTCAAAGATTTATATAATCACTTCAAGGTAAAGTGATTTTAATCCTTTTTCTCATTGGTTATGTGTCGTTTTGTGTAAATAAATATTAATTTCACTATTATTTTGTTTCAAGTTACTGTACTAACTTTGAATCATTAGTGAGAGGTTGTGGTATGCTACTCCTCATTCCAGTGCTTTAGAGCTGGGGCACAGCTCCTCTTAGTGTGAGCTCAGGCTAATGTTCAGAACTATGAATAATTAAGCTCAGACATTTTATTAACAAAAGATAATAACACTTGCACAGAACAGTCAGTCGTGTTATCCTTTGGGAGAGCAAAGCTTTGTTAGTTCATTTCCAGGTTCCTTACAAGAAATGATTTTGCAAAGGTACTAGTTTCTATCACAGCACCACCTCTGCCATGGCAAATACTTTTCACGTATTATGTTTAGTCCCTATTACTTATTTGACAGCACTACAATTTAATTCAAACTCCCCCTCTTTTGAATACCATATCCCTCCCATGTCTAAGAATGGTTCAATTTAAAGATTTGAGTGGAATAAGTAAAAAAACTTCCTGTGTCTACTGTTCACTTAGTTTGGATTTACAAAACTAAGGCACTAACAGCAGTGTAATATTGGAGAATATAGAAATAATCATAGAAATCATTTAAGTTGGAAAAGACCTTTAAGATCATCAAGTCCAACTGTAAGCCTAACACTGCCCAGTCCACAGCTAATATGTGGTGAGTGTAGCCACGATAGCTGTGATAAAGTTATTTAAATCTTTAGTATATTGTTGAAATTGCTGGATTTTGTTACAGGTGTTGGAAAACTGCATGGTTTGGTTTTTTTTCATCTCTTGGTTTTAACACAGCATTGTTG
Source organism: Gallinago jamesoni (assembly GCA_025769975.1). NCBI lineage: Eukaryota > Metazoa > Chordata > Aves > Charadriiformes > Scolopacidae > Gallinago > Gallinago jamesoni. The sequence continues at coordinate 59,110,103 of JAOQGH010000032.1, forward strand.
AAATCTTATTCCAGATCTAAGTCTTTTCCGGCCTGTTTATGCACCTAAAGATTTTCTGGAGGTAAGCGTTTATGAAACAATGACTCAAGCCATTGACTTTATCTTTTGCAGTCTTTTATGTGAAGTGGGAAAAATAAATGTATTTCAAACAATTTGTCCTTTATAGCAAGTGAAATTTGACATATTTTTTACGACCCCAGGTTTTGCTTACAAAACAAAATGCCATTGTCTTTTTTTTTTTTTTTCAATGCAGTTTTAAGTTGTACTTGTGATAAACTTTTTCTCCCAAAACCAGTTTGGAGCTAACTTTTTTTTCCTCTGAGAGCAGTTTTCCAACTGATATCATAAATCATTTTACATTTTAAATTGCAATGCGTTAATATGAAGCTGATAGACTGTTTGGTGGGTAGACAGTAGAACTTCATGCAGTTGAAATCATGCAGTAGGTCATCTATGAAGGCTGTGAAAAATCAAGCATGAAACAGAATTGTGGAGAATTTGGAGGCTTTTATCTGTGATCAAACCAAGCTGTTAAAAAAATGGTGATTGGTGAATTTTTAAGCTTATAAATAACAATATTACTCATCTTTTTATATGGTTGGAACACAGAATGTTTTAGCAAAACAGAACTTGCTTTACCAGCCATGCCTAGAGTAGACATGGGTGATGAACAATAAACATTGTTGATGACAGTGAACTTAATGCTGACATGGTAGGAGATTTTAGATTAAAATGTGACTGAAAATAAAATTAATAAAATCAGTATCTGTACATCCTGTGAGTTATTTATACAGGAAACAAATTGTCTAGAACATGACAATGGTGTAGAATTACAAATTTAAGATTGCCTCCTAATTTTCAAGATAAAACTTAGAAGTCTAATGGTGAATTAGCAATATCTATTAATATTTTGATGTGATTTAGTGCAAGTTTAGTGGAATGCCTTTTGTAGTGGTAGAGATTTATAGTATTTCTGAATTAACTGCAAATTGTTTCATAGCTATGCATTGTGAATGCACTTCTGAAACCAATGATAAACTTTCTATCAATTTTTTTACATTTCTAAAGAGCATCTCATGTTCAGTTAGTGCTAATAATATTGGAAATTATTTATTTAGTTTGTTTTCCATCGCTGTACTAACAGCCAAATTGTCTATTTTATCTTGTATCTGTAAACAAATCCATCTCATTTTAGCCTTATCCAGTGACCCTCGTGGTCACTCTTTTTTTCTTTTATACTGTTTTCTTTCCAGGGTTTGCAGTTTCTTTAATTAATCTTTTAATTTACAAGGCTGAGAGTGAGGTTAAATGGTACTTGAATAATTACAAGATTTGTAGAGCTAGGATGTTATGGAATAATTTCATAAAGCTGGAAACTCATCTTAGAAAGAATCCCTGCCAGCTCAATGATATAATAGCAAATCTATACCCATGGAATAACAGTATGTAAGAGACTGTAAATCCCTTTATAGATCACAGTTACTTATCTTGACATTATGATTCTTGTCCCTTAGATTTTATTCTTACTTTAGGTTTTCAATTCTGTAATTTACTTTTTTTTTTTCTTAAATGAAATAAGATATTTTGGGTATTGTTATTTAGAAAGAAATAATTTCAGTGGAAAATGTTGTAGTGCACTGATGGAAAGCTACATAAGATTGCCAGTGTAAGAACACAGATAAAAATTCTTACAGAAAAAAGTAGTACCGAAGAACGTCAGAAATATACTGTTGGCGTTCAAACAGCTTGGATGAGGAAGTTAATTTTAATCAAGACATTGCTATGAAGCCAGCACTTAGTCATATATATAAAAAATTATTTCTGATTTTTTATTTTCTTAATTTGAGCTTACTTTTCAAAGTAAAATATGTTTGCTTCCTTAAAAATTTGTCTGCTTTTTCATTTGGAAAATGCTGAGATGTAAAGCGATAGTTTGGGCTGATATATATGATAGTTGCGGGAAATGGTTTTATGCTGAAGATACATTTTTTAATACTGATTATGTTAAGAAGAGTTCTGAATATAAATCTCTGAACACACGCCAGGAATGACAGAGCTACTGTTTTTAAGGTACTGATGAATCTTCGAAACCCAAATTATGAAAATGGAGAGCAGCCAAGTTTCAGAAATCATCTGGGGCTAATTCAGGTGCCTCTGAAAGTTAAAGATATTCCAGAATTGGTAAGTATATTTTTTTCTTACAAGGGATTTCTGTAAGAATTATTTTTTTTTGCCTTGCTAATGAATGAGATTCTAAACAATAAGGAAGAGTTTTAAGTATCGTAAGTTTCTCCTTTTGGAAATCAATCTATTGGAAATCTATCAATCTATTATTAGGAAATGTTTCTTCATGGAGAGGGTTGTCAGGCATTGGAATGGGCTGCCCAGGGAAGTGGTTGAGGCACCATCCCTGGAGGTGTTCAAAAGACGGGTTGACACAGTCCTTAGAAATACGATTTAGTGATTTTTGTCAGGGTTAGGTTGATGGTTGGACTAGATGATCTTTAAGGTCCCTTCCAACCAAGACAATTCTATGATTCTATGATTCTAAATATGTAGTTGAAACACAGAGCATAAAAAAGTTTTATGAAAAGACATTTTTAATCAAAAATAAAACATAAACAGTAAACTATCTGCCAGCAGAGAAGTTTTCATTTTATGCCACACAGGTTTTGTGCCAAATATATACTGTTGTACATGTTATTCACTTACTCTTTTCCTGTGCAAGAAACTTTAAATATGTACTTTGTCTTAATTCTACAGTTCTATACTTTTATTTGATGCTGTACAAGATCAGTACCCAACAATCAGTTCGCTTCTGATTTTCTTCTCAAAGTAACTTTAAATCCTGTTATTGTCAGATTGTAAATGAAAGGAGCTGTTTGGGTACTACTGTTTTAATTAGAAAATAGGAGAGCTTCTTAATGCCTCTCTGATAAGGCTCCTTGGGATTTTATGCGAGTAGAAAAACTAGCACCAGGGTCGGAAAAGAGCTGGGAATTAGAAATTCCTAACCTGATCTTTTGTTCACCACTTTATTACATCAAAGTGTAACTTATAGTTGAAATGACAAGTGGGGCCTATAACTAAAACTAGAGTAAGAATTATTGATGAGAGATTCTTCTCTTGAGAAACCAAAGCTCATATTTCATAAGTATGCATTTAAAAGAACAACATCTGTTTTAGAAAAGGTTCACATTAAGCCTTTCAGAAGAAATCTCTAGTGATTTATAGAACTAAACAGTGTTAATTACTGTTTTATGGTTTTGTTTCTTTGCAGAAAGAAGGCTTCAGTGAATTGGGCTTAAATATAGGCCAGCTGGGTATTGATGACTCAGCAGAAGTGCCTCCTGGTGAGCTAATGCTGTGCTTCAGTCATTTAAATAGAACACTAATGAGTAGAATTCTTTGCAATTATCAAGTAATTTGTGTATTTTTTCCATAATAAACCATAAATATTTGTTCCATAACTATGGTTGTAGTGATTTTCTTAGTAAAATATAGCTAATAGTTGAACACATTGCAAATAAGAAGGCTCAGATTTGGAGAAGATTTAAAATCATCACCTTAAGTTGAAAATAGAATAATTTCAGTGTGTTTCAAGACTTGAGGATCTAGAGAAAATTGCTTGTCTCCAAAAATACAGAAAATATCAATAAATGTTAAGCTAACTGACAGGCATATATTCAAACATGTTTTAAATAACTGTCTTTAAGAAAAGATTACAGACAATATCCATATGTTAACATTCAGTATCTTAAATAGGGCATAGATTGTGGTGCTTTTCCATGGATGCATTTATTCCTGTAGAAAGAGGTTTTAAAATGGTCTTTCCTCATAAAAGTGGGAAACACTGTACTATCAAGTGATTTTTCTTTTAAAATGGAAAGTTACCTAATTGAAAGTATAGGTGCTGTTTAGATCCTGTAGTGTTATTTCTTCTTCATTTTTGCTAAAGAACATTGATGTTGATGCAGGTTAATTTTTAGTGACGTTGGCAGTAAATACCAGCTGAATGTAATGGTGTGTAGTAAAAATATAAAATACATTACTAGCTGCATTATCTTATTTATTTATTGGCATTCTTTTCTATTTATTTTCTAGAGTTCTTTGAAAATGAACACGTACGTGTTGGACAGAAAGGTATGGATCTGTTTTCTTCTGTAATAAACTGAGAGTCATTAAGAATGCATTTAGTAAATGCGTAGAATGCATTTCTATCTCAAATAGAATTTTAAGGATTTAGACAGAGTAACACGAAGCATTGTCAGTAATACCATTGTAATTTCAATCGAGACAGTCAGTAATACCGTTGTAATTTAGACAGAGACAGAACAGCATTTGCAGTCTACCAGTAGCTACTAGATAAATAGCTCCATAGATATTTCATTAAAAAGGAAATAGGAAGCACAGAGACATAACTTTTTGGTGATAACTTAACTTATGCCACCGCTGAATTTCATTTTAAAATCAAAAGGACTCTGGACTCCCTTCTCTGTACATACTGTTCTCATTAGTGTAATGGGGTTGACGCCTGTGCATCAGAACAGAGTCTTTTCAGTGGTTATTTGCAATTGCAGAGCTTGGTAAATATTGCAATACTTGGCCACTATGGAAAATTCTCTCATTTGTGTCTGTTTACTGCTTTTTCTGAAGAAGTTCTGGGTTGTTTTTTTGTGGGTTAAGAAATAATCTGCAAAAGAAAGGGAAAGATAAAGACATAATCATTTATCAGCTCATTTTTGCTTATAGAAGAGAAAGGAATGTTTGAAATCCATTGATACCTGCTCCTTACTGGCTCTTGGGATTCCTGCTAATCATCACCATCAAAGAAAAAAAACAGAGTGGATACCATTCCAAAACTCCTCCATCCCTTTTATTTATTGTTTTTTTTTCCTGTTGTAGTGACAAGACAGTGACCTTTCTTTCTTTCTTCTTGTTTTGCCATCCTCTTTCTATCCCACATTGTTTTCTGATCCAAGAGCAGCTCATTAGGGTACTGTCCATCCTTCTGTTCTTTTCCTGTTCTTCCAAATAAATTCCCCATCCATACTTCCTGAGCTAGTCGTTCAACTCCACAATGTAATTTTTACTCCTTGTCTCTTGCCTGTGTTAGAGCAGTCTCTATTACAGAGATTGTCTTAGCTTTTTCTTGATGAAAAGACATAATATTTTGCAAAAATGTGAGTTAAGAGTCTTGGCCATAAACTGAAATCTCAGTTAATTCAGTGGGAATCCTACTGCATGCTCTGTTGGGTGTTGGTTATGACTGGTTGCCACTGATGTACTGATTTTGCTTTTATATTAGATGTATTGGCAAGTCTGAGGGATTTTCTTTATTTAGTAAAACCTGTCTTGTATATAGCAAAACTACTTTCTACTATTTTGTGTCTCAGTAAGAAAAAAAGAGGCAAACATTCATGGACACTGAGGTGAATCACAGTCTTTTCTAAAGTTTTGTGGGGAATGTAGGAATGTTTTTTTGCCCTCTTCTTTCAGGAAAAAAGGATCACACACCATCTGTGTTAGAGCTCTGCAGGTTAGAAAATTGGCAGACTGGTCTATTCAGTGTTAAGGAATCATAGAATGATAGAACGGTTTAGGTTGGAAGGGACCTTAAAGATCATCAAGTTCCAAACCCCCTGCCATGGCAGGAGAAAGGAGAGAGGGCTCAATTAAGTAGATTTAAAATTCCAAACCTCATCCTTCTAATTCATATCGGGGCCGATATTGTGAAATTTAGAAAAGCCAGATGTTTCTGTGAGACTTTGGAAAAATCAGAGGATACGGATTTGGAAACTTCTGAGCACCAATGCAACATCTCTCTAATGTCTAGATGATCTCACAGAAATATTCTCCCAACTTTCTCTCTGTTGTGAAAGACACGACAGGTATGAGGGTACAGTTAATCATGTAACCTCAATGGGAAACAACACATCTGCCAGATTACGACAGCTGAAGATGCACGTCTTTCAAGTTTAGAGAATTAAGGATTGAGACACTCTCCAAGGTGTGGACAGTAGTGACAGAGTAACCTAAAGCGTCACAACAATGACTCATCTAAGCAAACCTGTCAACAGTAGAGTATTTATTTTATGTCATTCCAACAGAAAAACAAAATATTTTGAGAAAGAATGTCGTTATCCTCCAGAGTACATATACCAGTAATGAGAGAACATGACAGTACACTCTGAAGTGGAAAATTCTTTTCCCCTGGTTATCTGTGCAAATATTTGTATAGTTGACGTAAAAATAGGAGCGACACAAAAAAGCAGAATGAGTGGCAATCTGCTATTCAAACTGAGATACCACTCGTAGTTAAGCAGGAATATTTTGTGGCTACCTACTGCTGCTTATTCAGCTTGATGCCAGCCTGCCTGTTGCCACCAGCCTTCAGTCATCGATAATGTACTATGACGATGCATACGAAGTGCTGTTTTATGACAGAAGGCAGTACAGCCTTGCTTATTAATATCAACTGCCTTGTTTCCCAGGGAACTACTTTAAAATTGCATTGTGGAAACCAGATCTTTTAGATATTTTCCCATTAGCTAATGCTTACAACATGGTAAACCAGTTTCTGAAGTTAAAAAATTAAAGTTTTGGGTAATTTGATAAACCTCGGAAGCCCTAAACTGCATAAATTCATTGCCTGCTTTGTTTCTTACAGTTTTAGCAGAGCAAGATAGTGCTGCAGCTCAACAATATGTTCGTCAGGGATGTCCAACAGCACTCAGAGCTGATCTGTGGGCCCTCATTCTCAATATTTCTAACCAGCCAGAGGTAAGAAGCAAAGAGAGAGTAAAATATGAAGATTAGGTGAAAACGTAGAAGTGGAAGCACATAATCTTCTAGTGATCTTTTTCCAAAATAGAAATGCTCTACTGAGTTGTCGCAGAAACTGATAAACGTTTTATGAGAAATATACACATGCCTGTAAAAAAGTCTGCGCTGTCATGAAGTCTTTTAGGCCCTTCCCTAATTTTTGAACAGATATATGAGCAAAATACCATGGAATAAACTATTAACTAGCGTTTCACAGAAATAAGGCTGTAACTACTGCCAGAATGCTAACACCCTGAGATGTTCTTCTTGCATGCGTTGAATACACTGCTTTATTTTTTGTAAAGTACAGCAAAACAGTTTTCATATACATGTAGCTGGTTTATGATCTGCTGTGTTTCACCTAGGCTTTACTCATTTATCTAACACTTTTTTTTCCTCTACCTGTTGTGTACTGTTTCTCTGGTGGAGTTGAATTGGGTGGTTGCAGAGAGTTCTTGCTCTAATATTTCTGATTTGCAGTTTAGGCTCTGTTACGTTTAGAGCTATATGAATTTAAAATTCATAAGGGCCATGGTATTCCTTTCTTCAATGTAAAACATTATGAGGATTTGGTATAGGCAGCATTGTGTGTGTTTGCATCCAATATTCTTGTTTGGAAAACTTTATTCAGTAAAGCTCAGCCTCTGTATAAAGCTAATACACAGCCAAGCTAGGGATGCTACTAGCAATCTAACATTGTAATAGTAAAAATTATAAACTGCAAGCTCTATATGCAGGATTATTTAGAAATGTGTAAGCACATTGCTTGGCAATGAACTGTTTATTACTTTTCATTTGTAGTGGTACATTTCAGAGAAACTGTGTTAGAAGAGCATCTTTGAGGTTGCAAAGTCAAACGTTTAAAAGCTGAATGGTGTCACAGTTAATATTGTCTGTGCAAACAGTCCAATTTGCTGTATATATATATTTACAGTATGATCTTGAATCACATAATCACATTTTTTCCTGTTTGCCTCATAGATTGCACAAAGAGGATGGCACACACTTATTGAGAATCTGTTTAATTATATTTTTTTTCCTTCTGTTCGGTGTATTACCTGTTGTTTATTCACTTCATGGTGTTTAGGCAGTGCTTAGAAAACAAAATTGTTCATTATTTCATAGGGTTTTTTTTCCCCTCGAATTTTTTTAAGTTAGTGAGTTGAAAATAAATCTTAATTCTGAAAATTCCAGCATGCAGAAATTTGTAATGCTTTACTTTCCTATACTTTTTACTGAATATGATTTCCTAGGTTTAAAAACTTAATAAATAGGCGAGGTGATAAATTCATAATAGAGCATTGTGTAACTCTGTGCCTTATCAGAAGTCGATTTTAGATTAGGATCGGTAGCCCAAGGTACCCACCATAACATTCAAACAGCTGAGAAACCAGTACCAGTAATGGACTGTCATCATCTTTGACTGGAGAAGGATGTGTGTTACAAGTAGATTTCACAGTTGACTGGTCAAAGGAGAATAAGGTTTGGATCCTCTTCAGGGATTTGCCCATAGGGACTCTCTTTAACTCTTTTTGCCATTGTCTCTTTATGTAGTTTGATTCGATTTTTGTTATATACTTGTTTCTGGTACTTCTGTTCCAAAATCTACAGCTCACCCGTGCCAGGGATTTCATGGGCTGTGCCTGCCCAGAGGCTGCTGGGTAATCCAAACCTTCATTTCCAAGAAGGTGAATCACCAAATTCTGCTTAAACGAGCTTTGCTGGGTCTTGCTGAAAGATACTGTCCTCTCTTGCCTCTTGAGCTACTCTCAGAGCTTCTTTTTCCTTATGCTCTTGAGTGGATACAGTATGAGGTTTTTTTGGGGTGGAAATTTTGGTCTGTGGCTTTGTAAGGTCAAGAGGTCTGGGCACTGCAATCCTGAAATGAACTTTGTTTCCACTTGTAAAGATACAGTTGGAGGTGTGGCAGTAAATTTATATATATATAATTTTGAGAAAAGCTACGGCCTATATAAAAATGCAACGCATTTTTAAAAAGGAAAAAGTTTACAAATCAAGGTTACGTTAAGATTTGGCAGACAGAGAAGAAAGATTGAATAACATGGAGATGGTAAGATTTTGGTTTTATAATTGAAAAAATTTTAGACTGAGCAATGTACCACATTTGTGGACACACCTTAAACTTAGTAGTAGTTGGTCATCTCATCTGGAGGAAGGAATCCAGTAAATAAAATAGTAAAATGAAACTTGAATCTTTTTGGAAACCCGAGTGAGGCTCTTACCGTTCCTCCCTGTGCAAGCGAGAAAAACTGATCAACAAGGAAGAGTCATGTGGCTTGAAAGTAAATCTGTGACCGATCTTGTTTATGCTTCAGATATAAGGACTAAATTTATTAATGCAGCATGAATCACAAGCCTCTTATCTTACTAAGAGGCTTGGGCTAGATCCTCTTGTAGGCAAGTTGTGGCTGAAAAACTGGCGTGATTCCCAAGCCCAGACTTTATTTTGCATCACAACAGTCACAATTCAAGAGAAAATTAGTAAGAAGTAATAAGTTAAAAACTTTATTCCTGTAGTGGTTATGATTGGTTTTGCCTTGCAAGTCCCTTTTTAATAATTTCTGATTTGCTTCCCAAACTTTTTCTTATGAATTCTAGTTCAGGTGGACAGCTTGTCCTTCAGGTCTTTTTACTAAATTATTGAGCTCTTAAAATATTTAAGTATTGTTTTACTGGGCTAATATTTGCAGTGTAAATTTGTTGTTCGTGTTTTTAAGGTGGAGTTTTTGAGATGTGCTGGAAATTTTCATTCATGCTGAAATTCTAACAGCAAGTGGTGTTTGATTTTTCTGAGTAATGAGCGAGTTGGCCTGATGGGTTTTTGTAAGAGTAAAGGAGAAACTATTATTTCTGAAAAAGGAAAAGGTGATGAACTGTTGACCCTTTTTCATTTAAAATCATACTGAAGAAAGTATTTGACGGAATTATAAAGAACTTGCATTCAGTTTCTCAAGTTGCTGAAGAATCTGAGCCCAGTTGTTCTCTATTTTAAAACAGTGCCCTAAACAGGCAGGTTGCTTATTCATGCTCCATTTTTAATTGCTTGAAATATACACCCTAATTGAAACTAATTAAGGAGGAAAATTGGGAAGGATACAGATTTCAGAAATTATACATTCTATTGGTTAAGGGTAAGTAATTCAAATCTGTGTTCTAACTCAGACAGTACTTGTGCTATGTTCTAATCACTACATTGTTTTCTAAAATCAATCTGAAGGGTGGAAAATGGGAAGTTTCTACACTTTACCTTTGCTAAAGCAAAAAGAAATGTTACAAAATGGTTTAAATACATGTGTTGTTCTTGGTGAACAAATAGCAAATCCTCTATTAATTTAATTTAAATTTCTTTCAGCAGTTTTCTTTTTTTTATTCTTTGGAGGATACTGTTCACTGTCTATTGGCATAAACTGTAATTTATGCAAAATTACAAGTAACATGATTCTTTATATTTCAATTAATAATGCAGTTGAATTTAGGCATAGGAAGCTGGTAAATATTTTAAGAAATTAGTAAGAAACAATCACAGTTCAGTATGATACACAAAACTTCACTGAAACTAGCACTCTAAACTCAACATGTCAGTACAGTTGAAATTCTGAAAAACAGAATTTCGTTTTTTATGTACAGAAATGTGTTCTTCCTACATTCACTGAATTCATTCCTTGCATACCAAATAACTCTATTCTAGGTGTGAATAATTCTGCAGCAATTAAACCTAATATCGTTATTCTCACTCTTAAGATGGATGGACCATGTACTTGATTACTTTTTAATTGTGGGTTTACAATAATTTTATTAATAACAGGAACAGAATTGCGTTCTTGAGTTACAATAGATCAGTAGTTGAATTATCTAGAACCCTTGTAGCCATGACTTTCATTGTACCATTTCTTATGCAGGAGTACTTGTGTGCATAGCAGAAAGAGTTAATCATTCAGTCTGCTTAGTGTAAAAAAGAAGTTTTGGGTTTTTCATCTATTAGTTCCTTCTGTTCTAATTTATACAGTCATTTGAGAGGGCAAAAAAACCTCTAGACATTACTTATTTGGCAGCGTTACGCTTAATTAGACTGCAGTATTGATGCTTTAAAGTTGTGACCTTAAGTATCAGAGTAGTTCTCTGTAGCTTTTTCGAATAGGATGCTACATTCATACTGCAAATAATTTACATTTAGTAAATCACAGAATGCTACGGGGTTGGAAGGGACCTCTGGAGATCATCTAGTCCAAATCCCCTCCCAGAGCAGGTCCCTCAGGAATATGTCCAGGCGGGTTTGGAAAGTCTCCAGAGAAGGAGACTCCACCATCTCTCTGGGCAACCTCTTCCAGAGCTCTGCCACCCTCAAAGTGAAGAAGCTCCTCCTCGTGTTTAGATGGAACTTCCCGTGTTCAAGTTTGCGCCAGTTTCCTCTTGTCCTGTCCCTGGGCACCACTGAAAACAGACTGGTCCCATCCTCCTGACACCCACCCTTTAAGTATTTATAGGTGTTGTTCAGATCCCCCTTCTGCCTTCTCTTCTCCAGACTAAAAAGACACAAGTCTCTCAGCCTTTCCTTGTAAGAGAGATGCTCCAGGCCTGTAATAATCTATTTTTATTATCCAATATTTATATCTGATCCTTTGTAAAGAAATAGTATAGTATTTATACTTCCCTTTTTCATTTCTTAGAAAAATGTAAATATTTTCCCTGTGGTAGTTACCAGTGCTTAATAAATACAGCTTTTGTCCTTATTGCAACTTAACAGTTTAATAATATATAATTCTAATCATTTCTAAGTGTATACTACTTCTCAATTTGGAATTAATAAGAGAACAGTACAGTGGTCCCTAGCTGCCTCTTCATTTATTTTTCTTTTTGTGTTCTCTCCCTCTCCAAATTTCATCTCACTTCCCATTTGTTCTTTAAAACTGTACTCCAGACTTACCCCTTTTGCAAAGAAATCAGGAGTAAATATTATGTAAAACTCGGAATAAACAAGTACTTATGTGGTGTCCGTGGAGATGCATTGAAATAAAAATAGTTTAGTGGGAAGGAGCTTTGGGACTGCTGCTTTAGTCTATGAATTATTCCAAATCCATCTGCAACTGTGTTGTTCAAGTGTAGGCATAGTGGCAGAGAGGGATTTAGGGGTTTAGGAATTACATGGTGATAGTGCAATATTGAATTCTTTTTTCCCTTTGCAAGCTCTTTCTAAGAAGAAAGAATAAGCAAAAGCAGAGAAGTGTTTGTGCTGATTCTTCCCCATCATTTCCCCCTTGTGTGTGTTCTCTAGACATTCGGGAAATCACAAGAGTTTAAGAAAAGGTCTGAGTTCTTTGTGTTCTTCAAAAGATTTTTTTATATATTAATCATTTCGTCTTTTTACCCATTTAAACTATTTAGAGATTCGTATTAGATTACCATCACCCAAGTGCAGCTACTCACTAACGCTAGAAGATACGACAGAACCTGTTGGGGGAGAGGTCCATGAAAATAGAAAGTAACAAAGAAAAAAATCAGAATGATTTTGAGCATTGAGAAGGTTTTAGGTGTAGAGACACCCAAAGGCTGGAAGATACAGATCTTTGATTTGAACTAGCTCCTTCATTCCCATTTGATCTATTATCTAAAGGGGAGGTCATTTTATAATGTCTCTTATCTGCCTTATTTTTTTAGCACTTAAACTACTATAAACCATGATGGAATGCTTAAGGAATTATGCAGTGGGTTTTTCAGCTCAGTACATGCTTGGGTTTTTTTTTAAATTGTTAAAAATTGGCTTTCTAAGTTTAAATATGAATTGAAGTTGTATCTCAGACTGATGATGGTAATATTTTTAATTTTAGGATATCTTGTATTATGAACAGCTGAAGTCAAATGTGATTCAGCATGACCTTTTAGTGGACAGCCTGATTTACAAAGTAAGTAATTCATTAAAGAGTGATTAAGTGATTTATATATTCATCACACCACTATCTTGGGGTTTTTTTAAGAAAGAAAATGTCAGACAGTTTGATTTTAAGGAGTGTAAGAATAAGTAGTGTGAATTTATTACTGTAAGCTCTCTCTTTGTGCCTGTGTTTGCTCCCGTGTAAGACATTTGTTTGAGTTGAGCCCTTTAAGTCATAAAGAAACTGTAACTTCATTTGAAGGAATAACTGGTTTTGCCAGCAAGATAGCACTGGGGTCTGGCTGCTTCTGTTTCAGGTTTCAATTCCAAATACTTTAATTGTCAACTTAATATGGTATTTTTAAAATTTAAAATATGGAGTATATACTTAGCTGTGGCTCTTCCATGAGTGAATGGTGAAACGCTGTCTTCTATTGCTATGTTAAGTTTAGCTTCTCTGTGAGCCTGAAAAGATATTCTTTTGCCTTCAAACTGCTGTATTTTTTGATAACAGGATGTAAAGCTGACAGCAAGCAATGATGACTACTATTTTGTATTTGAAGATTATTTATATCAGGTATGTAACTATGGTTTTTTCTTAGAAAAGCTAGGAAGCTGTGGGGTTATATCATCTTTGGAGTAAGGACTGCCTTTGTTTCGTGCATAGGCAGAGTTGCACCCTAGAGAGATGCACCTCTTTGCTGCATTACATATATTTCCCTTTGGAATAACAATCCTGTACATTTAAACGGATTCAGCAGGACAGGGCTTCTAAAACTCCTGCTCTGAAGGACCCTACAGAAATGTCTTCCCACTGTAGTAAATCCCAAAAGTATGAAATCAGCTGTATTCTTCCCCTTTCAAGCTTTGCAATAATAAAATGATTAACAGCTGTGGCACACAGAGAAATTAAGACTGGAAAAGCATATTCAGGGCTTTAGTTTAAAAAGAAAATAGTATTGTATTCTAGTGACCTACTGCAATAAGCATAAAAAATACTGTTTTCTCATATTTTTAAATTTAAGGCATTGCCTCTGATTAAAGTAGTGATATTTATGGTTACTTCTAGGATTGCACTCATTCCCAAGTTGCTTCTAGCAATGGGGGAACCCAGCTAATTTATAAAGAATTATCTTTGTTGCTGCCTGTCAAATGCCCTTAAATAGAAGGAGATTACATTTATGAATTTCCTAATGTGTGGTTGATTGCAGTGTCAACATAGATGTCATGCAGCAAACTTACCATTTCCACAGTGCTTTCAGTTGCATTAGTCACATCTGTTAGGTTCCACTTGCTTAATTCTTTGTTTTAGAGCTATGTGAAACTAAATGATTTCTTCTTTGACGGCAATATGTGAACTCTAGTAATTTAAGGACAGTTTCTTGATTAGTTAATGCTGCTTAGTCCATATAGATATAAAAATGGGTTACTATTTAAGCATGCTGTTCAGTCCTCTCTGCATATCTTTGAGCATAATAAGCATTTAAACATTAATATTTGAAATTATAACCTCATTAAATTGTAGCCTTTTTGACTTAAAAATAGTTACAATATTAAGATCTGTATCTGAATTCGTTTCTGAATTAGCATTTGGAAGGTGACTACATAATGCCAACTCAAACATTGATTTTTATTCACTAAAATATTTACGTGTAGATGTTTTCCTTGATTTGAGGGCAAAGATGATCTTCATTATTGTAACATTTTCATCGTGAGAGGTGAAAATCTCATTTTTTTTCTGCTACATTCATTATATAGACTACTAAGGCAAATTAATTAGTCATGAACAGTTCTAGTGGACACAGGATTATAATCTATGAAGGAATATGAACTTGGATACAGTATAATCTTTTAAGACCATCAGAAATAGATTTTGTTCATAATTCTTAGTATATAGCAGAGTTTAACATTTTAATTTGTTATATTTTTCTATTAACTAAATAATTATTAGAATGAAAACTATAAAAAGTACTAAACTATCCTTAGTAATTTGAAGGAGAGTCACCAAAAATCTGAAAAATTAAGTGGCTAGTTTCCTCCTTTGAGGCAAACAATACCTCAAGCTTCTAATTATTAGTTGCTATAGTTTTGTTTGGTATTTGTGGTGCTATTCAGACTCTTTTCTAGAAGAATGTTATCCATTTTCCTCGATAATTTTCTCTCCCAACCTCATTTGCAAGTGCATTGCTGCCAAATGATTTTGTTCTGTGGCCTCTGGAAAAATTCTGCAGTATGAGTCACTCTGATATGGAATGTTATTTATTGATTTCATATGATAACTGGAATTTAATATTTGCCAGATAAAATACGTAATGAAAATGTTAGTTTAAATGAGATAGAAATAATTTATGTTTGCACTGGGTTTGTGGGGTTTTTTTGGTGACTAGTTACTGTCTCTCAGGTTTCCAAATCATTAACAGAGTGTGGCATTTGTCTGTGTATTACTTAACAGATAAAGCATCCATCAAAACCTGAGAATTTGGGTGTAAAATAACAATGAGAATATTTGGTGGGATTATTGGTACCTCTTCAGTAGCCTGCAATCCTTTCTGGGAAGAACACTGTGAAATTGTGTGATTTATTTCCTTTTCTATCTCTGCTTTCTTTATCCCAAAATTTCCATGTTTTTATTACCTCTTTATAACTATTGAAATAGAATACAGTTACCTTTTATCAAAAAGAAACTACTATATTAAAGCTTTGTTTTTTAATTTTTCCTCAGTCCTTTGAATTCAGTGCTTTTCTTTTTGGTTTTGATTAGAAATATCCAATAGTTTTCTTTAGCATTATCATTTTTTTGTGAATGAGAAAAATAATACGTGAATTAATACATTTGTAAATTCATTATTTCAGGCCAGAGGTTCAATATGAATATGTTTGTCTTACATTTTGCATAATGAATACATGCAAAGAACCTCACACAGCAGTTTTTAGGTATAGTCAGGGCTTGGGTTTGAGCTAGAGTCTATCTCTTACAAAGATGCATAGTCGTGATTTAAAGACTTCCAGATACTGGTACTGAACACTCTATTCCTAAAAAAGGGGACCTCAAATTAAGGTTACATTCTTTCCCCTATGAGAGAACATAATTTATGTCCTTTTTAGATCAGTTTCTTTTTCTTTCACCTCAGTTAACATATACAGAGAATTACATTTGCCTGTGTATTGTTATTGTCAGCTGTATTTTGGCAGCTATGAAAACGATTGTGTATTATGCAAAGATAATATTTAGCTTAAACTGTTGGAGATAAAGAAACTATTTATTTTTTTAAAAGATGGTTGTATTTGAGAAATAGCTTTGAGATTCAAAAGAGGAAAAAGTCTCAAAATATGGCCTGCTTTCCATAAAAAATAATTAGAAAAAAAAAAGCAATAATGTTCAGATAAAATGTTGGGTTTGTATGTTTCTTTGTGACAAATGCTGATATCTGGAAAATGTTTGCAATAATTAGTTGAAGGAAAAAAATCCATTCATTGGTATTCACGATGGATTATGCACTCAAATACCATCTAAGACATTTCCAGCTTTTACACCTTGGCTACAGTTAAACCAAACAAACTCTTAAAACGTGCAAGAGCAGAGGGTTTAAGGGATGCAAAAAAGTCAGCAGGGAGTTGAAGCCTGTGTTACTTCTGCCCTCTCGTGTACATTCTTGATAGCACAGTCTTTCATTGCAGGAAAACATGACAATTTTGAAATAGAATAATAATTATTACTTTTTTTTTCACAACTGCATGCAGAATGAGATTCTTTATTGTTGATTTTTTTCGAGGAATAGTGGATTTTTTTATTGATGTAAACAGTAAAAAATACCAATATATTTCAGAATGTATGGTTACGAGGTGAACAACATAATCTGTGGTTTTTGAAAGACCGGAATATCGTGGAATCATTCTGTGAAGCTGCTGGGAATGAAAGCGAATGTAAGGATCAGTCTTCTGGAACTGCACACGTCAAAATGCAAATGTTTTAATTCGCTTATTCACTTACTAGGACTTTTCCCAGGTCACAGTAGCTGAATAGAAAAATAACCTAGCGTACGTGAAAGCAGCCAGCTTCATGCAGAGTCACTAATGCTGTGACAGAAGGGGACTAACTCGTGCCGAGACGCAACGAGGAGGGTTGGAGAACGGGGATGTTTTACTGACAGCAAACAAATGGGAAGGGAAAATCACAGCGAGTTCAAAGGCAGCCTGGAAATTTGGACAGGAAAAGAAATGAAGTTGGTCAAGGGCTTTCAACCTTATTAGCTCTCTTCAAGAGCGCCTACTAGGTGCTAATTAAGGCAGGTCCTTCAGTCTGTTTGATGTCACTTTGTGGATCCTGTAAGTCAGCTGAATTTTATATGCTGTCTTTTCTACAGGTATTACTCTGTTTTTCCCGAGATACGTCTGTTTTGGAGCATTTTTCTTACAGTAGTGCCACACCTCCCAAATCATACATACGAGGTAAAAGGAAGTTTTTTTTTTTAAAAAAAATTTTGCACAAATTTTTGTTGACAGCTGCAGTAATACAGTATGTGAATTTGCTTTGTGTTCATTCTTTATTTTCTTTACGTTAATTCTACACTATACCTAATAGACTACATTAAAAGGACGTTAATAAAAACTTCATGTGTCCGGTTGACATCTGCACAGATTCTATACGACAGTTGAGAAGCTGATCACATGGAGGCCAGATTGCAATGTTGTTCTTTTACTGTAGGTTTCTGTGTATAATTCTCCAGTGTTTTACTGAAATAAATTGAAGGTACAGTATGGTAAAATCTTGACAACATCTGTTGTCATCAGAGCTGGAAATTTAAATACATAATGTTGTCCTCTGCAACTTGAACAGATTTAGCAACTGGGAGTGGTGATGGGATGTTATTTTCCCAAAGAAGTGCGTTTTGCAGATACTTGTAGACAGGAGTAGAACATATTGCTGAGGGATTGAGGGCCCTGTTTGAAAGTCTGGAGAATAAAGCTCTACCAAGCAGACTTATACCAATTCTTCCCAAAGCATGGCATTTTCCAGAGTGTTAACTTACTTTGGGATGTTCTTTGGCTTAACTTCTCATGTGAGTCTTATTTTTCCTAACAATCTTAAATGTATTGGTTCAATCTGCTTGCCTTCTCTGCCAAATTCTAATGGCATACCTCTGCACTCTGTCTCTTTGCTCCTTAGATCCTCACCTGCCTTGGCTTTACCCAGAGGTTCCTAATTTTGTCTTCCTTCCTAAAGGCAATCACTTTTTTTTTTTCCCCAAATATCTTTACTTTCTGCATTCCCATTTCCTTCCTTGGTCCCTTGTGCCTGTGTTTTTAGCCAAATGGGATCCCCATACCAAGTCCAGGACTCTGCTGACAGTTTTCCTCTTGTTTCTTATGTCACTAGAGGCAATGTTTTCTGATTACTTCCTTCCTCCCTTATTGCTTTGTAGGTCTTTTTTCTCTCCTTAACCAATTTGGGGAGTCTTCACCTGCAGAGTGCTCACCTGAGAGCAGAAGAGCAGTGAGATCCCAGGTCTCGCTTCAGGCACAGCCCAGAAACCCAGCTATGGGGAACATCCTACTTATTCCTAGACAAATCCGGGGAATGAAGTTGCTGAAATCTAAATCTCTGCTAAACCTGTGTGGTGTAAATCCGAAAGGCTTGTAGGTCCTATTTTTGGCTAATTTTCCGAGAGATGTGCTTTATGCTAAAAATACTCTCCTTCCAGATGACAAGTCCCGGCTGCACAGCAAGAAAACTATTGAAAGGAAAAGTGAAAAACACTTTTTCGTTTAATGAACAACTAATTTCTGTAACTGGAAAATACTGGATTTTTTTTTCATGCAGTAGTAGGCAAGAGCAGGGTAATTTTGAATTTAATTCAGTTGATTCAAGCTACAGGAAAATATCTCAAGTCCAGATTCCGTTGAACCTGACACAAGTTCCCTGTGCTAAATTCTTCTGTGTAGAGTGAACAAAATACACAGAGATCTAAAGGATCTCTGAATATTCTATAATTTTTTTATATATGTAATTATATTTCTTAGTTGTATTTTCTCATTTTAAAAGTAAAATAATTACAGTTCTTGGTAGCAATTATTATTAAAAACTATATTTCTCAATAAAATGGTATTTTTTTTAATAGGGGATTTTAAATTATTAGGTTATGTTGTTAAAATAACTCATATAATTTGTTCATTTGCAGGGAAGATAAAAAGTTACATGGTCAGTCTGTACTATCAGTGATTGTCTTGACTTAATTAATCTTTTGTATCCAACAGATTACTTAAATATTTTTGGTTATATAAAAGCTATCCCATCCATCTTCCTCTCTGTTGCAGGCTTAATCCTTGAATATTTTTCCATCTCTTCTTATATCTTTTTTTAATGCTTTTCCTGTCCCTGGGTCAGTCTGCCACGGCATGTCAGACTTATCCCCTTAACCTTATCCCCTCGTCGAGCTTCTCTGGCTTCAAGTTCTGCAGTAAATGCTGTTAGAGCTCCAAAGACCCACCCCAATTAAATCTCCGTGGGACACCATTGCTGAAATCTTCCTCCTCTTTTTTTTTTGCCCCTTTGTCATCCTCTGTTATTGGCGCTGCATTTCAGTTTTATATCTGACACCGTACCTGTCCCATTGCATCACCTGCTTGTTTTAGGCAATATCAAATGGTCAAGAATGTAATTAGTTATTATTTTTATTATTGTAACTTGGAACCTACCTTTTTTTTTTTTATTATTATAGATCTTCACCCCTTTTAACAGTTTAATCCTGTTTTAATGATTTATTTGTTTTAATGGTTCACAGGCAAACTCGGAATGGAAGAATATGCTGTTTTCTATCCTCCAAATGGTAAGAATTAGACTATTGCCTCCTCTAGTGGTAGACTGGAAAGATACAGGATTTTTTTTTCCCTCAAATCCATGACAGCTACTTTTTTTATTGCAAATTATCTTTTGCCGTTATTCTGCAAAATTGGTCAATTTATAGGAGTAAGCTGGACTGAAGCTACTCCAAACCCACATTCAGGCTGGTGTGAGTTTGTCCGTGTGTGTGGGAAGGGGAAGGAATGCAACTGGTGGTGCAGCAGCTTGAGTTCCAAGTCTCGTGTCGCCTCGTGGAGGATCCGAAGGACACGTGCTGAGACCGTCTGAGCCCCAGCTTTCCAGTACTCAACAAACCACGCCTTAAAGTCTTTTCCTTTCAAAATTTGTGTTTGTTTTAAAAATTCAGCCATAACTGATCTGTATAATTTTAAGTAAACATCATTGCTGCTGTGTTTACTTCAGTTATTGAAATTCTTTTTTTCAGCTGTTGACTATTTCGATCCCTGGTTTTGCGCTCCATTTGTATTTTAAGTTCAAGTTCTTTGCTCCTGCTTTTCAAGGCCTTGCATCACAGATCTTAAACCCGTGTCTCTGGCCTTGTCTTTCACGTCTTCTGTGTCCCACTGGTGGCAGTTGTAGCATGTGCTTTTGCTCCCCTTCCATTTTTGCCTCCGCAATTCTTTGTAGCCATGAAGCATTGTCTTTGTGACCTTTTGCTAAAGCAGCTCCCTCTTCCTGGTCCTATATGAAAATTAATGAATAGGAGCTGGGATCAGCTGGAAGGGAGGAGAGAACTGTTATGATACCACTGCCAAGTCCCCAAAATGTTTTACCCGAGTACTACACGAATTACTAGAGGTCTTGGCCTCCTTTTTTTCCTGCTCCCACCTTGTCAGTGCATGACATTTATGGGTTGTCATTTGTCTGAAATTAGGTTCTGATTTCAGCAAAGCTTATCCATAATAATTGCATGGAAATGAAGCTTTACTTGGCTTTCTAGGAACCATAGCATGTGTTTAAGCACGTAGTTGGTTGTACTGAAGTGATACAATTCCTGTACTTACATATTTACAATGCTGAGATGTAAGACTAAGTTCTATAACAGGGAAATATTTTATTAATGGATAAAAATAAATATAAAAGAAGAAAAAAAAATATTTTGTTTTGTAGGTGTCATTCCTTTTCATGGCTTTTCTATGTACGGTAAGTGTGACTCTCATAAACTCTTAAAACCTCAGGATTGCTTTTTTTTTCCATATTGCAGCTTAAACCTTTTCTACAACTTTTAAAAATTGTGTGTCTTCTGTGTATGAAGACTTTTGTATATGATTTTAAAATGCCCAGGCTGTTCCTATTTATTTATATTACTGCTTGTTCCCATGTGGGTGTTCCTTCTTTGAGAGCTTACAGCTGAGCCATACGTCTTGCTGTATATGAATAGAGGGACGAAGTTTGTTGATGGAGTGCTCTTTTCATGTGTTCCAACTTCTGGGTAGACCAGACAAGGACAAGAGTTCTTAAAAATATTAATTATGTGAAAGGCCTGTTGCTGAATCCATTTGCCTAGAACAGGCGTTAAAGGAGCATTAATTAATAGAATGGTTGCTACTTTACAGCGTGGAGGAAAGCTCAAATATCCACAAGATTTCTAGGAAAAGAGCAGAAAAATGTCAGGTCGCAGACGTAACAAGCCATCTAGTGTAGAGGCTCCCAGCAACGTGAGGCCATTTGTAACATCTTCCCAGATGTTTTTCCTTTGATTTATCAAAGGTGTTTGTGGCATCAGAAGGCAAGCAGATTTCAGATTATACTTAAAAGGCTATGTTTTGCAAATAGTAAAGTTCAGTGAGCACACAATCATTAAAATCCGGCAACTTAAGTATGAAACGCAAATTTCAAACCTGAGTAGGGAACAGGCTCTCAGCCTGTCCTCATAGGAGAGGTGCTCCAGCCTGCTGAGCATCTTCTTCACCCTACCACTGTTTTCTATAAAGCCACCTTCTCTGATAGAGAGATATGTATTTTTTTTTTTTTTAAATTTTTTTTCGTTTTCATGACACCCATCTTCAAGCAGCAAACTTATTCTGGCCTTACAAATGGGAGCCCAACTCGGAGATGGTCACTAGCCCAGGGGCACATTGGAAGTTGCATATGGCTGAATCAAAAACTTCCACCATTCCCTGTATCGTTGCCCTACATCCCAGAGAAGTTATCCTTACAGTGTATTTCTTAAGCTTCAGAAGCCAGCACTGTAGTGAGCAGGTTCTCATTAGTTTAGAGTCTTGAAATATAAAGGACTATTATCTAGAATGTGTTGCACTCCCTTTTTTAGCTTTTTATGTCAAATGATAAACTGTATTTCTAAGTAACTGGTTTAGTATTGCCTTTGTAATTTGTACTGCTATAAATTACTTGGTTTTTTCCTCATACTTCATGCACTTAATCATTGAATTCTTTTAGCAGTTTACAGTGTTGAGTCAATTATAATTCTTTTATCCTTTCAGTTGCTCCACTTTGTTTTCTGTACCATGAACCTTCCAAATTGTATCAGATATTCCGTGAGATGTATGTGCGTTTTTTCTTCAGACTCCATTCCATCTCTTCTCATCCCTCTGTAAGTTCGTTAGGAATTAAAACCCACTCACTTGATATTCTGTTTGTTATAATAATAACAATAATATACAGTGGCATGATTTTCTATGCGATTGAAATATATTCCTTTTAAATATAATAAAATATTTCAGGTAAGCTTGGAAAAATTATTAGGTAACTCCAGTTTGGATATTTTTTGTTTTCTGTGTCAATGTTAGTCTTTGCAATAGAATATCATGTACTTTGAAACAGAACAGTTCTCATTTTATGAGGGTGTGGGGTTTTTTTAAGATTCAGGTCTTTTATGTAATAGGTTTCTCTGTTCAAGAAGTCACATAAATTCATAATCACTTTCATTTTAATAAATCACACACTTCAGTGTTTTCTGGAGTAAAGGGGCTAAAATATTATCATAAATATACCGATATTGTTTCAGTGATATCAACTTAATGTCTATTTCTTTAACTTAAGTATCTTTGTGTGACAACACATGCTTTTTAGCACTACTAGATGAATTTAAATACTTTAGTTACATTTATGACCAGGACCAACTGTCTTGAACGTAAGACAGTTGTAAAATTGGCTTACCTTCTATTTTTGAAGAATAGAACATAGTAAGTTTGTTGGTTTTTTCCTCCTTCTGAAAGTGCTGAACAGTTATATTATAACTTTATATAGCCATATAGTTATATTGCTTTTTGAAAACATTTCCTGGTTAAAAGAAAACCATTTCCTTGATATACCATTTCAAGGCTGTGCATTGTGCTTTCAGTCATTTATAGCAGGGAAACCGGTCAGACTGGAATCTGTTCATTTTCATGGTAATTTTTAAAATGAATTTGAAAACGTGTTTGCATTTAACTTTTCTTTTTGTAGTTATCTCCATTGCTGTTTGAGTTTAGTTATCAGAGAGATACTGTTCCTCGCATCCTTTGTTTTTTAGTGCAACTGGGGTCTCTTTCATCAAAGTGGAAATATTTACAGTAGGTCATATTATAATAACCCACTAAGTACTTAGACCCTGACATGCAAATACCGTAAGTGACTTAAAGCTGAAAGGAGCTATCACAACATTTTATTATGTTCCTAATACATACAAAGAATGGTAGGAGCAGGGCTTGAGTGACTGAAGGCATTAGAGCTGCTTGTGCCCCACTTAACTTGAGCTGTATATTCTGTCATTAGTAGTGTTTTATTGCTTGAATTAAAAACTCATGCATAGTTACATGCTGATGCTGCTTTCTCAGATTGGGCAGGAGGAGTGTTAGTATTCAGGATGTGATCTTGTTTCATTAGGGCATTGTATCACTGTGTTTGCTCTTCGAGAGTCTTCTACAAACCCACCTGCCCCAGCTCTTTTATCACCTTCGAGAAATCGGGGCTCAGCCGTGAGTACTTCTCTCTGAACTTCCTACAAATGCTGCAGATTCATTCACCGAACAGAAAATGCTGTTTGATGGTATTTTAATTTAAAAGATGTGGGGAAATTTTCAAAAGCGACAATGTTGATGTGCCATTTTTCCTTGGAAGTCAGGGAGTCCTTTGTCTCACCTGCATGTGTGTGCTCTGTGCGTTTCTTCCATACGTTCTATGAAAAAGAGATGAGAATTGCTGCAGAAATGCTGTATTATTCACCTAAGTTTCATTTATTCATGTCAGATCTGATGGAACCAAGTGATTTATTTCTTGGGGGACAGAAGACACAGAGATATGTTAGTTCTAGCAGAAGATACTGGCAGGGGAGAGAAAACAAGAGGGATCGTTCTGTAGTGTATTCAGGGAACCAAGTGCAATAGAATTGGAAAATCTCTTTATTGTAATTGGTATCCATCATAGAATTGTCTTGGTTGGAAGGGACCTTGAAGTCCAACCATCAACCTAACTGATAAAAACCATCACTAAACCATGTCACTAAGCACTACGTCTACCTGTCTTTTAAATACTTCCAGGGACAGTGCCTCAACCATTTCCCTGGGCAGCCCATTCCAAGGCTTGATAACCCTTTCAGTGTAAAAATTTTTCCCAATATCCAAACTGAACCTCCCCTGGTGCAACTTGAGGCCATTTCCTCTTGTCCCATCACCTGTTCTTTGGGAGAAGAGATCGACCCCCACCTTTCTACACCCTCCTTTCAGGGAGTTATAGAGAGTGAGAAGGTCTCCCCTCAGCCTCCTTTTCTCCAGGTTGAACAACCCCAGCTCCCTCAGCCTCTCCTCATAAGACTTGTTCTCCAGACCCCTCACCAGCTCCATTGCCCTTCTCTGGACCTGCTCCAGCACCTCAATGTCATGATACCATAAATAGCAGAAACGATGAAACATTGGGGGTGATAATTGCTGAGGATCCCTCTAATATGATTGTTTGGTCAGAATACTCTAATGCTACTAGTACTTTGTCAAATGAGATGCTAAACAGTTTTCTGATGGCAAAGGAAAATATTAAAGCAGCAAGAGATAATGGCTATTCTTCCTGGAAGAGAAACGCAGAAGAATAGTGAAATATTTTTAAATCTGTAGAGGATCTGTCTGATGATTATGGGAGGCAGAAGTATAATAACTGTTGTTTGTCACTTGTCTGCAGGCTACGGATTTCATTTAAGTGGATGGTACGAGCGTTTTCTGGTTATTTGGCTACAGATCAGCTCTTGCTTCTGTGGGACAGAATCCTGGGATACAACTCTCTAGAAATTCTTGCTGGTAATAGAATTATTTTTACTCAACGTGTTAAGTCTGGGTGGATGTAAGGCAAATAACATGTTGCCTTCAGTGTGCTTTGTGACAAGAAGAAAAGAGTTTGTCTTTGAATGCCATGTCAAAGAGTGTAACTTTTAGAAAACTAGAATTGCATAATTACTGCATTTCTAACAAAAGCAGGCAAGGTAATTTAAGTATTATTTTTTTATGATAGCACTCCAAAAATGCCAACCACTCCCTGAACAGAATGTAGGGTGTTCTCCAGCTTCAGTAGTAACAATAAATGAGTTCATCACCTTTCACAAAACACAGGATTTGTGTTAGTCGTTTATGGCAAGTATTTTTTCAGTACTTACCACAACTGAGACTTCCCTGATTTTGCTTCTTTCAAAGTCCCGTCTTTGGAGAGACTTTGAAAGTTTTGTACTTATCTTTTATAAAGAAAATGATGTCCTAAGATTTATGCAACACTTAAGATGGGGATTCTAAAGACAACATGTATCTTCAGTTGGGTCAATTTTTAAATATGAAGTAGGTGAAGAGAGAAGGTTTTGGTTCCATTTGTACCTATAATACAGCTAATGAGCTGTAATTATATGAGATAGTACAAAATAAATGAATGTTTTTTAAAATGTTACATAGTATTTACAACTGAAATATTGCTATTTAAATTAAAATTCTTGGTTTGAAATTAATTCATTGCAAATCACCCTGTCCCATTTAATTAAAAAGCTATTCATCTTCAATTCAAGCATTTTCACTCAGACTTTTCTTTTTTTTGTGGGTTTTCCTGTCCATTTTAAAGAATGGCCAAGGGCACTGAAACACAGCCACCCACCGTTTATCATTCTTCAGAATCAAAAATAATTACTCTGAGGGAGGGAGAATTGGCATTTTATGTCCAGGTTCATTCTAACCGCTAATTAACAGCTCAGCAACTTCAATCTTGGGCATTTTCTTGCAGTCCTGGCAGCTGCTGTGTTTGCTTTCCGAGCAGTCAACCTGATGGAGGTGACATCACTGGCCGCAGCCGAAGTAAGGATAAGTTTCAGTTGGAGGAGATTGAAATAGTTTCTGATGCTTTGCCAACAAGAGTAACTCAAGCTTCCCATGGCACGTGGTACATAGTGCAAATCTTTCTGCTTGAATTCTTACCTTAGATTAAAAAAAAAAAAAAAATCCAACCAAAAAAAAACACAACCAAAAACCCCTAAGGAAATGGTGAACACACAGTACCTAACACTGCTTTCCTGGAGTAAAAAGAAATTGAAGCGTATATTTGCTGCAAAAAATGCAACGTTAACGAATTATTTTGCGCAATGGGATTTTCTTCCTATTTTAATATATAATTATATTTTTGGGGATATATTATTTTTGAAATACTGTGGAGGGTTGTATCTTTTTTTTTTTTTTCCTCTGCCTTTTAATGTAGTTGCTTCTGTGGTTTTTGATATTATAAAAATTTTACAAGATTATTTTGGTCAACATCGAGCCTGAAATTTCACTGCGAGTACTGTCATTTCACACACGGGAAATGAAGAATATGAAGTCATTAAGGTGAAGATTATTATTTTGTATCTCTAATAATTAGTTAAAATGTATTTTTTCCCAAAAATCTGGTGATACATTTTTTCCCAAACTTTGAGGGCTTATGATGGCTCGCTCTTCTTTTTTTTTTTTTTTCTTGTTTTAACATCACGAGATGTGGACTATTTGAGTCATTACATTGGACTTACTTCACAAGTACTAGCCAAGCCACAGGGTAAGGATTCTTAATTCCCAATTATTTTTAGAAGCGAGTTGAAATGTTAGACCCCTTATTCACCCATGATGCCATGTATACTTGAAGTAACGCTAATGGCTAAAATAAAGTTACTCGGTTCCTATATGTAAACATGCTTTTTCTTTGAAGTGTTAAAATGAAAAATTAAGGCATTCGTTAATTAATAAGGCATTCTGCACGCAGACATAAAACAGCATCGTTTGTTTCTAGCCAGGTCTGAATCTAATTAATGTTAGTATTGCAGTCAGTTTTTGAATTTATTTTTTTTTATCTGACTTCTTGACTTGCTTTAAAGAAATTCGATTCAAATGTCAAGTTTAACAAGCCTTTTTTTATCTTTTTGATCCCAGGCTGTGCTCGCTGACCTTTCAACCCTGAAAGTTATGCCTCTTCTTCAGATCTTCTTGTTTGCTACCGTCACTTGAGCTGCTCCAACAACGCTGGTACCGCGGTTCCAGTCTGTCGTGAGAAGCTCATCGTCAACTATGCAATGTCTGCATAAAACCAAAATTAAACTGTATGTATAATACCACCTTAGGAATCATGACCTTAAAAGCTGAAAAGCCTTTTCTAGCTGAAAACGGTGAGTTTGCACAGGGATAGGTGCAGTGCATGCTACTGAGCTTCCCCCTAACGGCAACGGCTAGTACTTGTACGTTGGGAATGGCTAGTTGGGCAAACCACCACCATGGATCAGTGTCTGCAACGCATGTAACATTAAATTAAATAAAGTAACTCTAATTCGTCATCTTGAGCATTGTGGTGTTCATGTCAGCGTTGTGAAAGCTCTCTTTTATTATGAAATGACTTCTTCAAGCTGACGGCTTAGAGGATATCAGCTCAAATACCATCGGTTGAGAAAATAACAATATTTTAACTTGCAGGAATTTTTTCTCGTTTTCTGAGAAAAAGCTAGAATAGTTGGGCAGTTCTGCTGTCTCGTATATTCTTCACAGAAAGTCTTCTTTCTCACATTAGCTACTTCCATTTGTTCTTTTTTGTGTACAGAGATGTAGTCACGCGTTCCTCGTTCATCTCCAATTAGGGATACAGCTCTCTCGGGCGTCTTCCAAAGCTCCTACCCGGCGTCCCATCAAAGGCCCCGTGTCGTAAAGCATGTTCCCCTGCAGAGAAAGCCTGAGCACGGCTTCCTTCAGAACGTGTTGGAGCCAGTCCTCACACGAGCCAAAACATTCCCCGGAGAGCGATGCCAGGAGCCCTTTCCCCGTGCCCCGGCTCCTCCTCGGGGGGAGCAGCTCCGCGCCGCTGCCAGTTCTCCAGCCTTCTCCGATTCAACAGCTCGGGCTGCCGTGCGGCATCCAAACTCGTATCGATGTGTGACGGATTGTCACTGCGCCGTCGGGCTGGCTCAGCCTCACTTACCCCTCTCTGAGGTCCTCCAGCTTTTTCCACTGATGTAGCACCAAGGCTGGAATCGATCATCTGATCTGATTAAGCCTATCTTAATACCTGAAAAAAAGGATCACAATCACAGAATCATAGAATGGCTTGGGTTGGAAGGGACCTTAAAGATCATCCAGTTCCAACCCCCCTGCCCTGGGCAGGGACACCTCCCACCAGACCAG
>JAOQGH010000032.1:59150626-59166680 GCA_025769975.1 Gallinago jamesoni
CTGTGGCTGCCCCATCCCTGGAGGGGTTCAAGGCCAGGCTGGATGGGGCTTTGAGCAACCTGGTCTGGTGGGAAGTGGAACTGGATGCTCTTTAAGGTCCCTTCCAACCCAAGCCATTCTATGATTCTACTTACAAATGAACTGCGCATGACTTTACCAGGGATATAAAATTGCCACAGTCAAAGCCTTCTTCAAATTTAATGAGATGTCTGGATTTATACAGTCTGGCAATCAATTTTGGCAAAAAAAAAAAAAAGCTACACTGAGCTGTGCTCTGAGTAGAGCAGATGAGGGGAGAAACTGCGTCACATCGCTGTCTCAAAGATCCCTTGGTGGTTTTTTCTATTCTTCTGAGCACTTTAATCTGTAATCTGTAATGTATCCAAAATGTCCCTTAACCGTCAAAACACTTAACGACCCATCACTTTGTTGTACTCTAATTGATGTGCCAAATAACAGTCAGTCAGAATAGCAAGATCCCTGCTCCCCCATCACCAGGAAGACTGAGACCTGGCAAGCTGTTTGGCTCCTGCTACAGATTCCAGAAATCCAAGTGCTGCCTGAAATACTTTATTCACTTGTTCTGCCATTGTTTCCCTTCAGATTTGGGATCTCTGGATGCACCTCCAGATCTCCTGTAAACAGAATGAGTCTTTGGTTGTTGTTTTCTTTTTTAAATAAACAGAATCCAGCCACAGTCTGCCTGGCCAACGTCTTCTAGTGGCAATGGCATCTCCATTCCCACGAAGAACTCAACAAATTGAAAAAAAGCATAAGCAAAGCTTCCATGCAAACAGCAGATACAGCTGCAATGAACATTTGCTGAACATTCTGTATTTTCCAAGACTTTTAAAAATATTTGTACTTTACTGTCTACGTGTTATAGAAAAAAGAAAAATATCTTCTGCAATACTAGTGGCAATACTGATTGAAAAAAAATTATCTAAAATTAGAAGACAAAATCAAATAGTTCTCTGTGCATCTACAGCCCTAGTTTGCAGTTAATGATTGCTTCTTTTCACTGATGGAAAGAGACTTTGTCATTCTAGCAGCATTTCAGGCAATTTGCTCATTTGGCAGATACCTAGGCTCTTGCTCATCCATGGAGAGAAAATCATAAAGGCTAATACTCTCATCAGATAAGGAAAACGTTTAATTCACTTCTATTCTTTCAGTTTTGATTTTGTAATTGGACCGAGATAACTTCTATGGCCCATAGTGTCTTAGTCCATCAAGGGCTGGGAGTACAGCACCACTTAAAATGATTTGTATCGTTTCCTCTTGAGGTAACGACTTTCCCTCCTCAAAACATAAACTTCACAAACTGAGAAGGGGTTCCAAGACTGATCCTCTTACCCTGTCAAACAGAAATCCTATTAAATTCCATCTTCATTTGAGATTTTATCAGCATGTGAAATTAGAGAACTAGGAAGTTGCAATTAGCTTGGCTTTTTGTTTGGTTTTTTTTTTTTTCTTTAATATCATTTGGGTTCAGTTATGAGTAACTTCCCTAATCAAGAGAAGACAATTGAATTCTGCTCTCAGGCCTCTTCAAAATGATTGTTCCTTTTCACAGCATTTGTAGAATCAAATGTTTTTTGGACAATTTGCCAATAATCTGGTGGCCATTGCTTATTTGAATTTACATTAACTTACCGCCAGTTTGTATTTTTTTAAATAAACAATGGTTCAAGGCCAGGCTGGACGGGGCTTTGAGCAACCTGGCCTGGTGGGAGGTGTCCCTGCCCAGGGCAGGGGGGCTGGAACTGGATGATCTTTAAGGTCCCTTCCAACCCATGCCATTCTGTGACACCAGCTGTGAAGTCCTCCTGGGTTCTTCTTAGGTTGGCTAACTGTGCATGGATTTTGGACATGCTTCTTTGTAGCCTTGAGCAGCTGATAGTGATCAGTGTCTCCATCCTGTCCCACCTCTGTGAGTCATCAGGATTTCTTCATTGCTCTTTTTCTCCAGATCTGGGTGTCCCGTGACACTTCATGCAGATATGCTGGGGTCTTGATGACCTGCTAATTTGCGTGCCATTAGCACAGGCCAACGCTGAGAGTCCTTTTGCTGCTGTGTGCTCCATATAGTGTCCCCATGCCCAGACATCACCCTTTATTCTCCATTCACACCAATTCCAGCCTTTCTATTACAGCTGTCTACATCCAGGAGGAGAGAAAACGATCTAAATTGTTTTGATTACAAGCCTACTAACCTTAAGAACCACAGGCTCTGCTGCTGAATGGGGCACGTGAGCTGGTGTTGAAGGACCAGGAAAAGGCTGAAATGCTCAAAGTCTTCCTTCCTTTGTTCTTTAGTAGCAAGGTCAACCCTCAAACCTCACAGATCTCTAGGCCGAGTGGCAAAGTTTTGAGAAGACTACTACCAGCCGCAGAGGAAGGTTGAATTAGGGCATCTTCAGCAAACTGGGTGTTTACAAGTCCTCAGGGTTGGACAGGAGGTGCTTGTGAAGGCGCTGAGGAAGCTGGCTAATTCCTATCATCTTTGAAAGGCTGTGGCAACATGACGGGACTTCCAGTTACGGGAAAAAAGCAAATGTCACATCTATCATCAAAGTAAGGGGCAGGAAACTATGGGACAGTCATCCTTACCCAGCCATACTCTCAGAGAATGAAGCAGATCTTTCTGTCAGCCATTTCCGGGATGATGAAAGACAAGAAGTTTTGGGAAATCCAGCACAGTTCTACCAACATGACTGGTTTCTACGATCCAATTATTTGCTCTTTTGTTGTGGTGGTAAGAGCAACACACATTGATTTCATCAAGGTTTTGGCCACAGTATCTATAGCGTCATCTTAGTCCAGTAGGGGAGGTATGGACTGTCCAGTCAGGGAGTGGAGCAATAGGACAAGAGGTAACGGTTGTAAACGGAAAGAGGGGAGATTTAGGTGAGATATGAGGAAGAAATTCTTTACAGTGAGGGTGGTGAGACACTGGAACACGTTGCCCAGAGAAGCTGTGGCTGCCCCATCCCTGGAGGGGTTCAAGGCCAGGCTGGATGGGGCTTTGAGCAACCTGGTCTGGTGGGAGGTGTCCTTGCCCATGGCAGGGGGGCTGGAACCCGATGATCTTTAAGGTCCCTTCCAACCCGAACCATTCTATGATTCTGTAATTCTATGACTGGATTAGTGGACAAGGTGGGTGGAAATGAGAATCACTCTACTCAAAAAGTAGCGGTCAACAGTTGAAAATGAAACTGGCACGTAGTTATGAGTGATGGTGCTCAGGACTGAGTAAGGAGGGTAAGACTAAATGACCTCTAGAGGCGATAAATGATGCTGTGATCAGACCTCATCACAGGCCTCAGCAATATTTGGTTCCTCATATTGAAACCACAAGTCATTTATGTTTCTGTGGATCAACGGGTTAGGCTGCAGCCCTCATTTGGTGCCTTCCTTGATTCTGAGCTTATGCAGCCAAGCCTGCGTGATGTGAAGTGCCGATGCATCCAGAGGTGTTTCTATTTAACATCTTTCTCACCACGAGATCTTCTGCTAAGGTGCCCTGACTAACAGTGACCTCCCCCAAACTCCAAAACACAAGCGTTGCTTGAAACCAATCCCTTCTGTGCGTCCTGATTTGGGGACTTACGGTTGGGAGCAAGGGGAGAAAATGAACCGACTTGTCAGCAGGATTTTTAGCAAGGATCTTTTTCTACTCCAGGCCCACAGAATTGTCATTGAAGGGCTGTCAGTGTCCCCATCTCACATGGCATTTCACTACAGGACTTGTGTAGTCCACTCCCACTCTACTCTGCCCTGGTGAGGCCCCATCTGGAGCACTGTGTCCAGTTCTGGGCTCCCCAGTTCCAGAAGGACAGAGAACTGCTGCAGAGGGTACACCAGAGGGCTATGAAGATGATGAGGGGCCTGGAGCATTTCTCTTATAAGGAAAGGCTGAGGGAGTTGGGTTATCTTAATCTGGAGAAGACTGAGGGGAGGATCTGATCAACACCTATAAATACTTAAAGGGTGGGTGTCAGGAGGATGGGACCAGTCTTTTCTCAGTGGTGCCCAGTGACAGACAGGACAAGAGGGAACATAAAAAGTTCCATCTCAGCATGAGGAGGAACTTCTTTCCTGTGAGGGTGGCAGAGCCCTGGCAGAGGCTGCCCAGAGAGGTGGTGGAGTCTCCTTCTCTGGAGACATTCAAAACTCTCCTGCACAAATTCCTGTGCAACCTGCTCTGGGTGGACCTGCTGTGGCAGGGGGTTTGGACTAGATGATCTCCAGAGGTCCCTTCCAACCCCATATGACTCCTTTGACTCCAGCGGCTCCCAGTGAAAACAGTTCCCACTCGTCCAGGAAACTTTCCTCTCTCACAGGCCCTTCAGGTGCCTCTTTTTTTGTATTTTAAAATTAATGAATTAATTAAATTAACAGCTGGTTTCTTTGTTTCCCTGTGGGGAATTTACTCTGCTCCAGCTCCCCTCCCTGAAGTCAAACATCACCGAACAAGCTTTCATAAGATGCGGGGCCTTTCATTGTTCTCTTTGCACAAGATCTACTCAGATACCGTCAGCCTTTAAAGGCTGTTGTGTTCGGCCAAGGGAGACAATAAGGCCATGCACAGACTCCCCAATTCCAAATTCATTAGGTTTAGATGCGTTTTCCAAATCTTCATATGGTATATGGATAGTTTCAAGTTTTGTGGGTGGGATTTTTTTGTGGGTTTATTTTTATTTTTTCATTTAAAAATATGTTTCAGCTGGGATGGAGTATTCGCGTCTTAACTATGTTGCTAGAGAAATTATTTCCTGCTGCATTTCCTAGTGTTATAACAATTTCACAGTCAGCTTTCTGGATTCTGCTGACCTGTGGAAGCAGCTTGTGCCACTCCATTTTATCCTCCTTTCTCCTGTAGGATTTACAGAGCGGGCAGAGGCCTTTCTCAAGACCCTTTGAAAATGATCCTCTTATTTCTTAGGTGATTGCAATAGTGAACGTAACGTTTATGCAGCTTTTTCCATCCATGCTTCATCGTTTCATCTTGTATTGGGTATCTGAGATACTGGGTTGGATTTGGTCCTAAAAGGCAGTGTTATTCTTGGTTAAAAGAACCCAAACAGACTGGTTGAAACCTCCTCCCAGATTTGGACAGGACAAAGCATTTTATTTTAATATTTTATTCCCATTAGGTGGCTTGATGGAAACATCTTAAGTTAAAGTTTTTTGGGGTGGGGTTTTTTTTGGGATTGATTTGCTGAGGTCCTAAATACAATGAACTCAGGGTTTAATCTCTGTGAGGGGTTAGTTTTCTAAGAATCACATGGGGTTGGAAGGAACCTCTGGAGATCATCTAGCCCAAACCCCTTGTCAAAGCAGGTCTACCCAAAGCAGGTTGCACAGGATTGTGTCCAGGAGGGTTTGGAATGTCTCCAGAGAAGGAGACTCCACCACCTCTCTGGGCAGCCTCTTCTAGGGCTCTGCCACCCTCACAGGAAAAAAGTTCCTCCTCGTGTTGAGATGGAACTTTTTATGTTCAAGTTTGTGCCAGTTTCCTCTTGTCTTGTCCCTGGGCACCACTGAAAAAAGGCTGGCCCCATCCTCCTGACACCCACTGTTTAAGTATTTGTAGGTGTTGTTCAGATCCCCCCTCAGTCTTCTCCAGACTAAAAAAGACCCAAGTCCCTCAGCCTTTCCTCATCAGAGAGATGCTCCAGGTCCCACATCCTCTTTGTAGCCCTCTATTTTCCTCTTTTTGTTTGTTCAGGATGAGATTTAAACAATTTATTATTATTGTTGTCATTAATATTTGCTCTGACAGGTCTGTAGCAGGCACCGAACCCAAACTTTTTCCTCACATTCCTCGCCTTTTGGGAGCTCCCCTGAGATGCTATGAAGGACACGCTTCACTGACTCTCAGGGCTCGTTTTGTCCCCCCCCTGAGGCGGGGGCACATGGGGCTGAGGGCTCCCTGAGAGGGAGACACCGAGCTGAGGGTTTCCTGAGGAGGGGACACCGAGCTGAGGGCTCCCTGAGGCGGGGAAACAAGGGGCTGAGGGTTCCCTGAGAGGGAGACACCGAGCTGAGGCCTCCCCGGGGGGGGGGGGCTGAGAGTAAGCACCGCC
This sequence comes from Gallinago jamesoni, assembly GCA_025769975.1. Taxonomy (NCBI): domain Eukaryota; kingdom Metazoa; phylum Chordata; class Aves; order Charadriiformes; family Scolopacidae; genus Gallinago; species Gallinago jamesoni. The sequence goes on from JAOQGH010000032.1 coordinate 59,156,719, forward strand.
TCGACCACCCGGTTCCTCTCAGAGACCCGCCACTGCCCCCTCCCTCCACTCCCTCCCTCCGCGGTGACGTCACCGCGCGGTGACGTGTCTGGCGGGCGGCGCGGCGGCGGCCGCCGGAAGCGGCGGGAGGCGGCGCGTGGAGGCCGGCGGCTGAGGCGAGTCGGTGCTGCCGGAGCGGGGCAGCGTCGCAGTTCCAGCCCCTTCCTTCCTTCCTTTTCTTTCTCTTCGTTCCGCGGCAGCGGCGGTACCCCATGAGCAGGCTCCGAGCGCCCGGCGGGCGGCCGGTGGCGGCGGCGGCTACCCCGGTGCCGACCTGCCTGCTTCTGCTGGGGCTGCTCCTGCCCGTCGCCGCCGGCGGGGGATGCCAGGTAGAGGCTGCGGAAATCAGCGGTGGCCGGCGGGGAGGACGGGGAGGAGGCGCTTCTTCCTCCTCCTCCTCCTCCTCTGCGGCGGAGGCGGTTGTGACAGGTAACGGCTCCCGCGCGTGCCGCCGGCGGGGGGGGGGGGGGCGGCATCCCGCCGGGGTGTCGCGGTGTGTGGGTGTGTGGGGGGGGGTGTAACGGACAGACCCCGGTGGTGCTACCGGGAGCCTCCGAGCCGCCTCCTCCCGCCGCGGTGCGGCTCTGCAGAGGGTAAAGGGGGGGGGGGGGGATTGTCCGGCTGCGGCGGCGGCACTGCGGTACAGCCCCGGCGGGGGCCGGCCGGCCCGCCCGCTCTCCCTCCCTCCCCCCCTCCCTCCCCGGGAAGGAGCCCCCGCCGCCCGCAGGATATGTGGCAGGATCCTGTTGAATAGTGATATTGTTGAGAGCCGGAGCCGCCGCTTCCGCCTGGCCGCCCTGAGGTGCCGCCCGGGCGGGTTGGTGTCTGGGCTTCCCCCCCTTGGCCTCCCCCGCCCCGGGCTCCATCCCGGTAGGGATGATGATGATGATGATGATGATGGGAGGGGGGTGGTGGTGCTGCAGGCCACCGGGAGGGGGGAAGACGAGGTGAGACACCAGACACCCCCCCCCCAGCAACTTGTGGGTCCTTCCGTACATTTGAAGGGCTCCCAGAGACAAAGATGTTCATCCCCTGCCCTCAGAGGGGGGGTTAGTTCTCCAGAAAAGCGTGAGAAGCTTCTCCGATCCTCAATTAACTATTACTATTAATATTATTATTAGGCTTCACTTAACTATTAGGCCAGGCTGTATGGGACTTTGAGCAACCTGGTCTGGTGGGAGGTGTCCCTGCTCATGGCAGGGGGGTTGGAACTGGATGATCTTTAAGGTCCCTTCCAACCCAAACCATTCTATAATTCTATTCTATGGTTATTGTTTTTTAAAGTTAATATATTCATGCTACGGCGCTTAATGCAAATGGTAACGCCTGCAATTAGAAGCCAGTTGCACCCAAAGCGTGTAAAATAATTAATTTTGGCAGGCTTTGGCGGCTCCGAATTGCTTCTACGCGTTCTTAATCCGGCTGGTAATGAGCAGGAAGAAGCTTTACAGGCTTTTGACTGTTCGCTTTGGAAAATGGGATTTGTGTCTTTGGAAACAAGGGAAAAACGTTTAGTAGTTTGCCGTGTCTCGTAATGTGCTTTTCAAAAAGCTCTCTAGTCGGAGAGAATATGCAGAAGGTGGAAGAAAGAAGGAAAAAAAAACCCCAAACAGCCATACCCCTTCTGAATCAAAGTAGTGTGAGTTTCTTATCAGAAAAAAACCCAGTAACTTCCGATGGTGTCTGGAAGAGTATTGACATCCTGAGTTAGAATTCCTGAACTTCAGTGGGTGAAACACCCGTGGGTTTATTCTCAACGTGACGCTTTAACAACCCTGAAGTTTAATTATAATTAATGCAACTTCCAGGGTGTTCCTGAAAATTACTGTTGAGCTGGAGATGCAAGGCTGCATGATCTGGGGATCTTGTTTGTGGACACGGCGCTTCTGAAGCCTAAATTGTCCAATCTGTTGGCTCGCCGTATAAACTAAGGAAGTTGGAACATCTGCAGCCTGTGAAGCAGCAGTCGTGCCTCCCAGGGGTGTTGAGAAAATGCTGTGTTGGAACAGCTTTTTTTTTTTCTTTTATTTTTTTTTTTCAGGCCATAATTAATCTGGTTGTAGGTGGTATTAAATGGTTCTTGCTGTGTATAGTGCTGATGCTCTCTACATCTTGTGTTTAATCGATTTGATGTGTCAGTCTGCATCGGGAAAAGTAATTTCTTCTTAATATTTTATGGACTGTAAAAGTACTGAGATACTTGTCAGCTGTTGTGGTGCGCCTCCCCCCCACCCTGTAGTGAATCTGATGAAGGAATACAGTGATTGGAGAAATTCAACCTGTTATACATGGATTTATTATGTTACATGACAACGTGATCTGGAAAATACGTATGAGCCACAGCCAGTTTTAGTGTTTAGGAGGTTTTTAACGTAGTACCATGTTCATACGCTTGAGTGTTTCAATTGATCACAGAAGTTGTTTGGTAACTAACCCCCAAATCGTTTTAAATTACTCTTTGCAAGGCTGGAAGAACTCTTGAAGCTTGGGAGAAAACCAGGTGATGTGTTCAGGGGGTGATTTCTAGTCATATTATCTATCACTCTTAAAAGATAAAACTTGCAGATACACCTTGGGAGTTAGGAGGGATTGCCGACAGGCATCTGGAGAAGAATAGAATAAACTTTAAATTCAGTCGTTTTGATAGGTTTGAGAAGTACAATCCAGAAGATAAAAAGCTGCTAAGTATGAAATGCTACGCTCCCAGGCACTCAGATCGAGGTGTATGGGCAGCAGAGCTCTAGGGAAGAACCCTTAGTCACAAATTGCTCGGAATAAGCAGCATTATGCAGCTGGCAAAAGTGGGTGCTATCCTGGGATATATTGATCCAGTGTAAATTCCAGAAGGCTGCTTTGCTTTTTTTTTTTTTTCTTCTTTTTGATTGCACTTGTGTGTCTAGTCATGAGTATTAAACAATCCAAAAAGTACAGAGGAAAGTGACAAGGTGGATTGAGAGGCTTAGAACCTATGACTGATTAAATAAAAAATGGCTTTATTTTGGGGGATGGAAAAGGCTGTGGGGGGTGTGCATGTAAAAAATAGTTCACAGAAGCATATTGATTTTTATTTTTTTTTTTAAAACCCCAACTTTTCCGTTTGCTCTGTGGTTAAGATGTAGATTAAGAGGAAGTATGCTGTAGTGGGTGAGCTTTAGGTTAAATATAGGCTGGAAAGTTTTCACCTATAGCAGTCAAATGACGTAGATCGTTCAACAGGTTCCCATTATTGGAGGCTTTTATTGGATCAGAGAAGATGCTGGCAAAGATAATCTAGACACTTGACAGAAAATGAATGTACGATGAATTTTAGGACTAGGAAAAAGCCTGAAATTCTGCTACATTTCATTAGATATTCAGGGATTTACTTAATTGTTTATATAGATTATTATTACTGTCTTCTTCCTATGTATACGTGCCTTTTTAATGGTTATTTACAAATGACAGCTGTATATGTAACATCTGACACTGTGCTGAAGGTATTTAGTCACGGTTATGAAAATCAGATCAACAAAACCATGTTTCCCCTGGTTGGAACACCATGAGGCTATTTTCTATTCATTCCGACTCTGCTCGTTCACTACTTAATTTGGTAGAAAGTTTTAAGGAACCTTCTGTTCTGAGCCTGAAGATAACACTGGCTTTTCACATTCAGTTTATTCATTGACTTTTAACTAACTTGCTTTGTAATTCTCCATAATTGTGGATTCTTTTCTTGTTTAAAAGTCTAAATTTAATCTGTGATCGTGGATTAATTTGGCTGCCTTTCAGGTGAGACAGAGAACATGGACTTGTATTTGGCTAATAAATTTCTCTCAAATAATGGCTTGTAATATTGAGCTGGACCGTTTCTAACCACAGCACTGCATTGTATTTACCGAAGAAACAATGGACAACGTAATGTAACCTTTTCCTGAAAGTCGTTGAAATGTTGTTTTTTTTTCCCGTTTAATTGAGTTTTTGTTTGGGAACTTATCCATCATCTTAATGCTCTGAGCTCTTCAAATCAATCTGAGAGAAGTCAGGGCTTCTAGAAAAAAAGTGTATTTTCAGCTGTGACTGCAGAACTGGTTTAAACCATTCTCGTGTGGGTGGCTGTTGAAGGGTGGCTTTCTTCTTTGGAGATGACCCCAGCTGGCCACGCAAGGGACATTGTTAGCCCAAGATCGCTGGTAGGAGTAGGCATCCTCATCCCAGTTCTCAAAGCCCACAAGGAGGGGAGGGAGGGAGTTCCTGCTCCTTTTCTACTCTGTGCCCTCTTTGCCCCCAGCGTCGTGCTGCTTTAGCTTGCAGGAATGTAAAAAGAAATGCAGGCAACAGAAAAACCTGTGGATTTCTTCTCCGACTCTTACCTGACATGCTTTAAGTGCTGGGACCAGTGCAAAGAAGGGAGAGGATGGGACTGTGCAGGTGGGGTCAGCAGTAGAGAAGAAGGGTGGCCTTGTTGGGTAGATAAGTTATCTTTGGATAACTTATTATCTTATGTATTATATAAAAATAATAACATACAATAGGGAAATAATATATAAATATAAAAAATATTTATATATATTATGCAAATATTTATATTTTATATACTAATATAAATATATAAATTGGATGGATAACTTATCCTTGATGGATAAGTTTCAGAACAGAAACTGAATTAAAAGAAAAAAATAAAATAACCCTTTCCTGAAAGTCACTGAATTTTACGTTGTCCATTCTCTCTAGGTGGCCTCCTGCAATGACATCAGCTTAGCTGTCTGTAAAAGTGCATCACTAAGGTGACACTGAAACTGCAGTAGTGACCTTTTCTGGCTTGAGAAATTTGGAAGTTGGTGGTGAGACTTCATGTGCGGTGGAGCAGTACAAGGAGCACAGTGATTTTTTGGTCACGTAGCAAAATGATCTTGGCATGATTGTATTGGCATTCAGTGGTCTTAAAGGGTTGTGAGCTACGCGACTTCTGTCACTTCCCTGGCAAACTGCTTTTTATGGCTAGTAGATTTCTCTAGTGATGAAAACTGCGTATTTACGGCCGTTCTTATTCCATTACTTCTATTTGTCTCTAGTGAAGCTCTTCATGATTTCTGTTGGGAGGACAGAAATTTTGAGTCCTTTCTCCACTAAAAGTTGTCAACTTCAAGCTGTCATTTATTATGTCTCCCTGAAATGTAATCAGTTTCTGCTCTGTTCTCAGTTTTGTTAGGCTTTAAATTCCTTGGTGCATTTTTTAACTCTTAGTGATAATGAAAGAGGAGAAAACCAGCAAAGAAACTTTGTGCAGTGAGGTTTCCAGGTTTTCACAGCTTGATCAGCAGTTGGTGAATTGTCAGATAGAGCTGAAATGACTGTAGTTGGCTGGGTTTGTAGAGGCTTTTGAAACAAAGATTAAAAACTAGTCAACCAGGAGAAATCTTGGCCTTTAAGTAGCCGAGTGACATTGGAATCCTGCTCAGAGATAAGATCTCAAGCACTTGTAACTTCCTTTGCCCATAGCTGAGTATCGTTGCCTTCCAGTGTTTTCATCCTTCTGCACCATCTCCTGTCCTGTGGGCTTGTTTTCTTGACTACCACCTTCACCTCTTTTAAGATATCCCGGGTCTCACTGTTGGGTACTAGCCAGGTTGTTTACCTGGTGTTTTCTTCTTGTTGCCTTGCAGTGGTGTGTAGTAGACCCTTCCTTTCAAACCCCTTTGACTCAGTATCATCCCCCCATCAGCAGGTTCTTGTGTTGCTCTTTCAGCTGTAATCTTTCTTGAAGACAGCTCTGCTTTTCTGGGGACCTCCTACCAGGTTCTGGCTGCCTGCTCCTACGCACCCTGGCCATGACTCATTTTCTTCTCACTAACCTCAGCGATACGGATCTATCGTAACTAGGTTGAGCTGCCATGGATTTGTCAAAGGAGGACTGGACCAAATTGCAGAGGCAGTTGATCTTGATAAGATTTCCCATGATGATACTATCACTAGGAAAACTGCTATAGTTATTTCTTTTTTTGGTAGTTTTTAGTGCATTGTTAAAAACTCCTCAGAAGTCAAAAGCATATTATTTTACATAAGAGTTGCTGCAGAAATTCTGATGTGTGAGAAGACTTCATTGGGATGAGTCTGTCACATCCTCTCTCAGAAACAGGCTTTTTAAAATATGGGAGCTTGAGATGTTTATCTTGATCTCATATGGTGTGTGTTAAGAGTAAATAACTGCTATTTATGGCCAAAAATAAGCACATATACGTTTTACAAACCAAGGTGAATTTCAAGTTATTACATAAGTTAGTGTTATTCTGCCTTTGGATACTACTAAAGTCTCTCCTGTTACTATGGAAACTATCTTTGCATATCAGAGAGGGGGAGGGGGATGAATAAAATGATAATGCACTGTTAAAATTTAGAATCAGCATAAATAGAATGTGAGGACTGTCTGGGTACTGTAAAATTTGCATCTGTGATCTTAACTGAAGAGAGTTTTATTACTATATCTTTCATGGCTTTGTTCTGTTTTGTTTTCCGACTTCTGGACTTTGCTCCTTTTTCTTCCAATCCCAAAATCGTCGTGTTTTTCAGAGACTCGTTAGAGGAATCCTTAAATCTGTATAATGAAAAATACTCTAGAGTTTTAACTAAAATCTGGGAAATTGAAGATAATGTTCTTGTCAGGGCAGCTAAGAATTTGAGTTAACAGCACTCTTTATAATAAAACTGTTGACTCATTTGAGTCAACAGAATTAGAATTATCAGGTAAGAACCACTCGCCTTTTGAATTTCATTCTTGTGGTCCCTGGCAAAGTTTTTAAAGTATATTGGGAGAATTTTTCCCCTGGGTGCAGGTGGTCTATGCTGCTGCAGGTGACTCCTGGATGCAGAGGTGGGAGGGAGCCCATCACTGGCTATTGCAGCTTTATCTCAACCTACAAGTAGCACCACCAAAACTCGTGAAAATTGGAAATTGTGTTGAGGCTGCTTGGATTGGATGAAGCATTACCTTCTGCAGTAACTTGGGATTTTCAGGAATGCAAAGACAGCTTTGATCTTTTTTTCTCTAGGCAATGCTTTCTGTTTCCTACCTTTTCTTCTGCATCATAAGGCAATTAAAAACTGTCAGCAGCCCAGCCCTCTGGTACTGTCTCCAGTTACAGTTTTAATACCCTTTCCTTTATCCTTTTTTTTTTTTTGTGTACTTTGTTTCTGTGGTTGTTGTTAGCTTGTAAAAAAATTCTTGTGTGCTCTGTTTCTAAAACTGAGATGAGCAATAAACAGTAGTTTATCTCTTAAAGCCGTGTTTAAAAGCGAACAAACCTTGTGGTAGGGTGTTAATTTAAACATTTTTTTTTCTGAATAAAAGTTTGGTGAACACATTTTGGATTTCTTAGCTCTGTGTAGTTTCTCCTTAAAAGGGGAAACTTTCTGTACCTGGAGGTGTGGTATGAATGCGCTTTTTTGCTTTGTGGTTCAGAATTCAGGGTTCTCTGCAAGTTAAATTTGTTATTTCGGAAGGAAATTTTCAGACAAAGGTTATTTTATTCTTAATAGTAAATAACTGCTCTGTGCTCCTTTGAGCTGGGTCATCAGTGACTCCTGAATGTTTCTTGTTTATTTTTCTGTATGTGCAGCATTTGATGACGGACTGAATGGCTCAGTAAGTGAGGTTGTTTTTTTGTTTTTTAGATTTACACTACAGTCTCTGTTTACAAGTTGGACTATGTTCAGTGAGCTTTGCTAGCAAATTATCAACACTGCTTTTGTCAATCTGCTGATTTTTTATTTTTTTTTTTTTAATCCCAACTACTGGATTTTACTTGAAGTGCATTCCTCTCTCCTACCCTCACTACATGCAGCAAGCAGGTGAATTTTGTGTGCCTAGATCTACAGTTAATAAAAAGAATAAGTCTTACTGTGTTTTTGTTGAGTTACACTCTGAAAAGGACAAGTTTGATTAGCTTTCCTCAATTTGAAATGCTACCTAGTATTTTTATTTGAAGAACAGCAGGCAAGAAGTAGTATACTGATAATGAATAAACAAAAGCACTCAAACCATGTGGTCTGTGATGATTTTGAAACAAATATGAAAGTTAATTATTCTGAGTAGGAGACTTCCTTCTACTGTATCCTACTTTGCTATATATAGAAGGTTGCAGGAGAACTTCTTGTTGTAACATTGTACACCTATATGAAAAATGCTGTTGTCTTATGGTATTTTCATTGCCTAAAGACTTAAAAATGCTTTTGAAGGGAAAACAAAATTATTTTTTTAGTGCTGAGTATTGTTTACTGTTTTGCTAAATATGAAAATTAGACTGTATAATATCATGTAGCTCTAGTACTTTGATGATGATGTGGCAGGAAGGAAAAAATATATTTATATCCTCTCCTACTTGCAGTTTTTAGTTGCAAATGAAATGCATCATGATAGCTCTGCCTTCCCCATAGTATATTTTTAATTTTTCTTTGAAAAACTTAACTTTACTAGTACTTTTTGGAACCTGGCTGCCTCAATCTTTCTCTCCTCTCCTACCTGGTTTGTGTTCCTTGAATACGTCTACTGAAACACCACTGCCAAGAGCCATGGAGGGTATTGTAGTTGCTCTGGAAACAACGCAGTAATAATTCTGTTTAAAGTACAGATAAGAGACAGTGAAATTGATTCCATTAATTTTGGTGTATGAGCCTGTATTACATATTCTCCGGGATTTCTTTCCGAGACTGCATTTTAAGTAAATTAATGTTTTGCTCCTATGAAGGAGGAGACCTGTAGCTCTGCAGTTGCTGAAGGATGTTGCTTTGATATTGATTTAAACTGACCTTGGCGTGGGCTGTTGCAGCAGAAAAGGAGGGCTCCTCCTTTTGCTTTCTCTTCCTCCCTCCCTCCCTGATCCGTGTGTTCCAGCTGGTCCCTTAACATTAGCTCGATTTTGGGGGAATTGATTGAGCTGGAAGCTGATAGTAATTATTTCTTTTTCAGCAGGACCAGGGAGACTCAGATTATGAGCAGAGCCAGTATTTTAGTAGGGCTTCTTAAAGAGATTAATAACTCTAGATGATAGTAAATTATAGGAACATCCAGGTTTGGAATGAAACTTCTGTTTTAGGAGTTAGTTTGGTTTTGACTAGCTGATTTGTTGTAAGAGTTCATGTCCCAAAACTAAATCACTTCCAGGCATAACTATTTGCTTGAATAAAGCAAAGCTGATGAAACATGATTTTATTAATACAGGAAAATGAAGACAGGTCCCATTCTGATTCAGCTGTAGCTGTTTGAAAGGAAAAGAACCCCAACCACCACCTATCTGAGCTATAAATGCATCCAGCTTCGTTGTAAAGGAATCCAAGTAAAACTAGTTTGTTTCCTTTATTAAGTAAACATCCTTCCTAGGAAACTATGCATCTGTGTTGTGTTTCTTTCTTGCCACAAAAGCCCTTGGACACTTGTTTTATGTTGCCTCATGATTGTTTATAGTATCCTATGAACAGTAGTCAGGGCTCTAATTTCTCTTGATGTTGACTAGTGGTAAAACTTATTTCAACAAAATGGAAGCTCAGTACCCAACCTGGGCTGGGATTAGCTCCACAGAAATTGCTGTTTCCTTACAAAAGAATGATAAGTGGTCACAGGTAAAATGGGTGGGGGGAAAGGATGCATCTTCACAGTGCTAGATGGTTATAAGTGGAGCATTGTACTATTAAGCTTTGAAATGAGTGGAAGTTTGACGTGTAGTGGGATGCTGACAGGCTGAGAGAGTTCGGCTTGTTCAGCCTGGAGAAGGCTCCAGGGAGACCTTAGAGCCCATTCCAGTCCCTACAGGGGCTACAGGAGAGATGGGGAAGGACCCTTCATCAGGGAGTGGAGCCATAGGATGAGAGGTAACAGTTTTAAACTGAAAGAGGGGAGATTTAGATGAGATCTTGGGAAGGAATTCTTTCCTGTGAGGGTGGTGAGACACTGG
>JAOQGH010000032.1:59167655-59185958 GCA_025769975.1 Gallinago jamesoni
AAAGAGTAAGGGTAAAATGGTTAAAAGAGAATGTCACAGCTTTGTAATAAGCTGTATCATAATTTCTGTGATAAGTTGATAAGTTTTTGGGAGGTGTTACCAAGTGGGGGTTTTCAGCTTAAGGACTGGCAGAATTTGTGCTAGAACTGACTCACTTTGCCAATGGATTTTAATGAACTGTGTTTCTTCTGTTGATTTGTATTGGTTTGCAGTCTCCTAAATGGTGTCCTAAGGCTGAAATTTCTTTCCTGCCAGAAGTTAGTAAAATTACAATGACTTGTTTGTTTTTAAATTTTTTTCACCACTTTTAGTTTTCTATGCCCAAAATGCTGTCAGCAGCAGATTAACATTCTTACAGAAGCCAAAGAACAAAACAGCCATTGTCTTGTTACCCAAATTATTGCATTTATTCTTTAAATATGAAAGTAGTAGTTGATTATTCATTTGAGTCGGGTTTTTTTAAAGTTTTAGCGTGAATGTTTTAGTAGGTGCTGCTTTAATTCTGGTCATTTGGTGTTCTGATGCTGTATTTTTGAGGTCTATGAAATGTTTGAGAAGACTTTAGGCAGAGGACTAAACATATCAACTGAAGACACTGAGTTTTCAGCATACTGTTGTTAACCTGCTTAAGATCTAGATGTAATGCCTTGCTGTCTGCGATGAAAGAACCAGTCTCTAGTCTTTTGCCTTCAGACCTGACTGTGGGTGAAGTGGAGATTTTAGGCAACTGTAGTGTTGACGGTTTTGGAGATGAATCAACATTTTGCTGAAGATCAGTCAACCCAGTTCGCTTTATAGCTCCTACCAGGCTACTCTTATTTGCAGAATGTTGAGGGAAAATAACTTGAAATAACCTTTTCAGACTTTGTAGAGTCTTGTCTTTTTTTTAAATATTTTTTTATATTTTTTTACTCCAAAAGGTTTCCAAACTTATTATTGGAATGAAAATGTTTGTTTCACTGCTGCTTGTATAATTGTGGATACTTTAAGTGAAACTATCTGGTCTTGCCCATGGGTTCTGCTCTGAAAACCAACTGTGGAAATGTTTCATGAATGTGTCTCATTCCATTTGCCTCTTTCAAAACTTTTTTGGTGCACATGATAAAAATGAAAGTGGAAGTGAAACACTTTGTTAGTAACAAGGATGTTTTGCACGTGAAAATTGTGAGAAGTATGATGTTCAAAGGAGTGAAAATTCAGCTTGCTTTCCCATGTCTGTGCTGTTTTTTCAGTGATCATGAAGAACAAGCTTAATTCTGATGTGTTTATTGGGGAGTGTAGCAAGAGACTTGTTAGAAGCAGGAAGAAGCATGTATTTCGCTATCAAGACAGAGCTATAATTGTGTTTTCCTTGGCAAGTTTTGCATTCGTAATTTTGGAGAAGTCAGGCTTAAATATGAAGTTCTCTGGCACACGGGTGAGAATTGGAAACATCAGCTGTAAACTGCTGCGGAAAACAGCAGCGTCTGTCTTGGGATCGCCACGGACGCTGCCGTTTGTACCACGGCTTGGATATTTCAAAGAGCTCCTTCTCTTTGGCCGGGTAGTGAATTTAAGATCAGAACTTAAATGTAGATGATTCTCTATTGTGTGGAACTAAAGCACATAAGGCATTTCTCCTCAGTATTTTACTTAAAACCTGGGGTTGTTGGATACCTGATGAAGTAAGAGAGTTAGTAAGAGTTAGAGACACAATAGAGAGTGGATTATTCTATGACTATGACGTTCATGCTGGTGGCAAGTACAGGTGCCAACACTAATAATGAAGTTCTCAAAGTCTTAAGTGCTAGGGTGAGGTAAATACTGTACTTTTCCTGCGCATCTTGTCCAAGAGTTGTAGGTATTTGCATGAGTAATGAGCCTTTGGCTCTGACATGTTCACTTGTTTTATGAAATAGCTCACATGATGGCCCCGGATTTCTCACTTAGAAGTATTTTGAAACTTTCTTCCTCTTTGGCCTGTCTCAAACTTGTATTAAACACAGATTACTTCAAAGTGCAAGTTCTAGTTATATGGTTTGATGAACAGCAAACCCCCTTTATTTTACTGATTGCATGTTAATCATTCTTTGTTTACTAATTGAAATGAATCTGAAGTTTAGTTGTAAACAAAGCAAACTCAGTTACTTCTTTCCTAACCTAAAACATTTTTAAAGATAACTGGGTATACCTAGCTATCTGAATATGGGCTGAATACTTCTACTATCAGATGTTATATTTTGTTTTTGTTAAGGTGTCATCATCCAAAGGGTGACTTTCAGGCGTCCTCTAGCTCTTGTCTGGTTGTCATTCCTTTCAGAGGATATAGGGAAATAAGGATTTGCATTTGGCAGGGTGGGCAGAAAGCTTGGCTGTCAGCCTTAAAGCTGCTTCCAGTAGGGGTTGAAGGATGTGGGATGGGTACTGGTGGGATACAGGGACCCGAGCGAAGGGAAGTGCTTACCTTGCTTCCTTCTCCTGGACTTTTCTGACCGGCTGTTGTTGTATTGGACTTTGAGAATGTGGCATCATTTGGAAGCTGGTGTTTCAGAACATGCAAACTCCAAGTTGTGGTGGGAAAAGCATACTTATACTCATTATTTTCATTTAGTATTCAATTTGTAGGGCCAGGACATGTTAAAGTTCTTACCCATGGTGTTACTTGATGAGAAGCTTCAAGGATGGGATTTATTTCACACTTCTTGAGGTGTCTGAATCTGGGCTTCTTCTGTAACAAAGTAAACTTGGTTTGCTGTGAGGTAGAAAGCCCTGTTCAGACATACGGATCACACCACTAATTTCACTGGCTGTATCAGTTAGATTTGTGTTGAGTTTGAAGAGGTCACTTCAGATACAGAGAAAAAATGTTGCTCTCCTGGCTTTGTATGAGAACTGTTCTAGGAGCAGTGCCTCGTCCTGTTTAAGAAGCCTCTAACCTGTTAAAGTTTATATCTAGATTTAAATGCTATCTGAGTCAGGGATTTTTGCCATGTTTCTTTAATGTGTTTAAGTTTTTTGAATGCTACAGAATGAATAATTACTGCACAGTTTGGATATTACTAATTTGATATTTATGATCACAGTGCTGCTTAAGTGCACTTCAGTTTTGTTTTTTATGTCATTTAGCTTTAAAATGTTGCAGGATTAGGTTTGCAGACAATCAGTAATACTACCTAGGAAGCTATAATTAATGTGTTACTTGGGAGGGGAGGTGGTGTTAACTCCTTCACCCCAGCTTTGATAGCCTTGTTAGCCATAATTTATTACTCTTAGAAGGTTTGAGACTTCTTAGTAAATAACATGTTTATTAGAGAAGATGATAGGTGCTTGAATTCATTTCAGATTTTGAACGGTTTTACAATCTTGAATGGTTGGGTTGCAGTGTAAGGAATTTTTTTTTTTTTTTTTAGGATGTAATGTTTCATAATGTATTTTGTAAGATTCTTTAAAATGCCTTTATCTGTTGAGTCACGCTGTTGCATTTGCCTTGCCTTGCCTCTTCCACCCCAACAAATCATGTGCGTGTTTGGTGTGTTCTGATGGTGTACCCCAAACTCCCTAACAGACCTTATCACCTCTTTTTGATTGACTGCTTTTGTTTTTTTCTTCCAGTTTAAGAATGGAAAGGGAATACCAAAAAGCTAAATGTAGCTATTCTCTATGGCTAGACTTTTGATGCAGGGATTGTGTGGGTCTTGTAAAATGCTGGGTACGACACACACAACAGAAAATGCCATGTAGCTTCTAGAAGGGATTTTCATGCTTTTCTAGGTTGTTGTTTTTTTTTTTTTAATGGATATAAAGTGCTCAGCTGGTTTTAGACCTATCTGCCTGTGTTCGTAAGGAGTACCAGAAGTAGAAGTACCAGCAGAAGAAGACTACCATCAGTTAATGTGGTTCTGAAGCTCGTAACAGAAATATTTTAGGTCTGTAGATAAGACCGAAGCACGCAGCTATGGAAAAAGGAAAGAACAATTCCACCTCTGCATTAATTGCATTTGGGAACTTCAAGTAACACTCTGTACTTCAGTGCAGAATGTTGTGCTAAATTAGAAATTGTGATATTCTCGCCCACAATTGTTCAGTATCATGCAACTGTGATTGGTTTAGTCACGAGCAGAACGCTGGTCTGCCCACTCTGTCTTTGCAAGCTACCATAGCATTGGGGTTGCTTTTAGTGGTTCATTGCTATTCGTACGTGTTTTGCAGTAGGAAGAATGAGAGTTATGGGCTATATCTTTTTTTAATGATGGCATAGACTTGTCTTTGAAAGATACCAAAGAGGCAGAGAAAACTCAAAATCTTCAAGAATGTTTGGTGACACACAATCTGCAGCTCTTCAGAAGGCTACAGTTGTCCTGTGTTAGAGGATCTTTCAGTAGTCATTGAGAATATCTGATAGGATTCTCCTGAGTTTCTGTTCCCTTTTTGGGCCAATATTGGTATCTGCAGAAAGGTCTTACCTGTTTTATCTGACTAATGCAAGTTGCAATAAATCGACATGTTTGCTTCAGTTCTGTACTGTACTTCTAAGCACAGATCAACGTTTTATGTAATTAAGGCTTCCAGAAATCTGTAGTGTAACTATATGCAAATATTTTAATAACTAAATAATATATTTAGAAGTAGGGATTTGTCTAGTTTAGAATTACTTAATATGTCATGTAGTTTTTAAAATTAATGTCTTATTTTTGGGGGCAAAACTCTGGTTTTGGCTACCCGACCAACATTACCTTCAGTTTTGGTCACACGGGTTATTTACATCCTCAGCCAAATGTCCAATGGAACTTGCTAAGGAACATGTTCAAAAGAAAAAATAATAATAACCTAGAAGTAGAATTTCTATGAAGCTTTTGCTTTTATGTTGTTTATATGGTGATTCAGTTCAGACGGGAGATGAATGATATGAAGGTGTGCACTTGAGAAATCTGGAGTTCGTTCTTAATTACCAAGTATGATGCAAAGCCATTTAGATTAGTTAAGGCCTTATTACTGTCTGAATTGACTTTGACTTTCTGTGTTTTCTGCCCAATTAATGAATGCCTGTAGCATGGCATTCAGAGTTGATGGTTGACCCAACACTTAAGTTGGAAGTGATTTTTTTTTTTTTGTGTGTGTGTGTGTTGTCTAAAGCACTTAATATATGCAAAAAGGACGTTATATGTGATATTACAGCGCTAATACCTTCTCTGGTAGGTATGCTCTTCTCTACTTCTTTACTAGGAGCTTGCTTGTGTACAGTGATGCTAGTAAATAACTGAATATTCCATGAATATGAAATACTCAATAATTAAAAGTGACGTTGCCAGCTATCAGCAAAATTAACCCCTTCATTCCGTGCATGCAGCTGGTTGCCTTAATGCCAACTAGCTGCCACTGTTGCCCAACCAGATTTTAGAAAGAAGAGAAGAAATAGTAAAATCAGAGGCACATTAGGGTAACTAATGAGAGGTTGCCAGTATGGCCTCATAAATGTTGACCAGAAGATGGATCTGGCTGAATGTGGGGCGAGAAACTAAATTAAATTTATTTTCTGGTGAAATGAGGGATGGGCCCAAGGGAAAGCTCTGTCAAGGGAGGGTAGCAAAGATTGTGCTTCACAATACATTGTAAAAATGCTGCCTCTGAAAATAAAAATAAAAACCTTGGCATAATGGCAACTAGACACACAAGTCATTAAGATAGCAGTGGTGACAGGTTTGTTTTGTGTAGCATTTAAAGGCTCGCATACACAGTTCCCAGCAGTAAACAAGTTGGGGAAACGTTGCTTCGGATTTTATCTCGTGTCTCATTCTTTTTGGTGTGTTTGTTCATGTGAGTAGACAATATTTTGTCATAGCATTTAATAAACAAGTATTAAGCAAAGCAGAAACGCTAAATTAAGATGCATCTTTAATTATGTCCTTCATTTTTAGATGAGAAATGTGGCGCTTCTGAAATTTTCCACTCTGAGGGTGCCTGGTGGGTTACAGTGTGCTTTTTTTTTTTATTCTCTTCATGGCCTGCTCTTGCATATATTTATTACGTGGCTGGAAGTTGTTAGCTAATTCACTGATAAAGCTCCTTTTGTTTCTAGGGTAGGGTTTAGAAATTAATTTACTTTTTTTTAAAAAAAAACAAAATACCAAAACAACCCGCTTGGTTTAGCAGACTTTATGTTAGTGTATGCATGAGAACTGATTGTCTCCAAAAATTAGTACTACTCAAATTATGCTGCAAGAAACTCTAGAGACTTTTTTCCCTTTTGGCCTTACTTACAGAATCCTAGAATTGTCTAGGTTGGAAGGGACCTTTAAGATCATCTAGCGCAACCATCAACCCAACTGATAAAAAAACCCATCACTAACCTGTATCTCTAAGCATCACGTCTACCCATCTTGAACACCTCCAGGGATGGTGCCTCAACCACCTCCCTGGGCAGCCCATTCCAATGCTTGTTAAACCCTTTCAGTGTAAACATTTTTTTCCTAATACCCAATCCCCTGGTGCAACTTGAGGCCGTTTCCTCTTGTCCTATTGCCCGTGACTTGGGAGAAGAGACCGACCCCCACCTCTCTACACCCTCCTTTCAGGGAGTTGTAGAGAGCGAGAAGGTCTCCTGTCAGCTTCCTTTTCTGCAGACTGAACAACCCCAGCTCCCTCAGCCTCTCCTCATAAGACTTGTTCTCCAGACCCCTCACCAGCTCTGTTGCTTTCTCTGGACCCACTCTGGATGTGTCTTGATGTCTTTTTTTGTGGTAAGAGGCCCAAAACTGGACAGAGAACTCAAGGTGGGGTCTCACCAGTGCCCAGTACAGGGGGACGATCACCTCTCGAGTCCTACTCACCACGCTGTTCCTGATACAGGCCAGGATGCTGATGATGAGTTCTTGGTTACTTCCAAAGACTTGGATAACAGACAAAGAGAATTCTGTACATGTAAGCTGTTCTTCTATTACCTAAATCTTTCTTTTAAATGAATTAATAGAATCAAATTTTGGATGTGACCGTAGTTCTTTACGGGCTACTGAAGTGTCGTACTCAAAATAATCCTGGGCAGTACTTTTACTGCTTTTATAAAGGAAGAAACTTCTGTGCATTTCTACTAAGCATCTGTCACTGTCATCTGTTATTCAGATCCATTTTGCTAAAATTTCACTTCCTGATAGCAGAGAGGATTCTATTCCTGCCAAGTTTCGCTAAAACAATGATGTCTGCTACTTTAAGAGCATAGCCATGTATATTAGATGATCTCCAGAGGTCCATTCCAGCCCCATATCGTTCTGTGATTTTGTGATGATCCGTGGTGGTGTAATGTGAAAATCCAGGGAGGCACTTCAGGAATACTGGAATTGTAGGTTTTTTTCCACACATGGCTCTTTCAGACAACAATTGACACTATTATTCACAAATATGCCATTAGGCATATTGTGTGCTTCTCCTCCCATGTTGATCCAGAAGTGGCTGGTTAAAACCTTGTTTAAGAACATAATCATTGTCTTACAAAACTGGAGAAGTAGCTTATCTAATATCTTGAAACAGCCATCTACCTGGGGCTTGACAAAAGGATATTGCAAGACGTCTAGCACATAGTTACAGCACAGGGATTCAGTATAACTTCCTAACAAGAACCATTTACCATTTGCCTTATGTCCTGAAGTGTGAAGACTTCTTCCAGGTGGCTTGATTTTTATCTTCCTAATAGAAACATGGCTTTATGTTCCATCGCATTGATCTCACTTTGGAAGAAAAAAAAATTCAGTGTCGTGGATGTGATGATCTCTAGAACTCAGAGGCATAACCTAAAGGCAGCTTGGTGGTTTGTTTTTGCAATTTTTGTGGTTTTGTTTCTTTTAAGCTAGTAGCTTTTCAAAATACTAACAATTGGGGAAAAAAATAAAATCACCATTTGGTTTATTTCTACTTTGTTTTCTATCCGAAGCCTTTTGCATGTGAAGATACCCCCTTTATTCCTTTGGAATTACACTCGTTCTGTTTGGAGAGGAGAAGAACAACACACGGTGCTCAAGTAAGGAAGGTATAATTACCTCTGGATTTCTCCGTTTAGTAACTTTTAATAGCTGCTTATTAAGCAAATAACTTAATGGAGTTAATGCCAATTAGCGATCTTTATGGTAAGAAATTCTCTGCGAAAACATTCCGATGTGTGTAATTACTTCAGGTGACTTTGTGTGTGGATCAGCCACCGTGGGGTTTTCTGCACCTTTGCCTTCACGACTCCCTCTCTGTGACTTGAGCTTGGATTTCTCTTCACATCAGCATAGATGGGGTTTGCTGTTATTTACTTTATCAACAGCAAAATTAAGTAGCTCTGTATCATTTCTGCAATTGAACTTGTTCAATTCAGCGTTAAATAATAAAGGCAATAAAGAGAAGTCTCAGATTTTGAGTATAAACTGAGAGCCTTGGAGTAGAAAAAGATTTGCTCCATACATTGTATTCAATATTTCTTTGCTGCGTTTGTGTCCCATCTCAAAGGTTGTCTTCAGTTTTCCATGTTGTACCATCTCTTCTATTGAACACGCTACTTTATGAAAAGGATTTTGTATGATTTTATTTGCAGTTGGATTTGACTTTAAGTAAAAGACTAGATTACCTTCAAGAAACAAAGTCTACGTTTTCCAGACAGAACTGAATGTAGCTGTTTCTCCAAAAACATATTTATGCAATATTTATTGTATTGATAAGAGAAGAGAAAACTCAAGGTAGTCAGCTAGGCTGAGTAAAAAGAAGACATTAAGAGGAAGTGTATTTTCTCCTTATTTGGTAAACATTTGATGTTAAACAGCAAACAAATGGCAAACATTCTGTGAGGAACCTATTGACTCTGTGTGACCAAGCATTCCTGTGGCTCCAAACTGAAATAAACAGAGCAAAATTTTCTCGATTTCTGCTCTTAAAATGTTTTACCTACCAAATGACGAATAGTACCCTGTTTTTTTGGTGTAACTCCTATTAGAAGCAACATTATATTTACATATTATGTGAATTTCTATATTGTGCTTCTTTATGCACAAATCTTTCTTGATAATGTTGTCTAGATTCTAGTGAGTTACAGTATCTCCAATTCTATATGTAAGTATAGGGGTATTATTTCCACTGAATTTTTTGTTTCTCTCCTTTTACTTAACAGAAGGGAGAGTATCTTTTATAAAAACAAAACAAAAAACAAAACCCAAAACCAAAACTAGATTTTCATCATGCAAAAATGAAATTCTGTTTTTCTTGTATTCCTGAAAAACAGCAGAGAAAGCAAAATACTAAGAGATGGTGGGGTGGTTTTTTTGTTTTGTTTGTTTTGTTTGTTTGTTATATGGCAATCTGGTTTAATGGAGGAAGGTTCTATGTGGGATGAAGAAGTGGTGGCACTTTGATGTACTTGTCTCTCTTTTTAACAAGAAGGCTTCTAGCATTTTTCATTAGAAATAGTAATCTGGAGTGAAAGAAAACAACTGCCATTTTGGGGTGAAAAATAAGTGCATGATGGACCAAGCTTTATGGCTCAAGGGACTCCTTTGCAGACATCTGGTGTGAACTTTATCTGGGAATCTGCCTAGCACCAGGCAGTCCTGGCTGCCCACACTGGGAAGAGCTTGAAAGGCAGGGCTTTTAAATTCCTGTACAGCACTGAAACAGATGAACCACCAAGCAAGACAGCTTTAAGTATTGCTCTGGCATTTTTGCCCTTGTGTTCATCAGTCTCTTGTGGCGTAAAGATGTTCCTGTATCAGGAATTGGTGTGCTTAGAGTCATAGAATGGATTGGGTTGGAAGGGACCTTAAAGATCATCAAGTTCCAACCCCCCTGCCCTGGGCAGGGACACCTCCCACCAGACCAGGTTGCTCAAAGCTCCATCCAGCCTGGCCTTGAACCCCTCCAGGGATGGGGCAGCCACAGCTTCTCTGGGGAACGTGTTCCAGTGTCTCACCACCCTCACAGGAAAGAATTCCTTCCCAAGATCTCATCTAAATCTCCCCTCTTTCAGTTTAAAACCTTTACCCCTCATCCTATGGCTCCACTCCCTGATAAAGAGTCCCTCTCCATCTCTCCTGTAGCCCCCTTTAGGGACTGGAAGGGTGTCTAAGGTCTCCCTGAAGCCTTCTCTTCTCCAGGCTTACGCCAATTTCCTTTACAATGAGTAGCAATTGTCTTTGACCATCTTGAAACTTGTCTTTGTCCCTGTGATGATATTTCCTTCATTCTCCTCTCCGCAGTGTCCTATTTGAAGAAATATTTTTCAGAATTTAAAACAAAACAAAAAAATTAGTTCTTAACATGATGTATGCGTGCAAAAATTACTTTGGCTGGTTCAGTGGAAAAAACCCAAACCCTGACTGATGAAAAATGTCTAGTTATGCATATCTGCCATTCTGCTGCTGATAAAACGAGAAACCAACCAAGATGAACTGCTGTAACATTGCTGGGGGTGGGAAGAGAAGAAGAAGAGAAATAAAGATGAAGAGAAAAAAAATTGTTGATGTTGCTTTTACAAAGGAAAAAAGAAATACTTTTAGAAATTGAAGAACTGAATTGTGAGAAGAAGAAAGTAATGGTCTTCATAGTCAAGTAAGAGAACTGTGATGTAAATTACATATGACATAAGTGATATTTATGGTATATTTAAGGTTAGGAAGATGAGGTAAGAAGATGATTTGATCAGAACGGCAAAAGTGTCTGAAAATAGTTTGATAACACTCCTTTCACAGGTAAGGAGATTGATGAGAAGCTGGAAGGAAAACCTTATGACTGGAAATGAAAGGTGGAAGACATTGAGAGAAAACCTGGAAAGGGAAGCAGAGCGATTTGAGCAAAGCAGGGAATAGCTGTGTGCATGTGATGAGGTGAGGGGGAAGCGACACAGATGGGAAGAGCAGCAGCCTGATTTATTGTAGGAACTGAAAGCAGAAAGTAACACGTTAAAGTTTTCTACTCATTTTTTAAACATTAAGCTTGTGTATAGTAGGAATAAGCATTGTGTGCTTCTCCTGTCACCTTGATTTACATTATAATATTTCTCTGTAGCCATAGCTATCTGGCAGTATATGTAGCATCCTGTAAACTTGTTTTTGTGCTAGATAAGAGGTGGAGTGTGTGGAATGCTAAGTATTTCTGTAGCTTGTTCAAATGGTGCTGTTTTCCTGGCGGTGAATTGAGCAGGGGAAACCACAGGCTGGTTGGTGGTTCCGGCCGTAGAGTGCTCAGTGATGTGCTCAAAGCGATTTACGTTTGCTTTGTGAATCCTGCACCAGCCAAAGCTAAATATCTGCACCCATACAGAAAATCTCAAGGATAGATTTATGAAATCAGTCTTCTGTTGTCTTCCTGATGAGCTAATGACACGCCACAGAGGCTTCAGCTTCTGCTGAGCTTGTGCTGGTCTGTTCTTCTCTCTCGTTGTTGTGCAGGGGACCTTGGGGTGGTTGGGCAGGGGACCTTTGCTCATAGAAGATGCTAGCTAGAAGAGATGGACTTTTGAGTCAGTTTGCGGTTCCGGATGCAGCAGAGGTGGCGGAAAGTTTGGCCTGATTTCCTTGTTGCTGTTTGAAACCTCTCTGAGGTGTGGCTTCTATCAGCCCCATCTTCATGTGGGTGGATGATTCTCTAGACTACAGAAACCGATTAATCAAACTGGTGGAGAGCACACGAGTAGAGCTGGGTGGTACTGTCAGGTTTGGACCAAGATGCTGAACAAATTCAGGACACTGGCATTTTTTTGGGATTAATTTGGCCAAGGTTGAATACCGTTCTCAAATTCTTTCCTCCCTGTGAGTTTGACTGGGCAACTGCAGGTGGTTTTCTTAAGTAGGTCGATGGGCCCGTGCTCAGTTATCGGTATATGAACTTGGCATATCCTAATGTAGTTTATGGTGTAGCAATACCCATGGGAATAAAAATAAAAGCATTGTGAGAAAAACTAAGTCTTTCAGAGGCTGTTTGTATCAAGATGTCTCTGTGAAAAACTGCAGCTAAAATCCTGCTTGTCTTCATTTTAATTTTATCTAGTTCTTTGGTTTTTTGTTACTTTGGGTAGCTTTTATTTAGCAATTAGTACATACTCTCTTGCCCTCATGAATGTACTGGTTTTTGTGCATACATAGAAATACACAATTTGGCAAATGCTGATCTAATTTGAAAAGTGCAAGTGGGTGCTTGGGCATATAAAACATTTATCTCCTTTTATGACAGCCCTCACCTTCTTGGTGCCTCTTTTTTGGAGTCATTTCAAATTGGCCTGCAGGTAGAAAGCTCTTTCAGGTAAGAAAAAGGTGTGCTTGTCTTCATGTAAGGAGTTAAAAAACCTCACAAGTGCGTATATCATGTTGCATATTGCAGAGAGTGGGCAGGAATTAATTGTTAGTTTGGGTTTTTTTTAGAATAAATGGGGTACTTGCTTTTAGAGTAGAAGTCTGAAACTGCATGTTCTGGAGCTGGGTATTCCGTTTGTCCCTTCACTGGTCTGGTTTCTTCTGTTCATTTGACCTCTCATGGAAAGGCACAGTGACATGATGTTGAAAGGAATGATTCTTTTCAAGGCAGTGCTTTGGTAGCAATATAGGATTGCATATTTAATAATCTAGGCTTTGTTTTTTTTATCTCTGCAGCTCTTTGCAGAATTCTGTCGTCATTTGAAAGATTTTATTTGGATCTCAACTTTCCAGTTATCAAAGACTTAGGTTTGTTTTTTTTTCTGTTTGACAGTTTCTGTAAGTTTTTGGCATTCTGTACTTGGAATCCTTAATTTTTGCTTTAGTCTAGAAGTCTTGCAATCTTGTCTATGGCTTTAACATAGTGGTGTAATATTTATTTTAATTGCCAAGCTCAAAGAATTCTGTTGCATTAATCAGGTTTTGCTACAACAGATAATCCTTTGTGAGGGATCAGTAAATCAATAGTCCATGTGATCTCAAATGAAACAAAGGAATTTAAAAAACTCCAGTGTTTAAGTTTGTTTATTCAAACTTGGGTTCAAATAATTACCCCTAAGAAAAAAAACAACCCACTAAAAAAACAAAAACACAAACCAAAGAATCTTTTATGCAGTGCAGAGATTAAAGGCCAGTAATTGACATTACCTGCTGACTTCTATATTCTCAAAACTTGTAGAGTAAAATAAAAACCAAAAAGTCCCATGAAACTTCCAGTTGTTTACACCAATAAAATTAGTAAACTTAAATAATGTTTGATACATTGATTTTTTTACATGTTAGTTTGCTGCTTGAGACCGATTAGGTATTTTTGCTTTACTCTGCTTACTAGGTAAGCTATTCTTGGCAAGTGTCAAGAGAAAAGATTTCAGTTAATTGCATTAATGCCAAGCTTTCAATAAATAATGCTCAGGTTCGGTCTGTGCAGTTATGTGGAGCAGCTGATGCTGTTCAGAAAAGACTGGAATGAATTCTCGTTAGAGCGTTCTGTTTAAAACCAGAATTTGCGTCAGGGTTTTGACCTTCAGTGAGGTGCTGCCATGGGTGGTTACGTGCAGATGAACTGGGATCAAAACATGGGTTAAGTCTCAAGTTACAAATTCTTATTTTTTGTGAATATATTGAATATTTTTTTTGTAAGGTGCTTTTGCTGGACTACCCAATAAAATCGACTCTTTACCATCTTATCTCCTTTTCTACCATTTCCACGCCCTTCTCCTTCCCTCCCCCCTGCTGTTGACTGCAACTTAGCTAACAGCATCTCGGATCTTATTTTTGATCAAGATTGCAGTTGTGGTGCAGTAACTTATGTAACGCTTCTTCATAACTTACTTTTTCTGCTTATAAAAGCAGCAAAAGGATTTTGAAACAACCCCATCTTTTCTCTTCTTCCCTTTTCCTTCTGTGTAGGAAAATTGATAACCCTTCTCAAAATCCTTAGCTTTAAACTTGTATAAATGTCAATAAAGCCGTTTAGCCTTTTTTTTTTTAAGGTATTTGCCCGTAGAGAATATTAAATGTCTGAAATTTTTATATTGCTGAAAGGAAAGGTGAAGCTTCTCACCAAAACAACACTGATTCTTACTTTAGCTTTAGAAATCTTACTGGAACTTTAGAAAATGAATAGTCAGAATGTTTCTGTAACCACAGCACAAATTTTTGCAATAGATACCTCGCTTAAAAGTACCAGTTGTCATTTATTGGGGGCTAAACATGGCTATGTAAAATAGAATTTTAGTCTTTTTGCCTTCATAATGTTGTGCATATAAAATGTCTCCGAATTTAAAAATATTTCTTACAGAACTACAGGATGTAAAGCTTAAAAAAAACCCCACCTCATTTTTGAAGGAACATGTCTATTCTAGTTGTGATAAATTCTTTCTTCTTAATGGTTATCACCCTCTTGTCAAGCTCAGGGCTTCTACGGGTGTACCAGTTATTAATACCCTGTTCTTTTAACTGTTTTTCCGAATCATAGAATTGTCTGGGTTGGAAGGAGCCTTTCAGGTCATCTAGTCCAACCATCAGCCTAACTCTGATAAAAAACCAAAAGTTTTCTTCCAACCTAGGCAATTCTATGATTTGTATGCACATTAAAAGGCAATAAACTCTGCACACAAATGTCAGTGTGGTAAGACCCCATTTGGGATTTGATTTGGTTTTTCCAAGGGTTTCTTTAGGTTTGGGTTGATCTTTTTTTTTCTGTTTGGTATAATTAGCTATTTACTTAATACTTTTGGGTTGTACTTCTTTGGTTGGGTCAGCAACTTCTCCACAACACCATGGTCCCTAAGAGCATCCTAGGAGCATATGGTGAGCATACAATTAATAACTCATAAGGAAGAATGACTACTGATATTACCTTTCTATTTGTGAATTGGAGCCCTCAGTTTTGTTATTCTAGAGTCTTGCCTTTCCAAAGAGGTGGTGGAGATGCTGGTTGAAAGGGACCACTGGAGGTCAAACTTGAGCTCCAAGCAAGAATTGTCACCATTGCAAGAATGGGTCATCTATAGCTGTTTCTGGCCAACTTCTGAAGTCCTCTAAGGGTGGAGACTCCACATCCTCTGAGTATTTTGCTGTAGTGCTGCTGTGCCCTCCTGGCTAAAAAGGGGTTCCTAATGTCTCACCTGACCCTCCCAGTGCGTAGTTTGGCTGTAGCCCCATGTTATATGGTGTCCTTACTGCGGAGCGTTTGCCATCTGCTGTCAAGTAGTTGCAAGCTACTAGATCACCATAGCTTTCTCTTCACAAGACTAAACAAGCCCAGCTCTCTTCAGCATTTCCCTGAGGTTTTCAAGGCCAGGCTGGATGGGGCTTTGAGCAACCTGGTCCTGGTCTAGTGGGAGGTGTCCCTGCCCATGGCAGGGGAGTTGGAACTTGGTGGTCTTTAAGGTCCCTTCCAACCTGAACAATTCTATGATTGTGAAAGTCAATGTTCTCCTTGAAATTATATGGGATTAGAGTTCTGTTTTCTTTTAATTCTAATGATGTTGAAAAAGTTCATCAAGTGTAAGACTTGGAAAGCAGAAGACTGAAGAATGTCTAGTAATAATGGATTCAAAAAGAGCCTCCAAAACAAAAAAAGTTGTATGTTGCAAGTAGGTGTGTGTTCATGTGTGTACATATCACAGTCAAACAGTCAAACAATGTAACATTTTCCTTTTTTTTTTTTTTTAAAAAAAAAGAAGTTACTTGGATATCATAGATTGTCAGTTGCCTTTTTGCAAATCTACAGTCTGTTTCTGTATAGAAGATATTTAATGTTTTGCTTCCATCTAAGTATTTTAAAATGTGCATTTTTGGAAGAATTTTTCTGCTTGGAGTTTATCCATGTGTGAGGCCGTTGCATCTGAATAATAAGAAGTAGCCTTTGGAGAGAAACCCGGTGAAATCTCATGTAGGAAGGTTCTTTCATTCAACTTCAGTTTTAGAAAGTATGTGAGCAGAAAATAGAATAATTTCTTATTACTCTTGTGAGAAAAAGGAGGGTTTAGCACTCAAAACATCTATCAAGACTGTTTACTGAGTGAGCATTATTTTGCATAAGGTGGGGAAATAGTAGGTCCCAAAGAAGTAAATTTATAGAATTGTTTAAAAGAGATTTATTCAAATGGAATTTCTGATATGCCTGGATGGAAGTCTACTTATTTTTAATGCCTTGACACTTTCTCCTTTAAATCCTAAGATTCTAGGTAGCAAAATTAAATTTTAAAGGTGAGGAGGGAAGGAAAAAATTGAGAACTTGATGATTTGTCAGGGTAGTAGGTCAATAGTGTAGTCTCTGTAGGCAGTTTGTGATGTTACCGTAGGGGAAAGCAAGCAAGGAATTAATTCTGCAAGATATCTCTCTGCTGAGAATACGGAGAACATACTGAGCTTCTGATTTGTGATGCTGTTGCTTTAAAGAAACTTATTAAATCCATGGATTTCAAACTTGGGTTCAGTTCTCTTCTTACAGTAGTCCCATCTTTGTCACATACACAAATATTGCCATGCTTTGGTCTGTCTCAAGCACATGTCAAAGACGTGTCATTGTCAGAGAGACTTTCTGAGTAGGGGTGGAATTTTGCTGAGAGTATCCTCCTAGTTTGAAAACTTTTGATTACTTTTTGTATAATGTTAATGGAATAATTACTTGGTTAATGATTTTAGTGGTAATGTCACCTGCCTTTGGTTTGGCGTTAGTAGTAAAACTTGACCTGCATGAAGAGAACTTCAGCGAACGTGTCAGAAGTGTGGTTTTATGTTTATCTCTGTTCGTGTTAACTGGAAACTTGTGTTAACTTACATCTGGTAATTTAAATATAAAATTAAATATTAAGAAATGGATCTTAATGAAGAGAAAACCATTTCCTTTGCATTTTAATAGAGTAAGTGGGAGAATGTAGCTCTGTGTTACGGAATGTAAGGCATAGCTTTGTTACCTGTTTTCTGGTGTTTGCTGTACGTTGGTTGTGTTCAGAGTTCCTCAGAAATGCAGGACAAACATTGTTCCCTTGCCCCCAGCAGATGACTTGGTATAAAAATTGCTTTTAAATAGTGACAGACAAAACCAATGATTTATAACCTACAAATCATTGTGTTAATATACAAAAGGTTAAATCATTTATGTTGGGTAATAGATGCAACTGGTGTGTAGTGGTTGGGTTTTGGGTGTTGGCTTTGTCAGGTGTTGAGTTTAGGGCATGGAAATAGACCTGAGAGATAAATCCTGTATCACAGAAAGATACGGGGTTGGAAGGGACCTCTGGAGATTATCTAGTCCACGCAGAGCAGGTTGCACAGAAATGTGTCCAGGCGTGTTTGGAATGTCTCCAGAGAAGGAGACTCCACCACCTCTCTGGGCAGCCTCTGCCAGTGCTCTGCCACCCTCAAAGTGAAGGAGTTCCTCCTCGTGTTTAGGTGGAACTTCTTACATTCAAATTTGTGCCTGTTACCTCTTGTCCTGTCACTGGGCACCACTGAAAAAAAGAGTGTCCTCATCCTCTTGACACCCACCGTTTAGGTATTTATAGGCGTTGATCACATCCCTCCTCAGTCTTCTCTTCTCCAGAGAAAAATGTAGAGCGTTCTTCTGTAGAACGTATGTTCCTTTTATTTGATTAAACCGAAGTGAAACTCCAAGGTAGAACAGCATTACAACACATGCTTCTCTTTGAGATTTGAACAAAGAACTTCAAATGTGTTTTATTTTCTGTGGAGTCCACAAATCCACAGATCAGGAACAGGACACCTAACAAAACCAGACAGAAACCCCAATACTTAAACCCAATCTTAGTTTAGTAGAAGTGGTTTTTTTTCTGTTTATTTGTCAAGTATTTTTGTTAAAAATGGAACTTCTTGTATGAAATTCAGTTCCTGGGGTTTTTGGAAATGTGACCTAATGAACATATTGAAGTAGAATTAATCTTACATGGCTCTGGTTTACTTTTGCTTAGGCTTAATGACAAGCAGGTGGCTTTTTTAACTTTTAAGTTCCTTTTTGGTAATCGGAAATGAGGGTCTACCTATATATGTTGATATTTCCAGAAGAGTTTAAAAAACACCCGAGGATATTATTTCTCAAATCTGATAAATACAAGTCAATATTAGTTTTTAAAGTCTCATGTAAGACTCTAAAATGCACTGAAATTCTATGTTGAAATAAGCTTTATGTATATAGGTACCTGTAATGACTTTCATAAGTAAAAATAGTCATCATCTGGAAAAAAACTTCACTGCCCTTTGTTTCAGCTTGATTTTTCCCAATATATGTCAGAAACATACTTATTCTTTTGTAGTTGGTTGTAACCTCAGTTGTCACAGTATTAGTTTACACTTATTCTTTCCCAAAGTATCTTCCTGGCTGTTTCTTCTCTTCAGAAAACTTTCTCATGCTGCCAATAATAATTAAAAA
>JAOQGH010000032.1:59186058-59233887 GCA_025769975.1 Gallinago jamesoni
TTCCATCATACCAGGGCGCTGTGCTGCGGACTGGATCGTGGTGTGATAAAGGAGGGATAATTCAGAGAAAAAAAAAAAAAAGAAACAGCTCTCAAATAAAACAGGAAAAACCCAAACACAAGCTCGCTTGGCTTTATGTAGCCAAGTGTCATAGTTTGTCAGCTTTGAGATGGATCCTATTATGTTGTATTTTTTTATAGTTTTACATGTTGGATTCTTACAATGTGTTCCGGCTTCTAGGTTTTGGAAACTGGTCAAAAAATTGGAGCTTAAATAAAGGGGCTGCATAATTTATAGCAATATTTGGGACAATACTTTTTGAGCTTGCTGGTGTAGTTTTGTAGAGATAAGGTGTCTCTGACGATCTACCACGTATGATGTGGACTGACCACAACCAAAATGGGCTATGTCTGGAGCTTGTGACTTCTCTGGATTTGTGGGGAGAGCCTTGGAGAAAGGGACAAATTCTGAGCATCCTGGCAGTGTTATTAGAAACCTTTTTGTTAAATCTTGTGGAGTGTTTTATTTGCGGTTGCTATTACTCTTAAATCCTGCTAGTGTGTTCCAAAAGTCTTCTAGACCACAACTTTTACTTGAAAGAAGAGTTCAATGTTGTATTTAAAATTCAGCCATGAGTCAGCTTGTTGCAGGTAATGATGTATATAATTTTTCCGCTTGATAGTTGTTAATTGCAACAAGTCATCTAGGACATGGCCTTGTCTTGTGCTTCCTCGTAGAGAAGGCTCAGACCCGAAAAATGGAGCTGGAGTTTTCCGCTCAAGTAATGTAGATATTGTTCCAGTGCATTAATTCCTTTTTTTTTTTTTTCAGTTTACTGCCCACCTCCCGTGGTGCTGACTGAGTTTGGTTGTAACATAGGGCACAGCAACACCACTGGCGCTAAGGTCCATATAGAGAACTGATTCCTGCTCCTTCCTGGGGTGGGGTGGCACAAACGTGCTGATGTTGGTAGGAGGAAGGGAATGGGACAGGGACAGGAACCAACGGCGGAGGCATGAACACTTGGGAATCCTTTTAGCCTTAGTCTTTGGCTTATTCTACTTTAGAGCATATGTGAAATTGCTGCCTTGGCTCTCCTTTGCATCCTTAACATGCTCATGCTGTTGGGGAGCAACTGAGGAAATTTGAAGCTGCACAAGTAGTATTTGGCAACGTGTGGTGTTCAGGAAAATGTAGAGTATTCGGGAACCCTACTGGTTTTATTTTTTTAATGTGACTTCTCAAGATTTGTCTAGAGATGCAGTATTACTACTTTAAACTTGTATTGAAATTGTATCTAACTCTTTGATGGGACCAGCCATGTGTTTGTAGTATGAATTTGATTCCATTAAAAAAGCTAAATCTGAGCTAATTCTCTCTAATATTATACGACTTACTCTGTGTTTTGGAGTTATTGTGTGATTGGACTGAGTTTCCCCCTTTTTTTTACTCGGCGTGATTCCAGTGCCCAAGTATGAGTGTTGGATGTGTGCTAAT
This sequence comes from Gallinago jamesoni, assembly GCA_025769975.1. NCBI lineage: Eukaryota > Metazoa > Chordata > Aves > Charadriiformes > Scolopacidae > Gallinago > Gallinago jamesoni. The sequence goes on from JAOQGH010000032.1 coordinate 59,187,556, forward strand.
TGTGTAGGAACCATCTTCTATTTTATTGACCACTTCAACTAAGGAATATGTGTTATAAAACGACACCATTTGCTGCTGGTTTTATGGACTCAGAAATACATTTATTAAAACAGTGTAAACCAAGCTGTATCTAAGATATGTACAACTATACTGTAAGTATGACTGGGTTGCTTATAATTCACAATAAAAATTGATAATAAAATTGATAATAATTGATAATTGACTATATTTTTTCTATATTTTGAAAACTTTTTTTAAAAGGGCTCTTTAGATCTTATTTGTATCAAATCAGCCAAGGTGAACTGAGACACACCATCGGTAGATTTGTCAGCCCGGTTTATCGCTTGGTGAAATTCATCATGAGGAAAATATTTAGCAGCATATTAGGGAGGAGCAAAACTGCCAGTTGTGGTGTCTGGAGCTGGATGTGAGCGCTGACTGCAGAGCAGTTCGTGTGAGCTTCTGGAAGTGGGATAGTCCTTAACTAGCCAGCTAATAGGCTATTTAAAGAAACGTATTTTGACATCCTTTAAATTACTGATGTGCTGAATGGTGCTAAAAGGAAGTGTTACGTTATGGTGTTATTGATTAAATAAAATGAATCTATGCTCTCAGTGCCTTTATGTTTCTGAAAGTGTAAACATTGTATAGGCGGACAAATGTAATGCTCAGATGCTAGAATCTTAACAGATTGTGTATTGAAAAAAAAAAAAAGCCCACAGAGTGCCTTGATGTTAAATTTCTTTTATTGTGAGTACAGTGTTCTATCTTTTAATTTAGGTTTCAGTTATACTCATTCTGATATGCTCTCTTCAAGTATAAATACATCCTGACAACATGTTGTTACAGGAACTCTGAGGGAACCGATGATGCTACAGATGGTGCTCACAGAGGATTAAATTTGATTCCTTGGTTAGAACAGTTAATAATATACATACTAGGTCAGTTGGTGTAGAAGACTGAAGTAATTCAGTAATGTCAGCAATGTCATGCTTACATGCCTGATTCATGGACATAAGATATGATTATGAATCACATGTGAAAACAAATATATCAGAGGAAAAACTGGTGTGATTAAAAGTATAAATTTAAAGATATATAAAATTTGTATGAAAATAGTTAGTATGACTTCAGTACAACCCCCGAACTTATAATTTTAGCACGTTTCACTTTATTTGTCTGAAAATGTAAGGATTTAGGTCATAAAAGATACTATTTTAATCTTATAAACACATCTGTGAAACTTTTTGTACCTTTTAGTGGACTCTTTGAAAATGAACTAAGGTGATAAAATCCTTTGTAAGTGACCTCCCCTCTTTTTTTTTTCAGTCTAAGAAGTTGTGAAGTACCTTTTCAGCATGAGAAAAGTTTGTACATTTGTAAGTTATCAACCGTACTATCATGGTGGTTGTATTCTGCAGATAACTTTCTTCCAGAAAGGAATATAGTGGCTTGGGTTCTGCTGAGGTCTGGAGCTGTATCTGAATAGAAATTGGTACGCTGAATATTGACTTATACGCTTTCACCAGGAGGCTAAAGATCAGGCTTCCAGATTAATGCACAGCAGAGGTGTAAACAAGGGTAGAATTCTAAGCAAGAAGATGAAATTTAGGAAGTCTGCTTCAGAAAACACACGGATGTATTGTCAGGCATTTGAAGGTCACCTGCAAATTGCCTTTGTGATTTCCTGACCAAATTAAGAAAGTGGCTTAAATGCTGTGTTACTGTTCCTCCTTAAGAGCTGACAAATTCTTGGGCAGATTAAAGTATGTGATGGGGGATGTACTGCATCTTCTCCAGCTTCCTCCTGTTGGAAAAGGGAGAAGGTTGTTAGAACAGCAGTGAAGAACTGGCCAGACCTAAAATATAGCAAAAGTTTAGGTGTGTTATGCATTATTAATCACTGAAGATATATGAATAAACACCTGTAGTTTATTTCGTCAGCTTAATTAACATTCTGTTGACAAATGAACTCAAATAGTAAACTCACAGTTACAACTTCTGAATAGAAGGCAAAAGTCCCGACAGTCCTGTTCATTTTCTCTGGGTTAAGGGAGTGTTTTTATTCCAGGTGAAGTTATAAATTTAGGTCATCATTGAACCTATGTAAATTTGTTTTATTCTTGGAGCTATTCTAATTTTAGATGTTAATAATTACTATAACATTCAAAGAGTACATCATACATTTTTTTAACAGTGTGTTAAATAATCTTCACTACCAAATCAAGACACGTGGATGAAAATTTAACTTGAAACTGTGTTAAATATTTCTCTTCTTGGTCTTGTGGTATTAATAAATGTAAGTGAAGTGAGACAGACTTTCCTGTTGCTGAGAGTAGATATCAGACATCTGCCATCGTAGTTTTTTTAACTGAATGTTCATATATGTGTCTAGGTTTGTATATAAGTGTTGTTAAAGTATAAGCAAGGTTGGAAGTAGGAAAAACTGGAGAATTTTTGATGGTTTGCATAAGATGGATCTCCCAATTTCCTCTCATCCTGCTTTGTTAGGGTTGGCAGGAGTTCCTTTTCTAAATCAGTCTGCTTTGACCATTGTATACAATAATTGTCCAACTTCCTCTTCCCCTCAAACTGTGTCGTTGCTCGGGGAGGGTGTGGGAAGGAGATGGAAAAGCCATGAATCCATCTTCTTGATTTTTGTTTAGTCAGAGCAGAGTTGTAATTTAATAATTAATTTCCTAACACTCTAAATGAAGTGTTTGTACTGATAGTTTGTCTTTTCAGAGTAATCCGTGACATGATTAACGTATTCAACCTCCTTTCTGCAGCTTCCTTTTTAAATAAGCATTGCTGATTTGGGATAGTCACTTTTAATGCGGTTAAATTAAAGCAAAATTAGATTTGACATCAGATTGAATTCTCTAGAGAATTCCTGTCGTTATCTTTTCCTTTGAGTAAACATTTTTATTGCTATGAAGTTCTTAAATAGTTTTCTAAGATAGCGTATGATGTTTCTGACGTCTTTAACAGATGATCCGTTAACAGTGTCTGCTCTTGTGCAGTTTCTTTTGAAGCTTTTTATCTAGGAAAGATTAGAAAAGCTTTAATCAAAACCCGTTCTTAATGTTTGATTTTGTAATGGCACTATTTGACTGAATTTCTGCTTTAAATAACAAACTGATTTCACTCATTTTTTTTCTCTGTATAAAGGAAAATGAAATCTGAGTTCAGAATTCGACAGCTTTTTTGTGGGTGTGGAGAAAGCAGAGATGAGCTAATGGTGATTTAAGGAAAAATCAAAACCTTGCTTGCCTCATCAAGTTTCAAGTTTCCACGCGGGGGAAAAAAATATAATTCATTTGCATAAATTAAAAGGTCCTGGAATAGCAGAATAAATGGACACTTCTCGGTACCGATAAAATCAGGTTTCGATCTCTCATGAGAAGATCACTTGTGTACATATCGAAGGGGTAATGGTTTATTGTAAGGTTGGTTGATATATGATGGGGTTTTTTTTTGACTGAAGGAGTTTTAGTGGATTTTAAAAGAATTATGGCAGCTTTCATGGAGCTGAATTGTTTGTAACTGAATTGTTACCAATCACTAAGAATTGCACATATATTCAGAAACAAGTGCTCCAACATACCAGACTTTGCACTTAAGAGTTTCATCTATGAGTCTCATCTGCTGTTATTGCAGGAGTTTATAAACATAGTTTCAGAAATTACCTGGGTTTTCTCATATGAAGTATTGGGAAAAGCCTATTGTGAAACTTTACATTTTGAAGTTCTCTGGAGACAACAGTATCCTGAATCTCCTTTCCCGTTGCACCCCTTTCCCTGCACTTTCTTCTTCAGGGATCTCATTTAAGTAACAGTGTTGTGATTAGATGATAAGTGTATTCTGCCCTTTTTGTCAAAATTTTGTCTCTTTTTTTTTTTTTAAAAAAAAAATGTTTTTAGTGGAAAGATGTGCTGCAATGATGAACTTTATTTTTTCACTATAATCATTTAAATAAATGTCACAAATGACATTGTCAAGTGAACTGTTATATCCTGCTCAGCCTACTTGCCATATGGAGGAGTTTAATTATTAAGAGTAGGAGTGATTTGCTTTGGGAGCTTTTAATTGAAAGATTAAATGAAGCTCACTCTGAGGCTGTCTCTTCAAGCTTTTGAAGTTTTTAATGACACCTTATGTAAGGATTATAGATAAAAGCAACATGTTTGTTGCCTTTACTGCGAATAGAGGTTTTGAACATCTGGTGAAATTCTTGAAAACACTTGCTTTTCAGTAATTTCAATAACCCCTACTCCACATGACACTTAGATTTGTACCTTGGGCCTTTAAAAGATCATTGTTCTCTTACAGGTGTTTTTTGCCTTGAAAAGAGTCGTATTGAGTTGATGGAGAAACTAATATATTAAAGCAGAATGGAAAACTAAAGCGCAAAAGAAACGTAAGGAAACAGAAATCCTAGTTAGATGAAGATGAAGGGGGTTGGGGGATATTGTGGCCACCTGCTTCGGCTCTGGAAAACGCTAAGAAATCCTACTTCTGTCATCGTGGCTTGCTAAAGCATAGTTATTTTAAGCTGAGAGTATGTGCTTGGGAAGGTGGTAGTTGTGTGTAGTGCTTGCCTTTTCTGTGAGGTTTCCCTTTATCCCAGATGGCTTCTTAGGAATCGTGAAACCAGCAGAACGTGGTACGCTCCTGGTTTCATCAGGAAACGGCAGTTGCAGAAACACCTAAGGCATCCATAGGACTGCCATATGTTAGCATTAAAAAAAAAACCACCACCAAGTGTTTTTCCTTCCTGGTGAAACCTGAACATCATCGTCACAGGCCAAAAAATGTTGTGTAGTAGCCAATCACTCCAAAAAGCTCCCAACCGCTGAGTTGCTCCAAGTGAACTAATGGGGAAATTTTGAAGTAACTTAAATTTTAAATTCAGAGGCGTGTGTCTGGTTCCAGTTAACTCTGAAATCATACAGGGTTTGTGTATCCCTGCATTTTTAAAATGCTCTGGGAGGCGTCAAAAAGACTAAGGGCTGGGGTCCCTCTGTCACAGTCGGAGTTCTTAAGTTTCACAACATTTTAGGGAAAAGAAAATGCAGGACAGATGAAAGACTGCGAGGTGCACGTACCCTTCTTGCTTTGGAACCATTTCTAATAGTGTATTCCTAAAATAAATTTCAAGGGCTTTGCTGACACGAACGTTTGAAAATATGGGTGTAATTAATTTTCCTTACTGGCTTGTGTTGACAGTGTCACTTTGTAAGTTTAGCTCCTGTTGCCTTCAGGAACCGGGATGAAAAAGCCTGAATTCTTAAGTTTAGGGAAATTTCTAATTGAAGCTTTTCTTGTAGTCTCACCTTATTTTGGCCTTATTAAAAAAGAGAAAAGAAAAAAAGAAAAGGAAAGGGGGGAGGGAGTGCTAAGTGTTATTTTGCCCATATCCATAAATGCAATGTTTCCTGGGTATCCAGCTGGATAATTCTGTGCTTGGTTGAGGACTAAACTGCCTCCTCTGAGACTGGTCTGTGCTCGCAGGGCTCGTGAAGACCAGTTTCTCCTCCCATCTGGGAACTTGGAGGACACTTACTGAGCTACTTGAGGCAGGAGGGAGGTTTGCTTCAAAAGCCTCTGCCAAGTTCGAGCCGTAAATTTGACATTTAAGTATTCACTCACAAATTCCCTCCTTACCGTGACCTGAAGTTCTGAAACTTCCTCCCTTCTGACCAGCGTTAAAAACTGGGCTGTAAAATAAACTCCTGCCTGGAGTGACATATGGTGTGCTCGTGTCCCTCTTCTCCACCTCATCTAAACTCTATCTCTTTTGTTTGCGAATTCTTCTGCGCTGTTTGTTAAAGGAAGGGTCGAATTCTAAGTTACCGGGTTCACTTGCTGAGTGAACTCAGCTCTTTCCTGTCTCCATGATGATTTTGGATTAAGTGTCCTTTAAAACAACACAACAGATGAGGACAGAGAAATCGGTCCAGATAGGAAATTCAGTTTGTCCTACAACAGAAGGTTTGGAATCCCAGAATGCCTTCAATAGGATGGATTGAAAGTGAAAAATAAACTATCAGCTAGTGTTATAATTTGTTAGGGATCCTCAAGCCTGTATTTATGATGCTTGTTTTTTATCCTGAGACTTTTCCTCTTGAATTTTTTTTTTAATTAACTGGATGTTTGAGAAGTTTCTAACCATACTTCATCTAGTATTAATTTGAATTGTTTCTGCCATGCAAGTGAGGCAAAATACTGCCTTTTTAGAGTCTTCTGCAGAGCTGCAGATGATTGAATTTCCATCTGCTGTTTTTTGGATTTGATAGGACTTCATAGGTGGAATGCTCTTCACTTATTCGTTAGGTTGTGGCTTTGTCATGTGGTTTTGTTTTGAGATTGTTCTCTGAAGAGGGAGATGACAAGTGTTGTCAGTCTGGGAATGTTAAATTTTTCCATATGTAAGTGCAGTAAAAAAAGGAAATCTGGATTGCGTTCCGAGTGGGTTAATTTTTATTACCGTCGAGATGTGGTCCTACTCCGTGCTTCTCAGTCCCAAAAGGAGCAATTGGAACTCTATCAGCTCTTAAGAGAGAGATCAAGTGTTCCTGGAGCCAGTGCACGGGACATTTTGAAGCACAAGCAGCCTGTTTACTTCTCTCAAGAAGAGCCATAGCTCTTTAAAGTGCCTTCAGGCTTAAATAACCAAAAAAAGGCATATTTAAGATAAATAAGTACTCTGATTAAGAAGCCGATCACCCTCGGTTTTGAGAAAATGTATTCTGAGAAAATATTTATTTATTTATTTATTTGAAAAGCTGGGGTTTCAGCTGAAAAAACAGAGAAACATTTGAGTGGGTGCTTGCAAACTGTGAATAGTATTTATCTCGTGTTTTCTTCTATGTAAGAATAGAACTAATTATAAATTAAAACATGTTGAGTGTGTTTGAGGGGACCTGTTCAGACAATTTGCGTTTTCTTCTAACTTAAATCACAGTATAGATCTAATCTTGCAGTACAAAGATGATTCTTCTGATATGTGGTTGTATTTAAATAGCATCATATTCTTTATTCATGGCTATTGGAATTTAATTATTAGCAGTACTTTGAGGAGATTCATTACTATTGCAAGGGGAGTCGTTCTACACAAAGCCCTCTGTGTTACAGGGATAATGGCCTCAAACCCCTAGTGATAGTAATTTTTTTCAGTGCAAAGCTGTGTAAAAGCCTGTGTATTGTGAACCTGTGTCTAAAGCCTGTGTATTGTACAAATTGAACCTTTCTAATGAAACAAAGACTTACAGATATTTTTTTTAAATATAGAAAATTTACTAAGTTTCATTTTTTCCCAAGAAATATTAGTTGCATCCTAAGGCTGAAAACTTTTTATGGTTGGTCTGGTTTAATGTTTAGTAATCTGTATTTCTGATTTATATGAAGTAGTTCTAAAACCAGCATCTCTCTGTTCTGGAGCAGTGCCAGCGTTCAGGCTTTTTGTGGTTATTTTTTTTGTTTGTTTGTTTGGATTTTTGGGGGGGTGTTTTAATTGATACACAGGCACAGATAACAAGTATCTGTTAACTTCTGTATAATGTAATTGGTGTATAAAGTACATTTACTCTTGTCTAGTTGCAGGCATCAGTCCTGTTAATATGCATCTGAGGTTCCAGCTATGCCACGGTTGCCACCTTTTTACTTCTCCTTTGTAGTCTTATGCAACCTGAGCCTTATCAACATCCATTATCTTTTATTATTTTTAAATTTATTGGAATGGAAATACTAACACGATAAATTTATTTTTCTGTGCAAAGTCTTGATCCTATCTGTTTCAAATGTGCTTCCTTTTCATTACTTGTACAAATTAGCCTGTAATAAATTCTGTAGTAACATGAAAGCTTAATCCTTCGATAGACTAGAAGAAGCAAAAATTAGTTGCATCAATGCAAATGCAAATTGAGTCAGCATAGGAGTAAAGTGGAGAGTACCAGCTTATGGGATAGTTATAGTAGCTATTACAGTGGGAATTCACTATCTTATTAAAACTGAAATTTAAAAAAAAATGATTCCTTTATCCTTCTCCACCTTCTGTTCTTTGATGGTGTTGGGTACATCAGAATTAATAAGATAGCTACCAATTAGTTAATGCCAAGGTCTGTGAAAGACCGGTCTTTAATGATGGTTGATCATCAGGCATTGGAGGATTTTGGAGCATTTGGCATGTACCTTGTAGAAGGGAAGGAACAGAGATAGAACCATCTGACGTGGTGAAAGCAGAGCCATCAGATGCGCACAAATCCTGAGCCTTTCCTAATGAATGCAAATGAAAACGTACTATTTTTGACTGCTCTGTGATGACTGCTGGTTTTGATCAGGCCATAAAGGTCCAAGATACTGCATATTATTATCAGTTGAACTTTTTTTGTGCTGTGCTTTTTTGATTCTTTCTCTCCCGGTCCTCTTTGAATATTTTGCATTCAGTACTATCTACTTTGAATTTGATCGGCAGTGCGGTCGCTGCCCCTTCGTTATCTGCTTATGAAGCTATGACTGCAGGACATGACAATTCTTTTTCTCTTCCTCCACCACTCTGTGTTTCGGAAAGGAGCTTGGAAAAGGCAGTGACTCTGTTTGCTATAGCAGTGATGTATTACTCAGGGTGGATGAGAGATAGAAGAAGAGGTGGAGACAACAGTTACAGGGTGGAAAAACAGAGTCAAGAGTCAAACTATTCCAGCCTATTCTTCGGGCTTCCTTCCTGGATTAAAATAAAAAAAAAGACAGTTGGTTCCCCCAACCCCCTTTACTTTTTTGGTAAGAATTATTTATTATATTACAGCCAAATTTGACACGGATGACCTAGTGGCTCTGTCATTGAAGTACATGGACACATACAGAAATTTAAGCCCTTTCTTGCTTGAGAGCTTTATACTCTAGAGTGACAGTAGCTAATATTTTTTATTTTTTTTTCCCCTCCACTTTAGATCCATGCAGTTCCCTCAGCCCACCGTGCTTTACTGAGGAAGACCGATTCAGCCTAGAAGCTCTCCGCATGATCCATAAGCAAATGGATGATGACAAAGATGGTGGGATTGAAGTAGATGAAAGTGATGAGGTAGGACTAAAAAGCCTTGACTTGTGCATACATGAAGTCTGTCTTTTTGTTTTCTACCTGTTTTATATAGCTGCTCTTTATGTTCCAGCACTTGAGTAGTTGCTGTTTTTCCTAATTCGACCAAATGTGGAAGGAAAGTCGAATTTCTAGAATTGTCTGCAGTGGAATATTATTGTCCATTGCTTTAGATTTTATATGACTATGTATAAAAGCTGTTATTTTTGTGATTAGGGTAAAAGGTAGACAAATGGTGTTGGTTTAGCAATGAGGCAACTAAGAGTTGACCTGATCTGCCACCTGGTATTTTTGTTTCTTTTCTCTAAGCTTTTCTTGTTTAAAGATATCTCTGGGCTTTCCCGTTTACATTAGATCTGTTCCAGGCACGTCATGGTGCAAAACAATCCCTGTTAACAGGCAGCAGTCACGAAAGCTTTCCTAGGTGCTTTTGTTTACACTTTGCAGGCAAGTAATAAGCAGTAGTCGTTCATAGAATCATCTAGGTTGGAAGGGACCTTTCAGATCATCAAGTCCGACCATCAACCTAACATTGCCAAAACCACCATTAAACCATGTCCACATCTACCAGTCTTTAAAAAGCCTCCAGGAATGGTGACTCCACTGCTTCCCTGGGCAGCCTGTTCTGATGTTTCAGACCTGCCTGAAGGTGTGTTTTTTTTGTGATTGTGCTTGAATGACTTTGGTAGGTGGGCTCCTGGTGGTCCCGGCAAAGGACTTGCCCTTGCATTTACTCAGCTTTACCACCAGGATTCTCAAAATTGCTGGGTAGGGAAGGAAGTATCCATGTAGTTTCATTATTCTTGCTGCTGCTCTCTGGCAGTTGTCAGGTGCAGGCTTGAGAAAACAAGGGGAGTGATGGTGTCCCCTCATCTCCTGTCCCTTAAAAATGAGGGTCATGCCGTGTGGTTCTGAAGCCCATTCCAGCTGGAGGTGAGTGGGAGAAGAATCTAGCCCTGATTTCTCTTTTTTTTTTTGGTAATGTCTTGGTGAAAATTGTTACCCCTGAATGAGTTAAATCACGAAATATCATTGTCACATTTAATGTGAGGCTCCTTATTTTTCTGTGTGACCATGTACAAGCACCCTCAACAGTGAGTGATGCTTGGTTGATAAAAATTTTCTGAAGGAACACTGTACAAAGGAGAGAATAATCCAGAATAAAATAATGTACTTTTTGACTTCAGAGGAAAAAAAACCAAACCTGCTCTGTACTGTAGGGAATGTCATGGCTGGAAGTAGTCCAGCTCTCTTATTGCAGAATGTTTGGTTATTGTCGTTCATGTTTGGGACAGGGATAATCCAGTCTGCAAACTGGAACATTAGTAATAGAGCACGAGCTTCCCAAAGAGCTTCTCAGTATGGTGTGATTCTCCTGACTTGTCCTTTATTTGTTATACATGAAAATTAAGGAAGTGAAAAGAAAATACTGAAATATTTATACATGGGAAACTTTTTATTGATATTCAAAAGATCTGTTCTGGTTTCTAGTGGTCCGTCTTTTATACTTGACCTTAAGTTTCTTTCTGTTCCAGAGGAATGTCAAGATAAATCATAGAATGGTTTGGGTTGGAAGGGACCTTAAAGATCATCGAGTTCCAACCCCCCTGCTGTGGGCAGGGACACCTCCCATTAGACCAGGTTGATCAAAGCCCCATCCAGCCTGGCCTTGAGCACTTCCAGGGAAGCAACAGAAGATACTCTTTAAACCTCTTAAAAAGACTGGAATTAGAACAGTTCATGATGGGGTAATGAGTGATGAATTAAACGATATATTCAGGCTACTGACTGTGCATAAAATAAGATGACTGAAATGTAGCCCTTTTTTTCTGCAAGCTCATTTTTAATTATTGAAGAAATATTTAATAAAAAATTCCTCTAAATTAGATTTTTTTATACATGTAGTTTCCATGCAGTGATGAATATGTATTTGCATAGAGTGCTTTCTTCTAAGACATTAAAAGCAAACCTGAAATTAATGAGAAATGCAATTTAATTGCAAGTTCAACCAGTAAGCTGTACGTTCTTGTTGTAGCGTTCTTACTGGATCTTTACCATAATCTTAAAAGATCTGACATTTTAACAACATAGTTATGTACTTGCCTGATTACAGTAGGTCTGAATGTATATTAAATATGTCCTAATACACTATTTTAAAACAAGATTTTTTGTCTGTCACTGTGGGTAATGCTGCTTATTTTGATTAAGAACGACGACTGATTATTAAAAAAAAAAAGTTTATTAGAAGTAATGCTCACAGGAAATACAGGGATTTTACATAAAACCAGGTAATGGATTTCTTATTCCACACCACATGAGTTTTGCTTGCAGGATTCCCAGTTGAGCAGTATATTGAGTACTTTAATTAGATAGTCATTGGCTTTTTAATTGGCAGGAAAAATGTGACAAAGTACAATAACCTTCTGCTGTTTCACCAGCACTAAAACAATGTTACAAATTATAAGTATATATTTACACCAAGGAAGGAAGTTCTTGTAAATATGTTATTTTGAGAGGGGAAGGTAACAAGAGCTAAAGATGTTGAACTATTTGTTTGAACTATTTTAATTTGCTAATCCAGTTGAGAACTCCCAACAGTTGATTCCAGACAGTTCGTCTGCACAATATTATTTTTCCTAATGTTCCTCACACCCTGTTTTATCTTGTAGTTTGTTTTTCCTTTGTAAAACTAAGTCTCTGCAGAAAATCATTCTGCAGAGAGAGAATTTTTCTCGGATATAAGAAAATTTGAAATTTTATAAGAAACTTTATTTCTTCAAAAATTGTCTGATGCTTGGAAGCTTTTTGGATCTTTGTGCAGTGGAAAGAAGCTTGTATTTGACCTTGATGAAATTGATGTGGGGAAACTTGATCTAAATTTTTAGCACGGGATTTATTAGTCATTAAAACACATGCGGGATTTGTTGAAGTCTTCTGAGGAAGAATGAGGGACTATAGTTTGAGCAGGGACTGGTTAGATATTTTTTTTCTGATTCTTTGGTCTTAGAATAAATGGTATAATTTAGGAGATTTATAAAGATGAAAAATGTGAATTTTAAAATTTAATAGAATATGCTTTTCTAGTTATTATATAATACTTGGAAATAAGAGCTTTTGTCATAGCTGCTCATGTGTTTAATTTTTTTATATTTTTTTAGTTCAGGAGTCACATAAATTTCTAATACTTGCCCTGATTTTTAATATAGAATTATGTACTTCAAGAAACATAACTTTAAGAAAAATGGTTTAGATACTAAATTTTTGTTGAACTTTAGAGGATGCTTTACTGTGCATCCTATTTTACTGATTCCTGTAAAATAGGCTACCCCAGTGTGAAACCAGAGCATATGGTACAGCAGAGAAGAGAAAAAAAGGAAGGATGTGGAAAAAGTCTACACTTACTGTTAGACAAGTCTAATACAAATTTCTCTATCAAATCTAGCTCCTGCTATTGTGAATTTATTATTAAGATTGTGATGGTTTAAACAGGTTTCAAGAGGTAGACTGTGAAAGGGTAAGTGAAAGGGAGAATGTATTGCTAATTGAGGTTTTAGTCATGTGTTGTGGGAGGTTTTTCTGCCTCAGGAAGCATCTGTTGCACCATGTGTACATGATTTGTTTTAATGATGAGGACACACAAGCAGAAAGACAGACTTATCATATGCTCCCTATTTACATAGGTTTTTCCTGTTTCCGGAGAACCTCTAGATGTAGATCCTACATCCAGCCACTTCCTCAAGGAATCTCTCTGTGGAAATAGAATAAGTTGATGTTTTTCCAGTGTTAATATCTTACCGTGTGTCTCGTGGCTAATGCCACAAATTCCCAGCTTTGCGTGGGATCTTTGGATAGATCACTTCATATCTTGATATGTTGCTGGAGGGTTTGTTTTTTTATGAGTGCACTTGCATAATTACTTAACAAAAACCCCCAACCTAACAAACCCCACACAAGAACACACCAAAAAAAAAAAAAAAGACAAAAACCACTGTGAGGAGAGGAAGAGAAGTATTGAAACCAGGAAATGCTGCACAGTCAAAGAAGTTGGAACCTCAGGGGTGATACGCAGTAGTGCCTGGCTTAAAATGTTGTCTGGAGGCAAGAATCAAAAAGAACACAGCTTTATTGGCCTAAAACAGGGAGGAGCATTAGGAATAGCAATGGTAATAGAGCATTTTGGCTATAATAAGTTTGACAGGACAGACTATTTGACAGCCCAAGGTCTTCCTATGAAGTGACTATTTCAGAAGGGATGGGCCCTGTGAAGCTGTTGTTTGAGGGCTTAAAGGTCATATTTGCATCCAAGATGCAAATGATCCAAGAGGGGTGGAACAAACATAATGTTTCAGGAGATTATACTGTGGTTTTTTGAGAGGAGATAAAGAGGTGGAATCTAAAAAAATAAAAAATAGCCAAAGGGAAACTCCAGAAGGAAATAAAAATGGAGAAGATACAGAGCCCCAGTGTAAACAACTCTGTTAATAAATAATTTATAGGGCTGGAGTGAGTTCAGTGTGTGTAACTTGTGATTAAAGGTTTTATGATAAAGGAGAACCAGTTCATGTACATATTACTTATTTTTATGATGTAATTAATTTGCTAGTCATATTGGTTTTTTATGCTCCCTTTCTTCTAGCAATTAAAATTGCATCTGCAATCTGCATAAAATTGTATATGCATCTATACCCACAATTTATTTTACAAGCATGCTAAATTAAAACATTATGCGTTACATTACTGTTTTAGGAGAATCTGGATAAAATTTACCATGTAACTTTGCAACATGAAATTATTTTCTGAATTACTGCTGAAATAGAGCTGGCCGTTCTAGTTGTGTGAAGGTGAGTTGGTGAACTAAGCGTGGATACCTTTGTTCTTTAATTCCTTAAGAGATGTAAAAAAAAAAAAAAAAGATTTACTAGGACCAGAGGCCTATTAGTTTCCATAATTTGTTCTGGGCAGTAGTGAGTACTAAACACTACGTTAAAAATTTGAAAAAAATGGCGAAGAAATTGGCAAACATGGAAGAAATTCCATGATGGGAAATCCTGAAGAACTAGTTGCACATAATAAGGGGCAGTGTGGTGCTCCCTTATTAAGTCTGTGTATTTTGGATATTAGGAGTGTCAAGTGTGAGGTGAAAAAACACTTTCAGAATTTAAGATTAAACTCAGGATGACTTTTAAGTGAAAAGCCCTTCTGTATTGTTAAACAAAAGCAAATTGTCTGGGAGGGAGAAGATTTTGGGGGAGGGAAGTACAGTAATGTATGCAGCAGATGTTAAACAATAATTGATGACACTTCAAAAGCTTGATATCCCTTTATTTAGTGCATCTTGGGACCTTGTTAAACTTCAGAAGCCCACCCCAGGTGTTGTAACTCCAGAGGGGAGAGGTTCTGCTGCAGGCCAAGCTCTTGCTTCGTTTTGTTGCCTGCAAATATACATTCAGCAAGATGTTAAATGCCCTTTAAAGTTCTCTTAGTATTCTGGTGTCTTCCTTATAATTTGTATAATAAAGGTTCTTAAACTGCTGTTCATAGTTTAAACTTTGTGTCAGATGCATAGGCAGAAATTCTGCATGGTAGGGAAGAGAGGGGCAGAGGGGAACCTGACGTACTTCAGTAAAGGCAAGTGTAAGGTGCTGCACCTGGGGAGAAATAACCCCCTACACCAGTACAGGTTGGGGGCTGACCTGCTGGAGAGCAGCTCTGAGGAGAAAGACCTAAGAGTCTTGGTAGACAATAGGATGACCATGAGCTGACAATGTGCCCTTGGGGCCAAGAAGACCTATGGCATCCTGGGGGGCATCAGGAAGACTGTGACCAGCAGGTTGAGAGAGGTCATCCTCCCCCTCTACTCTGCCCTGGTGAGGCCCCATCGGGAGCACTGTGTCCAGTTCTGGGCTCCCCAGTTCCAGAAGGACAGGGAACTGCTGGAGAGGGTATGGCAGAGGGCTACAAAGATGGTGGGGGGCCTGGAGCATCTCTGATGAGGAAAGGCTGAGGGCCTTGGGTCTTTTTAGTCTGGAGAAGACTGAGGGGGGATCTGATCAGTGCTTATAAATACTTCAAGGGTGGGTGTCAGGAGGATGGGGCCAGTCTTCTCTCAGGAAAAGAGGACAAGAGGAAACGGGCACAAACTGGAACATAAGAAGTTCCATCTCAACATGAGGAGGAACTTCTTTGCTGTGAGGGTGGCAGAGCCCTGGCAGAGGCTGCCCAGAGAGGTGGTGGAGTCTCCTTCTCTGGAGACATTCAAAACCCGCCTGGACACGTTTCTGTGCAACCTGCTTTGGATGGGCCTGCTTTGGCTCAGGGGATTGGACTAGATGATCTCCAGAGGTCCCTTCCAACCCCATGTGTGATTCTGTGAAACAGCTGCTGTGGTGGCTCAGAAACTAAAAGCACTATAACTGTTCTTCATGACACTGGGATGGCTCCTGAGTGTGTTTTACATCTCGCTGTGCAAGAACATTGATCTTTCCAACCCATATTTTGAGCTTCCTGACCAGCGTACAAACTTCTTCCCCCAAAACTATTGGGATCCTTTGATTCCCTTAGGGTGTCATAGAACTTTAAGGTCCCTTCCAACCCAAATGATTCTATGATTCTATGATCTGCTCATAGAGAATTTGAATTTTATCTTTCAACTAATAATATATTTGCCCCCAGGCGGAGTGTCTTTTTTTACCCCCTGAAGCTTAAGGGACTCCGAGCGTGTCTGCACCCTCTGTTTTTCTCAGAGCAGGGTAGGTGGGAGCCAGGTCTTGATAGAAAACATAATTATGGCCGTGTTAATCTGGGGCTGTGCCTGTGTGCAGGAATGGTGTAGGGGAGGCAGCGGGTGTTATCGTGGGTACGGTTGCATAGAAACCTCTTCCAACGTGATTTGGATCAGACCTGCCTCATGCCTTGCCTGCCTGGAGCTACTTAAGCTAATATGTAGCTGTCTGCACCTCTTTATGGAGCCCTGCAGGCATTTAGTCCTGCTGCAGTGAAGTGCCCCCTTGGAAACTCTAACTTTGAAGAGATTGCAAAGTTTGCTTTGCTGTAGAATAGCTGTGATTTTTGTTTTGAGCTGCAATAATCTTTATTTTTCCCAATAGGATTTATAGATTACTACTTGGTAACACTTTCACAGCTACACCCCACGTTTTTCTAGTAATGCTTCCATTATGCTTTTACATTTATACATTTATCATGCTTTTACACTTATACATTTTCTTCTTTTATTGTGTAACATATTTAGAAGCCATTTCCATAGGTTAGCCAGGTGTGAATCCCAGTGCCTTTTAAAAGCACGCTTCCCATCATAACTTAGTCTGGTAGTGGGACACAGCAATAAGGAGATGGTAGAGAACGTCCCAAAAGGCTGTGACCAGCAGTATCTAAAGGTAGAATTAAAGCAAAACTGAAGCTGTAACTTCTGGCAGGTTTTCTTTGGAAGGATTTAAACTGAAGGAAATAACACTGTTTAAGGAAGAGACGCTCAAGGAAGACAGCAGTACTTAGGCAGGAGATGTTGCTAATTGCTCTTAAAGTAAACTTGTCAGTTAGAGGGTCTATTTTAAGTTGGTGAAACTGGAAATCATAAACTTGAGTCTTTACCCAGAACAAAATATAAACAGAGCATGAGAGTACTTCCTTCTGCAGTTACTGCGTGTCCTTAATTTTACTTTTCCACTGGTGTTTGCAAAAGTATGCAATTGTTCATCTGCTCCTCAAGGAGCAAGCATTGCTTGCAACATCCAGCTTCCATATTTTAATGAGTATTGACTTTTTGTTGCATGTGGCTTTAGTTTCTAAGTGTTCTCTCCGTGTCCAACCGGTATTGCATTTGGGTGCCTCTTTTCTTCCCTTTTGGAAGGGTCAGGTGTTTTTTTGGTGGTTTTTGCTTCAGTTTTTGTTACAAGTTGACTGGATTTTGATGCATGCCATGGTACTAAAAGCTTTCTTTAGAGAAAGGAAGGTTGTGGCAAACGTGACTTTGTAGCTGTTTCCCAGGGCTCCCCAAGCCCTGTCCCTTCTAGAGAGGAGGAGAGAGTTTCCTCTCCATCTATGACACTGCTGACCCTTGGGCTTTGGGATGGGATTCTTTGTAGAGGCACAGTTGTTATGGTACTTTTGGGATCAAACCTTCAGTTTTGAGTCTAGGTGTGGTGGTTTTTTTTACTCTCTACTTGTTTTTGAAGTAACTACTTCGAATGATATTTTTGTTTCACACAGTTTTTACGTAACTTATCTGCTGCTTTCTTGGTCTCAACTTTGTAGTCTTAAAAAACTTTCTCTCTCTTGAGTAATTATGTTGGCTAAGATAATCCTTAGATATTTTTTTGTTAGGGCTTATTCTGTTAACCTCCCTATTTAGAGTTATTTTTCTAACCTTTTCTTTGTATACTTAATGGCCAGGGCAACAGAAGAGAGATCAGCTGCCCTGACAAGGAACAGAAATATCCTCTTTTTACCAGAGTTGTTTGGTTTTTATGACTTTCTTCAATTTAGGACACAATTCCCTTTCTTAAAGGAGAACTGCCATATGAGGCCAGTTTTAAAACAAAGATATTTTAAACAAAAAAAAAGATGTTTTGATGTCATATCCCTTCATTAGTAAACGTAGTCATTCTTTGAGATGTGATGGCCCCTTTCTAGCTATAATTTTATTGTTGTGATCATCCAGTGTCAGAGAACCTCGCTGAGGAACTCACCCTGGTAATTCTCACAGGATCTGGGGGCAATATGGATGGATTCAACAGAAGGGGCTCTTTTCTTGAAGAAATTCTCAAAAATGCATAATCTCTCCTTTTGAGAAGTAACTGCGTACCGATTACTAAAGGCAAACTCCTTCCGAGTTTGTTGACAGTCCCTTTTGAAAAAGGGACTTGGTCAAAACCCCTGAAGAGTGTCTCTCAGCGTAAACCAGATCAGCGTCCTCTTCTCCCGGGAAATCTTGTGCTTCCCACTTGGATTTTTTTTTTTCCTATATTTCTGATGAAATTTGAAATGGGGCTTTTCATATTTTTTCCCCTCCAGTGGTCAGCGTGTCCGGTTGTGTTCCAGCGCTGCGTGGAGAACGTGAATTCACGGCTTAACTCTTGCGCCCTCTGCGGGCTCCATAGCGGAACGACAGCAAATGCTGCGGGTTTTCCATAAGCTGCTGTTTGTGCTGCTTCTCTGGGTGCCACGGTAACCTCTGTGTCCATCCCATTTTGAAAATCAGAATGCTTTCTGGTAGTACCTTAGAGTGCTTTGGGGTGAGAGGTAACACCTCGAAGATTTTTCTGTTTCTCAGCTGGCATCTTCTTTCTCATCTTTATTCTTAACCCTTTATGTAGTATCGTTAGGAACAATTCAGATTTTCCATGACAGCACCTTTAACTGTTCAAACCTTCTCATCCTAAAGTATTCTACAACGTTTCCTGACTATTCACAGTAAAGATAGAAGGAAGTTTATTTCTTTCGAGCAAAACCCATCTGAGGTATGAGGTTTAGCTGAGGAGATGCAAAAATGTGCTGAAACATTTGCATTCATCATATATTCCATTCTGTTCCTCTTCAGAAGCTTCATCAGCCTACAGTGTTTGGTTGTTAAAAAAAATATATTCTGTTTAAAATATTTTAAAACAAATATCCACACCTGACACTTGGAATCTCCCAGGGCAGTTCATGGCCAGTCCCTGGAAAGCTGAAAAGGGAGTGTTAAGCTGTACCTTTACCCCCATATGAAGGGAAATATTACAAGTCCCTCTCTGTAAATACTACATGTTTCTTTTCGGTGCATTTTTCACACCCAAAAGACCTGTTGGGGATGGTAGTTGTGTAGGTACTTGGAGTCTGAAGGCAAAATGTGGGGTGGGCAAACAACAGTCCCTTCCCGCTGCTCCAGCTGTGAGAGTGTAGTTAAATCTGGAAAGGCTTGGAGACATTAGTGGATAAGTTGATTCTTTTTGTTTTTCTTATTATTTAACTTCTTTTCAGTTTACCCTTTGATAAACACGGGGTAAGAATGAATAAGAAAATTCACATTTGATTGCATGTTCTCTGTGAGCTGTGGAAATTGCCAGCTTCATGGTCCTTGTGGCCAATTGTGCCAGTTTGGCAAGTGCTTGATAGACTTGGGTTACGGAATAGGCAAGAGAGATTAAGCAGCAGATATTTTTAAACTTGGATATAGTTGCAGCAATTAGTCCTTTTCTGTGCTTATTCTACCCTCTTACAGTTGCTGGGCCATGGTTTTTTAGAAGTTCTGTAATTGCCTCTGCCTCAACAGGCTGCTATTTTCAACTGTTCTTGGATTTTTCATCCATTTATCAAGTTTATATAAATCTGTATTTATGTCTTTCTTCTATGCACAGGGAAGAGTAGTCAAAATTGCCGTTTGTATGGCCTAAATGGAACTATTTTAGGTATCAAAAGGCTTTAGAAAACTAATGTCTGACAACCAAAAAAGTTGTGAAGTGGTAGATAAATGAGAGAGGGGTTATTGCATCCAATCTGTATTTGGAACCGAAAGATGTGTGTGGTTTTGTGATTAGTTTAGGGAAGGCAACTAGTATTTTATCCCAAGTCTGGCAGTTAGAGGAGATAATTGAACGCCTTCCCATACTTTTAGACTCCCTTACTACATAGTAACAATGAATTTTTTAATAAGGGGAAATTGATAAGTGTTAGCTTTTCCTTGCATATTGCTGCTATCATACACTGTCTCTATTAAGAGTTAATATTATGGTTTAACATGGACTACTTTCCAGTCTCTCCTGCAGTTTCCTGAATGACATAATCTCTAGATTTGTTATAAATCAGGTGTATGCGGGAAGCCTGGCAAATAAAATTATTGCCAGGACTAAGTTTTAAGAAGGTGGGATCTTCTGCAGTGCATTGCTAGGTTGGCCTTCGTCCTCACCTCTGCTTGAAGTGGCGATTACATATGACCAGAAACATAAAAAGCTGGTTTTTGAGTTAGTTGTTGTGACTATCTATAGCTGGTTTTGCTTGAGCAGCTTATTTTTGCGGAACTGAAGCAAGCGAGCAATCTGCTGTGGGAGGTTACTTAGCTCTTGGGTTGGTTTTCTGGTGCTAATATTAAGGTCTCCACCCACAGAGACTGCTCGTGCTGTGCTTTGAGGGACTGATACCTATGGAAGGTTTCCACTACTAAAGGGAGATGGTTTGCCAACCAGTATTCCAGCTTTTCTAGCCCCGTGTGAAATAAAAATAACATGGGGTTTGCAGTTCCATGCTTTTATTTTTCTCTTGTGTGTATTTGGAGAACCTGTTGGTAGTGACTTGTGAAACAGTGAAACGACACTGCTATATGTGATGTGATTGCAGGATCTTCCTTTTATATCATGTTTACTAAAAGGCGAAGCGTGGTATTTTGACATAAGCTTCCTATATTTGGCATAGGCTTTGGATATTAGGAAAAATTTCTACACTGAAAGGGTGCCCATTGGAATGGGCTGCCCAGGGAAGCAGTTGAGGCACCATTCCTGGAGGTGTTCAAAAGATGGGTTGACACAGTGCTTAGTGACATGGTTTAGTGATGGTTTTTATCAGGGTTAGGTTGATGGTTGGACGATATGATCTTAAAGGTCCCTTCCAATCCAGACAATTTAATGATTCTATGAATTACTGGGAATGAAACAACTTTGTGTAATGCTCTGTACTTGCAGTGTAACCACTCAGGAATGATAAGGAAGAAGAAAATTGGCCATAAGATGCCTTCTGTTGTTTCTTTTGGAGCAGAAGTCAGATTTTTCTTCTCTTATCAGAAGACTTTAGTAATACTTAATCAACACCTTTCTTTCATCCCTGAAGCGGTTGCATTTAACTGGTATAGCAGGATTCAGGTATTACTCATCCACAAAGGGACTGGCACAGTTTGAAATTTTACCTGGTCTTATCTTCAAGTAGGTGAAGTTGGTTAAATGTCTTCAGAATAGAGAAGCACACAGTATGACTTGAGTGGTGCGTTCTTGTAATCACTGTAAATCTAAGGCACACTAATAATGTTGTTAAACCAGTATAGTAGCAACTGTCCCGTCAATCGTTCTAGGATTTAATCGGATCCTCTCAGAGTGTTTAAGTTGCTTTCTTACTCTTTGATGTAATCAACTTCCATGAGTTGTGTGCTGCTTGCACGAGGAGGAGATAGTAAAGATTCTCCTCTGCCTGGCTTCCTTTTCTTTGTATTTAGAAATGGTTATTTTAGCATTTAAGATGATGGTTTTTTCTTTTCTTCAGTTTCTACGGGAAGATATGCAGTATAAGGATGCCTCTAATAAGCATAGTCACCTGCACAGAGAAGACAAACATATCACCATAGAGGATCTGTGGAAGCGCTGGAAAACATCTGAAGGTAGGTAAAGAAGAATAGCTAAAAATAACGTTGGTTAATGAAATGGACATTATTCAACAATTTTTCCACAGGACGTTTAAAGTAGTAAATGGAAGACCTCTTAAAGCATCTTTATGAGTCTGTTTTGGTACCATTACTTACAGATAGGCATATGTAAAGCTGACTAAAAACTCATTCAGTCCAGCTAGTGTTAATTACCTCTTGAGGTGCTGGGTGTATTAGTGTATCAGCGTGATGAGTTGTAATTTATGAAGGTGACTGTTGCAAGTGTGGAATTCCAGATGAGCATGTTTTTAATTTAGTAAGCCCCAAGGGCTGCTGTCAAGCTGTTTTTAAACATTTATTATACACTGTATTAAGTGGAAAGTCCAATGTGCTTCTACTTTGGTGTAAATTTTCTTTGGGCTACAAGAGGTAGAATTCGTAGTCCAAAGCATTTTGGAAAATCTTTTTAAGCTTGGGATACAGGAAAATGGACTGACAGTCCAGCATCACCATCCCTCCCCTGCTTTGTTTTGAATGAAATAAGCAAGATGAGCCAAATATTCCAAATATCAAGACATGTAATGAGCAGTACAGTGTTCAAATATGTTCTAGGATGTACTGATTAAAAAAGAAATCTCAGGAGGTTCCAGAATGTTGGAATTGTTAGGAGAAAAATACTTAACTTTCTTTTCCTCGCACCATTCAGAAGGTGTTGTGCTAATGGTGAACATCGGTGACATCTAAAAGTTGGTATTACTCAAACCGCTGAAAGTAGGAATAGAATAGGAATGAAGCTAGCAACATGCCATTGGTTCATTCTGCTAGCATAGGAAGTCAGTCTGAGGTAATACATTGGTTAAATCTTTGCTTTGTAGGAATTAAATATCTATGTTTTAACCAGTGATGTTTAGCCTCATCTCTTCAAATATTCTGTAAATAATTATTCACTAAAGATCTTGTTCAATGAAAACAACTGCAACTAAATTATCAGAGAAAGTTATCTCCCTGAAGTTGTTCAGCTAACTTATGAGTATGTCTTGAAAAACTTGAGGCTGTAGTTATACCAGAAGTATCTAATTTGTCTGTTGTGTCTATCTTTGTTCCGGTTTTCTTGAAGGTAGTGAGCAATATGAGTACGACTTGAAAGTTTATAGGGCCAGTTTAATGTAATTTGACAGCATTAAACAAGAAGGTAGAAGGGAGTGTAAATGACTGTATCAGAAATTTGAAACTTTAAGTAGTCTGAGGTATCTGTGTGAGAACCACAAGCTCCAAGTAGCGGCCTAGATAGTGCCCCTTAGTGCTGATGGAGAGAGGTCTTCTGGATCCATCCCTGCGTAGTTTATGCTGAGTGGAATTGCCCATTCCTTCCCACAAAGCTTGCTTTGTGTGGATGTTTGTCTTAAAGTATTTGTCAAATAGCTTAAAGTTGCTTTCTGTTTAAGATATGGGTGACGTGAGACAGATAAGATTTGAGGGAAGAAAGTGAAAACGTTGTTTATAGTATAGTTAAGTGCCTCATTGCCGTTTGGTGCCTCCTGTTAGCATTAGGAAAAACAAAGGTTATTTTTAAGTAATTGCTTGAGAAGGTTTCTTGTACAGCAAACAGAACCCAGAGGTCTGCCTCCATTCAAAGCTGTAACACTTTCCTAATAAAATTTTAAAAAGAGCTTCAGAATATTGCTTTTTAATATTTCTGGTGGTGGACGGGCTTCTGGTGTCCCCACCTGGTGCGGAATCCTTAAGGCATGACCTGTGCTGGTGGAAATTAAATGAATTTCAAGGCTGCTGTAGTTTTTACCCGTGTGGAAGGAATCATATCATAGCTTAAATCAGCATCTGGGTTGCCACACAGTTTCAGTGAGTCCTTTAGGACAAAACAAGACTGTCACACTGTTACTTATGTTTTCTGTGACCATCTAAATGTTTCAGGCTCATAATCTAGTTCTGCAGAGAACTCTGTTTAGAGGCATGGCTAGGAACTAGCACAGCTGTTTAAAGCATAGAAAACACTGCTTTCTGAAAGTCCTTTGACTTCTATTATTGTGTTTATCTGCTTTTTGACTATAAATGCCAGTATATGCTGGTGTTTCCTTTGACTATCTCCTTTTCTTTTTAATAAGCAGTATTTATACATTTGCAGAACCTTTCAGCCATTCTAAAGTATCAAGCTCAGTATTTATTGCTGAGTTAAAATCAAAGGTGCATCTTGAGTATTTTTTTTTTCTATAAGGGCATTTAAGAGGTGGTAGGTGTGAGCGCAGCAAAGGTGACACATGAACATTTATTTTGATGCCTGAATACCAGTCTTCATACAATTATCTTTGCAAGTTCTATGTCTTGAGGGTGTCTGCCTTCCTTTCCCCCCCTCTTACTCCTTCAATGGGTGAAGATCATATGAATTTGCTGTCTGAAGAGAGATGTGTAGGTATTTAGTCTCAATAATAAGGGAGTCTGTAAAATCAGCACACTGTCTTGTGTGTGTGTTTTTCATTTCTTTAACTCTTTTTCCTTCTCTGTGGAAAGTAGGAGACCTAAGGTCTGGTACCTTATTTAATAGAGGGAAAAAGATTTTTAAAAATTAGCTTTATTTTTATATGTGTGATCACCTGTTGTGTTCTGGGGGTAGTGTTGCACAAGTGTTTTTGCACAAGGGACTAAGCTGCATTCCACAAAGGTGTTACGGTTGCCTTGCACTTTCTTAATTGCTTGCTGTCTCAGGTTTTAAATATCAGGAGATTGGAAATGAGTGCAAGCAGGGCTTGGTGAGGCTGAGTTCCAGCAATATTATTGCATGTAATATAGCTGTTTTGGGCATATTTGAGATTTAAGTGTTTTCTTGTTAAATTTTCTCTGTATTTCAGTATTTTCTTTGTCTCATCTCTGCTTCCAGTTTGTGATTAGTAGGCGTGAACAAACCTCTGTGCAGAATCTTAGGAAAACAAGTTCTTAAGCCATCATCCTCAAAAAGATCTTGGTACATCGCCTTAAATGGCTGCACCACCTGCTGACACGCATTTAGATCTTCAGGGGTAGCAAGGACAAAAGGACTGAGGCTGAGATCAGTTTAAGTAGATAAAAATCACGAGACACCATCCTGATTTAAACTAAGGAAACCACTAAATTACTCTGTGGAATTTTTAATAAAGACGTGTTTCTATTGGTTCCGTGCTCGCCTAAGCTTCCTCTGAGAAGCATATAATGAAAAAGGCAAAATGCCAAAACCACCTTGGTGAACATTAATTTGAACTTTTCTGCAATTATATTTGGCTAAATGCTCTTGCTCACTGAAACCTGCTTTCCTGCCGCTTGTCTTCTCCATTTTGCTACTGATTTTTACGAAAATTAAAGGTAATTAAACTGACTTTTTCTTCCAGTTCATAACTGGACTCAAGAGGACACGCTTCAGTGGCTGTCAGAATTTGTTGAACTACCCCAATATGAAAAGAATTTTAGAGACAGCAATGTCAATGGAACAACGCTTCCCAGGTGAAGGTTTCTTCTGGATGAGTTTCAGATAATTCCCCATGGGTTGCTGCTTTGGTCTGTATGTGGGAACAGCTACGTGAACCTAAAATCTAACAAGATGTGGTCAAATGCAAGAAGAGAGAAGTGTTCTTGCAGTTTTGAAGAGTTAGCTCCTTTTTAATTTTTTTTTTGCCAAAATATTTCAAAATATAACTGCTTCTTGCCACTCCTTTTTTCTTAGTGGGATTTTTTTATTTTGTTTGCTGTTGAAGCTTTTATCCAGGACAATATAATTCTCTATGGTAGTGAACTTTCTTTTGAACAACTTCCAATCTATTGTATGGGTGTACATCAAAAACTATCTGCAGAACCCCTTTTCTTTAGCATAGCTACTAAATTTTAGTATTGCATGCATTTCAGAGAGTTGCTGTAGAAATCTGCAAATATACCATTACCTTTAGCTGTGCCAAATGGATTTATTTTATGATTGTTCCAGAAATAAAAAATAGGGAAATTATTTTATGTTCTTCTTTGCCACATGCTGATACGCTTTTTTTAATAGCACTACTGTCATTGTATTATATCTCTCACTCCAGTCGCATAACTATAATCTATATAACTGTGGGAAATGCTATTAATGTATTTCTTTCCATAAACTGGTTTTGAATATAGCTTGTGGAATAAGCAATGCTTTGTTTTATCATTAACAGGATAGCAGTAAATGAACATGCTTTCATGATCTCTCACTTGAAAATAATTGACCGGAGCCATAGACAGAAGCTTCAGCTTAAAGCCTTGGATGTTGTTTTATTTGGGCCTCTCACACGTTAGTAATTTTTTGGAGTTGTTTTGGTTTTTTTCTTATCTCTTATTTGTAAGAATTCAACAGAAAATACTTTTAGTGACATCTGATACTGTAGATTGCACAAGTTTATCTGTTTTGTGGGTGCACTGATGGATTGTTTGGCATGCCTTGTGGAACTGGGCAGTGAATTTCAAAATGTGACCGAGATGCTGGAATTGGAACAAAGGTCCACTTCAGTGTGGAAGATTACATAGAAACTTAAGTGTAACCCCACTTGATAGATGGATGTTGGCTTTTGTGTCATAACAAGTGTCCTCTAAGAGTTTTTGACTGATACAGACTATGTACTATAAAAGTTTAGTAAGCTTTTCTCTATCTCATATGTGTTTTAATATAGACTAAGTAGATTGTATTAGAGCAGAGTTGCTTATGTTGTGTGGAAAATGCTCTGGAATCCATTTGAAAGGTTGGAGGGTAATTATTGGAGATGGTTAGAGATAAATAAGCTTGGAATTCTGTTTAGTGTCAGATTCGGTCACATTTTACTCTTGTTGTCTTGTTTAGTATGTTGTTGTCTGTAACAATGATCTAGTTAATGATGGTGTTATTCTCTGCACAGGTCCCCCTCACAACTGGATGAAGGATTTCATATTAACGGTTTCTATAGTTATTGGGTTTGGAGGCTGCTGGTTTGCATATACCCAGAACAGAACCTCAAGAGAACATATCACAAAAATGATGAAGGACTTGGAAAGTCTCCAAACAGCAGAACAAAGTCTTCTTGACTTGCAGGAAAGGTATAAAAACTAAAAAAAAAAAAAGTTACTTTTTCGTGTTTGAGGTTAAATACCAATACAGATTATTTACAGTCATAAATTATTTGCGTTAAGCAAGATGCCTTTGGATTTTGTTCATTTTCCTTCTGCATGGAAATTGTGATTTTGATGACAATGGTGGGTTTTTTGGGGTGGAGATTGCTCCTGGATATTTTAGCTGGCAATATGAACCTGGGGATGAAGGTAGAGGAGAGAGGTTCAGTCTTTTTTTACCTACAGATTTAGAAGCATGCACTGTTATTTTCATATAACTACAGTTTACTTTGGGATCCTTGCATACATGGAAGTGAGAACATTTGCCCTGTTTTTGAGCTCTTAAGACTGAAACAGACCTATTACTTTCTATTCCTTATTTAGCAGTGTGAGAGTTGATAGTCTTCTTTGGTGCACCTCTAACTCAATGGTCTATAAAGACTTGTATTTTGATCTTATTCAATGAAGGCTCACCTAAAAGTTTACGTATTTTGTCTGAGGTGGACATCACATTGTGCGATGTAATTGCTGCTGATTCATGAAGCTTGCAGTGTTTGTTACCACAGAATGGTTGAGGTTGGATTGGAAGGGACTTCTGGAGGTCATCTGGTGCAGCCCCACCTGCTCAAGCAGGATCATCTGGAACAGGTTGCCCAGGACCGTGCCCAGGCGGCTTCTGAATATGTCCGAGAATGGAGATTCTACCACCTCCCTGGGCAACCTAGACCAGTGCTCAGTCACCCTTAAGGTGAAAAAGAGTTTCCTGGTGTTCAGACAGAACCTCTTATGGTTTGGTTTGTGCCCGTTGGCTCTTACCCTGTTGCTGGGCACGCTTTTTCCCCCTGGGGACTGCAACTTTTAACAGATGTGCTGTATGTTTTCTCATATTTCTTGTTCAATTGTGAAGGCTTGAGAAGGCACAAGAAGAGAATAGAAACGTTGCTGTGGAAAAGCAAAACCTGGAGCGCAAAATGATGGATGAGATCAATGATGCGAAACGGGAGGCTCATCGCCTGAGGGAGTTGAGGGAGGGAGCAGAATGTGAGCTCAGCAGGCTCAAATATGCAGAGGAAGAGCTAGTACAGGTATCTCCAAACTGTTCATAATTTTAGTGTTGACTTTAAATTCGTCCTGGTTTTATTAGATCCTTAGAAGTGTTGACAACAGCATTTCTCTAATGCTAGACTTGAATGGAAAAATTGTAAGAGCACTTAATGATGGTCTGTCAATCATGCCATTATCTCGTAAAATAGTCCTGAAACTCTAAAGAGACATGCACTTCGTATATTAACTTATCATAGTGTTGTTGGATTTGTGAAACAAAATATATACAAAAGCTTTTTTTCTATCTTGTTATCAGATGAGAGATAGAGGCTTTGTCTCACTCTTCTGAGTAGCAATAGATTAAATTTCTTGTACTAAATTAAAAATGCTGTCTTGCAAAAAAAATTTAAGCTTCAAGTTGGGGACTATATATTATAGAAAAAAACAATCTGAGTATAATATAGTATATAGAAATTCATACGCTGTGTTTTATAAATGCCTGATCTGCCTTCCCTGACAGCAGTTGGCACGCACCAGAGCTCTGTAAAGCTGAGTATGTTGCTGTGGGGTATAAAGGTGCTTGTATTTCACTTTCTTCTGTTGCCAGTTCCAGTGATACTCTTGGTGACACTTTTATTTCTTTTTCGATTGCTAGGTTCGCATGGCTTTAAAAAAGGCTGAGAAGGAGTTTGAGCTGAGAAGCAATTGGTCTGTTCCTGAGGCTTTGCAGAAGTGGCTTCAGTTAACACATGAAGTTGAAGTACAGTATTACAATATCAAAAGACAACATGCAGAAATGCAATTAGCAATTGCCAAAGATGAGGTACCAACTCTAGCTACTTAAAGACTTTTCTAATCTGTTGAAATTTGGAAGTTTGGAAGTTTTTTTTCCTCCTCTGAGTTGTTGTTTGCTACCTGTTGATATTGCTAGCATTTTGCCATCTCTGTTAAGCATATAACTCCGAGTTTTATGTGTTTCGTTTTGTCTTTCTTTTTAGGCAGAAAAGATAAAAAAGAAAAGAAGTACTGTATTTGGAACATTACATGTTGCACACAGCTCCTCCCTGGATGAAGTGGACCATAAAATCCTTGAAGCAAAGTAAGAGCATTACCAGGACTCATATTTTTTTTTTTTTGTGATTATTTATTCCTGGAAGAATGGATTTACTTCTTTTTTTGAGACTTATGGAGTGTAGTGTCTTGGTGGTTTTTTCCACTTTTAAGTAAAACCATTTAAAAGATACTAAAGTGTGAATATTTGGATAATCCTAGTGGATCTCCTGGTCTGCTGGAATGACTGCACTTCTGTTGTGTTGCTCTATCATAAAGAGCAGTGTATGTAACTTTAATGTGTGTTTTTCTCCAGGAAAGCTCTCTCTGAGTTGACGACATGTTTGCGAGAGCGGCTTTATCGATGGCAACAGATTGAGAAGATTTGTGGCTTTCAAATAGCGCACAATTCTGGGCTACCAAGCTTGACCTCCTCTCTCTACTCTGATCACAGCTGGGTAGTTATGCCTCGAGTTTCCATTCCTCCTTACCCAATTGCAGGGGGAGTCGATGACTTAGATGAAGATACTCCTCCAATAGTTTCACAGTTTCATGGTAAGTGGCAAGCTCAGTAAAAAGAAAAGTTCTGGTGGTGTGGGATTTTAAAATCAGGTGGGAGAAGGGTGCTGAAATCAAACAGGATTTGGATCAAAGTCAAAAGGACCATTTGTCTAGCATTTCAGATGCATTTTTTGTGACTTGCATAAACTGAAATCTGGGTTTTGCAATAAAGATAACACGAAGAAAAAGCCTTTATTCTGTTTCAGTGGAGAAGTGGGGCATAAATCAGCTAAGGTTTTGAACATCTGCTTGGTCATGCTTGGATTGTGACTTAAGACAAAAGATTATAATGAGTAATGCTGTATTTGTGGTAGCACACTTATCCTTTCAAATGGAAGGGATGGAGTTAGTCTAGAGTCCCTTGAGTTACTAGGAAGCTCACACCCTTTGAGATGCTGTGTAGCTTTTCAAGCATTCTTCAGTGGCTGGAACAAAACCCTGTTGTTTTCCAAGGGAAGATTTCAGGCAGAATGTTTGTATTTTTGATACAGCGGGTTGTTTGAGCGTGAGGCAGAGAGGCCAAGTACTGGAGGGAGGGAGGGAGAGAGGGAAATCCAGCTTTGGTTAAACTATGATCAAAAGATATACACTGGGGATTCAGACCACCCTCGTATCTTGAGTCATTGCGTCAATACAAGAGCCTGTTTCGTGGAAGTTGTGATTAACTGGACTCTAGAGGCAAATCAAAAAGATGAGCTCCCATGTAGCTATTCAAACAAGCAATATCAAGCTGAGGAGTAAGTAGGGAAGAAAACTTTTTCTTCCAGGGCTGGGATTCTCAGGAGAAATTAGAACTGTACTATAAACTGGCATGAGGAGAATGGTCACCACGTTGCTGCCTGCATTTAGCGTGCCTTGAGCACATGTTTTTCTTGTGAATGTACCAACCTTTTTTTCTACAGGTCGCACCGAAAAGGCTATTAATCCCCTCGAGAATCTATGTAGTGCAAGTTCTGATCATTTTAAAGAATAGTGTCTCTCTAGTCATCTTCCCTGTGAAGGCTTTGATTTAAAACTTAGCAACAAATTTCTTTGGTATCCTAGTGAAATATTAATGCCTAGAGCTAAACTTCCAAGTTGGTAAGGACAAACCTGTGGTGTGATTTTAAAATGAAGAGCTCCATTTATTATCTTGACTTGTCAGGTGGTCTAAGAGGACAAAACACTTAGATATTTGTATCAGACTTCAGACTTGTGATTCATTTTTTTCCCCCAGTCACTCTTATCATTCAGGTCTTGCTCAGAAGTGAAGCCAAAGGGCAAAGTGCAGTTGGCTCAGAGGAACCAACGATTAGAAGACTGTAGAGTCTGTAAGAGCACAGTTAGTGCTAAATGATCTGTTATTGAAACCAGTTCAGGAGTCAAATTATTGTATGTTAGTTTAGCAACTGCTAAATCATTCCCTTCATTTAGACAATGACAACAAATGCACAGGAGGAAGGAGAGAAGCCAAATGACTTATCTCATGAAGCAAAATGCAGTGCGTGGACAGGTCAGTTTTCAGTCTCTGGACCTAATGGAACTGTCTGGGCTGGTTTGTTGTCCCAGCATCCTTTGGTATCTTGAGATCAATAAAATTTGGAGACTGTCAGCCAGGCTTCTCTGTGCTACAGCAATTGGGATGATAGGCTAAAATAGTGTGAATTAATAGATCTATTTAATCAGTATTGAGCTGAAGAACAAAAGGGGATAAAGAAATAGATGCACGAGCTTGGGACAAAGTCATACAGTGAGGTGACAGTGAAACTTCTGCTTTTCCACTGACTGATTTAGGATTCAGCTGATTCCTTGATTTAGTGAAATTCTATATGTTAAACTATCATAGCTGAGTCCTTCATAATCCTCTGTGTATATATACCTAGAAGGAACCAAAATGCTTGTAAATTCTCCCAAAATTTACTGATGGTGCAGTCTTGTTCTTTTTTACACCAGTGAGTAGGATGGCATCATATTGACCTGGACACATAGCACAACTTTCCTAAAGGGGTTCTTACTCTCTTATCTCAGTTCACATTTGCTTTTTAAGGAATATTTTTGTAATGACACAAGCTTATTTTTGAGCTGCCAAAACACCTACTTTTCCAGGTCAGTGGGGAGTTCATTGCAAGGAAAATCATAAGTTGGAGTTACATGGCAACTCTCGTGTTGGGACTTGTAAATTTTTCTCTCCTGTTCAGCTTGGCAGGAAACAAAGTCTTAAGTGTTGGTGAAGGTGCAGCTACTTGCTGTTTTGTGAAGGCTGTGATTTTCTGCACTGAAAGCAGAATGGCAACTCAGCCTTTTCTGAGATTCCAGGAAGCTAAACTAATTTACCCGATGCTAAACTGACATCTCAAAAAATACAATGCATTTTGTATTGTATGTATGTCTGTGTGTCAGGCTGGACATCCTTGTCTACAAAATAATTGATGATATTTTTTTTTTTTTTTACTGTGCTGTGTTTGGTAAATATTTTGAACATCTGTAAGGGTTTGGTCTGTCTTATCTAAGCAGTGATATGTTCTGTGGGACAGTTTGAGGAGCAGTATGAGAAATCTAGGGGCTCATAACAGCTGTCCTGAAACCAGGTCTGTAGACTTATTTCCTTGGAGTTATTGCTGCCTGATCATCTTTTTAGGGAGGAAATGGATTAGGAACATTTTAGTTTGTCACTTCCCGTTAAATACTTTTCTGGTCAAGTCTTGTGTTGCTGTCTCCACCCATTATTAGTACTTTTGTTTCCAGAAATTCGTAGTTATCCTGCCAAAAGAAAGTGTTATCAAATCGGAAATTCTTGAGCTTAAAATGAAGTTGAATTATATATTTTATATCATGTTATATAAATGAAATTGGTCTTCCATGTCTAACGTAACTTTGAACTAATGCAGTGTATTTCAGTTGGCTGTTAGATATTACCTACATTGCAAAACTCTTACGTATTCTATAAAGCTCCAAATCACCACACAAGTAAAATACAGGATATTGTGTAACATGCTAATTTCAGCACTCCTATTTTTAGCTTATAAAGGGTTGGGAATTTCAGTCCAAACTTTCTCTTTGTTCTCAAGAGAGCGTAGTGAGCCAGAGCTTTGGTGCACATGGTCAGAATAATATTTGGCAGGCATGAAACTGTGGAACTTGCATCTCAGTGAGCTGTTTCATCTAACTGTAGTGTCATAGAATCATAGAATGGTTAGAGTTGGAAGGGACCTTAGTGATCATCAAGTTCCAACCCCCCTGCCATGGGCATGGACACCTCCCACCAGACCAGTTTGCTCAAAGCCCCATCCAGCCTGGCCTTGAACCCCTCCAGGGATGGGGCAGCCACAGCTTCTCTGAGCAATCTTGGGCCAGAGTCTCACCACCCTCACAGGAAAAAATTTCTTCCTAATATCTCATCTAAATCTCCCCTCTTAGAGTTTAAAACCATTACCCCTCATCCTGTGGCTCCCCTCCCTGATCAAGAGTCCCTCCCCATCTCTTCTGTAGCCCCCTTTAGGGACTGGATAAGGTACATCTATAAGGTAATGCCCTCTGAACAGTTGAGCAATATCCAAAGTTGTTTAAGAATCAGCGTGGCTGCAGCAGATACCTGCTATGGAGTCTTCAGAGTAGATACTGTTAACATCAACGTCACTTGGAAGGTTTTGGTTTTGCTTTTTTCTTTTGCCTCAGGGTCCATTGTAAAACCTCCCAGCACGTTGGCCAGAAGCAGCAGCTTGTGCCGATCGCGACGCAATGTCGTGCCGTCGTCTCCGCAGTCTCAGCACGCTTTGCACTCCCCCGACCCCGACATCCTTTCTGTGTCGAGCTGCCCTGCTCTTTATCGAACTGAAGAGGAGGAGGAAGCCATTTACTTCTCTGCTGATAAGCAATGGTACGGAGATTAGCAAACAGCACTTTGGAACTCTGCTAGGATTATTGGAGACTAACAGTTTAGAATTAGCGGTTTGAACCGAGCCGAAAGTTAACGTAATCTGTAGGATAATATAAATAATTATAGTCCACGTGGAACAGAGCGAGTTCTTGTCTGGTTTGTGTATGTAAATAGCTAGCATGTCGTATACAGTTAAGTAATGTTACAATCCAGGGTGCACTGAACTAACCCTGATTCTCCATTACAATATGTTACTGGCTTTTACATCTGAAACTAGGATCAAAAGCAGTGTCAGCTACTGGGCGAAGAGAAGATGGATGGTAACACAATTCTTACAGCATGTTGAGCGTGTACCTACTCTTGTTACATGGCCTCATAGGAAAAGGTTAAATTCCTTTTGGAAGGAGCAAATGAGCTTGTTGAAAGGTAGGGACACTTGTCCTGAAGAAACTTTTTGTATATGATAGGCTTAATTCTCCTTCTTTCATTTCATAACTTTTCTGACTTCACGTGCCAAGAAAGATAGTTGTTGTTCTTTGAAGTGAGATGCAAATGACTGATTCTGGGCAGATGCTGCTGCCCACAAAACCAAGATTGCACAAACTAATTATCTTAAGTTTAGATAATAAAATGATGTAATGTAACTTGCAAGTTAAAATGTTTAACTAATGTTTTTTTGTTAATTAACTACTAAGGAAAAGTGTGGGTGGTGCTTTTAGAATAATGTTAATGATTCTAAATTAATTTCCTTTTTAACGGCATGAAAGGAATAGTAGTTTCATGATGTTTTTCTCCTCTCTTTGCTCTCACTCAGGGAAGTACAGGAAACAGGTTCGGAATGTGACTCCTTAAATTCATCCATTGGAAGGAAGCAGTCTCCTCCAGCGAGCCTTGAGATGTACCAGACGCTTTCTCCTCAGAAAGTATCCCCAGAAGAATTCTCACTGGAGGAATCATCTACAGGAGACTCCTCTTCTCTAACTGCAGATATTTCTAGGGGCTCTCCTGACTGTGTAGGCATGGCAGAAACTAAGAGCATGATCTTTAGTCCTGCGAGCAAAGTTTATAACGGAATCCTGGAGAAGTCTTGCAGCATGAACCAGCTTTCCACTGGGATCCCAGTCCCCAAGCCTCGGCACACCTCCTGTTCTTCAGCCGGCAGCGATAGTAAACCCAGCCCCGAAGCTGCCTCTGTCCCTAGGATAAGTAGCATCCCACAGGACCTCTACCAAAATGGTGAAAAAAACAAAAAGCCATCGAAAATCAAAAGCCTCTTTAAGAAGAAGAGTAAGTGAGGTGGGCAGAAGAAGCCTAGAGTGATGTTATAAGAACTCTATTTTTTAAATCTTTAGGAATGTAATTCCATTGGAGCATTTGCGAATGGATGCCCTAATGGAATGCTCTGTAGGTCAACTATATTTAACTGACTGTACTGTCAAAGGCCATGCCAGCTGTCAATGAGAGATCATTAAAAAGTTCAGACAGTTTACATTCATTTCTGCCTATTTATTTCTTTTTTTTTAGTTTGTCTTTAGTGTTTTGATTTTTTTTTTAATTTAGCTTTGGGGTTCGTGGTTTTTTTGTTGTTGTTTGTTCATAAACCATTTTTAAGCCACTTTGGACTTCTAAGCTTTAATGGACTAGTAAGCCCTCCTGGGCTTCCCAAAGTTTCTTGTTTACCAGAGCATCTTCCTATCTTTCCGTAGAGCTAGGACATTTATCTACTGGACTTTAAGAAAAATAAAAGAAGTAGAACTAAATTGAATTGCACTACTGTTTTACGGACTGGAAAAGTCTCTCTCTGCAAGTGAAACTGAAAGACTTGTATTTGACTGAGAAGATGAATCTTTTCACTTTTAGATCTTTTGGGGTTTTTATGTAGAACTTAGGATTTCTAATTGACTTGATTTCTGGAAATGGAAATGCCATGCTTTTATTATGGGAAGCTTTGTTAGATGCATTTATTATTAGAATGGTTCAAGTCCTGCTGTAAAGATCATGTTTTTCCCAGGACATTCACTGTGATTTTATTTCACTGCAGGCTGTATGACATAAAAAAAAAAAATAACAAGAGAAGAGGCTCTTGATTCCTTATGCAAGTGATGGATATGAAACTTGACTGAGGACTGAAAATATTCACCCTCTTAAAATAAGGAGGGGGGATAGTAGCTTTTGTTTACAGACTGACAGACAATGGACACTGGGTTTGTGAAAGTTTGTACTGTGGTAAAGATAATAAATTGGAAACATTATTGTGCTTGGGAATGTTCCAATTTTAGCTGATGCTTGTTTCAGACGTGTTTCAGAGATCCTGTTCATTGAAACCTGTTGTAGGCTACATTGCTTATGCTTACTGCTCTGTATAAGTTATATTTTTGGGATTAGCTCTTAATGTCTTAATGTCCTCCTTTTGTAAGATTTCATACACTTTATTTTTGTATAGTTTGAAGATCTAGCTGTTCAGACATGTCTGAAGTAAATGGTATAATTTTATAATGCATACTGTTATACTAACTCATAATTTTAGATATAAAGATAGATCTAAAGGTGAGACTCGACACGCTTCAGTTAAAAGCAGTTTTTATGTTAAGCTTTTACAGGGAGAGGCGAAATTACTGCAAGGTAATAAGGAAGCCTTCTTAGGGCAACAGCTAGTTGTTTGAAAACATCTTTTTTTTATTTATTTATTTTTAAACAGTTGGAGACAACAAATGTACTGCTTGAGCAACAGTGCCTTTTACTCAGTTTGTCTGCAAACTTTAATACTGAGCAGGGGTTTCTTTTGAGGTACATTCCAAAGAAATACTTCTTGCTCTAGTGAACGCAAGCAATTTTACCCAGTGATGATAAATGGTTTCAGCTCTTCCATCGGGGTGTTGGGGTTGCCTCAGTAACAGGTACCACTGCCAGGGACCTGTGATTAGGGGCCTCGCTCCTCGCCAGCGTGTACACGCTGTACTGTATGAAAGAATTAATTCACTGACTGCCTAAATCCTCTTTTTCTAGTAAGAAGCCTTCAAAACCTGTAGTTAATTAAAATCAAGTGATACATGATTGTGTTTTTTTTTTTTTTTTCTCCTAGCGCTTTCTATTTAGGTTCCACTGCACTGATGTGTTAGTTTTGTCCTCAACAAGTGGTGGTGATATGAACAGAAGCATTTACTGTGGGTAGAGAAATGGTTAGAGGAGAAGGGTTAGAAAATGGGATGGAGACCTTCCATGTGCAAGTACCTTAAAAATCCTGGTACAGCAGGGCTCCAGAGTTCTCCTGTCTAACAAAAAGATTGTTTGTATGTCATCTGTACAGAAAAGCGTAGGAGGAATCAACCATGCGGTAAAGTTTGAAAAATTGTAAAGAGAAAAATTGGTGGAATAGAAAATAATGAGAATATGATATTTTTCCAATATTCTCTGAATCGTCTGATTGGACAGCTATAGTTGCAAAAAAAAAAAAGTCATCACAAGGTAAAACTGCTGTCTTTAAACAAAGATGGTACGCTCTGTATGTAGTAGACAAAAAAAACCTGTAGCAATGCAAAAAGACTTGTGCCAGAGAAGGACCTCAGTGCTGGGCCTTTGGAGTTGTAGTTAAAAGCCTGATGAAGTACTTGAACATGTACAAAGGGGAAAAAAAAATACATCAAAGTAGGGAACTTACTTTTGACTCCCAAACAGCACGGAGAAGACTAGTACCAGAAAAACGTTGAATTTCGATGTCTGCACTTGAGAAGGCTGTAGCAATAGTTTAAAGTAAAATCTGGATCTGGATATAGTAGATCTTGCAGTGTGAGATTTGAGGAACCAAAGAAGATGAAGCTGCATTTTGATGTGTGTGAAAATATATATTGATAGACGTTTGATATATTTACACCTGGGGGGGGAAATAAATGTGGTACTGAGGAGTAGGAGGACAGCACTTCTTAATCCGACATCCAAGTCAGGCCCACTCTAATACTGAGAAGCCAAACCAGACAAATCCAGTTTTCTGTAGTGAGTATAACTAAAAACTGAAGTAGAGGTGTTAGACTATTCATTGCCTGTTGAGTTTAAATGTTAAGTTTTTTTTTTTTAAAAAATACAAAATTTGACTGTCTTCCAGCAAAAAACATCGTGGCGGTGTACAAACAAATCTGATGATGTTATCATAGGGATTTTTGGCTTCAAATGGCAAACCAAAAATGACTGCTCTCAATGCTTAGTTTATCACCAGCTGTCCTGCAACTTTATAGCTGCTACTTAATTAATGTTATAGAACTGAAAGCTTCAGTTAAGGTGACCAGAAGTGGCGAGCATAGTATATTGGAGTTGGGTTTTTTTTATTATTTTAATAGACCACTTGCTCATCTTGCCACCTGAATTTGTCCAGTAAGTGACTTGCATTGCTCCTGCTATATACTGTATATATGTATATTTATACAGGATACGTATCAATGATCTTTAAGGTCCCTTCCAACTCAAACAATTCTATGATTCTGTGTATACTGTAGAAATGCTCTTCTTCAAACTGTTAGCTTCCTTTTGCTAAGGTGTATTGAGAGAACTGACTCCGACGTAGATCCTTGCTGGCAAATGTCTTAACCTTGAAGTGCCTGGTGGTTGGTTGTCAACATCTCATGTGCTTTAAAAGGTCCTCCTTTTTTTTTTTTTTTTCCCCTTGTTTTTTTAGTCAATTGATACAAAATCATTTAACGTCATCATCCTTTAATGGCTGAGGACTTCTGAAGCTCTGAGCTCAGAATGGGTGTGATCAGAGTAAAATTATTTTTTTTTGGAGCTTTGGTAGCTAAAATCCACGTTCTGTTTTAAATTCTTCAGTATTTTTCAGAAGATAATAAT
Source organism: Gallinago jamesoni (assembly GCA_025769975.1). Lineage (NCBI taxonomy): Eukaryota > Metazoa > Chordata > Aves > Charadriiformes > Scolopacidae > Gallinago > Gallinago jamesoni. Next base: position 59,225,422 of record JAOQGH010000032.1, read on the forward strand.
CTTTGCTTTCTTAAATATTTTGTCCCTTGCCCCCTTGTTGGGACAGCAGCCCCTTTGTGGAAACTGCCTGAAAGGCTTCTCCCTGAAGAGGTTACTGTTTCGTCTTTCTCCTGTAAAAGTGTGGAGTTCTATAAATAGAAGAAGAAAAAAAAAACCCACCCCAATTCTTCCAAAACTGAACAAACCCATTTCTTTCTACAATTCTTACTAAAAATATGTGACACTTCTTTCCTAATAGTGTAAAAACTTTAGGAAAGGCATTTCTGGTTGCCACGGGGAATGCTTTTTACCATTTTACGGTAGGCTTTGAGATCAAAACAATTGATGATGATTTTTTTTTTTTTTTCCCCCTGCTTGATGATAGAATTTCAAATTGCTCACTGGCAGTTCCAGGCACACATCAGCTTTCCTTTCCTCGCTTCACTGGTACCTGGGGAGCAGATTACCCTCCGCTTTCTGGTGGGCAGTTTGCTGAAAGAGAAGATTCTTCATCCCATAGTGAAGGTAATAACGTTATAGTAAGAATCTAGTTCCTCACTTGGAAGCCTTGAAGGTGGTTAAGCAAAGGACACTCACCTTAAGTTTTCTTATGATATTTATGGATGCCAGCTTGAGTTTGGCATTAACTTACAGCTGGCTGAAAGTCTAGAAAGGTAAAATTAATTAGAAATTGAAGCTTTTAATATTTTGCCCCCCAATATATAGGAAAACAGCACACACAGGAAAAAAGATGATCTCTAATTGGCATTTCTCTTACCACCAGTTTGTAGAGCTTCAGGAGAGTTTCATTCCATTTCCCAGATACATTGCTGGAGAGGGATTACTACCGTAAATTTATAATGTATGCAAAGAAGCATTTATGTTTCATTTCCTTACAAACAGAGGGGAAGAATGTAAATAAACTGAATGCTTAACTTGAAAAAAATTTTTTAAAAAAAGTCAAATCTAGAATTATTTGTTCTTGGACCTCTTTACTATTTGCTTATGGCCTTGTACGATATGTTAAGTCGAATGAGTGTGGGTTTCTAATCTGTTCAGTTGCATCGACTGAAGTGTCGGTGTCATGGTTTAAATTCTGCTTTCTCAGAGCTGCTCCAGGTCTTTCAATCCTGGATGTTTTATCTTTGTTGAGTAACGGTTTAGCCCGCTGAGGCCATCGGATTCTAAGTGCTGGTAAACTTCTCTACTAGTGGCTTAAACACAGATGTTGGTAGAACTAATCCCTCCCCAAAATACAAAAGGCTTTTGCCAGTCATTTGGCTACCTGGCAGCAGGTCAACGTTCAGGTGACCTTTCTTTGAGGCTTCACTAGTGTCTTACATATTTTCAACACAGTTTTTCCCTTCCAGAGATGGTGCTGACTGGAAACCCTGCTCAGTGCTGGAACAGAACACACCGATTTATACAAATTAACCTTTTAAAAGTCCCAATTTGCTCTTGCCTCTGACATTACCTATGCAGGATGGCAGTACTTACGAGTCTGCTTCAGAAATAAAATAGGTTATGTTTTTGGTTTTTTTTTTTAATCCTCTAAAGCTTTGAACCCCAAGTTTTCCAAATGGTGTGTCTGTGTGTGTTCTGTGCGTTCAGTGCTTCTCTGAAATGGAGAGTTGGGAAGATTGGTCTCTGCATAGATGTTCAGGAAAGCAAATTTGGGCAGGGTGAGAAGAAAATACTCTTGCTGGTTGCAGAGGATGCAGAGTTCAGAGGTATTTCATCTGCTGTTAAGTCAGAAGACTAAGGAATGCTTACAATTTATATTGCTGGAGATGAGAGGGGCATTCAGTCTCAAAGCTTTTAGAGCAGTAACTTTTTATCCAAGGAAAACTTTTATTCTTTACTGTGCAGGGCCTTGCCTTCATATTTCTACTGCATTTTTGACCCAGCAGCATTAAATTTGGTAGTTACAGCACTAACTTGTGTGTGATTGCCAGAGCAGTTTCAAAGAACAATTTCACTAATGTGTCTTAAAGTCAATTTTGGTATAATGTGTGCTAAAAGACATCTGAATGATGACTTTCTCCTCTGCATTCCTTCTATTTTAATTCAGCTCAGTTCTTTGTGATCCCTCTCCTGTTACAAACGAAAATCCAGGTACTGATAGGTGACTCATGTTCATGTTTAGAATACACTATTTTTTGTTCAACTGAGAAATACTAACAGATAAGTGCTAGATACTTGCATTTTAAAACCTGGATCATGGTTGGATATTGTTGCAAAACCACTGCTGTACTTCAGTTGAACGAGGTACAGCATCCACCGGTGCAATTTGTGTACGAGTGGTAAAGTTGTCCTTCTAAAATTCTTCTTAGTTTGTTTTTGATTTGTATCTTAGCTTGATGCTGCACAACTATTTTCAGACTCAAATTCATTTAAAATCAAGGTCGGTATGTCCAGCCCTACCAAAAGTCAGTCTTCAAGCATCAGCCATCAGTCCATTCTCACCGAAATGAATTAAAATCCTGAATATTTGTACTAGCTAATGAGGCTGTTGGGTGGTAGAAAGGGTTCCTGGAAGTTTTGGGGTGGAAGGCAGAGAACTTCTGGAGTGAATGGGGTCACCCCAGTTCTCTACCAGCTTTTCAGATCCATCTCCCACTAAGACCGAGTCTCCCCAGGGGAACGTAGATGTACTTACTGCTTGGAACTTTTGTGGTTAATTATATTTGGCTATCTAATTCTAATAACTTGCATGTGCGCTGTGCTTGCTCGCTTTTCAATAGCTGACAAAAGCTGTAGGAGATCTTGGGGGTTTAAAAAAAAAGTAAATTGCTGTTTTTGAAAGAAAAAAAGAAAAGACTGGCAAGAGAAATCTGTCAGGCTGCGAACCGACTGGAAACAACAAAGATCCTAGTTTTTTGTCTACAAGAATTGTTTAAATAGTTCTTAATGAAATGAATTTGGTGGCATGTGTATTTTCACATTGCTCTCCTCCAAGCAACAAAAACAATTAAAATACGTTTCAGCAAGGCTATTTGGGAGATGCCTTGCCCTGGTTTTGTTTTTAATTTAAATAACATCGAGTTGTAGTGAGTGTTCAGCATATTAATACCTGACTTAAAAGATTAGCAGCGTTTGGATGGCTTGCCTTGTTTTGTTTAATTACAGCTTTATAAAAGTGTAGTACATATTTGCATAGAGCCTGTCGTTGGATGGAAGGATGTTCCAATGACACAGCAAGAAGAGGACCAAGACAAGTAAATACGTGCACAATTCAAACCTTAACTTAAGATGCTCTCCTGTCCTGGGAAGAGATGCCCTTCTCGCAGATCCTGCTCTTCCTCTGTTTGCTCTCGGCTTCTGTTTGTTTTCATTAGTTGAACTAAAATAAGAAACAAAGCCCTCAGACTGACTGGTTTCTGTCTCTCTAATACAAACGCGCCCTGTACTTGCTTTTAACCTCATCGACTGCATGTTGTTGGTGCTGTACACAAATGCAGCTGGAGTATTTCTTTGGTGTTGTACAGCATGATGCATTTCATTCCCCTTTCTGGTTTACCTCCCATTAGCTATATATCGCTTTACAACTGGAAAAAAAACCACAAACTGAGTTTTTGGGAATGGAGTCTGTTTTGCATATAAAAATTTTCTTTTCTTTTTCTTTTTTTCCTGTGAGTCTTATGAGAAATGTCCTGCTTGGAGAGTCTCAGACAGTATTTTCCTGTGTTTATTCATGTTACTTTGCTTTATTTTATAAGTGGATATTGATTTCTGATGTGTTGTTACACTTAATGTTGAATAAATCTGACTTCCGTTTTGAAAAGTGAAACTGTGTTAGTGAAAATGTTATGTGATGTTAATTCATCTTAGCCTGTTTCCAGAATATATAAACTTAGATTTTCTTATTTATTTTTTATTTAAACTTGAGATCGGTTTTCTTTCTTCTGCTTAAGATTCTGGCCAATATTTCTTTGCTTCATGCTGATATTAAAGCAATAGTACTGGGAAGGGCAAGGTGGAGACAGGTTTGGAATTCAGGCTTGGAATTCCATTCGCTCGAAAGAGCCTTTCTGAGTTTAAGTTGCTTCATATTTTGAAGATTTGGGATTTTGTGGTTGGTTTTTTTTTTTAACTCCAACCAAGGTGAAAAGTCTTTCCAAGTGACTGTTGGAACAGTGCAGAGCCTTGTGATTTTGAGCGTGAGGATTAGCTTGAGAGCCCGTGGCTCTCTACCAAGAAAATAGAAAATGCCCTTGCTGGGGGTTAAATGTTCCTTATAACTTGTAGCAACTCTGAGAAGGAAGAAGCACCAGCTATATATCAAAAATAGCTTTTTAAAAAGTGCCTTCTCTTGTAAGCAAAAGTCCCACCTGTGCAGAGGTGGCAAGATTGCAGTGAGATAACTTAGAGACGATAATGGTGTGGACCATGGGATCAATGTTAATTGTGTTTAGAAGACTTACAGTGTGAAACCAATGTTATTTTTACTGCAATAAAAGCAGGATATTGCTAATTGAATCTGGATATATATTATTTTCAGTTGTAGTTGTCCAGTACAGCCCTGTTCAGAAGCAGGAATTTGGTGGCTGTGAGTTGGTCGCTCCTTTCACTTGGGTTTGTCCTTAGTGTTCTTGGTTAAGACTGTTACTGATGGAAAAAGTATATATTGAAATCAGCTCTGCATCTTCAGAGAGCTAAATACCTTTCTGCTGGGGACCTGCTGTTTGTTTCTCCTGCAAATTTTGATTGAGCTATTACAGCGTTGCTTATGAGAAACCTTATTTTACCACAAGATTTGGCACCCAAGCAAGTGAAACAAAGAGCATTCTAATCCCAGGGGTTATTACTGAACTTTGGTTAATTAACAACTTCAGCGAGCTGGTGTTCGCTCACTGTAGTCAGTTTTTTTTTTTTTTTTCTTAGATGAGCTGCTTTTGGTTACTATTGAATTCAAGCCCAGTTTCCTTACTCTGCCGAATTTAGGCTTTTAAACTGATGGTTTGACCATTTCCACTGGGTGATGGCATGACTTGTGGAACTGTGTAGCCTCCTCCTTGCCCTGGAGAGTGTGAACAGGGTAGAACCAGGACAGTTAATCTCCCCTAAGGTCCTTTGGTCATCAAGTTGCTCCTAAGGATAGAGCGCTCCTGGTTAAGCTAATTCTGGGCCAGTTTCATAAAAGTCTCCCGTAGTCCCTTTTCTTTTTCAGTGCTTCACAAGGATACGCTAAGTCTCTGCTCACCTATCTGTACGGCAGAAAATATTTCCGTTTTCAAGGAATTTTTCTCTATTCAAAGTAAAGTTTAGTGGGGTTTCCTATCAGCTTGATGCTGCAGTACTTGTCTGCTTCAGTCCTGTTTCTGTTCTACTTCTGTACTTGAAATTACCACTTTTTCCCACATTGTTTCCAAGAGGAGAAGTGGTGAACTCGTGAATCTAAAATATAAATATAGTTAAGTTCCGAAGGCCAGGGTTTGTCTGTGTTCTAAGAGGTCTTATCTTTCAGCTAGTGGCTGTTAGCACTCTGGAGGCAATTTCTGAACCCCGTGCTGGATTTCCATTTGTTTCGTTATACCACTTCCATTTTAAAAACTCCAGTTTTTCTCATTGTTTTTTTACAGGGGAGGCTTAGCAATTTGAAAATATTCCAGAAATTGTAAGTCACAGTTACAGCACGTAGGGGAAGGGATCTGAATACGTGTGTGAGTGAAGAAAGGGGCTGGGGACAGGAAACAGAATATACCATTATTTGTTTGTTCTCTGAAATGCCAGAGTCTGGAAGAATGTTTGGAAAGATGAAGTATATATGAGGGAAGTTTGAAACACAGACTTTGTAATTGTTGAAGCATCCCCTGCCTTTTACTCCTGATCTTGTCAAATACACCCTGGTTTTAAGGTGCAGAGATAAAATCCTGAAGAGGATTGTGAATGAAGATACTGCTTTGTGGGGGGGGAAAGAATTTCCATTCTATATTCTGCTCAACCTATAGAATGTGTTAGTCTGTTTGTAGCAATTTTAGAGAAAATAGTTTGAGGAAGCTAAATAAAACTTCAGAATTGGCATGCTGTCTCCAGGGCTGATACACCACTGATGGTTATCTGCCAGGAATATCTGCTCCAAGGTAGATGGCTACCCTAAATATCTACAAGAAAAAAACACCCAACCACCAAACCCTGTGGTGATTAAAGTGTTTTCTCTTTTTTAGTAGGTGGTTGTTTAATTCGAGCGTGTAACAGCCTGGGTGACTCTAGTTTACGTTGCCAGAGATTTTGATTAATTTCTGCCATAAGAAAGAAGAACATAAGGAAGAAACACTGAGTTTTGATGAAAGTTCATTAAAAAAATGTATCGCCAGTGCACAACAAGCAAAGGGCCTTCTGGATGGGGGCTTCTTCTAATGATGTTCGTGACACTTGAGAAGGTCCTTGTGTTCGTACGTCTAGGCATTGCTGAGCTGTTCAGCCACGGGTGTGCTTTAACTGCAGAGCTTCTGCCTTGATGGATAGGTCTTCAGATTTGTAAACAGCAAAAACTCCAGTTGTAGTATGTCAAAGTAAATAAAAAACAACCCTCAAGCCCGAAAACCTGAGTAGAGAAACTTAAAATAGGAAAGAATACTGCCTTTTAAGGCAAGTTTTCTGGTGTAAAATAGCTGAATGTAACAATTAGTTGTGTATCGGTGGTCTTGATTTCTTTCAATAAGCTGCTCAACCCATCACTCCCAGCATCTACCTCCACATGAAGCTGTGTTTTGTACTAAATCTGACTTCTTTTTGTCTCATGTAACACAAAGAAGAGTTTCTGCTGGTGCAATTCATGCCCTTCATTGCACCTCTGCAACCCCCAGTGTCTACATCAGGCCTGGGATACCTCTGCTGCTTTCCTCTCCTATCTCCTCATGTTACAGGCAAACCTAAGGGGTTTTTGGCAAGTTCAAAGGTGTTTTTTGTGTGTGTGTGTTTTTTTTTTTTTATTGGAATTGGAATGTTTTGTTGAGCCTGGAATACTTCCTTCCTGGCAGATCTGGCCACCAGTTCTGGGCATGACTAGGGCTCGTGTGTCTGAGGCAACTGCTGGGTGTCATTGCTAATATTAGCCATGGACAAGTAGACTAGTTTCATTGAGGCTCTGCAGAAAGTGGAGAAAATTCTTCTTCACCAGAATATTGAGGCTTGTTCTATCTAAATTACGCCGATTATAAATTAAGAAAAAGCTTTGAAGGAGTTCTAGTTACTTCCAGGTTGTTTTCTTGAAAAGAAAAAAAAATTAGTATTACTTTGTCCTTTAGCATTCCAAAGTAGTGGGAAGAAAGGAAGACACAGCAGTTGCCCTTGCAAAGGGCCACAAAAGGAAGGGTTCATGGCGTGGCAGCCAAGAGTTAAGAAATTAAAAGGAGTAATATTTGCGTAGCTGATGGGAACAGTGAAGGCACTTCAAGGCTCCACATCAGATTTACCAGCATTTCACTTCATTAAAGATGGGATGTGTATAAAGAAGCGTAGAAGAGTGGTTCAGTGATCAGATTTGATAAATGTATGTTAGAAACGTCAACTCCTTGATCCCTGGAATGCTCTAGATGTAATTTAGAAGTCAGGAAAGAGACTCGGCAGCCCGAGGTAGAATTTGGTCTTGATGTGCTCATCAACTTGAACATACCCAGCGTCAGGATTGGAATTGGGTGTGTGGAAAATACAGTGATAAAGACATTTAAACCATGGCCAGTTGTGCAAGGTAATCGTTAGCTGCTGTGATGCTAATTTCTCTTCTAAGAGCTGACTTTGTTCTTTTGGAATTGATCATATTGAGAGATGCCGTGTACTCGTAGAGCAAGGTAAAGAGAAAACCAAACTGGGCTCCTCCACGTGTCTGAAGAGACTCTTGCTCTGTTCAGGGCCCTCATTGTTATAATGCTGAATGGGAATAATTTGAGGACTATCTTGAGACCTTGTAATTTGGGAGCAAAAACACAGCTAAAAGCTGTATTCTTTCCTATTCCCTCTGGAGTGGATAGCAGGGCATACAGTGCTGCTGCTAACTGTCTCCCTGTTTCACCCAGAGCTACTGAAGTTCAGTGTAAGACTCCCAATAACACGTACTCACTCTTTCATTCCTTTCTAAGATTCTCTCGGATATACCCTTTGCTAAACTCGGGAAGAGCGCTTGCCCCACGCTGCTTACCTGCCACGCACAGCTGTGGGTGAAAGGAGACGGATTTTGGTTCACATTATGATCATCTTGTCTCTTTGGCTTCTGCCAGATCTTCCCATATTCCCATGGAAGCAAACCGTTCCGGGATATTTACGGGAAATAATTCAGCCTTCCCTGGCTCTAATTCACTGCAACTGCAGAGGCTCTTTTGCATTTGTATCTACTGTCGTTAAGAATTCTCGAGTGTCCTATTTTCCAGGGGAGCTCAGACAAACCCATTATCAAAGAGCTGTGATTGATTTTTTTTTTTTTTTTTTTTGTTGCACTACAACCAAACATTAATTTTCTTGTTTTTGTTGTGGTGGGAGAAGGGGGCG
>JAOQGH010000032.1:59253388-59268394 GCA_025769975.1 Gallinago jamesoni
ACCTGGTCTGGTGGGAGGTGTCCCTGCCCATGGCAGGGGGGTTGGAACTCGATGATCTTAAAGGTCCCTTCCAACTCTCACTATTCTATGTTTATATGAACCTTTTGCTAAAACACCAAAGCCTGGAAATGTCATGAGGGAAAGGTGAGAATGTTCTTTTCTGCTGGGCTGTCTTTGTTTCCAGCAGCTCATACAAGAGCTGGTGGTGTTTGAGAGCTGCTTACCCTACCAAAGAGACAGGGCTGAACACGTTTGGGGAGTCTGAGCCTACAGGAGGGTGGCCAGAAACTGTTGGCCAGTAGGAAGGATTGTGTAAGCTTGGGCCTAGAGAACCTTATCACTCTTTGTGCTTTTTGGAGGATGTCCTAAACATGGCTTTGGACGCCTAGACCCTGGCCAGCTACGTAGCTTCACCTAGTAGGCAACATCTTGTGGGGCCAGCTAACCATTTCCCTACCCTTGGCATTTCACTTATTTGCTGGGGAAAATAGGTTTGTATTTCACTTGAAAATGCAGCGGAATTCCTTTCTGTGAACCTGCTGCAGAAAGGACTATTTCTGCCCGTCTTTGAAAATGGCGACACACGGTAGAGGGTTTTGTTGCCCCAGAAAGGTCAAGGCTTTGGTTTAAAAGCAGAGTACTTTTGCCCATGTAGCTGGTGTAAAACATGCTTGGATTCAAAGGTGTTGGAGAACCTGGGGCCTGCTGGCTCTCGAATGCTCTGCTGACAATGTCTTGTGTTCATTTAGCACTTTGGCACTGGAGTGAGCTTTTACTGTATACGAGGTCTAACTGGAAGCCGTTATCACTGCAGGAGAGAATTATTTATATTACGTATTACTTTGTATTGAAGCTGATATTATGCAAGATATAAACATTTCGTGCATGTAGCTCAATACGCTGCCATGTATACTTGTCAGCGCAGTGATGTTAATTTTTGGCCAGCTGTGCCTGTCTGATCTTCCAGCCTGACAGTATTCTCTGGTGTAACACTCCGTGTATTTTGATAATGTGAATTTCATCAATAACATCTGTATTTCTTTGGAGGATGCCTCTCGCAGAGCTCTGCAAAAAAAGTCTATAGATACTGAACTTGTACTAGCCTACTGCAAAAGGTCACCGTTAACTTTTAGGGGATAATTGAAATAAATTTGACAAGTGTCTAGGCATACCTATGCTATTATGACTGTACAGCAGCAAAAAAAAAGAAAAAACCCTCCATAAAATCAACAGGTATGGTTTTGAGCAGTAGATAAGCATTTCTAATGCCTTTGAATGCAGCGAGTTTTGAATATAAGGCTGCGGCACAATGGAGTGAGCGGCCTAATTTTTGGGACTGTTGAAGCTAAAGCCTCCTTTGTGTTGTCAAGCGACTAACTTTTAGATCACAGAAGTCCTCGCAGTTTCACAGCGAGACTCTTTGCCGGGGGGGGGGGGGGAAGTGGTGAAGCCATTTCCATCTGCCATCAATACGACGCTGACACAAAGTCTTTGCTTTAGCAGTTGCGACGGAGGGTGATGAGCTGCCAGATGAAGGGCTGCTTCTGCCGGTGTTATTTTTGCTCCCCCACTCATGTATTACATGTGTGTGTGTGTGTGTGATGGAAAAGGGACTCGAATGTTTTCTTTGTTTCTTCCTCTCTGCCCAGAGGAGCTTGCGAGATGAATTTTTGGTGCGTGGCGGGGTGTTTCTGCCTCTGAAGACTCTTTATTCACAGAGAATCCCAGGGTTGTCTCCCAAAGACTACACAAGGGTTGATGTTGTTGCCTGAACAGCACCAGCTAAAGATTTTTTTTTTTGTTGTTGGTCATGCCTATACTTTTTTGTTGAATCTGAGATATTGTCTCTGGAACTATATGTATCCCGATTGAATAACCACATTTTCACAGCTTGGAGAGGCGAATGCAGAGGCAAATTCTTGTTAGCCATAATAAACAGGAGTCGGATGAAGAAAAAAAAAAAGCCATTCCCAGATGGACTATGATTTGTAACACTGCAGTCAAACACAATAAATGTGCAGATCAAAAATAAGTTTGGGTTGTAGCTGCTTATGGAAATACAGCTAGGAAGAAGCTGTGAGGAGCTAGGTTTAGAGTTAAAAATGTGTAGGAATCTCTAACTCATGGTTGAGGGGACAAAAAATACCTTGGGGACAACAGATATTCCTTGTTTCCAAAAAGGCTTTCCCCCCCCCCTCCCCACCTTCCAGTTAAATGTTTTATAAGAAAAATACCTCACCGTGGAACAACATTATGTTGTGATATACCTTAGTGCAAAGAAAACCTGGGAAGGTTTAAGGCAACTTCTCTGGATGGAGTTGAGGGGAGCTGTTGTGTCTGATCAAGAAGTGATCAAAGGGTGATGATTTCTAGGGATGGAAGCTTTCCTTTTCTTGGCTCCGAAGCTAAAGAATGCCTACATTGTCTGGTTTCTGAGAAATATAAGTCTGGAAGTGTTGTTAAAACTGATCTTGCTAGTGTTCACTGATCTTATTGATCTTTTTCGATAGCCTCACACTCTGTGCAGAGTAATGCTGGAAACAACCTTGAGGAAAAGCTAGAAGAGACCATCTGGGATGATAGGAGGAGAAGTTTTACCTGGTGACTCTGCGCTTAATGGAAAAACTTTCCTTTTACTAAAGTCCTGTCCTGTCTACATGATTGCTGGCTGGTAATAACCAAGTCTTTTAGTATTTAATCAGCTTTCCTCATAGAATCTGTGAAGTACAGGATGATGTTTTATCAATTTATAGATCTGGGGTGGGTGGTTGGGTAGGGGAAACAAGTTGCTTAATATTTTTGAGCATCTCACTTAAAGGTCCTTGCTCAGGACGACAGCAATTTGGTTCTCTAACAAGGGAGAGGTCTCCCAGGCTTCATCAAATTCTTGACATACAAGAATGGAAGTGTTAGAATTAATATCTTTTTGGGTCCCAGCCAGAACAGCTTTCATAAAGCCCACAAGACTGGGGCGCCTTGTGTGGATGGCTTGCTGTGAAGTTGAAAATAGTAGTTTTCAGAAGTTTTCAAACTGGCCGATGCTGATACTGTGGCGGGTCTGGCAAGGATTAGGGAAATTCTTTCTTTAACAGTGAGACTGTCTCCAGCTACGAGCTCGGAATTGGGAAATTAGCTCCATTAGTCTGTCCTTGAATTGCAATCTTATCTTGCCATCTAATTTCCTCTATTTGTTACTCTATGTTTGTATCTTTAAAGTGGCTTTGGTATCTCTCCTACTGGATGTTCTGGAGATTGGCACACACACTCTACCTTGAGGCTTTCAGATGGAGAGTGAGATAGAATTGCAAAGGTTACTAGTTTTACTATTTGCTGGCAATCTAGAAAGTGCTTGTATTCCTAAGGGTTAATACAAAAATAAATTTAGCTTAGCACAGTTGTCAGCCAATTTAAGGTGAAGATTTCAGAGATTAGCTCTGACAATCCTGTGGAACACACCATATGTCATCTTTTGAAAACTGAAGACAGTATTCCTTCTGGTCTTTGTTATGAACTTAATGAGGTTAGAGAAATGTCCTCTGTCTTTTACAAGACACAAGGGTGGAAGGCCTTGATTTGAAAAATACCAATCAACAATGTATCTTCAGTGAGCAAACAAATTGAATTATGCTGCTGGTTTAGTTCCTGTGGTGCCTCTCAATAAAAGTTTCGTCACAAAATGATTTAATTGTAATTGCTCATAAAACCCACAATTTGTCATGAGCCAGAGCAGAATCCAGTAGGGACGACTGACTGTTCGTTTTGGGTTTGCTTACTGTGTTTTAGGATATCTAAGCGTGGTGGGATAGACTAGTAGATACAAGGAAAGGTGTAGGAGCTCTTGGATCCAGAGCTGTTTCTGGGTGGGGGTCCCTGGAGGAAGGAGTCACAATCTTCCTCCGATTGAAAGATCCGATGTGCCCTGATGCCACCCTCCCCCGGGCCAATTACAGCATGGTGGTGATGATGTTCTCATTGTTTCACTGCTCCAAATATAATGAATGTTGCTGCTATGACAGAGGAACAGTCTTTAATATGAGAAAAGAGACTGGAAATAAATTGCGCATCCAGCTGCTTTGCTGGCTGTATTATTATTATTATTATTATTATTTTTTCTTGCTGTCTGAGTCTCTTAAATGACAGCTTGAAGGCTACCTAGTTGATCCGCTATCTGCTCTGATCATTTTGGGTTATGTATCTCTTTAATCTCTCAAATAGCCAAAAATGCTTCTAAGCAAAGTTTTCTGTGTTAGAAGATCCTGAAAACTCAATCTTTAGGTTTTGACTATTGTTCTTATGTAGTTATTATTCCAGACACCAAATTAGAGTCAAATGTTTGTATTTTATATCTCTGTATCTTTGGCAAGATACAGTTGAGAAATACTTGTAGAGATTTTTCTTCCATTTTTAATAAAAATTGCCTCATTTAAACAAAAAAACTTCCACGCTTTCTGCTGCCCATTTGATCTCTTTTTTTTTTAATCAAACCTAAATTTTGAAATATAGGATTTAGGGATCATGCTAGGTTCTTCTTTTTAATTTAAAACTAAACCAGGAAAATAAAAGAGAGCTCATCACGTATTTTTTCTTTCACTGTTGAAACTATTTCAAGTAACTGAAATGAGAAATATGTCATAAATGAAAGGTGATGTTAGTACTTTTTTTTTTTTTTTCACCCGAGTCTGTCTAGGATTTAGATCAAGAGATTGGAAGTTTTTCTGACTTTGCTATTGATTTTCTAGGTGATGGTGTTTAACTTCTCTATATGTATCTGCAGTTGCTCTTATCTCAGAAGATTTTCTTACACTTTGCATCCGTATTTTTTTTTTTATTAACTGATATGTGGAGGGAGGGGGAAAAGTAAATAAGGTGCAAAGGGAGGCGCCGACTCCTTAACCAAATACTATCAAACTATAAGAAATCTTACTTTCTGGGCAGAGTATTAACCTGCAGAGTACAGTGCCGATAAATCTTAAATGGATTGAAGCCTGTGTGTATTTAAGATGAATGATCAAAAGAGCCAAGTGGCACAAAGCACAAATGGGATATGAGAAACAACAGTCATAATGAAGGCAATTAGTTTACTTTCTCTGAGAGAACGAGGCGGTTGCTGCCAACTGAATATCAAATGGCTCGGCAGCTGGGGACGGTGCACGAGGGGGCAGGAGCAGAGTGGTGAATTGGCAACGGTTCTCCTTTTCCTCTGTTTTCCCAAAGAGGCTCTGGGGCTGGAGCAGATGGGGGTGGGGGGAAGGACATCCTTTCCTGGACAGCCAGGGCTGACCTGCCTTCCAGGACAGAAGGAACCTGTGCTGGTGAGCCGAAACTTGCTGCAGGTAGCTCTTCTCAAGAGGTTCTCCTGGAAGTGCCTCCAGCCCAATCCCCAGGGATGAACCAGTGCTTTCCTAAAAGCCGGAATATCAGGCTGCCTTTAAGTCTGATGGGATGGGGTTTTGACAAGGTGGATGAGGTGGGGAGGGTTTGGTGAGCGGAGATGAACGTCTTCCAGAGCATGAGGTTCAGAGGTCTGATTCCTACGTTGAAAACATAGCTTAGGGTGATGGCTGAGCCTCCTGGGATGTGAAACAAAAAAGTGACAAAACAGTGATATTCCTGCTGAACTGAGGAAAGACAGGAGGCTAGAAATGGTGCCCTGTTGGAACGCATTGCTAATAGTTGGACATCAATAGAATTAAAATTCAGTGATGAAACTGCCCTTGGACAGCTTTGTAGGAAGTACATTGTGGTCTTAAAAGGCAACGGAATTAAGTCATCCTCTTGTGCTCCAGAAGCTTGCCTGTGATGGAAGTTCTTCTCATTGAGGAAAGCTGCTGTGAATAGCTTTGGGTTTGGCTGTTAATGCTGCTGAGAGTCAAGTATGAGTGCAAGGCATGGGTGGTTGTTTTTTTTAAAAAAAATCAAACAACGATTTACCATATCTTTATGGTGAAATCACTCATGAATTAAAAAGTTCAGAGCTTCCTTAGCCTGGCTTTAGGAGTTTCAAGTAAATGAGTACATGTGACCTATGCCTGCCTAACAGAAACCTTTTCTTATGTGGAATTATTATCCAAATTAGAAGCACTTCTTTGTACATTCTGTGCAGGAGAAGGAGGCACAGGGAGATGAGCCTTTGCTTTCACAGCATGCATATGATTTATCAGGCATTGCATTCTTTCCCTGGGGGAAGGTAGGTCAGCTGAAGCATGCAGTGGGAGATGTAAGGATTTTTTTTTTATTTTTGTTGTTTGTTGCTGTTGCTGCCTTTCTGTTACCTGCAAGAGATGTTTTGTACACGCGTGTCAAGATAGCTTTCATTAAGACTGCTTTAGAATTAGCGCTAGAATTAGCAAACTATCGGTTTTAAAATTTCTGTGTTGCTAGGATGAGCTCTCTGTTGTGGTAAAAAAAAAAATAAATAAAAAAAAATTATAAATTATTTTCACAGGCAAGACAAATGCATGAAAATACTTGTTACTGTGAGAGACGACAGTTCTATGGTGGTATATTTCGAAAAGCTGCCAAAAAAAAAAAATACTGTATGAATAACTGGCAACGCTCTGAAACGTCTAGTGCTGTGCCTGCAAATTGGTCCTTGGCATGAAATGTGTTTTGCAGCTGTTATAAAGGTACATCAAAGCCTGGGCTGGGGGGGGAGATTCAAACTGGTGGGCAAAGAGAAAAAGGTCCTGGGTGCAAATAGACGCTCTGCCCAGAGCGAGAGGGAGCCAAATATTGTTTGCTCTGCATTGTTTGACAGAAGCGTTGAGCGAAAAGTACACGCCAGGCCAAATTTGCTGCTTGCATAAACAAGCTGAATGTCACTGGAGTCAGCTGTTTGCACCAACAGCGGGTTTGCCTTCCAGGTTTTAAATGATTCTTACATCCTTTAATGTCAGAACATAAAACAATGTTCGTTACAGGGTCTAAATTAACTAATTATACAAGTTTCCTGTGGGGTTTTTTTTTGCTGTAGAGATGGGGGGGAAAGCTCCTTGTTTCTACTGAGGAGCATCCTGGCCTGGTTTGCACCGCTGGGGCCTGGCACAGGGAAGGAAGTTCTCGGGGGAGAGGGATGTGAAGGGCAGGGGGTCCTGAGGAGATGCCACTGGCCAGGCCCATGGCGGGGGGGTCAAACTGGAGAACAGGGGTGAGCTGGGAGGCTGCAGCGGGTGAGCTTGAAGAAGCTTTTTTGGTTCCTTCTCTCTAGGCTGGGTTAGACGTGAGGCCCCCGAGTGCTGCTTCTCACCACTTGTGTGTGTGTGTTACAGCCTTGGGCTCTGCCCTGTCTGTTGGGATCAGGCCTGGGGGTATTTTTAATTGACTGCTGTAAGGATGGTCCTGATTTTCTCTTTGTCAGGGATTGGAGCCATATGATGATGGGGAACGGTTTTAAACTGAAAGACGGGAAATTTAGATGAGATCTCAGGAAGAAATTCTTTGCTGTGAGGGTGGTGAGACACTGGAAGAGGTTGCTCAGAGAAGCTGTGGCTGCCCCATCCCTGGAGGGGTTCAAGGCCAGGCTGGATGGGGCTTGGAGCAACCTGGTCTGGTGGGAGGTGTCCCTGCCCAGGGCAAGGGGATTGGAGCTGGATGATCTTTAAGGTCCCTTCCAAACCTAACCATTCTGTGATTCTAATTTTGCTTGTCTTTCAGCGCTGCCATGTGGGTGGTGTTGGGACCCTACGTGGGGGGCTCAGTTGAGGGCCCCCCATCAGAAGGAGAGTTACTGCCACCCACCTCACCTTCCCCTCCCTCCCCTGCTCCCGTTCTGCTCTCCTGCGAGCAGCGGAGGTGGAGGAACAGGGAAATCACTTGTAGGTGGCTAATACTTTGCAGGATGCATCCTGATACGACAGGCTCCATCCTCACCAGGTACAGGAATGTGCTGGTAATTGAAATCTGTTTTATTATTCAAATCCCCAAGTATTGATACTGACACATTAACTTAATTTACAGGCAAAGAGAATAGTTTTGCCTGATAACAATGGTGTAATATACTATCCACATCTGTTAGTAAGATCCTCTGGGAGCTTCTCTCTATTTAACTCTCTCTCTGAAATCATCTTGCTTTCACTGTTGTTGGCTTTTATTTGATTACCCATCTTCCAACAAGGGCAGAATATTCTTGTTTTTATTTTACTGGTTCTGTTTGAAGTGACTTGATGTTCTTGTAGGACTGATTGTTTAACAGAAAATAATACTAAAACCCCCTCCCTCTTCAAAACAATGAAGCTATCTAGGATGGACAAATGGTGTTTAAAAGCTTGTTGGTTTATTTTCCATCTGGCCATCTGCAGAAGAAAAAAGGTGATTCATGTTACTTTTTGAAGGTGGCCAATTTTCTACAGAAAACTTTCTAATTATGCAGTTCTGGATTTTGCACGGGCAAAACGAAACGGTTTAGTTTGCAAAAATAATTCATAGTTGAAATGTTTTGGGGTGATTCCACTTAATCCTGTTCTTCTCAGCCACCTCATCTGAACTGGAGCTTTGCTCTGCCCTCTGAGTTGCCATGGAGGAAAACCCAGTAACAAAAAAGTATCAGAAATACCTATGATGCTGGGAAAACCTCTTTTTCCAATTAGCTTGACTCTGTTTCTTAACCTTTTGTTGCTACTTTTACTGATTATTGGTGTACTCTCTGCTTTACAGAACATAGGACAAAGACCATGCTTACTGCGTGGCTCTTATGAAACATCTGACTGAAAAAGCAGAATGAAGTTCATGGACTTAGTCAACGAGCTGAGCTTTTAGGAAGGGTTTGAATGAGAAGTAATAGTTTGATAGCTGTGGAGTGCTAACAAGGGGAACAGCAGTTTCTGATTTGCCTGACAACAAAAATTTAAGCTCCCGAGTGAAAACTTGGCATCAGGGCAGAAGTCATCATTTACTTGAAACTGATTCGGTATGTAGTTAATATGTTTGTTCTAAGGATTTAGGCAAAGTTCAGTAAAAGACTTAAATTATCTAGCAGATGAGGAGCTTTTACAACATTAAATGGTGCAGGTTTCTGCCTTTACAGCGCTTTCCTCCGACCTGTTAGCAGAGCTGCTCTGGGTGCTCTGGATAATCATAGAATCACACACTGGTTTGGGTGGGAAGGGACCTTAAAGATCATAGAGTTCCAACTGCCCTGCCCTGGGCAGGGACACCTCCCACCAGACCAGGTTGCTCAAAGCCCCATCCAGCCTGGCCTTGAACCCCTCCAGGGATGGAAAATGCCAAAAGCAGATTCCTGTATCAGTGCTGTCCTCGAAACAACAAAAATCTTTTTGTGGAGCCTGGATTAGGACTTGGAGAAACAGGAAATTATTCTCTGATTTGGGTTTAATCCCCATCCAGAGCCACTGGGGAGCATGCTGGTGCTGGTGCCACTGGTCTGAACTCCTGATGCTTCCTTGAAGGAAGCTGTGGGTTTTTAGCTGGGAATGGTACGGAGACAAACATCGCCTGAGTAAGCAAAAGAATTAAGAGGTGGGGGTGAAAATGTTGCTTGTATGAACTTTCTGGTTTGTCTTAGTAACTCCTTTTACTGCCACAAGATTTCTGTTCGTGAGTGTATTTCAGTGTCTCAAATTTTTACATATAAATGAAGATTAAAGTACTTCCATGCCTCACACACAGGTACTGTGAGGAAAACTACTTGAAAGACTGAAGTGGTCCATTTCATGGTAAGTGTTGTATATTAGAAACGACTCATGGTGAGCACAGCTGTTAGAAAAAAACCCTCATTCCCCCCCATTTACTAATCTGCTTCTGCATGTTTTTCGCTCTTTGCACAAAGACCATAGGTAGGCAGTCCTACTCCTGGTTTCTACTACTTTTTGTTCCATGTATATGGACTTCCATGGTTAGGTGTGTGATCCAAAGCTTACTAATAACAATGGGAAGGCTGCTGTTGAGCTTGAAATGGTTCGGATCAGACCCTTAACATGGTCTACTCTAATGAAAGAAAATATTAAACTAGGTGGAACAACAAGATGTTGAAAACCCTATTGTCTGTCGGTGAGTCACTTCTTGAGCTATGAATCTTGATTTTCAGACCACTACAATCAAAAGGTTTATTTTCCTACAGGCTGCTATTAAAACAGCTATATTTCCTAACTCTTTTTTTGCTGCAATGTGGTATGAGAGCCCTTTAAGTTTTCATTATTGGAGAAGGAGCAGGACTACAGGGAGGCAACCATCAGAATTTCACATTGAAACTATGATATTTATGTGATAAATCTCTGGGACTTTGATGACTAAATTTTCCAAATAGAATCTCTCTGGAGCGTCTTCATTTTACTTGACTTTATGTAAAAGTAATACTCTAAATTTTGGGTGAAACTGGAGCTGTAACTTCCAGATTAATGATGTCTTCTAAGGAAGTTGTGTTCTATTTAATATGTGTAGTTGGATTTTTCTAAACCAAATCAATCTAAATACCTTCTAGATCTAGGTCTTAAAGTTTCATTTCCATCTGCATTGATTGCTTTAGCAGATCTTTGGATAAATGTCTAAAGAGCTTGGAAGGCAGAGTAAGTATTTGATCCACTGAAATCTTCAGCTTTCTCTCAGAGAAAGATCAAATTATGAGCAAATACTATTTTTACTGCTGCTTTCATGTATATGAAAATTACTGAAAAGACGTCTGTAATAGTGTTCAAGGAGAATGGGTGTCGCATCCATTATGCAAGTATTATAATGTTTCCAAAACAGATAAAAATAATGTACTCAATAGACACTACAAAATGAACTCCAATCTAATTGCTCTCAACGCTATATTCTATCACTCCCATTTGCACCTTGCTAATGATTTCAAACGTTCAAACAAGCCATTTTTAAACTGATCAAAGTCTATTGCAGTTCTAACACTGATTCATTTCACCATCTAATCAGGTTTCCAACAAATTCCTAAGTAAGTACTTCCTTGGAAGTAATTTGCAAGTGGTGCTACTCAGGGTGTTATGAATTGGTGCAACATCCAGCTTCTCATTAAGACATACAGCATGAAGCCTGGGTTTAGAATAGCATAAGCATGGCCAAGAGAACGATGCCCCTCTTATTTTGCTCTTGTTAGACCTCGCTTGGAGTACTGCGTGCAACTTTGGAGTCCCCAACATAAGATGGACACAGAACTGTTGGAACAGGTCCAGCAGAGGGCCATGGAGATGCTCAGAGGGCTGGACCACTTCTCCTAGGCTGAGAGAGTTGGGGTTGTTCAGCCTGGAGAAGAGAATCCTCCGGGGAGACCTTAGAGCCTCTTCCAGTCCCTAAAGGGGCTACAGGAGAGATGGGGAGGGACTCTTGATCAGGGAGTGGAGCAATAGGATGAGACATAACAGTTTTAAACTGAAAGAGGGAGATTTAGATTGAATATTAGGAAGAAATTCTTTGCTGTGGGGGTGGTGAGTCACTGGAAGAGGTTGCCCAGAGAAGCTGTGGCTGCCCCATCCCTGGAGGGGTTCAAGGCCAGGCTGGATGGGGCTTTGAGCAACCTGGTCTGGTGGGAGGTGTCCCTGCCCAGGGCAAGGGGGTTGGATCTTTAAGGTCCCTGCCAACTCTACTATTCTATGATTCTATAAAGGAGAAGCTCACTTGGTCAAATGTGGTTTTCATGTTATGGCAATACAGCTGACTTTCCATATATCCTTGAATGTGGCTTTGCACCTGCTTCTTCATGTCTTGTGTAGATGTGTAGCTGTTACAGCATCTCAGGCTATGAATGCCTTTAGTGTTCTTGCTCTTTGAAACGACTGACCGCACTGAGGCTTTTCTGGGGAGGGCTTGTTCAGAGGAGGGTCGTGAGGAGGCAAGCATTTCTCTGGCACTGTCCTGTTCCTGTGTTTGACAGCTGTATGAAGAAGATGTCTGAAAGCCTTAGAGAGCAGTGTCATGGGCAACAGCTTCAGTTTTTGCAATATGTTTATTTGGTCCCTCATTTAAGTGGACTGTCTAGTTATTAGTGACTGCCATGGGTCACATGTCTGTTTCTTAATAGAAATTAGGCATTGGTTTATATACAGCGAAAACCTATTAACTTGTTTATTGAAGTAACTAGAATTGTAAGGTTCTGGTAACCTTCAGTTTCTACTGATGTTATTTCCTCACCTCTTCTTTGTCTTTTAAATTGCATTTCCCCACACAGAAGGCTGCTTCGTTATGCACGTTGAGGAATTTGCAACATTAAGCTGGATCGTATTGTAGAGATTAATGAATTTCCAAGAATTCGATGTTGCTGGTTTTTTTCCAAGGAAAATTCAAGTACGTTTTTATTTTAGTTTACATTTCTTCATTGTAATATTTAAAGTTGGAAGTGATTGCTTTTCATATCCGTTTTGCTGGCTTTATTTGACGATGCAATCTCCGGCATTTTAATGGGGTCCAAAATAAAATTCTGCTCGTTGTGCTTCCCCCGTCCTTCGTTAAGTTTGCGGCAGGGACTTTACTGATGTCAGAGCTGAGCTGAGCTCAGCAAAGTGGTGTTTGCTGCCCTGCCACTTCTGCTCAGGGAACGCTAACCAATTAGCCTGGAACCGCTTAGGATTGCCTACATCCCAAAAAATCTTGCTGTTCTTCATTGCTTGTTAATTTAAAAGACAAAATTCTGTCTATGGGTAAGGACAGCTACTGTGTTAGCTAATGACTCGTATGGGCACTGGTACGCTGCAGAATTCTTCCCGTAGTGATCTTCTTAAAATACATACAGTTGAGAGGAGATAGCTAAACTAGATAATAACGGTCTTTACACATCAAATTAAGTCCAAGTATGTCACGTCGTTTAATTTGATTCAGGAATGCTTTAAACATCAAGCTTCATAAAATGACACACCTCAAATCTGAAGAGCTGAAGGAACTTCACAGATACAAATGACTTAGAAATAATCTTCAGTGGGGGAGGATTTAGATTAGGAAGCGCCTTTAAAAAAGGAATCAAAGAAATTACAAAAAAATCCTCCAAATGGACTCTAACTTTGTTGTTTCAGTTGACAAAGCGGTTAAAATGTCTCAGAGTACAGAAAATTGCACAGGAAACCAGTGGTGCTGCATCTCTGTAGGTCAGGAGTACTGCCCACCTTCATCCTGGTTCCTACAAGAACAGGCACATTGGTGGGTATTTAAGATTGGGGAAGTATCTAAGCATGGGGAAGTCATCACCATCCAGACTTTCACCAGATCTTGTGATATTCATCCTGTAGAATTAGCGAGGGGGCCTCTCCTCTGCTACTTTGAGATGGCATTGTGACTTGGATCTAGGTTGAGTGTACACGTTTTCCCTTGCACTGAGAATAATTATCTTGAAAAGACAATTCATAAAAGAATTATTAGAGCTCAAAACATCTAAAAGATATTTTGAGGATCCTCCTTTTAAACCAAGTACTTTGACATCAAGCTCCATCTTAGCTTCTGTACAAACATTTCCTACCAGAATTAGGCTGAGGGGAACTGATGTTTAATAATAAATTACATGAAAGAATGTCTGTGTTGTGAAATGGACCTCAAAAAAATATTAAAGCCCCAAACTGAGCACCGTGTTTCCAACTTTGCCTGCAGGATTTTGGCGGATTTCACAATCATTCTCCATAGCTGCAGTACTTTCTTAAAGAACAAGAATTAAAGATACCCGAGGAAGAGCTGTTGTACAGTGCAGGTGTAAATAACATTTAATTTTAAAATATAGAAAAGAAAGGACTATAGATTTGGTGTAAACGAACTGGTGAGGTGGCTGAAAATACAGCTACAAATTCACGTAGGTATTTAAAATACTGTCTATTTCCTGTTATGAGCAGAGTGAAAAACTGAAGCATTTGATGAGCACCAGTAGGGTAAAGGCTGATTTATTTATTTATTTATTTTTTAAAATGATGAATCCAATGCCACATTGAGCGATAAGTGATGTGATTACTAACATTTCCCGTAGTCTGACTTTTCTAGGCGTGAAATCTCAAAATATTGAGAATTATTTTCGCACTTAAAATGAAATAGATTTGACTCTTGGCAACAGAGAGGCTGCATGGATGTGGAATAGCATACTCACGGTAGCTCCACTCACAAAATGGTTTTGTGGACAAGCTACCACCTAAGCCTATTATGAGAAGAGCTACAGCAAGTTGTTATGGTAACTGGAGCTGTACAGTAACAGGGTAGGATTAAATACTTGATTTTTATTTTTTTTTCCCCCTGTGTAGACTTTTATGAAGCATTGTTTTCCACATAAAAAGAGGAAAAAAAAAATTTCAGAAAAATATTAATGAGGAAATAGCCCAGTTGAATGTTTGTGTAAATTGGCTGTTGTACTTTCATGAAAGGCCTTGCCCCTCATAAATGATAGGTCTTGCCTCCTTTCAGGCAGAGATGAATATATTTACTCCACTGAAAGCCAATGTTTGTTTTGGTTGGATGTTTTTAATACATTTTTGCTTTTTGCTCTTCCAGTTTTATTGTTTCTGGCATGGCGATTCCTTTATTGTTTCCAGAGTTTTGCTTAGAGGGTGTTTGCATCATGAAATGTTGTGTCTCTGGGAAAAACATGCTTATGTTGCAACACAGGTGGCCTGAAAGCTGGAAGGACTCACAGGGGCTACTGCCTCCATCCTTCCTCCACAGCCCGTGGCAACTGAGTGGCACCCTGGTTATTCTGAGTTCTCTTTGATAATGATATCTTTCTTTCATTAGCTTGCTTCAAACATGTTTAACGATGGCATAAACATATTATTCTACGATTATTTTCAGAGCAAGTAATTTGTTTCACCCCTGCTTTTGCTTGCTACCATGATTGTTGTGCCTGTTGCATCTCTTTCATGTGTGTTTATGCGTTATTTTTGAGGGAGTTGTGACTTCTTTCAGCAGTATATCCCCGCATTTGAAGAGCTCCTAGTATGCCCTTTGTCTTGTGAAAATTTTGGTTGCTTTTGTTTCTTATGAAGAGTGGTTGAAGGTTCTGGGGCTGTTTAGTTTGAGGAAGAGGAGGCTGAGGGGAGACCTCATCACTCTCTACAACTACTTGAAAGGACACTCTAGAGA
>JAOQGH010000032.1:59268494-59280159 GCA_025769975.1 Gallinago jamesoni
GAGAACTTTGTAGAGTAGGGTTGGTGGTTGGACTCGATGATCCCAAGGGTCTTTTCCAACCTAAATGATTCTATGAAGCATCTTTTTTTTTATTATTTATTTTGCAGAATAGTTATGCTAACAAACTGTACAGCACTTCTATCAGAGTTTGACACTGGCTGTCTGAGACTCTTTTGCATTTAAAATGGTTATTAATACGTTGCTACAAATGCTGAAGTCTTTAGGGTTTAGGTTGCTAAACAAGCTCCGCAAATTGCCTTGAACCCTCTGGTTACCACCTCAGTTGGATCAGAACTGGTCAATTTTATCATGAGTATTTTTTTACTTTTATTTTTTTTCCTTTTAGAGCACTTCACTCTTCACATTTGCAGCCCACTTGAATTGCTCAGAAATAAGAGTTAAATTTTACTGCCCATGAAAGCAACCCTCTGGTAACCTGGTAGACTCTCTCCTCTCGGCACTTAAAAGCTGTAGCTGTATAAAACGCTGCAAATCAAAGGTTGAGTCAACGTTCTTGCAAAAATAAAGGGAGTCCCTGTTATGTTGGTATTTCTTCTGTTTATTTCTCGTAGTGAACCCCCCTCTTCAGATACATAAATTTAAACATGCGCCACTTAAAAATTTAGGCTTGCTGATTAGGGAACATAAAGCAGGCAGAGTCTAGAGAATGTGCCAGAAAACGAGCAAAAGAGTAACAACACAGATTGCAAGATACCATCCTGATAGAGAATAATAAAATATGCCCAGTTCAGATTATGATAACACAAATAAAATGCAACATTTTACAGAAGTGAACTGCAGCTCCTGACATAGCTCTGGCACCGGCGTGCGAGTGGCGATTATTCAAATGTCTCCACGATTAATTCAGTTTGTATTGATGCAAATAATCCTAGAGGAGACCTGTGAGAGCTAATGCATTTTGGTTCCGTGGCTTTCCATTGAGAGCACGGAACAGCAAAGAGGAAAGTAATTTTCATGATATTAATAATGGGATTACAGAATCAGGTCGTTTAAAAGAATGGTGCTGACTCAGCAGTGGCGGTGCAGGGTTGAACGCAGAGATTAATTCTTGAGCGTGCTACATAAAAATCCACTGCTGGATATCTCATTGCTCTAAAGCATAGTTCCTCCTTTGTAGGAAATATTTAAAATGACAGTGGTTGATTTGATGCCTTCTTCCCCTGCTGTTAGGAGTTCTTTTATAGCATCAGAGCTCTTTCTGTTGAAGTATTTACCTTCACCCTGCAAGAGGTTGGGGGCGAGGGGGGGGGCTCGCCTTTTCTCCCTCCTCCTTTCCAGGAACTGAAATCCGTTCCTTCTTTTGTAATTCCCTGAAGGTCAATGAAAGTCTGAGGGGATCATAACTGCTCTGCACGAATAGCTGTCTCCGCCAATGAATCTCATTAAAATCAGCGATGAGAGGGAGCAAACATTTCCTTTTCGTGAAGGGACATCTTCATAGATGTCACTGGAGGCAGGCTCCTGGCTGGCTCTTCCTACCTTAGGCAGTTCTAGTGTTAGACACTTGTGCTTTTATTTTGCCTTTTTTTTTCTTTTTATGACCAGGCCAATAATGTTAGCAGATATGCTGAAAGGTGATTCTTGCACAAGTTCCTTTGCAAGAGAGAGAAAAAAAACCCCACATTGATGTTGATTTATCTTATTTATTTTTTAAGGTCCAAGTTACAAATTACAATTTTCTTCCCTGCATTTAAAAATACAATAAGAGAAAAAGACATGTTTAAAAGGAGTCTCTTCTTGGGCTTTATTTTGGTGAAGGGTGTTTTTTTTTTCCATATGGAGTTCCTGGGGACAGCCTTAAAGAAATAGGGGAGTAATTTTCATACATTTGCAATGTACTGTTTCTGCATTAGTGATATCTTTGCTTGCTGTGATGGAGAGAGCAGGAAAAGCCTATTTTTCTTTTGTGGACCTACAAAATTAAAGCTGAGTTGAAAGTTAAACACACAGTAGTCTCTGTATTATTGCTTTCTGACATTACATCTTTCCGATGCCAACTTATTTATGTTTAAGTAACATATTACTTATTTCCAAAGTAAATAAGAAATTAACATAACACAATCTAGATAAAAACATTGGTGTTTTAAATGGGGTCAGTTCACGAGATTTGTAGTTTGAGCTTGCTGAGTTTGACCAGGAACAAAATGGGAGGGGAAACCATTAGTGAAGGATATGAGGATCATCATCTACTAATTAGAGACACGAATATTTCTGAGACTCTGTAACAACGCTGGAAGCTGAGAGACTTATTTTCCTCCTTAGCATCTTGGGTGGTAAATAATTGGGCTGCTTTGGCCTGCCTGCACTTGAAAGTAAAGCTCATATTTTCTTGCTGAGAGTTGTTTCCACACTTAGTGTTTTAAAATAGGTCAGATGCGTGGCATCCCCTTTGGCTCTGCGTTAAGTCATAGCACATATCTGCAAACTCCCTGTCTGCTCTGAGAAAGTTGCAGTTGACTGTCTGGGAATGCAGGCTTTGGCTGGGAGGATTAATTCCTGCTGAGAGGGTGGCCTGATGGACTCCCTCCCATAAGGGCTTGTTTCACACGTATCATGTTGAGTTTCCTTCCCAAATACCGAGATGCTTTTTTGGAGGGTAGGATGCAGAGGAGGGATTTGTGAATAAAGCCTTTGATGTTGATTCAAATCATCTACCTCTTGCCAGGTTGGATTTGTACCTTGGTGCACGGCCAAGCATGGTCTTTGCTGTCCTGCTGATGCCCAACCCATAGCAACCCCAAATACTCCCGTTCAACCTCACTAACCTCACTTGCCCTTGGGCCTTCCTCCTCTGGGTGCAGGTCCTCCTCCTCTGGCTGTATCGGAAGGGGCTAATGTCATCATCTGCCTTGCTGACTCGTTCCTGTAGTCGAAAAAAAGGTTTGAGATTCATGTTGGATATTAGGAAGAATTTTTACACTGACAGGGTTGTCAAGCCTTGGAATGGGCTGCCCAGGGAAGTGGTTGAGGCACCATCCCTGGAGGCGTTCAAAAAACAGATTGACATGGTGCTGGGAGACATGGTTTAGTGATTTTTTTTTTTTTATCAGTTAGCTTGATGGTTGGACTTCATGATCTTGAAGGTCCCTTCCAACCTAGGTGGTTGGTATGATTCTAAGAATGAAATAGAAATATCTTTAAAAGGTTTCTACTCTCTCTCACTAGTGTCCAGATCATAATCATGGTCATGCTGCCCTGTGGTCTATGCACAGCCAAAGGGGAAGGGAAGGCAAGAGTCCTGGGAATCTGCATGCCCCTGTCTTGGTCAGGTTTTGGAAAGGACATTCACTTGTGAATTGACCATGTTTTTACGAAAAATATAGTTGAATGTTGAAATACTACTCTCAGCCTGCACTAGGTTTCTGCTGAGCTGAATGGGGACTGCGTGCTGTTGGATGCAGAGATATGTGAGATCTGGCTGTGCCCAGGACAGATGTTATTATATCTGCTTGCATGCAAGGACTGGAAATGGATTGGTATATCGCCTCAAAGTTTGCACAGGTGGGAGGATGACGTGGAAGAGTGAGTCATATCAATTTGAAATGGGAAAAGGGGCTAAAAAGTATTGGTTTAATGTTTGGTTTTTTCTGTTGGTGTTGACTCCATTTTTAACCACTTTATTATTCTCTGTAGTTATTTTTTGCGAAGACATTTGCCAAGGATTAGTTTTTGTTTGGTTGCAAATATTGTATGGCAGCTGGAAGCCTTTTTTATGTGGCTTTCAAAAGCTGAGAAACTGGTTGTCAGTGTGTGAAAAGTTCTTTGCTGGTACTGCAAACTGCCTTTCATTAGGATGTTGTATATTTAATGATTGCTAGCCCAATGGGGCATGTAGAATTTCCTGCTGTGGTCTTCTGTACAAATTTATTGGAGAAATACATTGGAAAATGTTGCTGGTGTGCAACAATGCATGGAAAACATTCGCATTTGTATAAACGTGATGGAAATCCTCAGGAACAGTTGCTAGATTAAAACAGAGCCAAACCCCTTGTGATTCTAGATGAGTTATCTGTACACAAACGTTGGCAGGTAGGGTAGATGTTAGGTTTTATCGCTGCCTCTGGGCAGCCAGAAAACTTTCAGATCCAGGATTAAACTGTTTTTCTTTTGGAAGAGAAAAGTAACATACTTTTTTTTTTTTTCTCATTTGTTTGCGTGCATGTGCGAAATTATGGAACAGCATCTACAAATTGAACCACGCAATTCACAAACAGAAGTTCCATCGTTCAACCCTTACATGAAATTTTGAGATGTGCTGCCTGTCGTAAATCCTGTCCCAGCTCCTCTCTGTTTTGAGAAGTTTGCCATTTGTCAGAGTCTGATTTTTTTATATATTTTATTTGTTTGTTGCCATATTGGAGAGGCACAGGGCTCTGAATGAGGATGCCACAAGAACCAGTGAACTGGATGCATTGGGTCAAGTAGGTCTGACGGAGGAAAATATGATATAGCTCAGGCAAGAGGGGAGCTGACACAGTTGTTCTAAACTAAAACTACTGGAGTGGTTTTCTGAAGTCAAAATATCCACCAATAAAAAGGCAATTTTTAGACCAGTGGCTGGAAAGGAAGTGAGTGACAGAAGAGCTTCAAAATGGAGATCCAGTGTTAGACTCAGCTTTAGTAGGTCCTTGAGGGCCACCTGGCAGGCTGCTGCTCTTGCTTGGAGCCAGAGTATGAACAGCAGAATGTATATTGTAAGTACAGTCCACATCTTAATTTCTAGCATTTCGGTTTGATAATGAAATTGTGTCTGTGATTGTTCTGTTGATGTGTCCACTTTAGATTTTGGCTGTAAATACAGTACTTGTATGTATTTGCTCCACGATAAAATTAGCACTAGGTGTCTGCTAATTGATCTCTCATATGGCTCAATCCTCTTCCAGACCTACTTAAAGTTTACACGGAGATGTTACAAAGATCCATTAGGATGGTGTAGTTGGTGGCAGCATTGTGCAACCTGACAGTATCTAGAAAGAGCTGAGTTAAGATACGAGCAATTTAATGCATGGCGTAGTGCATTGGTTAGTTGTGTGAGGTGATAGGACTCCCATCAAAATGACCCAGAAGTAGTCCCTGAAAGCACAACAGTGAATCATAGAATGGTTTGGGTTGGAAGGGACCTTAAAGACCATCCAGTTCCAACCCCCCTGCCCTGGGCTGGGACACCTCCCACTAGACAAGGTTGCTCAAAGCCCCATCCAGCCTGGCCTTGAACACCTCCAGGTGTTGGTCCCTTCCAAACCAAACCATTCTAACATTCTAAGTTTCATAAGAAAGCCTTCAGTCACAGACACTTTGACTCTCTGACCAAGTCCTGTTCTTCAGCATGAAAGTAAGGTCTGTTTCAGCAGAGGTTGTTTAATTGTCTCCTACAGGAACCACAGTGGGAGTTGCTGCTTCAAATGGAAAGTATACTTTTTTGACCTTGACTTCTCTAATATAAGCACACAGCAGCATGTATATATTTATGCAGGGAAAAACAATCCTACCAGATCCTGCTTTGCATATATAATTTGGTTACAGGGAAGAGAATGAGAGAACAAGCTGCTTGTGGCAAATGTAAATAAATTAATTCATTACTGCATAACGCTTCTTGCTGTGGCGTGATAGGGTGTTTTCAAATCCTGTAGTACAAAGTCTTATTGTCTTGGTTTGACCAGATGGACTAATGATCTTTTGGGTCTTACTATCCATGATCTGATGACATTTTAAAATATTTGGAATCTGCACTAGACAAATTTTAAATATGCCACTATAAGATGCATATAAGAATGTGCTTGTTTATTTTCTCTGCAGTTTTTTTTATGTGATTATAACTGTATGAATGTAAAAAAAAAAGTGATTTGTGATAAATTTCTGGGAAGGCGGTACTGATTTAGGAACTCAAGCAGAGACAAAACCACTTGCCATGGACCACACAGCAAGTCAGATGCTTCCTTCTCTTCATTAATTCCGATGATAAAATGGATGTGAAATCAATTCTTACACTGATCTGGAACAGCTGTTGAAGATCTTTTAACAGAACCCAAGTAGGAATAACATCAAGCCAAAATAGCTCTCTAAGTAATTAGACACAAATTAATAAAACCACAAAATGTAGAGTCATAGTATGAACTCTGATTTAATCCCAAAGAGAAGAAAACTCTGAGAGGAATTAAAATGTTCTTGATGTGTACGTGCAGCCTCTTCTGTTGAGGAATTTATATTATTTTCAGTGTAAATGCTAAATATTTAACCAGGTAAGATCGAAGTGATTTCTGTGGGGGAGGGATGGGGAAGGCAGTTAGAAACCACACCACAGGTGATGCTGCCCTAAATCTAAGGACATCTTGTCACCAAGATTTGTCAGCTGGATACACTTATTGATCCTCAATTGTTTGGGGGTTTATATGTGATAGCCATGACTGAAGGACTCTCTTAATTTTTTTATATATATTTTTTTTTAATTTATTGTGCAGCTTAAATTGTTGTAACAGTTTATTTCCATTTGACTTCCATACTGCAGCACAATTTCTTTCCATAAAAGCTCTGCAGAAGAAATTAGCTTATCACAACATATCACAAAAGACAGGTAGATCCCTGTACATCAGGATTAATATTCAGGCATCTGAGAAACAAGCTCTTTCTTACCACTGCAGTGTTAAGATTATCAGGGAGTGAAAAGCAGAGCTCATTTTGGACAAACCCTGTTTTGGAAGAGAGGGAAAAGTCTGTGGTTCAAGCAAAAGTCAGGTAACCAAAAGCTAAGGAAACTTCAGGTTTTTCATTTTATTCTTGACAGGCTTTTGAGCAAGTAATCTCTTTTATTTTTTGTGATTAAAAATGGTCTAATCCCTCTTTTCTCTTCCTTTCACTGTGTTAAAGGGCACTGGTGATTTTCTTCACCCCCGAGGAAAACACGAACTGTTACGACGATGTAAAATCCCGTGTCTGTGTGTGGTTAAATAACTGCAGTTTTCAGCAGTATCTATTGCTGGAGCTTCTTACTCTGATAACTCCAGGGATGGACACCAAGCCCTGGCGCTCCGGTCTAAAGCCTCAGACGAGAGGTAAATCCATTCCTTAAGTTGTCTTTTCCTAAATCTAAAGAGAGTCATGGGGTCTAATCCTATGGATGAGGGAACAGGGGGCCTGGGTGTCTCCTGAAGGGGCTGGTGGTGGCACCTGGGCAGGGTCTGGATCCGCTGTGTTGGGATGATGGCACTAAAAGTGTCCTGGTGGGTGGGAGCCAGAGCTGAACCCGCAGTGCTTCAGCCTGGGTGACAAGATCTCCTCTGTCACAGCTAGAAAGGCTAGAAAGGACCGGTATTTCTTCCATTCCATCAACCTAGGACCTTACTGGGTTCGCTTTTACTGGTCCATGTCCCCAGGGATGCGGAATCCGCTCCAGCCACGAAATATTCAGTGGAATCGGCTGGAGGGAGATAGATAATGAAATATTTCCACGCCAAATAAAATCTGCCAGAATATTCTTCTGTGCTCGACCCTGGCATAGCTGTGTTGGGCTGGGATACCTCCTGTAGGCATGCACTAGGGGGCACTTTAAGACTGAGGAAGGGAAGCAGGAAACTTTGCAACACTTAATTCCACATCATCATGAGCAGAGTAAACAATCTGGTGCAAAACAAAATATAAAAAAAACATAAGCAATTAAATATGTATTTAGCGGCAAGTGTGATTCGATTCCTGTTTTTTCCCCCAGCAACTGCACTTGCTGAAAGTGGACATGCAACTGAAAATTACATTCTTGTTCTAAACAGATTGTATCATTGTCGTCTTGTTCTTCTAAATAAATGGACTTTGCTTTTCAGCATCTAGCCAAATACAGGATCAGATGTTACATTTTTTTTTCGTTAATCAGCCTCTGTCTCTGCAGCTATCTGTGAGGGTAGGTTTGCATTGTTTTTTTCCCATTTCTTCATAAGAGGTGTTGCAATTTCTGTTCTCCCACATTCTTGTTCATTTTATTTCTTTCAGCTGGTTTTATCTGACTTAAGCCCATCCAGAACTAAAGTTCTGTTCCAGGACAGCCCTCTAGAGTGTCTCCTGAGCATGAAAAACTGCTTTTGCTGCCATGTTAATGTCCGTTCCTCTGCCAGAAATATATGTTTGCCAAAGTGTTTGAATTCTGTAATGATTTGTCTTGTTAAGCACATTAGAAGGACATAATAATCATAACTCCTAATTCTAACAGAGTGTTTCCTTCCGAATAGTTTAGGAAAGCTCAGAAGTAATCAGATTGGTCTGATAGATGCAGATAAACTAGCAGAAGCACAGCTTTGTTATGTATTTCTTTCCACAAAATGACAGACCATCCTTTTGCTAAAAATTTGATTTCATAGTCTCAGTAAGCTACATAAACTGTGAAAAGGTAGATAAGAATGACCCATTCAGTTCTTTGCAACAGAGAAGTGTACAGTACACAGCTGAGATGACTTGATGTCTTGCAACAACAATAGGTTTGTACAGGTTAGCATACAAAACAGAAATAGCCAGACAATAAATGCAAACCTTTTTTTTTTTTTTTTTACATTTCATCTGTGGGCTGCGTTGTCACTCTGCTTTTTTCCCTGGCTCTATTATGCCTTCGACTGCAATTCACTGTTCCCGAGACTGATGCTTTTGCTTATTTTAAGGAGCTGGTGGAACTGTTCAGCATTACTAGATGCTCTTTTTATTTTTTTATTTTTATTTTTTTGGGGTGTGTGTGTGTCAGGAAATACTATTTTGTAG
This sequence comes from Gallinago jamesoni, assembly GCA_025769975.1. NCBI lineage: Eukaryota > Metazoa > Chordata > Aves > Charadriiformes > Scolopacidae > Gallinago > Gallinago jamesoni. The sequence continues at coordinate 59,277,249 of JAOQGH010000032.1, forward strand.
AAGCTGTTTTCTTGAGACAGTGGTTTTAATCCAACTTTGTCAGGAAGGTGTCTCAGCGTCAGGAATACCGACTGTGTGAAGGGGTATGTAGCTATGCCTACCTCAGCTGCCATCCCGACCTCTTATGTAAAATTATTCTAAGAAAAGTCTGAAAAAGTTAGATGTGAGCAGAGAGCTCTGCAGGCAGGACCCGAGGGCTGCTTTCAGCTGTAGTATCTGCATAGTCAGATGCTTGCTCTGAGCCAGCTTCAGCCCTGAGCTCGCAGACCTGTGGGCGTGCAGCTCTGCCTCCCATAAACACGTCCTGCTCCTCGAGTGGACATCTAGGGTGTTCGTGGGGCTGCCGGGTTGCCGTGGGGCACAAGTGGGACCCACACGTGGCTGCTTTCTCCGAGCAGAGAGGAGGCACATCTTTACAGTAAACAAGGAGAGTGCCTGACTGGAAATCGATAGGTTGAGCTTAGCAGATGAGAAATGAGGTCTAATTGGTGATTAAACAACACGGGTGGTTGAAACAATTAGATGCCGATCCATTTTACCTCTCTGCTTTCTGGAGGGAAGCTAGATTGAAGAGCTTGAATTTCATACCTCCTGCCCCATCCTGGGATCCCTCAAGATGCCCCATCTCTGGAAGTGTTCAAAAGCAGACTGGATGGGACTTTGAGCCACCTGGTCTAGTGGGAGGTGTCCCTGCCCATGGCAGGGGGGTTGGAACTGGATAGTCTTTAATGTCCCTTTCAACCCAAACCATTCTATGATTCTGTAAGATACTTCTGGGCTTTGGTTACCCTGGGCTTGAGGGAAAGGCGGAGACTGATTGGAGAGTTGGAGTAAGAAGGGATCCTAAAGGATGTTTAGATTAATGGGCCTCAGGTGTCTGAAATTACTGTTTCACTCTTGCAGGCTCCCCAGCCTTCACTGTGACCACTTCTTAGCCAGGTAAGACTGTACCTTCTGAAACACTGGGATGTGAGCCTTTGAACAAAGATGCAGGTAGATGTTTCTTGATGTTATAAGTGATATAAGCTTACAAGGTCGCTGCCTCTTTGGCAGCTCTATGGTCTGCTCCTTTTCTTTGTCTGGAACGATGATTAACACTTTGGAGAACACCCTTCCAGGGGTATTGGATAACTTGCATGTTGTGCCAATGCATGAGGTTAGGTTTAAACTTTCTATGTCAAATCTATTTATTAGTATTGCTTTGGAAGTGTAGGTGTTGGTAGGAGTTACCGAAGGGTCTTGAGTAAGCTTCTAAAGGAGGTCTTCTTCTTCCAGTCTGCACTGAGCTGCTGTGATTACACTGATAGCAACAACTATCTAATTACTTTAAAGCCAGCTTTGGTGTGTCTGTGCAGCAGCAGTGATATCACTTATCTCTGGGCATGTGTGAGGGTATGTGTATATATACATCATATAACTGTAACACGTGGTGGTATAAGATTCACAAACAGGTACTATATGTTTTAATTTTTTGATTTTTTGGGTGCCTCTTATTTTGTCTTGTTCTTTTTTATCCTTAAAATTAACCTAATTCATCTCACAGAATGCCTTGCTCTCCTAAAAAGGACTTCTGTTGACACTGTAATCATCCTGAGCAATCTGCTTGGTGGTAGAAAATATTCCCTCATCTAGAAATACCTCCCTTTGGATTTCAACTTCTTTTTTTCTTATTTTCACATTTTCTATAAAATTTTAAAAAGTGATAAGTGCTATGAAGTTAAACTGTACGAACCTGAGAATTCTGATTTATTCCAGTGCTTGATATTGTACAGGGATAGTAAAGTCATATTAGTCCCATAGACTTTTTTTTTTTTTGGCTTAATGTATTCAACTGAATTTGGCCATGAGGCACTGACTGGGATTTTGGAGACCACACTTCAAGTCCCTGTTTTGCTTAATTCAGAGCAGGAGAATGAACCTCCATCTCTGCTTTCCTTTGCAGGCACCAGAGTCAATGGCTTACTCTGCAATGGAATTTTCTCTTTTGGTTCTTTTCTTTTTTTTTTTTTTTTTTTTAAAACCAGTGTGAAATAAAAAAAACAAATTGAAAACTAAGAATATTTTGCAAACTAGACAGCCACTTTTTTTCATCCCTGGGTCTAGTGAATATGTTTTCAATCTTCCTAATTCTTTTGTACAGTCTTGTACGTAATCAGAGTGGAGAAAGGATGCAAAAATATTCCAACACAGAAAAACTTCCTGGGGAGTTTCCTCATCTCTGCTGTTATATTATGAACTCATTAGATTATTTTTTTTTTTTGGTGAAGTTTGAAACCCTCAGTGGCAAATTACTGTAAATCAGAGTAACTTTCCTGTGTGTTCCTCTGCCAGCAAATACAGCTTTGAATCCATAGCTAATTATAACGTTTCTGTTGCCATTTAGGCTTTTTAACTAGAAAAAAAAAGTAGAATCTACTCCATCAGCGGTTCCCACTGTTTCTGGCGCAGTGCGATGTACACATGTTCCTACAGTACTCCAGGGCTTGTAGGTCATGATCCTCTTCTGCTATGGATGGGAACACGCTGTTGTAATAGAGCTAAACCAGAGCAGTGTTCCCATTGAGTCACCACAAGCGCACACGTGATGTGATGAAAGGTTCCTGAGCTTTGGTGACGTGTTTGGAAAGGTGATCAAACTAATCATGAACCCACAGACTCATTGAAGTGAGAGGGAGACATCTGGAGAAACATCCAGTCCAGCCCCCCCTGCTCCAAGCATGGTCAGATAGAGCAGGTTGCTCAGGGCCGTGTCAAATGGGATTTTGAATATCTCCAAGGACCAAGACTCTGCAGCCTGTTCCAAAGTTAAATCTACTTTACAGGATAAAGGTGGTTTTCTCTCTTTCTCTCTTTCTCTCTTTCTCTCTTTCTCTCTTTCTCTCTTTCTCTCTTTCTCTCTTTCTCTCTTTCT
>JAOQGH010000032.1:59280259-59294436 GCA_025769975.1 Gallinago jamesoni
TCTCTTTCTCTCTTTCTCTCTTTCTCTCTTTCTCTCTTTCTCTCTTTCTCTCTTTCTCTCTTTCTCTCTTTCTCTCTCTCTTTCTCAGAGCTCTCCTGGAGCCTTCTTTCCAGTGCCATATTCCATGTGATTGTTCCAAGCAGGTGCCTGAACAAGCCACAGTCCACTCTCCTGAATTCCAGGTCTGTGATCCTGCCGTTTGCCTTGTTCCCTTCTCCATGGATCCTGAACTCCACATCTCATGGTCACTGCAGCCAATGCTGCCCCCAACCATTACACCCACAATCAGCTCTTCTTTGTTTGTAAGTATAAGGTCCAACAGAGCATGTCCCCTTTTTGACTGATCACTGGGTGTCAGGAAGTCATCTTCAGTGCACACCTGAAACATTCTCAATGGCTTGTGCCTTGCTGTATTGTTCCTCCAGCAGCTATTGGGCTGGTCAAAGTCTCAAAGTCTGCATGAGGACCAGGGCCTGTGCATGTGAAGCTTATTCCAGGTGGCTAAAGAAGGCCACAAAATCCCATATTTTCTCTTGATCAGGTGGTTGGTAGCAGATACTTACCACAGCACTGTTGATTTTGCTCTGCATATATTTGGGGTGTCCCCTTCAGCTTAGTTCTGTTGATTTAGGTGTCTCCTGTACACCTCATGCCACACACTTTACTTGCCAACCCCATCAAACACTTCCTTGCTGTACTGGGTGTCGTCATTGATGGTCTTTAAGGTCCCTTCCAACTCCAACCATTCTATGATCTCTCCTGTCCCCCTTATGCCTAGTTTGAAGCTCTCTTCACCAGGTTAGCCAGCCTGTTGGCAAAGATGATTTTGCCCCTCTTGGTTGGGTGGATCCTGTCTTCTCCAAGAAGTCCTCAGTCATCAAAGAGGGTGACAGGGCTAGTTGTTCCTGTCACTGGTGGGGATTGTGCCCTACGTCATGCCACTGCCACTGCATAGGTAAATATAAAGATTTTTTGGCCACATTCTGCAGAAACTTTTGCACTCTAGACTTCTCTCTGGTTCCTGCTGAAAGGGTGCTGGACCCTTCCTAGTATCCTGGTGATGGCTCGGACACCCTTTGATCAACAATAGCTGCCAGATGCTTTTAAAAGATGCCAGAACTTGCTAGAAGATGCAGCCTCCTGTGGTCATCCTTTCCTGGCAGCAGCAGGAACCTTGTCATTCCTCAGAGAGCTGCCAGAGGTCCTCCAGCAGTCCTAGGAGTTCAGGAATATCTTAGAAGGAGAGTCCAGAAACTGCTGCACCTGAATTTAACTCCGAGGAGGTCAGCTAGAAGCAGGTTGTAATTGCCTGTTTGAGGCATTCATTTCCCTTCCTGCCTGTGCCTAAGGTGCTTCTGACTGAAAAAACAGCAAGTGGAAAGGTAGATGAATTGTGCTTGTGAGCTACCTCTGAACCACAGCTGTAAGTTGCCTGCCTCTTATATTTATCATATATAAAAGGATAGGATGTGGAATGAAAGACTTCCTTTGAATTTTGTACTCACTTGACTAGTGGGTTGGTTTTTTTATTTTTTTTTATTTTTTTTTTAAATCTCTTCTGCATGTTTTGAGTTGCTCAGAAACAGCCTACTCTGGATTCAAGAAAACCAGCAACATACCTAATGTCGTGGATGGCAGCAGACTCTGCCTACTGCTGACACTTTTTGTACTGTTTTGTCATCCTAAGTACAATGGAAGAGCACTCTTGTTGTTAAAACTTTTCTTTCCATCTGCTTATTCTGACTTTAAGCATAAGCCTGCATAACACAAAGGGAAGGCATCCTATCTAGCAAGAAGAGGTTCAGGAGGGTTCACTGTAAACAAACTGATGAGATGAATGTAAACAGGAGCAGCGTGTTCTACTACAGATGGCTACCCCTCCCTCTTGTCTTATAATTCCCACGTTCATATTGAATTATTTTTGCTCCTTAGAATCCTGTAATGAAATGTGAGTTAGCAAGAAATGGATTTTTTTGAAAATAAGGTTGAATTCTTCATCTGCTGCTAGTGATAATGGATGACCGAAGAATTAAAACCCTGACTTCATAGCTGACCTTTCTCTGGGAAGGAGGTTGGTCTAGATTACCTCTTTCCAACTTGAATTTTCCTGTGATTTTTATGAATGATCTCCTATATGAGATGCTATAGCAATAATTTTCTATATAGCAGTTTGGCATTTGACTGCAGCAATACAGATCTTAGCGCTGCTACTGAAAAGCATATCTTGCCTCATTTTTAACCTTTCTGTTGTATTTCTTCCATGAATTGTTACTGGATGAACGAAGGAATTTGTGATGTACTCTATTTCTATGTAGAAGCTGATGCTCAACTACTTTAAAGTTAATGAGGGAGCTGGAACATTTGGCCTGTGAGGAGAGATGGAGGGAACTGGGCTTGTTCAGCCTGGAGAAGAGATGACTTTGGGGACACCTAACAGCAGCTCCCAGTACCTATGTGGAGGTCATCAAGAGGATGGAGCTGGACTCCAGGAGTCTGACCTCAGAGCTGGCCCTGCTATGAGTAGGAGACTGAACGAGAGACCTCCTGAGTTCCCTTCCAAGTTGAGTTATCCTGTGATCCTCACATAAGAGGCTCTCCATGTGTCCAGAAGAAGACTGTAGTTCCTGTGATGAAATCTCCAAGCTTAACACCAGTCTAGGTAAGGATATTTGTAAAACTCAGGATTTGAGGTGTTTTTTAATTTTTTTTTATTTTTTATTTTTTAAACCTGGCAGGAATATATACATTTAATTAAGCTTGAATCCTTGGGTACCATGTTTCTTGCCTTCCTGGTTGTGAGAAGAGACTTGACCATTGTCATCTATGCGGTGATGTCATCTGAAGTTTGTGGAGGGAATCCAATGGGAGGAGGGCTTGCAATTAATAAATTGAGGGGAGATGGTGATTGTTAGCACTTTTGGCCCCAAGCAGACTAGATCTCTCATCATTTGGTGGTATGGTCTCTTAGTTTAGTTCCTAACTGGGTATTCTGGTCCCTCCTGCTGTTTTTGTTGTTTATTTCATGTGTCAGGCTGTGATGAGAGGAGGAGGGCAATAAATCTCACCCTCAAACTGAGGTGTTGCTTGTGTAAGGAGTGATAAGAAGCATCACTTTTCATTTCTGATCTTACTGCATCTCCGGCTTTTTTGCTTGCTCTTTGAAGATGATTCAAAGTTGCAGGATTTCTCTGTATCAGGGACAGCTAGAGTTGTGCTTTTTTTTTTTTCTTCCCCTCACCCCTACAACACCCGAAGATGAAACACCATAGAATTAGAAGAAAGCTGCAAAAATGTACAAGATCTGTGCATGGTCAAGGCTTATGCATAATTTGAACTCTCTGTTTTCCTTCCTCCTGCTACTCAACACCTATTCCCCTTGTTACGCCCCAGCAAAACACCGAAGTTTCACGCTGCTGTTACTGATGTTGACTTGGAGACATGGCACAGTCAATATTCCTCCTGCTGACAAGCTGGTAGAATCACTTTGAATTGATATCATTGAGCAGCTGGTCTTCTTCATCCTACCTTCTTGATTTTTTTCAGTCTATTTCCAGGCGAAGAGGTTCGGAGAAACCAGAACTGGTGCTTCTTAGAGGAGAAGGCTTAGCACAAAGGCACTGGTTCCCCTCCCTGTCCTGATCCATACGCTTATTTTGTTTAAATGCTACCTAACACGTACCCCTGTTGCAGGGTCAAGGAGAAGCTGTTGCTTCTGCAGTTGGGGGAAATAGCTTGTATTCCAGACTGTGTTTTCCGTGCCCCAGACCCGTATTTCCGTGCCCCATCCAAGCCCAGATGGTGAGATGACTGGCAGAGGGGCAGTCCTGTCTGCTCATATCACTGACATGCAATCTCTGCCTTGCTGTTTCCATTTCTGGCTGAAGCCCAGGCTACTGCTTTTGCAGTGTTGGAATTGCCTGCATATGTTTGGAGACACAACTGGAGCTTTATTGTTATCTCGGTGACTTCTCATCTTTGTTAATGATCCCTGTAGTGATGAAGAGAAAAATGGAGAAAGTTTGCTCCCCTCTGAGAGTCTTCAAAAATGGGACATCAGGCTAGATATTAGCAAGTGTCCTTCCTTTTGATTTAAAGGAATATTTATAGGATTGCAATGAGCAGGTTTTACTTTTTTTTTTTTTTTCTCTCTGCTTATAGTTTGTATTTTTACCTGCAGAAATGCATATTGGAGCATACAACGTTCCTTCCAGATGAATTCTAGGACATCTGTATGCCGTGTCTTTGCCTGAGAGGAGCCTCTCAGTTGCCCTGAATTTCTCAAAGCCAAGCTGGTTACGTTGTTCTTTCAGTCTTCAGTGGCTTTGACTTCCAGTGACGAACAACTGATATACAATAAAGGAATATTCTAAATCACATTTATTCTCAAATCTAAAGTGAAGTGTTGCAAGCTAAAGATTTGTATTTATTCTTTCACATTTATAATTAAAGAGGTCTCTTTCTAGCTCTAGGAACTTATAAAAATTAAAACACACTTGATAAAAGGGAGAAAGGTTTTAAATGGATGAAATGCCTCAACATATCAACACTCTCTCTCTGTCATTCCAAAAAGTTGTTGCCTATTGTACGCTCTCTGAAGAGCTTTGCAGGTATTTTCTATAACTCTTTTATTTAAGCCTGAGTTCATTTTGAAATGGTACCAAGAAATGGGCTGGATGGAGGAGTAGAGCAAGGTTTTCATGAATAGCTTATTACAGCAGATGTCAGAAATGCTCTGCAATCTTAATTCCTTTTGCCCCTCCAATAGAATATGCGTGCAAATACGTGTATATCTCTCCCCGCTTTCTACTGACTTGTCCAAAAATCCTTGCCTCCTGTCCTCCAACTTTCTTCGTCTTGGATTGCAGTGATTCATCTTTCTTCCTTCTCTCCCACTTCCTTGGGAGCTTTTCGACACAGGCTGTGATAGAGCCAGCTCCCTCCCTTGTCCTTGATTCCTATCGCTTCAAAATAACAGTAAACTTTTGATGTGAAGGAGAAAACTTCAGGAGGAAGAGAGGTGGCAGAGGCAGAGAGGGATAGGAGGGAGGCTGAAGAACATTTTCCTGGGAAGTTTCCCAGCATAATCAGCCTGAGAGCTACTCCCTGAAGGACTAACTACTAAGCAAAATCTAGGTGTGACTGTAGCATACTAAGAGTAAAAGAAATATACTTGCATCTCTTCAGCTACATATGCAACGACACAGGGGCTCATAGTTAAAAATCAAACTCTCTGGGGGCTGAAAGTATGTGGTTGCCAGCCTGTCACTGTGTCTCCACTGCTTTAATGTTGTGCTCGTTGAAGCTACCACGACACCCATGAACGTTTTATTCTCTGATGTAAAGTATCCCGTGGAACTGGAGACCTTGGCTTAACTTCTTGCTGGCAAATTAAATGGTAAAGGATGTGATAGTCCAGTAGGTCAACTCTCCACCCATTCTGTCCCATGAATGGGAATTTACCCTGACTGAGACTAGCACCCCAGGGAATCTGATAGGAGGAAATCTTGGTCTGACTGACTTGACCATAGTTTTTTTGGAAATGCTCAAGATCTTCTTGGTCCCTTGAGCCCCAATATGCTGCAGACTTTGGAAAAATCCCCCTCTTTTTGCCTTACAAACACACACACACGTGAATTCTACACAACACACAAAAGTCCATTCCTAATCACACGACATCTATTTGGAAACCTTCTTATCTCACAAATTACAGCTCAATCAGAAAAAGTTTTGAAGATGTGGTGGGGTATGCCCTGCTTCTCTTGCCTGTGAGCCATTCACTAGGAGAGCTGGTTGTAAGTCATTCTGGACCCCTCCTTTGACAGAAAAACTTTGTGACCTTTTTGGAATCTCTTCCTTAGTACTTTGAGACTTTCTGAACAGCATTTTAATTGGTTGTTCTGACTTCAAGATATTTTTGAGCCTTTTTACATAATGAAGAATTGCTGAGTGTCAGTTAAAAGTAAACATTACGATTAAAGCTAGTTAGGCAGAAATCAGCTAAAAGATCAAAAACAATACTTAGCTTACCAAATTAAACTGCAGAATATTGCATCTGGGAAGATAAGTTAGATTGCTTTATTTTTCAACAAGGTACAGTTTCTACAAAATACTTCTCGTATAGTTTACAATTCTTATTTTTAATCCTTCCCCGAGAGGCTGGCTTGAACATTGTATTGTGTTTTCTAGTGCGCTCATAATTTCAGATCTATTTAATTTCTTCCACCTACCCTTTTTGATTTTAATCTTTCCCGCAAAGATTTATTCAGGTTGGAAAACTTATTTTATTTTGACTTCTTTTTTTTTATTTTTTGGTGTACCGCTGCCTCAAATGGCTTTTCATATTTTTTTTCTTCTTTGTTAATTGTATTTTATTTTCACCTGTTTAAAACTATTTCCCCAGGAAGTTTGGAGGATTAAGCTTTTGTTCAATAATAAAGAATTCAGGTCTCCAGTTCAGATTGTAAATAATCATGTGTGTGTATGTATAACAAGCTTGAGACTATGCTCAGATCCCCTGCCCTTTTTTGATCTTTCAAGGGAGAATAACTTGAGCTTACATTTCTACAAGGTGTCTGAATCTTATGTGTTTATCTGGGATTGCAATTACCGCAGATCTTAACACTTCTTTAAAATTCTGTGCAATTATTCAATTAGGTGCTTTAATTTTTACTGATACCTATAATATTTACATCAAAAAAAAACCCCCTTTAAAACATCTTTTTCTGTTGAAATTGAAATATCTTGTAGTTGGAAATATTTTCCATTGGTCTGGCAGAACATGGTACTCCTACCTGGACCCAAATGCAGGAATGACAGCAATATCACTGAAATAACTCTGGGCAAAACCATCTGAAGAAATGGTAAAGCAAATATATCCTGCCCGTGTTCTAAATTCACATTGTTTTTAAATGCTACATACCATAGAAACTCAGAGACGGAAGAAAATACTCCAGATAAAATGCCTAATAATTTATAAAGATGCCTAAGGAACTATGGGGTTATGCTTTGCTCTCAATAAAATGGATGTAAACTAGTTATGGCAGAGCACATCAGCATCTTTCAAGGTGTATTTTGGTTTATTATAATGGAAAGACATGCCATTTGTAAAACATTATGATTAGTGTATTTTTTTTAATTATTTTTTTAGCTCCCTGTTGTGCAATTGCTTTCTGTAGGTCAGAACTGAGTTATTTTAGCAAGCTCCAGCACCTACTGCTAATTTCCTATGTGTGCTTAAGCCAATCAAATGATAAGTCGGTATCTTATTTTAGAGCTAATCCAGAAACATTTTTGCCTTCACTTTCCTGTTAGTAACTATAATAATATGCTTTATACACTCAGTACAGTTCATCTGATCTATCAAACATGGATGATGCATTTCTAGCTATCCTCTTTGGACCCCCGCTGTGATCATAAGTGCTGGTAGGTTGCAGGACACTTTTGTGGCTGTACTCTGCAAAGCAGGGCTGCTTTTTACAAATGCATTAAACATTAATACAGACAAATGTGAAGTTTTATAGTCCAGAAGCTTTATTTGCTTGGACATGTATTTATTTTTTATTAATAATTTTTACCATACCACACACTTCAGAACTTGAACGCTGAAAAATGATTCCTTGGACTTAGGAAATGTTGTTTCATTTAAGACCAAGGGAACAAATGAAAATCACTTAGATTTACATCGCAGTGAAATCTCATAAGTAATGCATGAACTGTGTTTCAGAACTGACTTGTGCAGGACCTTAAGTACCTTGTAACACTCATCACCTTCCATAAAGAAACTGCAGAGAAGAGAAAGTCTTCCCCCTTTCTTTTCCAAACCACAGAAAATCTGGAAGAATGGTGATGGAGGCAAAGTTGGGTCAAAAAAAATGACCCGACTGCTTATTTTTAATTATCAGGGAATGTCCTGATTTTGTTAGTTGTTACTGACTATGGCACATCACAGCAAAATCTTGTATTCTTGATGCATGATGTGCAAAAGTCACTGTGAAGACTTTTCAGTGCGAGTTTAATATGAAGGGATAGATCCACTCTGAGGAAACCTGCTGATGGAAACAGCCACGTCAGCTCAGAGCCCTTACAAAAGCTTCTTCCTAAAGCTCCTCAGGTATTTTTCTATGCCCTGTAAGGATTTGGGATTCTAACTCCAGTTTTAAAATGATCGTTTCATCTGATATGAAAATTTTTTTTTTTTTTCCCCGTAAGCCTACAATAATCCACTGCCACTGTCTGTCTACTGCTATCTGAAACTTATTCCTAAAGCATGACCTGCTTTTATAATAAATAAACCCTTCCCATCATCTTCTACTACACATCCTTTTGCCTGTTAACATAATAGTATGCATGGCAGCTGACCTTTATTATGCTATATAATCCTGCTGAATGGGATCTTAAGTAACTTCAATACTTTTCATTCAAATCTAACTCCTTTCTGGTATAACATGTACCAGGTTGCCACTGTAAGTTTTCACGTGCATAAATCTACTGCAAGGTTATAAAAACCTAGAAGAAATGCCAAACCATAATCAATGAAACAATGTGCGCGCGTAGATGCGGCATGAAGAGGAGAGAAATTAAAGATCTCAATGACAACTCTAAGCAGCTACTGTTGACATTAGAAATTCAAGGATTAAAACGATAGCTGCATTGAAATGCTAACAAGTATGATGAGTTAGACAGTGTGCCCTGTTCCTAATTATTATGCATAGCTTGCATATAACATAAGTAGTTGTAACCTTTGAGTGAAGAGCAAAGTCAGGAAATGTTAATCCATGGGGAAACCATCACTTCTCTCCAACTTCCATATAGAATCTCTAGCTCAAATGATTGCTCTTGTTCTCCAGTCCAGGGGAAAAAAAAACTATCCTCTTTGCAGTTAAATATCCCCTTTTATGCTGTGTGTGCATTAGCCAAATTGATTTCCATGAGAGTTCTCCAGGCTGAGTTGTATAACACTATCACTCAGTGCATCTGCTAAGGGAGCTGTAAGAGGGAAAAATGAGAAATATTAGAAAAAAAGCCCGCTGAAAGTGGGAAGTAGCAACTTTATCAAAGCTGGCAAGACTTGAGACTGTGGAGCCAATATACAACTTGTCTGGAAAGTAAGTGTCTGGTGGTGAGAAGGCCAGATTTTGAATTTAGACTTCACTTGGAGCTCTGTTATTCCTCCTCTCCTACAGATGGTCTAGTCACCCGGACGAGGCTAGTTGTTGGGTTCCTGGCCACTCGGTGGGCAATCAAGGACTGCTGGAGAAAGGTGGGGTGTCTACATTCACCAAAGGTTTCTTAAAACTACTTTTGGCAGAGATATCTGTCTATAATGATCATGCAAAGGTCCTGCCTTCTCAAGGTCTATTCTGGCTACCTTTTAAACGACTCTGGCAGTTCCAAAATTCCTCTTAACTTTCAAGACAAAAAATGAAGCTTCACAGGGCTAATTTGATCTTCTGAAAACAAAGGGTAAGGTAGTTCTGAATTCCTAGTTTCAAATTTTGCACGTGTTCACCCACCCCCAATTCCCCAGTTTTGGGCTATGCCACAGAACTTCATGGTTATTCTGAGGAAAAATATGTATTGAGCTTGGGCTCGGATCGTTTACATTTGCCTGGAACAGCTCACGGCAATAACCTAGGCCTTAGCAATAAACCTCGTTTATATTCAAGAAGCTAAAATGTATATAGCAGCAATAACAAAGAAAAATCAATGGGAATAAAAGTGAGTATCAAAGCTTCACAAAGCAGGTTGCACAGAAAGAACTGTGTCTGTTTTAGTCATATCAGGTATGATCTCAGCAAACAAAAGGCATCTTGAGAAGTAGCCTCAAAACCTATAGGCACTAGAATAAAGAGCTGAAGGCTTTGATCCCTACCAACTATTGGGGATTTGAGCCGGACACGGTGGCTACCAGGGTGAGCTAAGTCTGAGGTATGGAAACGCTGAGATTTGGGGAGAAAGAGGTGTGTTTCAGGAGAAGAAACCCTCTTATGGCCCAGATAACATTACAGTACACTCTGTATTTTAAAAGCATATCAATAACCCAGGGACTGAATCTGTAGCCGTACTGGCAAAATCAATGCTGTGTCCTCAAACAGAACAGGATGAAAATTGGGTCTTTACAAGGTAGAAAAATAAACACATATTAACGAAATTCAGGATCTTGGCATTTTTCATCAGGTTTTATTCCTAGCAGTTACTTTGACTCTTCATAAACTGTTTTCTGAAGTTATGTTTTAATTGTTCATCATATTTTTCCACTTGATGTCTTCAAATCAGGCTGTAGTTATGGATTTTTTTTTCTTAAAACCATTTTATTAGTATCTTTTTTTTAAAAAAAAACCACACAAATTGAACACCAAAAAGCATGTTTAACATATTTATATATACATTTCACATCTCAAAACGTGCAGATGGCTGTCTCCTTTTTGAAAAAAAAAAAAATAAAAAAAAAATTGCTCCTGGGGTGGACTTGATACGTTAAATTTCAGCTTGTAGTAAATTTTTACAGTTGAGTTATAAACCTCTGGGAAACGGTGGGGTGGGTTATCACAGAAATGCTAATACAACCCTAACTCCAGCAGTGATGTTGTAATAATAAACATCATTAAGTTTCCATTCTCATGGAACGCTGGTGTACAGAATATTTACATTTATAGTACTATAGTGTATCTTACAGTATCCCTCCAGGTAACAGCGAAATGATAGTTTCATGAGGAAAATTATGTGACATTATTTTAATATACCCATGCTGATTTAAGCTCAGGAGCAGGATTGTCATAATGCTTCCCTATATTAGTCTAGAAAGTGTTCAGCCCCTTTTAACTGTTAGTTTAGGAGTTGCTCAGAGAATAGCAAGAATTTGGAAGACTTTTTATCCCTCTGGCTTCTACAGTAATTATATTATACTGGATAGTTGTTTTTTTTTTTTTTTGTTAAAATAAATCTAATATTCAGACTTGCTTTGCGTGAGGTTCAAATATGAAATGGGATTTTCCAAGGCGTTTTTGCTACATCTTTGTATATTTACTGATTTACCTCCATAGGTTTTATATTAGGTGTCATTTACCCTCAAATGTCGGTGGATAATTGCTTTGTGTTCTAGCCACGGCAGGAAAAATTGCAATGGGGAAATAGTTACACCGTTTGGAAGGAGATTAGAGCTAAACCCTTCTCTTGGTCCTGTTTTAGGAAAGAAAAAACCTTGGAAAAAGAGGTTGTGATCTTTCATCACTGTGGATGGATGTTAAGGAGGGAAGAGCCGTTGATGAAGGTAAAGACAGACTCAGACTTACCGAAATCGGTAAGGGGCAATGGAAGTTTGTTTGAAGTCGCTTGGCAGCATTTGAGCCTGGTGAACCTTTCTCCAGCACTGAGGTTCATACTGACCAACGCAGCCGTTACCAGCTCTGTTTTGTTTTATTCCCTGAAGGTAAAGACACATTTATGTATTTGAAGATAGAAGGAGATCTCCCTCAACGGAGTGAGAGTTTTACATAAGTCACGGAATGTCTTTGAGATATTTTTGAATGTAGAGATTAATTTTGGGTCTGATTTTCAAGGCTTGAGGTGCCAGGACCGAACCTGCAAGAAAGACCCCGGAGGAGAATGTGTGTGCAAGGGCTGTTGACACGATGCAGGTTAACTAAACAAACAGGAGTTACTCATAACAACCTCCCATGTTCCTAAATAAATGTTATATAGCTGTACCTTAGTTTATTTCAGGACATTCATACCTATTTCCAGTGAGGTGTGATGGCCAAAGTGGGGGGTCCTATCTCTACTAAAAGGCAGTGTCTCTTGCTCTCAGAATGCATAAAGGAAAGCAGCTGCAGATTGCCTTGAACGGTGAAGAAAGGGCCGTGGTGAATCTTTCGCTCTGAAAATGTATCCGTGCTAAGTTGTTTCCCAGAATATATCTGAAAAGCTTATTCTGTAGCATTCCCCTGCAATAGCAATTTACCAGAGTTATGATTGTATCCCTGCAGAGCTTTGTTTGATCCAAAACACACAGCAGCTACCAAGTACTCTTCTGCAGAGTGCGTGCAGCTATAAGAGAATGACATTTGAGTTAATTAATCTGTGGAAATACTGCTAGAGAGAAAAAGACTAATGTTGAGGACTTGACAGATTCTACTGCCTTTCCGAAAATACTTTTCTGACAAAAGATTCCAGCAACAGGCATCAGTACCAGCAAACCACCTCGCTAATCTGTTCCGTTCTGTTTCTCTGCATTCAAAGAGCAATCAGATATTTTCTTGTTGGGATGAACTCTCTTTTTAAATTAAGGACAAGAAAATAGGAACAAAAATTAAAGGTCCATTAGAGAGAAAGAGTGTGTTATTTTTATTCACTGAAATGAAATTAAAATGGCTGCTGGTCTCTGGAGACTACTCCAGCTTTTTAGAAGCTGAGTTCATGACAACAGCCACAGCATACATAGGTATCTAATTGCAGTTATGTTTACGATTGTGTATAGATGTTTTCCACTTCAATGAGTTTTTCTCTGAGTATTGTCTTCACCCTATGATGATTCATGACTTCATCCTATCAAGGTGTTGAACCTCTTTCAATAGACCAGGCTTTGAGAAACCTGGTCTGGTGGGGGGTGTCCTTGCCCATGGCAGGGGGGTTGGAACTGGATGATCTTTAAGGTCCCCTTCCAACCTGAACCATCCATGATTCATTTCACTGTAGGCTGTTACCGCTATAGGGAGCGGAGGCTACTCCTGAGTTACATGGGAAGTGTGTTTGGTGGGGCTGGGAGGTTGCAGTCACTAGAATAATCTCAGAGCTCTGATCCTGCTTTTAGATGTGAAAATTTTCAGCCAGCTGACAAAAATAACTGAAAGTATCAAACTAAAAATAGCTCAACTAAGAAATTATTCTAATCTTATTGCTCAGTCGCTTATTTTATTGTGCTTAAGCTTTGTCATTTAGAAATACAGGATAAAACGGTACCTCTTTCCACTGATACACGCTTTTAAGTTGCATGATCATCTGAGACTGGAAGCTTACACCATCAGTTTCAATTCAACTAGAAGGACTATGCTGGTAAACACTTGTCGTTTTAACAATTTTTGGAAACAAAGGTAATTTCTGTAATCTCAAGGGCAGAGAGGACACTTTTCAGAGAGAAAAGTGCTAAAATTCAGAAACATGTAGAACTTCAAGAAATTATCTGTGATAAGAGGAAGTTGCTGGACAAATTGACAAAGTGGGTGTGAAGGTGCCTGTCAACCATCGTCGTGTATTTTAACCTATTCTCATGCTGCTGAATGGGTACACTTATAATGTGTCCTGGGCGTACAGGGAGGTTAGAAGACAGGAAGAACTGTCTTGGACAAGAACTTGGTCTTGGGAAGGGAAGAGAAGAAGCGTGACATGCTCTGGTAGGGCCCCTGTTGGGTCAACGAGGCTCCCTAGATGTAGATTCTTTTGGAAGCACCTGCCCCTACGCCACGATAAAATCAGTCATGGGAAAGAGCAAGCTAAAGGCCTCCAGAGCAAGACTGGTCAACGTTCAGAAAATATGAGGCATTAGATGGTTAAGAGGCAGTGAGAGAACGCAGATTCAGAGTGATGACCTTATGGTCTCTGCAAATGGCACCCGTGAGAAGGGTAGTTGTCATATTTTGGGAACTAGGCTTGTCAGCAGTAAGGGGTAATTCCAAATGGCAGTATTACACATTCAGGGTCAACGAGCCTTGACTGGATCTTTTTTCTCTCTCTGTGTAATTAAAGGTTCTGCACTTATCATGCCAGTTGATTTTATACTCCACATCTTTGCACTCGCATAGAAGAGAGATGGTTTTCTGCAATGGGGTAAAAAAGAGGCACGGGATATGTGATGGGCTATCAGGTTGCCAGGGCATTGCAAATGGAGGTAGTTAATTATTTTATAAGTTATAACTGGCCAGGAATGCATCCCTGGTGCTTTCTTATACTGATACTCACAGAATGCCCTTTTATAAGGGCACCCCTGAATTAACCGAGCCCTTTGGAAGCTGCTGCCTCACAAGTTGTATCAGCTCACATCTAAGAAGTTGTTTCTTTTTTTCCCTCATAACTGACAGAAAACCAATCAGGCAGAAACTTCTGTATCTGAGACATAATTTCCTTCCTCTTCTCACTGCTTTCCAGGCGCTCGCTGGCTTTTCTGTCTCTTCAGGTAGCACCCA
>JAOQGH010000032.1:59294536-59318861 GCA_025769975.1 Gallinago jamesoni
CTGAGACATAATTTCCTTCCTCTTCTCACTGCTTTCCAGGCGCTCGCTGGCTTTTCTGTCTCTTCAGGTAGCACCCACAGCAATACAGTCCCTGTTTTTCCTTGCTGGTCTCACTCTCCACCAGCCTTCACCAAGTACAATTGTCAAATAAGAGGTTTTGAGAAAAGATTGTAGTTGCTAACGTGGAGTCTCTTTTCAGGCCTCTCTGCGTCCATTTCTCCAGCAAGAGACATTTCCCAAGGGGAAGAAGGGAAGGTAAGACTATTTAGTCTCAGTTTCCAGTGCCCAGCACATGAAAGATGAGGCAAGCACTTTATACTTAATTCTTCACGTGAAGTCTATTAACTGCAATGAACTTTTCAAAGTCATTAAGTTGTATTATGTTAAAACCAATTAGCATTCCGATTTGTTGTAGTCGTTTTCTGGTTTGGTATTTGTTGTTGTGTTGTTTTTTTTCTTTTTCTTTCTTTCTTAAACATTTCAGTGTCAGAATTTTCATTTCCCAAAGGCATATAATCTCTGAATGTAGTAAATAAAGTAAATGTCTGGCTGTGGTGAACTCAGGCTCAAAAGCAATGAGTTGAAATCCATTTACTTACATTGTTGAAGATCAGTGGAACTTTGTTCCGCGCTGTTCAGGTAAGAATTCATTGTCATGACTGTCTCTTAGCGACTTTTGTAAGAAGTCTAATGTTTTGATGGGGTACCCTCTTAACGCTTTAATTTTCTAATGTTATCTTGGTGGATTTGGCAGGTTGCTGATCCTAAAAACAAACAAAATCTCCCCAAAAGGGGAGGGTAGAACTCTGTAGGAAATAGATCCAACTTCATCTGCTCTGCTCTTACTGTTTATACCTTGCTTTGTCTTTCACAAGGACAAAGTTGGTAGTTTTTACAAGTTTGGGAAGGTATTTGCCGTTCTGGAGACAATATGAAATCTTTGGAATGACTTTTCAGGAAACATAGTATTTGAGTATGAAAATTAAATGTGTACCTTGCTTCTTAAACAAATTCTTCTAAACTACTTATTATGTCTCTGTCAACAAAATGCTTACATGCGAGCTCAACTCCGCGCTCCAAAGCATAGCTAGTATTTTGTGGAGGCACACTAAATGGAAAAGAGAGAGAACAGAAGTGTGAGTTTTGTCAAAAAGATTGTCAGGAAGTTGTCTCAGGTCTGAAAGAGCAAGAGAGGAAGGAGGAAAAAAAAGAGGCATTTATCACAGAACAGCTACCAACCTAATGAAGAAGGCACTGACTTCTGGGATTTGAGGATCCTCCTTCAGATTCTAGCCCTAGAAACAGGCTCATAAGCTAAATTTTGAAACTGAGGCATCTTTTTATTTTTATATTTGGCCGTAGACCTTCTTGTGTTTCTGAAAATGGGATTGGAAAAAATTGTACAAGGATGAACCACCAAATGTAGACTTTTCTTTGTGTATAAGCTCAGCTGATGGGAACAGCATGGCCGTGGCTCAAAGGCAGCTGGTTTTGCACAACGGGCAGGAGCATTTTCTTTGTGTGTGGCAGAGACATCTGGGATCTTCCCGCCTATTACCAGCGGAGCACTGTAAATACCACCTGGGTAGAATGCCATGTTTTTAGATCTTCCATTCTATTTGTGGATCTGCAAGGCTCTCTTCCTCTCTCATCCCTACCCCCTGAGAAGGTTTCATAAGGTCCTCAGCACTGCTATTCCCGTTTCCTCCATTTCCAACTGGCACTTCATCACAAATGGCATTCAATATACTATGTTTTGAGCACTGTGAAGGCTAATATCAGAGAAGACCATGGATTTTATCCCCAGCAGCAGCAGCAGTGTTCTCAGTTATTATGATGGTAGAGGCATGTACAATACATTTCTAAGTACTTCAGAGACTAAAGCTGACCCTTTCTGGGATAACTCGCTGAAAGGTCTTTCTAGTGTCAGTTTGTCAGAGTAGTTTTCTTACTGAAACCTGTAATTGAAAATAGGAGGGGGAAAAAGTGCATTTTGCAAGAACTCCTATAGAAATGCGAGTACTAAACTGAAGGTAGCAGTGAGCAAGGTTGCAATTGCTGGTGGAAGATGACTTGAGAATAAATTGATTTTAAAACCAGCAGTTTTATAGCTCCCTTCCTCAAGATAATAAAGACTTGGTGCAGGTTACAAAAATTCTATCATAACAATAAAAGCTTTATAAAAATATTTGAAAACATCTTATTTTTATAGAAATATAGCTGTGTAAAATCTAGTGCCAAGTGGAATATTTAATGCTAGTTTAAAGGTAACATCCAAATAAGATTGCTGTCAGTGCAGTGCACGTAACCCCTACAGGTTTGTGTTTTGCATCTGTGCATGGTTTTAATTAGGTCTAACTCCAAATTTCATATCCGGGCGAGTAAATAGGAGTCTGCAGACATTTTTTTTGTATATTTTTGGGAAATGGAGTATTGCTATTTGCCACTAGTCTTGTATTAGAAATGATTTCTTCACTTTTGGGTTCTCTTTTGCCCTTGTTCGTCAAATGTATTCAACATGATTTTCATGCATAAAGTAGTACATATATGGGGGAATCCCTTCTTACTCATGCTTACAGCTTAGTGAGGATGCAGGAAACTCAAATTCAAGTGTCCACTCTGGCCTTCCAACTGCAGCCCAAATCTCCATTTCCCACATTGTAGGCAATGACTCTAACCTTAAAGCTCCGACTACTTTCTTTAGGATGGAAGTGTCTCCAGTTTTATGATCAGGAATGCTATTGTGGATTTGAAAAATAGTTCTTTTTCTCTTGCTCATCTTTGGAGGGGCAATAAGGGAGGATGTTCTCTGTGGGGAAAAAAAACCACATTTCTGTGTCTTCCATCAAGATTGGGATCTCCTGACGTGCAGGAGTCAGTCAATAGTAATGAAATTCTTGTTTATCCACTTGCTTGTTAACTTCAGCAATAACTTTGTGGTAGCAAACTGTGTTCTGCCTCTACCTCAACACCCAACAAGCCTTAGCGAACTTCACCGCTCTTAGTCAATATATTTTTAGAAGCATTTTACATCCTCCATGCCCAAAGGAGGGGGAGTCTAAAATTAGACTCCTAAATTGCTAGGGAGATTGGGATTTTCAGAACCTTCAAGTGACTCATAATCAATTCTTATTAAATTAATTCAGACTTCTACATTTTTAATACAGGTGAGAATACTTTCAAACACTGGGCAATAAGCCAATAAATAACACCACTGCTTGTGGGCGCTTTTGTGGTAGAAGAAAGGCTACTAAGAGCAATACTTTATTAACTTATGAAGAGTAGGAAAAAATGTAGTAAGAAAAAGATAAGGCAAAGAGCCCTCTCTTACAGAGACTGTCAATAGACTGCAGATCATATAAGCAAATGGGTGTTAGATATTAAAATAAAATGGATTTTCACGAAGAGGTGAATATTCCATTTTACCTTGCACTCTTGGAAAAAATCTCCAATGCTGTTATAAGATAGCATCCAAAACATCTTCAGTGGAATAAACTGAAAATAGACTACATTAAGTCAGCAGTCAGGATTCTGACAGCCACGGACCTGGGAAATATTTGTTGGTCATCTTTTTTTTTATTTTTCATTTACTTAAATATTTTAAGACAAATGCAAAGAGTTATGGAAAAATCACCTTTAATTCAGAAAATAACATGTGTTCCTCTGAACCCCACCATGCTAAGATTAGTTAGTTATAAGGCAAAAGCAGGCTATTAAGTTGTTCTACTTTAGTGTTACTATTTTGGTTCTCTTTACTCAAGTTGTTTTTCATGTCTCTGATATTAAATGGACCTTTTCCATCCTTTCCCAAGGGAATGGATGCTTTCTGTGCTTTGCTGATAGTGTGGAAATGTAGATGGGAGTTAGCCATTTTAGTAGGATTTGCCCATCAGAAGTTTGGCACCCTGTTAGGTGAAACAGCAAATCTCTAAGCATTAGCAGTTGTGTACTTTGAAATCACCCCTATGTTTATTTTTTGCCTGGATTTTTTCAAAAAGTCATCTTTTGTGCCTGATACATTTTTTTTTTATAATAGAAGAACCACTTAAGCAGAAGGCTAGTGAAGGCTAGGCTGTTTCGCTGCTACAGGAAAATTATTTAACTACAACTAATTCGATATTACAGAAACCCTTCAGTTATGGCGGTGATGTGTTTTCTGTGCTCTTCCTTTTAGAAGAGATGAAACTGAGCCTCCACTTTTGCTTAAGAGCCCAATATTTGGTCACCGAAGCCATCCTTTGTGCTTTCTCTTGTATTTAGCTTATCTTTCCAGAATGCCACGATGGTCACGCTTGTAGTTCAGAAGACAGACACTTTCTGGGGTTGACTGGGTATTTCTGAGCACGGATAATAAACAGAGGAAACTTTAATCCATGGCCTGTTGCTCGAATTCTGTATCAAGTGGACAGCTGGGGAAGCTGTGTCTTTCATGCACTGCGAGCCACGTAGAAGGACCCTTTGAATGAGTTAACTTGTGTACAAGTGGTTGCCTACGGTACAGCTACTTTAGCAGAAGGCCAAGGCTTGCTTTCATGTTTAATTGTACTGAGAAATTGTGGGACTTCTTTCCACTCAATTTCACCACTTCTAGAAAAAATTGTCTGTTTTCTAGGGGAAAATGGGGGAGAGGAGATGCATATGAATTGTGGGTTGATTTTTTTGCCCTCAGTGTGATGAAAAGTGGGCAGGTGCTGCAGAATCTTGCTCTTAAAAACTGAACAAACCTGCATCAAAGCTTTTTTTTTTTTTCATTTTTTGCATAAAAATAGTATAGGAGAAATACCAGGAATGGGGCCAAGTTGACCTTGGAACGAAATTAGATTCTGCAAACTATCTGTTCTCAAACAGCTGCTTGAATTCTGCCAGCTTTTTTTTTTTTTCTCAGACCATTTTCTGGTTGATGGGGATCAGTAGCACAAAAGGCATCGTCAGAATTGATTGTAACTTCCCCTTGTTAACAGTCTCAATAAAAAGACAAACACTTGGATGTGCCTTAGGAGTAGGTATCTCTTCTCTCTGAAGGTGGCCATCTCAGTGGATGCTGAAGAGTAATAATTTGCTGATTATGTGTGTGCTATCTGATGTGATGAACAGAGCGCCTCAGGCTGCGGCTCCGCAGAAATGGTAAATCTGGCTTTCGAGTGGAAAAAAAAAAGAAAGAAAGAATAAAATAGCTCAAATGCAAAGCAAAGCACAGTCTAAGCCCACTCTGCTGCCTCAGCAGTTCTCCTTCAGTCATTTAGCGTCTGTCCTCCCACGGCAGGCACAGATTTGGCATAAGCATTGTATTGCTGGCTGTGTGGGTGGCTGGAGAAATATGTAACTGTGGGCTTGAGCTTGATCCAGATCACATTTGTTCTGCTGGCGGGTCAGACTATACATATATTAAGTATCGATGAACGCTGAACCGTGGCTTCACATGCCCAAGACTCTTTCTCCAAAGTACTCAATTTAAAGTTTTGTAGGTTTTTCATTTATAAAATGAAACAAACAAAAAAAAATTAGGAGGGAGCTGTTTTGGACTCAGTAGCTGACTTCTGTTGCTAGGTATCTTTCCTGTAGAGGAGGTTGATTTAGTTTCAATTTGAAATTGTAGAAGGAAATTGGAATTTTGACTGTTAAAATTCTTAAAATTTTCTCAATATTTTTATTTTTCACAGCTTTCTAATATTAGGGGAAATTTATCCTTTTTTTTCCTTCCTAAAAGGAGCACGGTAGAAGTCAAAATTAGTTTCACCTTTTTGAATTTTCCTCCTTCTGAAGGAAAAAAAAGAAGAAATCCTAGGAAATGAATTAAAATGAAAAGGCTCTTGTTTCCCTCTGCCTCACACAAAATGGGGTAAAACACTGAGGAAAAAAATCCTGCTTAGCATGCTTTTAATCCAACACCCCTTCCAGCAGAAATAAGTAACCTTTAGGAAGTAAAACAGTTTCTGTAAAACAGTTCTTTTATAAGCTCTAATTCTTGTACCTTCTGATATGTCTCAAGCAGGCATTTCTTTTGGTAATGCATGTTTATTTTGGACCAGAAAGTCCTGAGCTCAAATCCACTGTCCTGGATATGTTCTGTTATGGCCATTGGTGAGGGAGCTAAATGGAATACCACAGCAAGGTTCAGGATGTAATCCAGCAGTACCAATTCTGCCAGATATTGCATGAAATCCAACTGTAGGACTGCTCTGGCATTCTTTAGAGGTTTGTTGGTTTTTTTTTTTTTTGAGGAATTTGAGCCAATAGCCCTTATCTCAAGGAAAATGTTGTAGTGCATATAACTGCTGCTTTCATAAGGGCTGCTGTTTTGTTTACGTAGCCAATGAGCTATTAGTTCTTGACTCTTTATAGTCTATAAATGCCTTTGGGATACAGCTACTTGGGCTGTGCTGTTCTCTTTAGTAGTTTCAAGATCAGCCTGTGTTCCTGGGAGATGATAAATGGAAAAAAAAAAAGACAAAGCAAGAAATCAAACTGAACTCTATTTACATTGTTGGGTTTTTTTTTTTTTAAGCATTTCCTGGGATGGTAGATGTCGAAATTTGCTACTGGTGCTGGAGTTCTCATTTTTCACTCTTGCTCTGATGTCCTTTCTCCAAAGTGGCTCAATGTTGTCAAAAATATGGGATATAAAATTTCTTGGTATTGGGAGAGGTAAGATTAATATATACTGCAGCAAAAGGTTACTGGGATACTACTATGTATCCTACCTTATTACGTATAATAATAATATGAAAAAGTTATTACTCTCACTTTTGTACTTAAATATCACTATATATGTTTTCTTTCTAAGAAATAGGGTGAAATGCAGCATTACAATATGAAGAATAAAGTTATTCCTATTTTACAGGCAAACCCAGTCTCCTTCCAGCCTGTGTTGATGTAACAGGCCAATTAATTTGATCAAAAGATGCATCATTTGTAAGGTGAGGCAATTGTGCCGATGGAAAAATCGCCGTTTCAAGGAGCCATGCTCAAATGCTATTTCAGCATATCACTAATTAGCATGCTACCCAGATTAATCCCTTCTGCTGTGTGTACTGCTAGTAATCATGATTGATTACTCAACAGAGCTGTTGCAGAACCACTGAAACCATACCAATAAACTTGCTGTTTATGGAACAGAATGGAGAATTTTGCTGCCCATGTTCCATTCGCGGTGTAATAGGGCGAATATCAGGTGAACAGGGTGGTCTGGAGTTAGGGCAGACTTTAGTGACTAATGGGGCTCGATTAGAAGCTGTGGAATTTTCTTTAATTGTTTTGTTTTCTGCTTAATGTTCAGGTCTGACTTTGCAAGTGCGCCGATGAACAAGCAGCGAGCACCACGCGTACACGCGAATAGGAAATCCTCTAAACTTCAGGCCATTCGCTGCAAACGATGCTACACGAATTTGTCTCAATTTGTTCTAATTACAGACTTGAATTTCAGTCATCTGGGCACCTTTGCTGCCATGCACCGTTTCCAGGGATACGTTTCCCTTGTTGGGGCTGTTCCATTTTGAATAACTAATCAAACTTCCATTGAACGAGCGCTCCAACATCAATTTCTTGCATCTTAAAGTGCTCTAATCACTGTCGTACAAACTCAGGCTGCTTCTTCATGTGGTTAAATGAATTTTTAATTTTGTGGAGAAGAACAGATCCAAGAAGGATTTTGAGAGATCTACCTCAAAGTGTAGCTGACAGGGCCTGCTTGGCAAAGGCACTAACCTCCTGTGGGAAGCCCTGGCTGAAATCCCTGGTCTAAAGGGGATATATATAAAAGACTTGCAGCCAGGCAAAAATGGCCAAGACTTTTAGTCACTGATTATTTTAGAGCTGGACTTGACTTTACAAGAAGAAACTCCTTCTGGGAAAGAAGTGGCATTACATGATTAAAAATTTTGTTCAGTGTTTTAGAAGCCACCATGAAACCAAGAAACTCCAAGCCATTTTTCCCTTGTTCTCTGTCTCAAAACCAAATGAAAATATATTCACAGGAATCTTCCTTTACAATTCTAATTAATATTTCTGGATAGTATTTTTTTTTTTGCATAGCTCTCCCAATTTTACAAAATAATAACATAAATAAAAAACCCATGTACAACAAAAATGCCGCCATGACCTCAATTTATATATTGGAGTACATTAATAGCCATTCATATGCTAAATTTTGCTGTGAGCTCTGAGATACTGAGCAAAAATATGCCAAGGAGTATAAGTATTTCTTGCACTTGCAACTCCTACTGTGTGTTCTCACAAAGGGCAAACAGAACTTGCCCCTAATTGCTTGCATGTATGTAATTGCAATAGATTTTAGATACACTTTTGCCCTTCTCTGCTGTCCCTCTGTGGTCGTAAGGGAGGCAAAAATTAGCTTGTACGACACTATGGTATCCTAATGTATGGAACAGCTGAAACCATTTTTAGCCTTTCTGTTACTCTGAAGTGGGAAACATCTAAATGTTCTTCTCACATATGTCTGGGATGGTTGTACTGAGCTTTACACATCAGCCAGGCTGGTTTCTTTAGTGCCTTGCTAAGGGGAGGGAATTCACTGGGACGCGCCAGAATAATTAATTCAGGCATGGGTTACGAGGACTGTTACATCTGTGGGTTGATTCTGTCATCACCCACCCTCTTCCCTCTGCTTTTATGAGAGAGCATGTTTTCTTCCCTGGTGAAACAACATCTCTTACTTTGGCTTGTCCGTCTTGAAGAATAACTGGAAGTGTACTGGAACAGACTCAGTAATTAACCTCCAATGACAAACCTTGAGCTTCAGGTAGAATCTACCCTATATATTGTTTGCTGATAGTGTAAAAATTGATATGATCAATAGTAAAGACTGACAGCGAGGAAAGCAAAAATAAATTAAAAATTTGTTGGTTTTGTGATATGAACAGGATACTCCATATTTGCCTCTACCTTCTGTTTTGGCCACGGAGGCTCTAAGGGGCAGAATACTTGAACATTCACCCATCAGCACTGTGGACTATCCTTGTTCCTGCATTGTTTTCCCTCTCTGTTTGAAGATACTTGGGGAGCTTTAGGTGAAATAGCCCACCAAAGAGACGTCTAAGCGTGGACCAAGTTGAAATGGTGAGATGTGGAATGTAGGGTCTACACCTCTTCTTATCATGAGGTTAGGGAGCACTGAGGGGACTTCAGGATGCTCAGAAAAAAGTTATGGGGAGCCTCAGATGAGCATGATGCAGCCTGTTTTAGATAGGAGTTGAAGAGCAATAGTTGCTAGTAGGAAAGGACAGAAGAAAAGAGTGTGCAGGCTTAAGAAAAAGCTCAAATAAGCATTGAGCAGTCGTGGAGATTTGAAGGAAAGGCAAAAACTTGCGGAGTACTTCGTAAGCTGGTTCACAGGAAAGCTCCAATCTGTTCAGTGCTAAGAAAGCCAGGACAAAATCCTTGTGCCAAACATGCTTAACTGCAATACACAAGGCAACGTGGCATTGTGGTGTGGGCTGTCATGAGAGAACTTGCCCACATATGATAGAGTTGAAGGATGCTTAGCCAGCTGCGTAATTTTTTTCTTCATTATATGATGTCCTCTTTATTTTGGTTTTATTTTCATTGTTAAAGTTAATTCACTCCTCATTCACCACTCCTGCAACTGTTTCCTTGCCTGAATATTGATGGGGAATGCAGGAAACCCATTGTGCATGCAGAGGAATACAGCTGGCATTAAACTTTCAACAAGGAAAACTGTTCCACTTCAATTCTCTGCACCATATTATGTAGCAGACCAGCTACTTCAGCAAAAAAATGTGTAGTAGTTACTCCTCCTAGACAGTTACTCAGAGTCCTAGAAAACATACCTATTATATGCCCGTAATTAGATCTGGTCTTTTGTGTATTTGTTATTTAGTCAAAGATAGAATTATGAGGTAATTTTGCAGTAAGTTAAGAATGCTTCATTTTGGAACATGCAAAATTATCTCACCCTGTTTTTTACAATAGTGTCTCAAGCTTCTTAGGCTTTAAAAAGGTGGATATTTTTCTGAAAGCTGGATGACATTTTAACCATTTTCCATACTTTCAGGGAACGGGATGAAGAGTGTTTGTTTTTGTAAGTGTAAAAATCAAACGAAGGGAGGGGAAAACTAAGACCTCGTAAGGCAACACACAATGATTGCTAGTGAATATCTACAGACACTTGAGTGAGAGGATGATGGATAGGGGAGGCCAAGGTCCTAGTTTGTGAGTGACATGATGTCTCAAATGAGTAATACGCATAACGGATAGCAGCCTTGGCTACAAAGTTAGTTAGTAACTAATTGCAAAGGGGAGGTGGAATTAGGAAATGCATCAGGTGCTTGTAAAAGGTCTGACAGTGCTCCCACGGTCCGCTGACTTCTAAAGGAGGTGTATGTAGGTCTTGGTGGCAGGAAGAAATCACCCTAGGATTGCTAATCCTTCATTTATCAGTCTAAATGTTGTCTGGTCCTGATGTACTTCCTTAATTAGAACGGATCTGAGAAAAGGTTTTACTTCAAAGCCAAAATAAATAACACTCCCCATCCTACTTGTAAAAAAAAGCCTCCCGTAGTCTGTCTGATAGTCAGGATGGATACTAGAAAGGTAGACAAAATGTTAGCCAGGGGGAAATCATAGCCCAACAATGTGGCCAGTAAATAACAGACTAGTAGCCAAGGAAGGGTTTGGCAGCAGTGGAAAGCAATGTGGAGGTAGCTACGGTGCTAATGGCTTCACTACCTCTTGCTCATTTTAAGACTATTTAATGGCTATATAAATAACAGTATATATTGTAAACTATTTTTCAATCATTTGTGTATTTTTCAAGTCACTCAGGTTTGTGGGCAATGCACACACCGGATAATTATGTATAGCAGATGTAAAAGGAGTGCTTATCTTACCCAAAGTGAACAAAGCTGATATTTCACTATCTGAGTATCTCTAGTTAACAGATAATGTCAATAGAATAGGATGTTATCACAGGATAATGGTATCCTGCTGCTTGATAAGTGCCGAGCCGAAACCACAGTGTTTATTTTCAAGGCAGGGGACATTGATCCTGTGACAACTTTCTGTTTCAATGACATTGCTGCTATTACATTAGATTGATGCACTTATGACCATTTTGTTTAATGGATATTAGTTTAGTAAGGTGACAGCTGCTTATTGTGTGCCTATTCAATACACTAGCTGCAGTCTGATTGGCTTCAAGAAAAGAACCTGTGTGATAAGCATAAAAGGTATAGATTTTTATTTTAAAAAGGGGACTGTTCCTATGAATGAGGTGTTTAAAGTTTTTTTTTTTTTTTTCTTAATCTCTGTTACAAAAAAGATTGTTTACTTTGCAGGATTGCCTTTTTGATGTAATTCTGAGCAACAAGAATTTCTTTTGGGGGAAAAATAAAGGAAGTGATAAACTAAGAATAAGCATTGCCTTGCAAAACCTGATCCACTGAATATTTGAGGCTTTCAGCTGGGAGCTTTTCCCAGTTGAAAACTGGTAATTTGTTCTTCAGAGAACAAACAAATAACGAAAATGCTTTCAGTACTGGAATTACTGTTTTACCACTCTGGAGTAGACTATGTAACACATTAAAAACAGAGAGCAGATTAATTCCCAAGAGTAACCCAACCTTTTACTGTAAAACACTTTCACTGCAAGCCATGGAGTAAAGTTCTAACATGCCCTCTCTTTTTTTTTTTTTTTTTTTTTTTTACATTCCTGAATATTTCAGTGTCATTACCAAAGCTGAACTTTTAATTTTTTGTACTATGTTTCACCTTGTAAGAGAAGGCAAGAGGCGATTTTTCCACTACGCTGAATTTTAGGCTTTGGAAGAGGTTTCATATAAAACTAGGTTGTTTTGCATGGCTGAAAGACAAAGTCTAGTGAACAAACATCATTTAGCCTTCAGGAAAAAAACAGCCAAAAATCTTATTTGACTAGCAGCTAAGGAAAGCCCTACTTAATTTTTCAAAATTGTCATTGCTTTCCTGTGAGTAGCAGTGAAAACAAGAGAGGGAAGAAAACAAGAAAAGAATCTGAGCCATGTTCTCACTGGGGAAAAAAATGCTTTTCTGCAAATGCAAAATCAACTCTGTCCAGCAGAAGACCTATTGATTTTGATGGGTCAGAGTACCTCATAATACTTTATTACACTGAAAGTGGAGAGTAGGAATGTGACCTGGATGATCTGGTGGTAAAGCAGAGGACTTAATTATTTCTATTTTCTTGTCAGTGCAGTAATTCTACACTGCACGTTTATGAAAACGTGGGAGGAAGAGTGCATAGGTTTGTACATGTGTGGGAGAAAACGAAGGAAAGGTAATTAGGTGGAACCTCCCCACCCACAGTCAGGAATCACAACAGCATGCTACATTTTATTAAATTACTTCCTTTAGAAAACCATTGTGAAAATTTTAAGATCGCTTACTTTGGAAGGGCGCTGCAATAAACAAATCTCCAATTGCAGATGTAGTTTGGATATATGCCAATTTCAATGTCTGCTGGTAATCAAAAAAACTTCTGATTCAAAATACGTAAGAATGTGCTTGGTGATTTTTCTTTCAATCCAGATCAGATAGTGGAAAAAGACTTTCTCATTTCAGCATTTCTGCTTACTTTTCTCCTTGAAATCTATAAAATGATATAGAAAACACTTTGAAATCTGCAGAAAGACTTGAGTTTGGTGTAAGAGAGGGATGAAGGCTGGCTTAGGTAATGTTCATACATAAATCATAAGCCAAATTTTCTACTGATAAAAGTTATTTTTTATTTATAGCAACTGAGAATGTGTCTGTATAGTTTTTTTTCTCTTAGATGATCTCCTTTTTCAGGTGTCGGTTATCTTACATAGCTGGAGAAAGTCCACCGTTTCCTTTCAGTGAGAAATCTTCTTTTGAAGGACCGGACAATGATTATCAAGGGCTATTTTTACAACACATCAGAAAGATTAAAATTCTGGTTGACTTTGGTTTGGTTTGAGCTGATGGAGATAATAACATGAGAACGCTTTAATGTGAAAAACTAGTTTTAGAGCAAAGCAGACTTTTGAAAATCTTTAAAAAGGAGATGGCCTGGATTCAAATAGCAATCAGAGGCATGTAGGCCACTGAATTTTAGGCAGTCAGAGGGTTATTTGAACCTCTCCAGTATCACCATTTGTGCATTAAGAATCATGTTAAAAACATCTCATGTGACAGGTGGGTGTATCAAGGCCTGATGAAACTGCAACGATAGGACAACAGTCCTGAAAACTGGGTTTTTAACTGATAAGAGATGTTTTATAGTGAAATGAGAAACTGTTCTTAAGCTGCTGATGATACCACCATACAAATACTTCTGTACAGGAAGTTCCTATAGAAGGGATAGGGGATATTAAAAAGAAGTTTGGGGTTTGCTCATAAAATCACTTACTTTTCTTCAGAGTATTAGATCTTGTCAGTCTTCCTTTGTGCCACAGAGAAGCTGGGTGAATGGAGATACCTCTTGGCAGATCACGTTGTCCAAGGATGCCTTGTCCTAGGAGTAAAGGTATGGCTCAGTGAGACAGGAGAGTTTCACTGCCTGGATCTGCTTTGAAGTTATAATGGGAGTCTTGGAGTGATCCAAAGTGACCGAAGGCCTTTTCCAGACTTTCTGTAGGAAATAATTTCTGCAATGTTTCTTGTGAAGGAAACCAGGCCTCATCTATGTTTTGTGGAACAGAGAAATCAAATGACAGTGAGAAAATCTCTAACTGCTCAGCACTGATTCCTGCTGTGGCAGGTTGATGGTCACAAGGCCCAGAAATGATTTCAGCTGTGAAATGGGGAAGAAAGTTTACATACAGGTAAAAAACAGTATAACTTGATGGAGATGATTAGCAACCGGACCTGTGTTCATTCATTTCACATGCTTGGAATGAAAGTGTTGGTTGAAAAAAAACCTAAGTCATTAGTCCCTTGGCCCATCCCAATTCCAGCTGAGTTGTGCTTCTCTTGGAACAATTTGTGAAGGACGTTGCAAGGTGCAGAAGCTCCCAGGTGTGCAATAAGATCCACAACGTCCATGAAAATGGAAGGGAGAACCCAGAGCAACGTGATTTGAGCCTCACTCTCACCGTGGACAACCAAAAAGAGTGGGGTAAGACAGACTTTTAGCAACTGTATGGGCGTGAGGTGCTTGATCCTGAGCAGAACTGTTGAGGTCTAAGACAATGAAATACTGCATAAAGAGCCACCTGCCTAAGAAAGAGTCTGCTTACCAGGGAGATGAATTAATTTACTACTGATAAAAATGACAGATCAATCTGAAAAGATACCTGTCAAAACTATCTCTCTGTTCAGTTCCTTATCTGGAATATGTGCCATAACCCTACAGATAAAAAGAAAGACATAAGAGAATAGTTGGAAATTAGCCTGATTTGTACCCACATGCTTTCATTTGCGTCCGCCGCTATCAAGTGATTGACAGCATAACATAAATCAAGATTTTTTAAAATATTTATTAATATAATATGAACTGCAAAAAGATTAAAGTCTCATTTACATAACCTGAGATGAAAGGAGGTGAAATATTATAATTATCTTTTCAAGCTAAATTTGCACTGCCATTTAAAATTAACCTATGCAAATGACAGGTTAAACCCCAGGAAAGCTCCAGCTCGCTTTCAAAAAAATACAATCAATTTCCAATCATGAGTGTATTTTTATGCTAGCCATTCAATTAGTCACTTGGATCCATAAATATATATACCAATATCGTGAAAGTTATTTTTCTTTTTTTGCCTTGTTTTGTTCTTGGCTTTTAGCCCCCCCAAAAGATGCTCAGGTTGTGAAATCTGCATCCTTACTTGCATTGAGTAGCACTCTAAATATAACGAGGATTATCTATACAGTAATGTGATGTGTTGCTTAGCCTGAGTGAGGATAGGTGAGCAGAATTATGTTCACAAGTAAGCTGAGAATCTATATTTTTTACAGTTCAGAGGTGAGTGGTAATGACTTTGGTAGGATCTGTATGAGAAAGAAGACTGTTTTTTAAAGGGTCCCGCTCCTGTTGCGAATTGGAGAAGAAAGGAGGGATATATGTACATATATAGAATCATAGAACTGTCTAGGTTAGAAGGGATCTTTAAGATCATCTAGTCCAACCATCAACCCAGCTCTGACAAAAAACAAAACCCCACATCACTAAACCATGTCACTAAACGTTATGTCAACCCATCTTTTGAATACCTGGCACAACTCAAAGGTATTTCTCCTTGTCCTATTGCCTGTGAATAGTTTTGTTTTTCAGCAGAACTTCAGGTTGAAGAACATATCAATTAAGGATCATCATTACACCTTGGTTTATATGTAGTTTGGAAGTATTTTCAAAAAAGAGAGCCTACATTCCTGCCTGATTCCTCCAAATTGTGGGAGGAACTTGAATACGGTGTCAGACACCAACAACTGCCCTCAGTAAACTGACATGTCTCATCAGGTGGATCCAAGAAAATTGAGTATGTTACATGAGCTGTGAACTTGGCCTTAGCCATGTGCTCTCAAGGCAGATATTTCTCAGTTCGTGGTTGTTGGCCTCCTTAATCACAGCCAGCCTCAATTTTGCTATTAAGGGTTCATAAAGAGATGGAAGTTTTAGCGACTGCAGACCAATGCCTCAGTCAGTGGAGCAGGGCTCCGCGGGAAGGAGGACTGGACTGAGCTGGAAGCTCATTTGTGTGTACGAGGAGGTGCTGTGCCTGAGACTTTTGGGACAGAAAATGGTTTTCACCGCTTCTGCAGAGAAAACAACCCTACAGGGGTTCTTGTCTGTCTTATTGGTAGTGTCTGCAGAAGTT
Source organism: Gallinago jamesoni (assembly GCA_025769975.1). Classification (NCBI taxonomy): domain Eukaryota; kingdom Metazoa; phylum Chordata; class Aves; order Charadriiformes; family Scolopacidae; genus Gallinago; species Gallinago jamesoni. The sequence continues at coordinate 59,310,325 of JAOQGH010000032.1, forward strand.
CAGAGCTGGAGATGTTATTGGGAAGTGAAACCCCCCCAAATTTCCCAGTTGATAACTGTTAATCTTTTGAAATTTGAGGTGGGTGGAATTTGAAAGTTGTGTAAACAATCGCTTTTGTTTTGGCAGCCAGTCTAAAACAAATAGTTGTCCAGGCAAAGAAGCAATGGAGGCCTGGTTTGTTGGAAGGGAGCTCTAGAGATCATCTAGTCCAACTCCCCTGCCAAAGCAGGAACACCTAGAGCACATCACTCAGGACTGCATCCAGGTGGGTCTTGAAGATCTCCAGAGAAGGGGACTCCACCACCTCCCTGGGCAGCCTGTTCCAGGGCTCTGGCACCCTCTCCAGAAAGAAGTTCTGCTCATATTTGAATGGAACTTCCCATGTTCTAGCTTGTGCCTGCTGCCCCTCGTCCTGTCACTGGGAACCACTGAAAATAGTCTGGCTCTGTGTTTATATCTTGTCTCCTTATGACACCCTCCCATCCCACCGTGAGAACCTCAAACTCAGCACAGAGATTTTGATCTCTTCTGCCTTCCTGAGGACCATCTCCTCAGCCTGTTGTCAGTCCCCCTGAATCTTAACCTGCTTCTTGGTTTACTGACTGGGTGAGAGATGGAGTATGTGCTGTGGCTGGTCTAGAACCCCGTGCGAATTGATCAGATCATAAATACGTGTTGACCAGCCCAGCAGTGCATGTCACATACTAAGTTCTCTCTGCCATTTCTTCAGTGGGAGACTATTAATATGGTCTCTACCATCCCCTGAGACATTGATTTTCACAAAACTCACGTAGTAGCTTTGAACTCTGACTGTCAAATTGGATAGAAATTAGTCAACGAGAGAGAGGAATGTCTGACACCCGGTGCAGTCATGTCAGATGCTTCCTTGCCAAATCAGACTATAAAATTAAGGGGAGGGGAAGGGAAATAGAAAGGGAGAGAATTATTCAAATAGTAATGAATGGAATATTTCTTGCTGAAATGAAAGACTGAAACATTTCATTTAGTTTGACACAAAAGGTTCCATTCACCGTGAAATAAAATATTTTGTTCTGAGGCGCTTATGAGAAAGTAAAGAAAATGAAAGACTGGAGTCAAAAGCTGACAGAGGAAAAATCCTACCCTTGCAAAACAAGTGCTAAAAGCTATCCTTGTATAGCTTTAGAGATCTGATTTGTACTACTTCTATATCTGGAAAGGAGATTAACTCCCTATTTTCACCTTGTTTTGTCACTGCTCAACTATCCACATCTTCAAATTATCTGAAATTCCTCTTCTTTTAGTTCCACTTTTGTAAGATGCTTTCATGGTCAAAATGAATATGCACATGACAGAGAGAGAAAGAGAGAAGATTTGTTTATAAACAAATTAAAACAGAATATTTCTACCTACCAGAAATATTGTGTTTGACACCCAGGCTGAATGAATATTCTTATAAATGTAGGGAGAGAACTTTGGCTTGGTGTGGAGGTTAAGGTATTGGTGGCCACCTGGAAATTTGTATCAGGTGCCAAGTGTTTATGGACAAGCATTTATCCTTTAGGACTACAAACAAGATAGTTTTTACTCTGATTATTTTTGACACTCAGTTATCAAAAGTTTCTTTGCACTTCTGATCTTAAAACTTAGAATCAACCACCTGAGGTGTTACAGTAGTGAGGCGTCATGCTGATTTGTTGGTACTTTTGTAAGAAGTCTCAGGCCAGAGGTTACGGAGTGGCTGGTGGGGAGGTTTAGAAGAGGTGGGAGGGATGCCCTTTGAATTTCTGCTTTAGCAGCCCTGGAATGCTCCACCCTAACTCCAGGTCTTGGGAGGGTCAGGTGAAGCCAGCTTTCCTTAAGGAGCTAAAAGGTAAGGATGAAAAGAGTTAGTGGCTTCTATAGTTCATTTGCCCATGGGAGGGGGCAAAGAAAGGGCAACTGCAGGTGTTAGCCTGAAACTCCCAGCTGGCCACCATAGAGAATAAAGGGATAATTGCTTCTCCGTACCATTACTCAGCAAGGAGGGAGGTTTCCTTAGAAGTTTTAACTAAAGAGAGCCTTTCGCACACCACATTAAAGACTATCCTGCTGAAAGTGGAGTTTGTGTGGAATGGTGTCAATAAGAATTTTAACATCATTTATTATGTTTAATAATGTGTGGCCACTGTACTGTTTTCCTCTCAAAGGACAAGTGACTCCGTACCAAAAACCTGTATCTGAATATTCCTTTTCCTAGGATATGTTCTGTTCTGAACCTAATCTGTTTTTCTCTGGCTTTAAAACAAGACAAATTAAGTCACTGCCTAAATATAAGTGAACTGTGATGCTTTCGAAGTCTGAGTTCTCTATCTTCTTATCATTGATCTCTGGTTGGTTTGATGAAATGATTTTATGATGCTTTTGTGTCATGTCTTTTATCTATTTTTTCGTTGTTTAACGATTGTTATGCTGAAGAGCTTTTGGTGTTGTTAGACTTTATAAGATGGCAGATCCAAAATCTTTTTTGGGCAAGGTGCCCAAATCCACCTTGAATGTGCTGTGTCCACAGCCTAAGAATTACAGGCGGTATAATCTCGTGCCCTGATAAAGCTAGTGTCTTCTGCTGATAATTAAATCTGTGCTTGCCACTGGTTTTTAGAAAGATTATGAAAAAGCAAGATGCACCTTGCATATAAGAGGTATTTGTGTTCTCTGAGTGTTTCACTGATATATCTGTTGCTTCCAGATGACAAGTGCCTTGTTTTTAGCCAGGCTGGCTAGGGTGAGTGAGAGAAATATGGACATACTCAGCTTTACTGTGCATATAGCTATCAACCCTATTATTAACGTGTATTCCCCAGGGGTTTTTTTTGAAAATTGAACTGTTCTTCAGAAAATTATATGATTTTTATATTGGTTATAAACAGTTTTAAATTGGAAGAGGGAAGACTTAGTTTAGACACCAGAAAGAAATTTTTTTTACAGTGAGGGTGGTGAGGCACTGGAACAGGTTGCCCAGAGAAGCTGTGGCTGCCCCATCCCTGGAGGGGTTCAAGGCCAGGCTGGAAGGGGTTTTGAGCAACCTGGTCTGGTGGGAGGTGTCCCTGCCCAGGGCAGGCGGGTTGGAACTCGATAATCTTTAAGGTCTCTTCCAACTCAAATGATTCTATGATTCCATATCAGTCAAGAATTAAGTCCTCTACTACCTGTTGGAGGCATACCAAAATGTGAAGTTACTGAGTGGGATTGTACATTCATGCTGTGTCTTCATCTTTCTTTTTGTATCTGTTCTTAGGGGTAAAAAGATCTACTCTCCAATGACATGTACAGCGTGGCTTATGCCCGAGTGCTATTGATCAGACTACTGGCAAGCTTTGAGGTGTCTGTGTCATTTGCATGTGAGTTTGAGCTTTGGGAGGGTATGTGTATATATATATATATATATATATGTGTGTTGTTTTTTTTTTTCTCCGAAGAAATTAAACTGGAGAAAACTGGAAAACTTAGTATCTGCCCTCATCGTCCCCTTCTAGCCCTTTGGGAAATGCTTTCCTTGGAGAGTAAAGCCAGCAGACTCCTTTATTCCTTTATAATGTGTTTGTAAAGGACCGAGCCTTGTGCAAATAATCAGTGTAAGGAAAAATTATCCTTACCAGCAGATGCTGCAGTAAATATAACAAGTGCAAAAATTTTCCCCAAAGTGGGAGAGTTTGCTTGTCAGCATTCTGTGAGCTCTCTGCATCGTCAAATTTCATTTATGTTGAAGCAGTTGTAAAGGGTAATAGTGATACCATCAAAGAACTGATCAGCTGGCATGGTGGTTTAATCACAATTTTATTTTATAAGTTGAAACACAGTTTTTAATTTTACTAAAAAAAAAAGGATATTCCTTATTAATACTTTAGCATCAAAATTACTTACAAATAGCATAGAACTTCCCTTTCCATAGTGACTTTTTTGCTTAGGGTTAATTTCTAAAGGTCCGCATCTTATTCTGTCTGTAGTCTGAAAAATTAAAATTCTGAATGTATCTACAAGAATGATCATAGACCATCAGCAGCAAAGGAGGAATACATTCTCTGGGTTATCACTTTAGCACTGTGTACACAATATGTCAGAGTCTGAAACTTTCAGATTAATTACTAGTCCTGGCGATGCTGTATGTGTTTTGTTGCCCTTCAAGCTCGCAATTAATATTCAGACAGTTGTGAAGGGAGGATAATTTGGTGATTTTCAGTTTATTCTTCCAGGGAATAAACAAGAGAAGAGAATACATATTTCTCTTTTATTGCAGTTCAGAATCAGTTGATAAAATTGTGTCTGCAACTGTACACAATCAATGTCAGTTAGAGTACAACTTTATTAAAGTTTTTTTGAATTTACATAACTTTCAGCGCCATTACATGTATAATTTATCATGGCGATGCAGTATCGTTGTAGGGTATTTATAAGCTTTGTGCAGTGGGGCAGAATTTCAAACTTGGTCCTTCATTAAATTTTAATTTAATAACTTAGCTAAACTAGGTGAGCACTGATAGCAAGAACACCAAGAGCTTTACCAGTCCTTTAAATGAAAAAGGTCTCTGTGTTCAGTTCCTCTGCAACCCTGTGGGACAAAGTTTAACGTGCTCACGAAAATGTGTTTACCTTCAGCATGTTCACTAAACATATTTACCAGCCCTATGGTATGATGTTACAGCCAAATGGGTGCAGATTTGAAGCATTTCATTAAAAATAGTTTTAAAAAATCATGGGGGTTTTGCTTGGAAAAGGAAGTGATGAGGAAAACCTGAGGGGTTTTTTTTTTTGCATTTTCCATTTTTTCCAGTTCTTATCACTTTGCTAGCCATAGCTCAAATAAGATCTGATTAAGTGGAGAAAGTAGTGGAAAACAATTTCCGCTACTTCTAATCAAATAATGAAAAATAAAGTTAATTCAGGAGTTAAGCTCAGTTGTGAAAATAACTTCAGTTCCTGAGAATAAAGCCTGGTGGATTGGGGCAATACCTGAAAATCTGCCAGTGTTTTTCCTGAAATTAAAAAAAAAAAAAAGAAAAAGAAAAACAAAGGTAAATCCTGATTTTGCAGTAAAATCCTTTATGTACTGCTATTGAACCCTAGTAGTGACATCGAGGGATTTGTTTCAAGATTTGGATTTTGTTTCAGGACTTGAGATACCCCGAAAAACCCCCATTGCTGTTTGTAAATTTGTGCCTAATTCTTTCCACAAATGTTCCGGCTCTTAAAACTATACTTGCTGTATTGCTTTACAACCTGGGATGCTTTAGGAGGTTGGGTTTTTGTTTTCTGTGTAGAAAAGATGATCTGTTTCCAATGGTGCTGCAATATCAAAGAGTAATAATGTTTCATTATGGACATGACCGTCATTGGAAACTGCTGAGAATGAGATAAATAACTGATCTTACCCCCATTGAAATAAAAAAAAAGTCAATTTCTAGTGATTTTGATGTGTCCTAGACAAAGTCTCCAGTGAATGAAAGATCTAGTCTGTTCTGTTTCAGTCATACTTGGTCTTGGTCCCTGAAAGTCCTCTTTCTGGATTCAGTAGACTTCTTAATCTCCCAGAAATGTGGATAGTCTTTAGCCAGTGATACTATTCTTGTTTACTAATATGCATAAATTTTCACATAAAATACTCCAAGATCATGTAGAATGTTAAATACAAGTAATGCTATTCTGAGAGTGAAAGAAAATGAAAAAATAAATGCTTAAACCTCTCCCTCTCCACCCCCAAACCTCCCTCTTCTGTGCTAGAAATAGAAGCTGCGATGAGAAGCGACATTGTGGCTTTGAGACTTTCTCTGGGCTGCAGACAAAAAAGAACAAAGTTAACCTTGTTATATTTTTCCTTCCATAGCCTGAAGAAGGCCACATGGCTGAGATTTCACTTCTCATTTTGATTTGCAGGGTATATTTTCTCATCCTCTTTATAAAAGAATGGATTTTGTAGCTACGTGGTGATCCAGCAGCTGGTTTGTTTTTTAAATGAAAATGTTATCTGTTTATTATTCAGATACCAATTTTAAGCAGGTTTTGCTCAGCATATTTGAATTCAAAATCCTATTAAAGATGCAATATTCCTCTGCTACTTTGTCCCCCACTGCGCTGACATTGAGTTTCTCCATTTTAAATAGAAATATAATATTGTATATCTGCTCAGGGTGATGTAATTTCCAGTATTGAATTACCAGTCATTGGACAGGCTGTTCACCTTCCTATCATGGAAATTTTGTATTTGTACCCATTTTCCTCCACATTTACAAAGTGCTTTATTAGTCTGGCTATCTTGCAATTGCTTTACAGGCAACAATTTCTTTTTAAATCTAGAAAACTTATCCCTTTGCCTCCTACCATCTGATGGAAGTCACCAGAATTGCTGAGTTAAGATAAACACCCTCATTTTGTGGTAGAGAGGGGAGGGGGGTGAGAAGCAAAATGTTAATTTGTTTTAAAGTGAAAAGTACTGACCCATGCACTGAAGATAAGCATATCTAATTTTAAATCTTCCATATCTATTGTAATGTCTAATTGCATAGTTAAATGAGCTGTAAAAGCAGAAATGCCGCTGTAACCTCTAAACAATTTTACACAGTTCTAGAACATTTGAGATAACAGAAGAAAACTTAAAGAAGCTTTTCTCCTCTGGTAATGCTAGTGCTTCAGAGGACAGAGTTTATTGAACAAGAGAGGCTTTCTGCTTGGACAGCACTTTCCCGTTACTCTGGACACACTTTAGATTTAAGGAGGCAATTGAATGCATCGTGTGGGCTATGAACACTCTGAAAAGGTCCAAAAACATTAGTGGATGTGTCACTCAGTGCTCAGTTCTCATCTCGGATTGATGTAACGCTGGAATAACTTGATTGGCTTCAGTAACTTTATTCTAAATTAACATAATTGCTATCATAATTATTTAGCCTACAGAAGCATCTGGAGCCCCTAACTAGGTCAGGGCACAATTTCGCTAGGCTCTCTGCATTACACATGCACAAACACAGATTAATGTGTCGGAGAACTTTATATGTAGACTGTTTCTATCTGAATTCTTTGCTCGGGGCAAAATAAAACAACAGAGAGGTGAATCCACTAGCCTGAGTGCTAGCCTGCATCAACGACTTCGCAGAAAGTCCCATAGACTTTCTATGCCTCCTTTCTCTCTCTAGAAAATGCTGATGGTGGCACTTCTCTTGTTTTATGAGAATAAGTGCATTCAAGATTGTGAAGTGCTCAGGCACCATGGTAATGGGGATGTGTAAACCTCCTGGATAGACAAGGTAATCTGCATCCCATTGTTCATGCTTTGTAGCCCTTAATGACAGATACTTCGGGGGAGTTGCTTGTATCTTGAAGATGAGCTGTAGGAGAATATAAGATTTTTTGACTACTGACGGGTAAAAAGGAAAGTATTAAGTAGCTGTGAAATAGTACCTTTTATACAGACTGTAGAAGAACGCAAGTTTAATAGCAGCAACGGTTGTTTCAAAGGTTAAATTAAATGATGATAATGCCTTTACAAAGTGGGAATCACATGCACATTGTGTGGCACATCTTGTGTTTCCTGTAAATATAAGGTGTGACTTTTTGTTTCTTCTCAAAAGTCTGAGTTTAGTGATGCTGTAGGCAATAAAATGATTTCTCTAAAAGCATATTAGGTATTGTTCCTTAACTCTGCCCTATCTGAATTGCCATTAAAGTCGTTTGTTGTGCCTAGCAAACAGAAAGTACTAGGACAGGAGCTGTGTGGCACTTGCATCAAATTAATTTGGGATTCTGAAGTACCTTAATGTTCTTAGGGTGACTGGGTTCAGAGGAGCTAGGATATAATTTCAAGACATTTAAAGATGAGCCGATTAAACCCTCTTTTTATTTCTCAGACTATCAAGAATGGCACACATTGCCAGAGAGAACTTCCCATATTTTACGCTTTCAGGGCCTGCCAGGTTTCACTAGAGAAGAAAATGAGTTATGTGGAGAGAAGAATTTATTTACTTTTTTTTTTTTTTTTTTCACCAAGATCAGAAGAGTTTCAACCAGGTCTTCCAATAACACATCTTAGTATTCCACAAGCTAGTGACACTTACGTGATTGTCACCAGAGAGAGCAAATACATTGTGATCACTCTTCTGATACCAGGGTGAAGTACGGAAGTCTTTTTATCTGCCTTTTAGTTATATTATAGGGAAACCAGATTTAGAACAAGTTCCTTAACAACTTTCTGGAGCACTACTGGCCCACAAGGGGTCTGGGCCCTAATGAATTTATTCCCCAAGCAGAGAGAAACCGTTAGGTAAATGAGAGAATGGAAATTATGTCCTTCCAAACTCCTCGTTATCAATACAGACTGGGTGACGAGGTATTAGAAAGCAGTCCTGAGGAAAGGGACTTGGGGATGCTGATGGACGAGAAGCTGGCCATGAGCAGACAGTGGGCACTTGCAGCCCAGAAGGCCCATTGCATCCTGGGCTGCATCCAAAGAAGTGTTGCCAGCAGGTCCAGAGAAGGGATTCTGCCTCTTTGCTCTGCTCTGGTGAGACCTCACCTGGAGCACTGTGTGC
>JAOQGH010000032.1:59318961-59334847 GCA_025769975.1 Gallinago jamesoni
GGTTTAAACTGAAGAAAAGCAGGTTTAGATTGGATCTTAGGAATAAGTTCTTTCCAATGAGGGTGGTGGAGCACTGGGAGAGGTTGCCCAGGGAGGTGATTGAGGCCCCTTCCCTGGAGACATTCAAGGTGAGGCTCGATGAGGCCCTGGGCAACCTGGTCAAGTTGGGAGTGTCCTTGTGACTGCGGGGAGGTGGGACTAGATTGCCTTTGGAGGTCCCTTCCAGCCCATATGATTCTATGATTCTTACTAGTGAAGAGTCATGGAGTAGTTTTTTTGGCTGCAAACTGTTCAGACAGCTTAAGTTAACTTGGGATGGCCCAGTGCTGTAATAGAATGGTTGGATTGACGGGAATATGCTCATGCAGCAAAAGCACTAACTGAAGTCTTCTGCATCTAGATGCCTGTGTCTAGATTAACTTTTTAAAGAACAAATGCAATATTACCACAAGCAGACACCTTTTTTTTTTAATTATTTTTATTTTTTTAATTTCTGGCTTGCCTTGAATTCAAAGTAAAAACCTGCAAGCGTTTTGCTGAGGCCAGAATACCAAAGTCTTTTAGATGCTTGGTTTTGGATTTCTTTTAACTTCTTACAAAAGGCCTGTCTTCCTCACATCCTTATCAGTGACTGATCAGTCTGCATTTCAAATGCTCCAGTACTTTCTCAGTGTCATCTTAAAAAGTGTGGTGTAATGGAGAGGGTTCTTTGGATTCTCCAGCCAGGACAGACTTGTGTAGCTTGTGAGTTCTTGCTGCAGCGGGGGGTAGGTTTTTTTGCTTGTTTGCTATCATGACCTAGATGTCTGCAACTGGAATTTTGTAGAAAAATATGTGACTAGTACTGCGCCTCAGTATTATATAACCAAAAGTACTGCCTTCTCGAAATACTAGTGTCTTTGAGGGGTACTCCCTTCTGAGTCAACAAAATGCTTCGGCTGTGAATTTCCAAATATCACGACTTTCATGGGAAAGATCGTGTGTAACCCGTCTTTACCAAGCCATATGGTAAAGGACTAATGGATTATTTGCTTTGAAAACAGCGGAAAGAAATGTAGGACCCCGCTTTTAAATTTGTCAGATGTCTAACTATATAATCGAGTTCAAGTGTGAAAATGTCTTAACTGCAATTTTTCCTTGACAGCTGATTGCTCGAATGAGGGAGGGAGACTTACGCAGCTGATCTGCAGAAGACCAAAGCATTGGCTTACCCTGCCATATAAAGTGAGCATAAGTGTTTTTGCATTGTGTCAAGATGTTTGTGTCTTGACTTATGCCACTTATGCCACTGTTAATAATGTACAGTTGTTGTACGTCCAGCGCTGGAAAGGATAAAATTAATGCTATTAATTCAGCTGCAAGGTTTGTGGATCTGTGAGCAATTGAGCAACATAACTAGGGGTCACTACCTGGATTAATGACGCCTCATGTCTTGGATTGATCATATCTAAATGTTAATCAATTCCAACCAAATGCCTGATGTTGGCTCTTTCATTTTTTTCAATTTGTTATTTGTCAGAAGTATGAAATCAAACAAAGATATTAAACTCCCATGCCAATTAAACTGCTGTTGCTACCATAATTAGCAGCTGCTTCTTCTGATGACAAGTTTAATTAGAAATATCTATACTAGATTTTACACAAATATGGCTATTTGTTCTCGATCAGTTAAAGTAACTCTGCTTTTCTCCTGTATTTTTACTAACAGATAGCACTCTAAGGCTTCAGTTGTCATCTTATGGGACTGGCAAGGAAACCAGGGTGAGTGACTTAGAGGACAAAGTGATTTACACACTGATATGGAAGACTTTTGAGAACGAACGAGAGGATGGCAATTTCAACTAAAAGGTCTGATCCAGTGCTATTCAGGTCAAAAGGAGGATAACCTTATATAAATTCCTATTGAAAATGCTTTCTCTGCACTTATTAAAACACCTGCTTTTCTGATACTGAATGAGAGTTGTTACAGACCAAGTGCTCCTTTTGTGTGTGTGATGCTTATTGGACAAGGAAGATTGATTTGCCTTTCTCACTGTCTTTATGTAAAAATGTTCCCCCCCCCCCCCGCTCTAATCTCTTTTCTGGCACAAAATTTTGTCTGTTCTTGGCCAAAGCATTTAACCCCTTGATACCTTGACCATAACTTTCCAATCATTCTTGGACACAGAAAATTTGTATCTAAAATATGAGAGTTTACAGGGAACCACATGCCCCACCATTGTGGTATGTGTTATACAGTGACTTTCGCACTCCTGATGGTGTCAATGACACACAATGTGCTCGTAAAATGTATATGTGAGGATCACACTGAAGGATATAGTAACAGGGTTGAAACTAGCATTTCCAGGGAAGCACTGCTTTCCCCTTTTCTGTAAGTGACTACAACAGTGTTTCTTTCTGTTCTCTGGTTTTCACTCAATATCTGTTTATTCCTATAAATAATAGTGTGAGAAGGGATGAGCAACACTGTAGGAAAGATTTTATATCCGAGTCACAGAATTCAGAGATGGAGAAGACGTGTTTCGTGCTGTAGTCCTCCTTCCTGTGCTGTAAAATTTCTGTGCAAACATAATTTTCTCTCATAGCTTTCATCTGCACCAAAATGGTATAGGAACACACGAAGTGGAGTATGATAGAGAGTTAATATTTATCCTAGAGGGCTCTGGGTGCCTATGACAGCAGTGTGAGAAGCTCATTAAAGAGGTCTGAGAGCGTTTTACCGGTAAGATTGTACTGTTGACACCTGTTTCTTGTATAAAGTAAGGTTTTTCTTCTGGTTGTTTGGATGAAATTGGTTGCTTTTATTACCTGTTGATTATTGAGATTCATGTCTCCTGAGAAGGACAGCTGCTTTTGTATAAGAGACAGTGCTGAAAGCAAAGAAACTCTATCAGTACATTACCATTCTGTACTTTTCTTTAGTATCTTGGTTTTAATGAGCTACTAAAATGCAGTCTTAATCACAGTAACCATGTAATATTTTGGTTTTACTTCCATTATGGAATCTCTGGTTTCAGTTACCCAACTTTGCTAGTGAAGGTAATGTGTTCTCTAGCTTCATTGCGTGGTACTACAAATTCCACAAACCTAACTGCAAACCTAAAACTGTACAAAAACTGTACAGAGGTGGTCCTAGACAGGAGAGAACTGTATGTGCTGTATTTTTGGAATGCAGGAAGTTTAGTGAAATAGGAAGAAAAAGGACTTTCTTCTTTCTTTTTTTTTTTTTTGAGAGTGTTCTTGTACTTTTTTTTTAATTTTATTTTCATGGTTAGGTTAATCTCCACTGATTCTATCTTTTGACTTCAGCTTCTTTCTGCAGTAAAAGATTTTACCCTGCCAGCTGAATATCACTCTAGGGTCTTCTCCCCTCCACCCCCCAAAGCACTGTAAAGATCTCTGGATTTGGAGAGATCATGCAATTTTTTTTTTTTCCTCCCCCCACGGTGTTTTTAGAAACTTTATTAAAATAATGTGCAAAAGGCAAATGTTAGAATTATTTTGGCTCTCGGAATAATACCTAGTGGGTTTTGTGCTTAGTATTTTAGCATTTCAACTTCTAAGGCACACTTCTCATTATCATACTAGGGCATGTTACAGAGATCAGTGACCAGGAGCGCCAAGAAGTAATTAAAAAAAAATCTCAAATGATATCTAATTAAATACTGTTTCAGGCAAAATGAATTAAACTTAGCCTTAAAGTTGCTTATTGCATCCATCTTCCTGATGTCTGAAGGAGCAGAGTTGCAAAGGTGAATAAAGTAATGTGCTCTTGCAGTTGATAACTTCAGAAAGAGAGTAATCAACAACCAGCTGGAATTACAGAATAATCACGAGTGGTGAATTACATCAGCAAATCTCTTGGCTTGGCAAGAAACGTTAAAGATAAAAAGTTTAATTGGCTACCAAATCCAGAGCCATAGACGTTTTTGTGGTGGCTGATAGTGGTGTATGACATCGATCAGAACCTCGGGTAGAAGCCAATACAAGGCATTAGGAGGAGGGCTAACACACTGGGATGGGTTTTGCAGGTCAGCATTTTTGCTGTAGCATTTGGAATTAGCTGGTCTCTGCTCAGCAGAAAGGCAGGAGGAACTGCAAACAGAGAACTATAATAATCAATCTGTTATGTGATCAAGAGCAAAACCTGAGCTTTGTGAGGACAGAGTCGATTCAGTTCAGCAGCATTTCTTGGCATTGTAATGAAGATGCTCAACAGAGAATAATCTCCAAGAGCTGCTATTTTTAAGCCTGATTGATCAGGTTTTTATTAAAAGAACCTGAATAAAGCGATCTATAGATACTTTATGCTCAGAAACGAGAAGTTGGAACTCGTTCATACCTACCATAGCTTTTCCATTTTCACATCAGTGAAAAAAGTCAAGAACACAGCGCAGAGTACTAGAGGTAGACAGTAATTTTCCAGCAAAGTAGTGTATTAAAAGGTTGTATATCTGGAGTTGGAATGCTTCAGTGCTCCCATATACTATGTTCAGGCATTTTTACATCAAGTCAGAACCATGGCTTTTACAGATCACTGGCTTGCTATTTTTGGTTCAAGACCTTTAAGCTTCTAGAGATATCAGTATTTCCACCACACACACAAAACAGCTATGTGGTTAAAAATTCTGAATTTTCATACTGCTTGTCTGTCTCAGTGTCTTTCCAATAAAAATTAAAAACAAATTTCAGACTGAGATCAGCTGGGTATAGAAAGAAGACTTTAACTGTGTAGAAAAAGGAACTGGGAGATACAGATAATCCAGTTCTGGACTCTGAAACCATCCTAATGTTTCACTGGCAACACTGATTCTTTTCTCTGTGGTGCTAGTTTAGTCTGATAGTCTGATCAAGCTTTTTGTCACGCGACACCCTAGTATGTCTTCCAGTCTTTCTGCTTGAAAATCTATTTACCTTTTTTCCTTTCATCCCATGCCAGTACCCTGTCCTTTCTGGCTGCTTCCCCACTCTTAAGGTAACTCTTAAGCAATGTGCCCATTAAATAGATACACGTTATGAAAAGCCATGAATCCAAATTCTCGTCTATTCCTGCAGCAACAGGAATGCAATGCTACTAAAAGATATTCTTGGAAACCCAATTTGGAGTCACAAAGTTTAAATCTCCAAGGCAGCGACAACAAGGAATCAAAGCTAGCTGGCCAAATTGATGACCACGAAGTTAATTATTTAAAGAAGTAAGGGCTTTGTTGTCTGGAATGTTTGGTTGCAATGGTTCATAATGCTACTAGTGTTTGTATCTACATAAATTATCTATGTGCAAAGAGGAGTATCTGATATTTACCCTTTGCTGTTCATCAGGCTGTGGTCCCATCCTGAGGGATGGGATGACCTGGACAGGCTCAAGAAGTGGGCCTCCGTGAACCTCATGAGGTTCAACAAGGCCAAGTGCAGGGTCCTGCACCTGGGTCAGGGCAACCCCCAGTTAACAACACAGGCTGGGGGATGAAGGGACTGAGAGCAGCCCTGGAGAGAAGGACTTGTGGGGGTACCAGTGGGTGAAAAGTTGGACGTGAACTGACAATGTGCACTTGCAGCCCAGAAAGCCAACAGCATCCTGGGCTACATCAAAAGCAGTGTGCCCAGCAGGGTGAGGGAGGTGATTCTGTCCCTCTACTTTACTCTGGTGAGACCCCACCTGGAGCACTGTGTCCAGCTCTTGAGTCCACAGCACTGGAAAGACACAGACCTGTTGGAACAGGTCCAGAGGAGGAGCACAAAAATGATCAGAGGGCTGGAGCACCTATGAGGACAGGTTGAGGGAGTTGGGGTTGTTCAGCCTGGAGAAGAAAAGACTCTGGGGAGACCTTACTGCAGCCTTTCTGTACTTAAAGGGGGCCTACAGAAAAGATGGGAACAAACTTTTTAGCAAGGCCTGTTGTTATAGGACATGGAGTAATGGTTTAAACTAAAAGACAGAAGAATTAGACTAGATATAAGGAAGAAATTTTTTATGCTGAGGGTGGTGAAACACTGGCCCAGGTTGCCCAGAGAGGTGGTAGATGCCCCATCCCTGGTAACATTGAAGGTCAGGTTGGACAGAGCTCTGAACAACCTGATCAACCTGAATTGAAGATGTTCCTGCTAATTGCAGGGGGAGTGGGCTAGATGACCTTTAAAGGTCCCTACTAATCCAAACTATTCTATGATTCTAATGCTTAATTCTTTTTAAAAAATATTGGTAACTCACTGTCCTGAAATGTATGGACAAATTAGACATTAGAGTTATGGAATGTAGTTCAGCTCCCTTTCTAAACACCATTAATTTGATAGTTATTATATCATTACAACGAATAAAAAATCATTAAACTCTGAATAGATAAAAAATAATAATAAAAGGTATATTAGATTCACTGAATGACCCCTTACCAAAAAATTCTTCTATTGCTATGGCTAAGAATGGCCATCCATGACTTCATATGCTGAAGAATATGAATTGTACTATCATTTTAAAATTTTATTTTTATCATTCTTTAGTGAACACTTTTAGGATGCTGCTGTTTAATTAATTGCTGTAGCAAATGCCTTGCTACTTAAACACTATGGCCAAGAGCAGTATGCAGACTTCAGGAGTCTGGGGACAAAAAATGAGCCTAGCAGCAAAGCCCACTGCACTGAAGACATATAAATTAAAAAGATTAAAACTGACTGCTTTGGGCAGTGTAGAGTAATGATTTTTAGGCCAACACAAGATTCCAGATGCTCCAGGAGAATCCCATGATGAGCAATGTCAACTGATGTCAAATGCTTCTGAAAGATCTAAGATAATAAATGCAGCAGTGCCAGTTGGTGTTGCAAGCAGGTGGTTAGCCATGTTCCACAGGGCAATCTTGATGCTGTGAAAAATCCTGAAATCAGAAGGAAATATGTTTTTAGGAAACCCAAAACCATCACCAAAATATTATTTGCCTTTTAGTGACTGAGAAGCTACAAAAAACAATTTTTTTCTAGTACTGAAGGAAAAAGAAATGCCCTTGTAACAGAAACGTGTATTTTAAACTTAGCATTGTATAAATATATATTAAATGATTTAACACCAATTAATATGTAGCAAGTTTTCATGGTATAAAGTATTGTCTTCCCAGTATTAATCAACTATTAAACTAGTGAGTGCATCAGGTTTGGTGATTTTTCAAAGGGCAAATTAGCACTAAGAAGGTGTTATGGATCATGTGACTAGGGAGAACTGGTTGTAAAATAGATGCAGACAGAAGCAGTCAAAACGACTGAAGTTTTAATGAGTATTTTAACTTATGTTGTATCCATTATATGAAGTGACAGAAACACGTCTGGAGGAACTTGAGTAGGTCTAACAAAGGTCTGCTGTCTATTTCAATATGTGAATTAACAAAAAAAAAAAAGAAAGAAATGCAGATGAGATGTCAGCCCTCATCAGTAACCATTGCACAGTGGAAACAATGCAGGTAACGAGGATTCCAAAAGATTGTGCTAATCATGTATCATCAAACTTCAAACAAAAAATAACCAAGTAACAATTAACCAGAATGTAAAGTATACTGAGACAATACAGTGGACAGGGGGAAAAGGCAGAAACCAACAATTTTGCACTGTCTGATGGGCTGATAGGATTTGGTTTGGTCTTGGGGAGAATGTATCAGGATCCCATTATAGTCTATTTATTTTTTAAAATGGCAGGAGATTTGGTATTCTAGGTTTGAGAATGTGTTGTGGTTTAGCTATGCATTAAGGAACAGATAATAAGATTTTTTTTTTCTTATTTATTTCAAGTGACTTGCTGGATATAGGACAAGTGAGCATGTGTGTGGGCCTGGTGTGCAGGAACGACTGGTGCAGGCATAGTAAAGTGTGCTGGTGTATGGCTAGATCGTGAAGATTTCTGGTACAACTAACCAGCTAGACCACTGCATTTTGCCACTTTTCAGTGATCCAAGCATTTTATTCTTAACACATTGCTCAGTGGGAAAGTAACTGATAATAAAACTCTGTGGATAAGTCTTATGACTCTTAGTCATTGGCCCTGAGTCATACATAATGACCATGAAACAGTTTCTCCTGTATCCTCTAATATCTATCCTACATAATTACTTTGAAATTATTTTGCTATGTAGAGGAACCAACTAATCTGAACACACTTTTTTAAAAAAAACACAGAATATTTACAGTGAACGTCAAAACCAAATCTTGTCTCGGAACATGAATCAAGCTGTGAGTCAGTTTGGTTACCCTACCCAGGACCTGGCTCTTTCAGAAGGTCCTATAAACTAATTTGCTACATTTTTAGATTGGTCTTGTCTGTGCAATGTTTTGATTATCTCTCAAATACCACATTATTAGACACTTTTGCCTAATTACTTCTCTGTAATCAGGAACTGCTGGCTAAGAAAAAAAAGAATTGTCATATCTTGAGATATGGTATCCAGGGAGGTCCATATCATTTTTATAGGATTATATTAAGAGTGGATTAATTGAATGAGTCTCTATTCTTATTACAATCTCTCCTTATTATAATGGATTAATTTATCACATTTTCTCTCCTCTTCACAGTCTTTGACATGAGAATGAATTATCATCCTTTTTCATTGTTTTTTTTTTTTCTTCATTGATGTTTTTCCAACTGGCTGATGGTTCCCTTGCTTTTCAGCCTGTTGAGAAAACAGAGGAAACATTAGTAATTTGTTGCAATGAACTTGTATGTGTTGGAAGATGAAGGGATAAGGGGGGTTTTGTTTTATACAGGAGTACTGTGAGGGCTGAGAGAGTTGGAGTTGTTCAGCCCAGAGAAGAGAAGGAGCCCATGGAGATGGGAGCACCTCTGCTGTGAGGACAGGCTGAGAGAGTTGGGATTTTTCAGCCTGGAGAAGCAAATGTTAATATCATCATGTTTTATGATATTAGTATATAAATATTATCCAATTTTATGTGTTTGTTTGTTTTTTTTTCTTTTGCCTCCAATCAAACCTAGTATGGAAACCATACTTTTCTTGAATGGCTCAATCATCCCAACTCCAGCAGATTGAGTTTTCTGGGCACTGCCCAGGCTCTAAAGAATCCCTAAGTTACAGAGCTAGATTCCTTACTCCAGTTTAGGAATACATGGGTTTCTATTCCAAAATATGTTGTATGGATAATTTTCTCTGGTCTTTCCTCTTCCAGTAGTGTCTATGTTTTATGTGATTCAGAGGTGGTAAGTCACATCTTGTGCACAGCCATGACGATCCTATATATTATTTTTCATTTATATACGAAGGAGCATTGGAAGAATAATTCCCTTCTTATTTCAGCCAATGATTACTTTGTACTATAAACATGAGGCGTGGTGACCGTTGTAATTTATTTAGTCTTACCAAGCTATTTCTTTAGTAATATCTTATGGGACTGAGGCAGTTATGGTAATTATATGGTGCATAAAAATCTATTCTCCTTTACACATATAAAATTTACTTTCTTTTAATTTCATCCAGTGTCTCCTCATGCTTGTATTACAAAACCACATGAATAGATTTGGTCTTCAGAACACAATTATGGGCACACTGTGGACATTGTCTAAGTCTAGTGCCTGCCACGCAAATGAAAAAAAATAAGGTAATTGTTTTAATTCTTTTTAAGGAAACTCTCCAGATTTTTTTTTCTTTTTTGGCCTTTGAAAACTATCCTCCTTTTGCTATATTTTCTAACTCAATTTTAATTCTCTCATTTTCAATGAGATGACAATCAGCTTTGCATAATATGAGCCTCCTCACAACACACTCCTGGGTGCTTGACTGAGGAGCTCCCTAGTATCCTGATGTCTAGGAGCTTGATATAGGCCCTATGATGCTTAAATCCCTTTGATGATTTCTTCACCTCCTTTTTGCAATGTTTAGAGTGGGAGAGGAGAGCTTAGAAACCACCCATTACACCAAAGTATATTGACTGCTTAATTATGTTCGCACATTAAATGGCTGATATGAATTATGGCTGTGGTGCCATAAAAATGCTCATTATTTCCTGTTAAGGGCTTTCAAGTGGTATAATTTCCGGATCTTGGCCCAGAAGTTTGGAGCTGTAGATGCAACGGCTGTGCCTCCAATGACACTTCACTAATTGGTTTGGCATGTAACATTAATTACATTCTGTTCGGGAATTCTCCTCCCGAATTGAAGCACATTTTGTGTATGTGGTGTGAGTATGTTGTAACATGCCCTGTCTAGCGGAACAATAGGGGCTCTTTACTCTGTGCCCTTTTTAACTTAAATAGATTCTCTGAGAAGGGAGGTACAGTTTTGTGTTAATTGAGGACCCACAGAAACATATTGAGTTGCATTTTGTACTGTTTAATCTTTCTTTAGGAGACACCCTTGTGGTACAGAGGTAAAATTAGGTGGAAACAAGAATGATTCATTTCCATTCTTTCCCTTTTTATGGGCATTTTCTAAAGATCTTGAAGTAGAGACTTTCTGAACCAACCTTTTTTGAACTAATGTTCTAGTGTCTCTACTCCTCTAATCAAACCAGACAATCATGCATAAAACCTGGTTTTGTCCTTGTTTTTGATGTGAGTTTTAGCATGCGCGTTAAAGTCAATGGGTAATTTTACACCAGAAAAAAATCCTTAAGGCCTCTCTATTTGAATTTCTTTATTAGATCTTCAAGCTAGTATTCAGAGAATGTCTTCCCCACAGTTTGCTTTTTAGAGCTCATAAGAATATTGTTTTCCATAGGCATCTCCCACCAGTTTCCTTCTTTGGAAAGGAAATTTGTGGCTGTAGAGATATTTTCATGGGAATCATTACTGGTATGAGGGACAAAAATGAAAAGGTAACTTGTCAGTCCCTTGAAAAATACTTCCTTGAAATACTGATTCCAGAAAAAATAATAATCCAGTATTTGTTTCCCAGCACTAGAAACTGTTCCATCAGTTTTGACAATGTCACTTGGAAGCCCATCTTTCAGCAAGATGCCAGGATCTGTCAATAGTATCTGTTTATAAATGGCAAATCATTTCAGTTTGCCAGCTGTTCAGAAATTGTCTGACCAAGCAGATGAAATTAATCCAACTCCTGTTACAGATTGATGTTTAGCTGAGGTTATGGATCCTTAGGAAGATGAGGAACAAGTGCGTTCCTCTGATGTGAAGTCTGTGCTTTTTATCATTATCCTGTGGTTTTGATCTTTTTAGTTGAAACAAATAGCACTGCGCAGTTTGGGTCTGTTGACCTTAATCTAGAAATCAAGCTACTATTAGCAGCCGCCTGCATGATGGTGTACCAATTAAAATTAGGAGAGTAAAGAATAATGTTCCAGTTCGCATACAAATAGCAATTTGCATAGCTCTTCAAAGAGAGAAACTCAGATGTTTTGGGAACTCAGTGCCATTAATCCTTGAGGCAACTGGGAAAGGATCACAAAAGGTTGAAAGGCAATGGTAGCCTTAATTTTATTTCTCTGTAGTAAACGTGGAGTGATGTTGCAACTTTAGATATGTATCATACCTGTGATTTCTCTGAAGTTAACCGACTTGTGACATGATTATTTTGCTTTCAGCTATGAAAAGAGAACAGAGATGTATTTGGTGATTATGGCAATTTGGAAGCAGATAAAGATGAGAAATAAATCAAATATTTGCAGTTATTTGATGAAAGGATGATTGAAATATTAGTTTACTGATGTGAAGAAAAACAACAACAAAAAAATCCCTGTTCATGTTGGCTCCAGCTCACAGAGAAGTCAAGGGAAATGAACACTAGTGAAACGTGAAGTCAGAAATTGGCCTAAAAGAAACTAGGATGGTGGGACCTTGTGCCAGCAGTTTCTTGTCTGGGAAAGCATTGAGGCTGTTCTGAGAAAGGGCTGAGAAACATTTGGGGTGCTTTGGCAGCCAGTAGACCTATATGTGGTAGAATCATAGAATCATTGAATGATTTGGGTTGTAAAGGATCTTAAAGACCACCCAGTGCCAACCCCCCTGCCCTGGGCAGGGACACCTCCCACCAGATCAGGTTGCTCAAAGCCCCATCCAGCCTGGCCTTGAACCCCTCCAGGGATGGGGCATCCACAACTTCTCTGGACAACCTGTGAAAGTGGTACCTTTTTGTTTCCACAATTATTTCCGCTCCACCAGGATCTTTGAAAATTACCATCAACTCTCTGGGACTCTTGGAGTTGAGGTGTACTTCCCTTGCTATGAATTTCACAGAATTCTTTTAACTTACTGAGCTTGTGGTTTGTGGGTCAGGGACTCCTGGTCTGGCTTTGTTGGCAAAGCGTGTAATCATTTCACTGTGCAGTGCCTCCAGCCACTGAACCAGGCTGTAAGAGAATCCTTAAGCAGTCCACACCTATTTTTTAGTTACTAATTCTCCATGTTTTTGAACTTCAGGCTTTTGGGCAGTGCTATCTGTTAACATGTATGAGGAGTTTAAGTCAATTAACTCCACCACAGTGCCACCCAGGCACTACTGCAGTGTACAGTCTATTAGTTGCTGGCTTTCATGATTTCTCTTTCTTCCTTCTTTTTCTTACATGTTGTTATATCAGGGTCCAATTTGTTATCAAGATGAAATTCAACACTTAATAGGGACTGTGTTTTTACCACTGAAAATTTCAAATTTCTCAAGTGAAACTTAGATTGTGTCATCCTTGTTTGTGAATACCCAGTGCAATGGACAGATTTTCCTTAGAGTATGCTGGACTCTGTGATGGCAGAGATCCGCAAAGAATTTGTAGTCTACAGAAAAGTAGTGTAGCTGTGATTCCATTTCAGGCCTGAGAGTCACCATCTTGGAATCTTTTTCTAGCGGAAGGAGACCCTGGAGCTATTTGTCTTTCTTTGTTTCTCTTTACCTCAATTCTCTCATTTGTGAATTAGTAATAATACTTGCTGTGTGTGATTGGAAGGTCTACCTCATTAGTGTCAATGATTGCCAAACATTAGGCTGGAAAATAAGGGTGTATGAATCTTGCAGTTTATTATATTAGAGATTACGTGTAACTATCTAAACAGAATGACACAACTTCACATTCTGAAATCATTTTCTCTAAATAACGATAAGAGCATAATTTTCAACAGGAGATGCTTACGCTTTGGACAGTTAGAAATATTTGCGCCTGGAACAAATGAAAGAATCATCTAAAGACAAGTTCCTTTATTAGTAGTAATGAATAAATATATTCAAAAGACATTTCATGCATAATTGCTCCACAGACTCATTTCCTGGGCTTCACCACTTTGAAACGCAATACCTGGCAAGACACCAGTGCAACGTATGGTGTTTGAGCGCAGTCAGTGCACTTGTGCTACACGACAAAAAGTTAAAAAGAGCAAAAACAAAAGCAAAGAAACAGATCTAATCCCGATAGTGCAATATGTACTGCTGCATGTCTTTAAACACAGCACTAAACCTCTACAATTCACAGTGAATAATGGGATTCCAAGGTAGAGAGACATTTTTTGGTAGTGCGTAACGTTTCCTTTTCACATTATCAGGCATGTTTGACCTCTGGAGGGACTTCCAGAGAAGACCAGCAGACTCTTGCTTGTAGGGTCTCCAGGACAGGAACTACTTTTTTTTTTTTCCTACTTAAACCTTATCACAATGATAATCTCTTCACCAGTGCTAGTACAAGGATATACCATATAATTACTTATTAATAGTAATACTTAAGAGGCTACAAATCATTGATCATAGCAGGAAAAACTTGTTTCACCCAATTTTTGATTATTTTGAGCATTCTGACTATCTATACACATGTATATGCACACATATGCTAAGCTGCATGCATTAAAATAATATCTTTCTTTGGGATTCTAAAGCTTCTGCTCAATTATATAAAACTAGAAAACCAAATATAAGCAAAATGACCCTGGCTGGACACAGGAGACATGGTAAATGGGTAAAATTTGATGACAGCAAAATAGAAAGATGTATCATATATGAAGTGAATGGAGAGAGATTGAGAGTTGTTATGTTTTGGTTTGGTTTGGTTTTTGTGTATATGGTAATATCGATGTTGGGGAGGGATGGGGCTGAAGTAACATGGCATTGGGTAAAATGAAAACAGAATAAAACCTTAATACCCTTCAGATTATATGTGATTCTGTTGGCTCCATGGGTGTTGCCAAACATAGTCATAACTCCTTATACAGGGAGGCACTGAGACAGGGGGTTTCAGAAGGAGAGCAAGAGGGAATAGGTCATTTTGACAATTTCACTTTTCAACAGCTTGTTTGTTCATTCTCCTCACCACTGTAATCACCATTCATCACTGACTGTGTGATGTCTCCTGTGTAACATTTTGGGCATTAGATATATGCTAATGTATTTTTGTAGCTAGGTTAATCAGTTATATTTACTGGAATATAAAATTATGACTTTGTACTTGGTAAAAAAACACTTAAAAAACCCAGCAGCGCCTGCAAAGTATCTTCTTCTTTCAATTTGCTACAACCAGATTTAACAAGTAATACAAATGCTGTGGTTTTTAAATTTAACACATAATCTTAACTACAGTAAACCAATTTTGATGTGTTCAGTATTTTTCATCACCAGCTATTTCATTCAGCACATTTAATGGGAATAGTTTTATAAACAGTTTGACGTGGGTGTCTCTGGATGATCCAGGGAAAACAATGAAGCTGTTAAAAATGTTACTGAAATGTGCAACAATAATAAAGAGTGGGACAGGCTTAATTATAATTGCGAAATCAGACTAACTTTAATTTGGACATGATGGGCGCTTTCACAAAGGTAAAAATCATGCGTACTTGTTCAATTTTGTTATTTTGACCTAGTAAAGTCTTCTGTAGCTTGTTTGGAAAACCTGACTACATTCAGAATAAGAAATTTTCAGTTATTTATGGCTTTTGTTTCAATGCTCAAGGTTGACTCTGTCTCCCTTCATTCTTCACAGAATTTTTGGTTGACTGTAATCAGAAAATGGTCTTTTTTTTGGGGAATAACTTAGTCAAATACCTTCTTTTCTTTGTTTCCTCTGCATATTTCTATTTATTTTAGAGTTCAAGTTAAAATATTTCCTGTTGCTTTGAAATGTAAAAGAATTCATAGGTTTGAGTTGCTTTAACATTCTGTGTTTACCTAAAAATTACTGTCACCTAAAGTAGTTATTATGAAAGGTGAAATTGCCACTGTTAGGTTTGTGATCAACCCTCTAGATCACACGGAGGTTGCTGTGCAGTCAATATCCCAGAGGTCAGCTACTGACTCCATTCAATATTATTATTTTTTTTATTTTAAAGCTGTAAAAACTTGAATTTTGTTGGAGGTTTAAAATTCTGAAACTCTTGCTGGCTAGTTGTCTAAAAATGGCCGAACCTCTTTGTTCTCAGGGCAACGTTGGTAGTGGCCATCTAAAGATAAATATTCTACTGGAGGTTGTTTTAATGTAGCTAATTTATAATTTTTATTAAAATATAATAAGCATTTTACATTTTATAATTGATTTCTAGTCATTTTCTTGGGTCTAGGTGATAAATAGTTTCTCATTGTGAATTGAATCTAAACCAAAATCTTTATGTTATGGAGAAAAGGGGAAAGAAAGACTTTTTTCTATAGCTTAGTGGACAGAAAGTCACGTGGGAGCTGGGAAGCCACAGTTCACGAGCAATAAATTCTTTGTGCAGAGTGGAGTCAGGCCAATAAGAGAAAGTAACTCACCTCAGAGAGAGACAGGCAGGAGAAAACTCTCACATCTCTTGAGTAAGGGGCGAGTTCCTCACCCAGGCAGGGCACTCCCAGCTGATGGCTTCTCTGCAGAGGATACTTCTACCTCGAGTCAGAAAATCAAGCCTGGACCCAACTTCCACCATTCAAAACTGCTGTGCAAGTGGTTTGGGGGGGGGGGGGGGGGGGGGGGGGGGGGGGGGGGGGGGGGGGGGGGGGGGGGGGGG
>JAOQGH010000032.1:59334857-59350257 GCA_025769975.1 Gallinago jamesoni
ACGGGTTTGCCGTCCCCCCCCCCCCCCCCCCAATTTTTGATACTTTTCAAGCTGCAGGGAAAACTACTTTTTCAAAAAAATCAGTTTGCTTTTGTCATTTTGAGGCTTGGATACTCCAAATCGGAGCTGTCTACAACAGAGCTCCAATGGAAATTAGGATTAAATTACATTATTGCCCACAATTTTTTCCAATCTAGTTAATATATGTTTTAAAAAAATATTCCAGAGCAGAGGATTTAACAAATTCTTTTAAATTGTGACTGTAGCTTCCAGATCAAAGGAACCAATACATGTAGCAGAACCCTCAAATTAGTCTCTCTCACTCTAGGGACTGAGAGTAAAATGGATGGAAATAATTTATAAAACAGACATTATTCTAAAAATACTGACTTTGTTGTCTACAAAGCAGCTGGGCAGCCTGTCCTTCTATATAATCTGTTGTAGCTTTTAGCTATAACGTGTTCAGAAAATCTTCCAAAAGTTCAACAGTATTTCTGGCTCAGCAAAATGGTAAAAATCTTCTAATGATTGTAAATGATGGAGTTTTTTTCCAGTCATTGCAGAAATTATTGCTGATACTTTGTGGTCCAACCAGGAACACATTGTCCTACAAAGATTAACTAGTGATGATTTCTTCATTTATTCAGTGGCAGTAGTCCCAGGTTTAAATACGTATCACACTGTTGATCCTAGCAATTATCGTTCGAACTAAATCTACACACAAAATCTCATTTATTCAGAGCTACATTAATGAGTCAATAAAGCTCTGATGAATCTGGCTCTGTGTTCCTATATACATTATCTTGAAATCTGAACTGCAACCAATAGACCGAAGAAGGTTGTTTTTTGCTCCCGGGTTGTTTTTCGATTGGTTTGTTTACAGTCTTTCATATGT
The DNA here is from genome assembly GCA_025769975.1 of Gallinago jamesoni. Classification (NCBI taxonomy): domain Eukaryota; kingdom Metazoa; phylum Chordata; class Aves; order Charadriiformes; family Scolopacidae; genus Gallinago; species Gallinago jamesoni. The sequence continues at coordinate 59,335,753 of JAOQGH010000032.1, forward strand.
TTCAAACTTTTCCAGTGCCGAAACGTATGATTCCTTAGACTGGGGATTTTAATACTAATATAGAGTTTTATCATATTCAATGAACTTCAGATGGCGCATACGTTGCTTATGCCTATGTTACTACATCAAGCATCACTGAGTGTCAAGGGTAAATAGAGTATATCCAGTCCTAATTTGTCCAGCAGAGAATTTATCCAATTTGTATGTGCCCACAGCAGAAGCACTCATATTGCACTCATATTGGGTATCCTGTTATTTTTAACTTGGTGATGCTATACAACTGTGGGTATCTTCACCCGCCCCAGCTCTATGAAATGACTCTCTTTACATCACTTCTGCATTTTTGTGTTTAAATAACCTGAGTACATCTGCATTTCTGATCTTATAAAAGAAAAATTCTCTGCTTTGGCATCACTGATGCCACATATTTAGTAATTACGCTAACGGAAATATTGAGATTTTATTTTAATATAATAAATTCTTGATTCTATTTATTTCTCTTGTAATTTCTGAGCTGTTAAAGGATGATTTTCCCCCACAGCTGTACTACAGGGTAGTCATGAATGATATTTTTTTTCAAGAAAAGATAAGATTCTTAATGATTCAAACAGCTTTGGGGATTTAAGAAAAGGTACAAATATGCAGTAAAGTTTTATGAAAGGCTGACACAGCTTTGTGAAAAATTCATGGCAATTAGAAGGGCTGAACTCCATAGGCTTACTTATTATGAACTCTATACTTCCATCATCACGTTTTTTTTTTTCATTTAATGAATTTTTGTAAAGACGGACATACATAATCGTGCATGAAACGTGATGCTTAGAGTACTGAATTAGTTATAGTTCTACCAAGAGCAGTTTAGTTGGAACAGCAGTTTCAATCCTGTAGTTTTGCACTTGAGTTAATAAAATAATTGTGGGGTTTTTTTAAGTTTATGTGGAATAAGAAAACATTTCCAATGACAATTGTTTTTTTTGGTTTTTCTTTGTTTGGTGGTTTGGTGGTTTTATTGTTTTTTGTTTTTTGGTTTTTTGTTTTTTTTTTTACAAATTAACTTACTAATTCAAATATAGCCTAACATTTTTAGATGATAACTGGGTCCTACAGAGCCAATTAGGTTGCATCTTCACCGGCTGTAAAGTTGGGCCTTCCGGCACCATGGTGTGGGATCTGGCCGAGAAGCTCTGAATTATGCCACAGCAGAGAAATGCCACAGCAAGGAATGTTTTCAGCAGCTCTAAGAATTTGATATTATTAGCTGGAATGGCTGCATTCCCCGTGTATTCTTGACAGTCCTGTGTTCTTTAAGCGCTTGCTCTTCCCAGTGTAACATCAGCCATTATCTCCCTAACAATGCCTCAGCTTTCAATGCCTAGTTTGTATAAGATAATGAGCTTTTGAGTTCAAAGAGTGTGTGGAAACTTTGTGATTTGTAAGCTGAGGCTTATACATGGAATAGTAAGAGCACCTTCAGTGCTGCTATATAGTATTTTATTGTAAAATAAATACCAGTGAAGAATCTGAATTGCTAGCATTTTTTCCTCTGAATTTGACATACCGCTAGGCAAAAAAAAAAAAGAAAAAAGAAAAAAGACTTTTTCCTGTTTATTGAGTTTTTGTAAGGAATACAACAAATCATTCTCATTTATAATAAAAATTAAAACTTTTCTTCTGATGAGTTGAGAATGAATCAGTTGGAAGAAAGCATTATGGGAGGCAAACAAAATGGCTTTTAAAACTGAAATTTAAAAAAATAAAATCAAGAGGTTCTGAAATGGTCATTGCATGTAAGTTGAAAAATACATTTCATTTTGAAAAAGATAAGAAGGAGCTCCTTTTAATTTCCAGCATACCTTTTCAGAGTTCTTAAGCGAAAATCAAACCCTGTTTTTTGCTAAACCTGTTCTCAGTGTAGTTCGTGTGAATCCATATTCATTGCTGGAGGGGAAAAAAAAAAAAAGCTTAGGAAAAATAATAAAAAAAGTGAAATATGTTGTCTTTTTTTTTTTTTTTTTTTTTCTGTGGTGCTGAGCATTCACAGGTACCTGGGGAGGAGGAACAGGGACTGGGGGCACCTCAGGCACCATAACACACTCAGCCCCTAGCCCCAGCCCCTCTTAGATGTGCCCAGGATGCTTTCTAGAGCTGCCTGATGACTGTGAAAACCTTTTTTCTTCAGCCCCTGGCTGTGCTCACCCCTGCTGAGGCAGGAGTGACAAAGGAGTGAATGTCTTGATATCGATCATTTCTTATAAGGCTGCCAACGCGGAGCTGGTTCCTCCCTTCCTGCAAGAAGGCTGTGGGAGGTTTAAAGTACCTGGGTCTAATTTAGGCAACCTGACCTGGCTTCGCACCAACAGCCTGTTTGGAGGATTCTAATGTTTTCTCGCTCAACTTTTAAAAAGCAGATCCTAGTGGCAAATTACCAACCTGTAAAGTTGAACTGCCCATTACTCTGCAATTAAGAAAAAAGCTTTAAAAGGGTGACTAATTTGTGGGTATTTTTGTTTGTGCAACACTCATGATGTAAATTGTTCTCTCGGTAGTTAATTTATGCTTGTTCTTATAATGAATATAACTTTTTTTCCTCCAACCTCTTCAACTTCTGATGCTCGCACTTCACCTTAATTTTCATGTTTATTTTCCTCCTGAACAAATTGTCCTTTACTGTTGGTTCATTTGTTTACCAGCCAGATGTTATAGCAATGACTCTGGCCGTGACTTCTGAAGTGTTCTTTGTATGCACTAGCAGAAATTAACAGAACGACTGTTCTGCAGGTGCATTGTGTTATCACTTTGGCTTCATGTGAGCTGTTCTTGAAGCCCGTGTTAACGAGTAAGAGCTGAGATGTGAAAGAAAAAAGTTCTAAAATATGAGAATGAGAGGTGGATGTTAGCTAACACATGAAACCTCGGCTGCATAAATCAAAAGCAGAGTAGGAACTTCGTAAAATTAATTAAAGCAAGGTGTCAAGAGGACAAGGCTGGTCTTTTTCAGTGGTACCCAGGGATAGGATAAGAAGAAGAAATGGGAACAAACTTGAGCATAAGAAGTTCCACCTAAACATGAGGAGGAACTTCTTTCCTTTGAGGGTGGCAGAGCCCCGGAAGAGGCTGCCCAGAGAGGTGGTGGAGTCTCCTTCTCTGGAGACATTCAAAACCCACCCAAACAAGTTCCCGTGTAACCTGCTCTAGGCGGACCTAGAGCAGGGGGTTTGGACTAGATGATCTTCAGAGGTCCCTTCCAACTCTATGTGATTCTGTGACAGAATGCAGCTTCCTCTCGTAATAATATTAAATCAAGAGGGTGCTTTAGGTTAGGGATTGCCTCAACTTTGTTCCCCCACTCCTGACTTGTCCGCCTCCCTGACCTGCTGAGCTGTGCAGAGGATGGGGAATGGGTGTTGCAGCCAGTCCATAGCACCACTTCTCTGCCATTCCTTCCTCCTCACACTTTTACCTTTTCCAGTGTGGGGGCTTCCCATCGGCTGCTGCTTCTGTCAGGAGAACCTGCTCCAGCATGAGCGCTCCAAAGGCTGCAGTTTCTTCAGGGATTCATAGAACAGTTTAGATTGGAAGGGACTTAAGGACCATCTAGTTGCACTCCCCCTGCCATGGGCAGGGACATCTCCCACCAACCACCAGGTTGCTCAAGGCCCCATCCAGCCTGGTCTTGAACACCTCCAGGGATGGGGCATCCATAGCTTCTCTGGGCAACCTCTTCCAGTGCCTCACCCTCATATTGAAAAATGTCTTACTGATATCTGATGTAAATCTGTCCTCTTCCAGTTTGAAGCCCTTATCACTACATGCCCTTGTAAATAGTCCCTCTCTGTCTATCTTGTAGACCCCCGACAGATACTGGAAGGCTGCTTATAAGATCTCCCCGGACCCTTCTCTTCTCCAGGCTGAACAATGCCAACTCTCTCAGCCTCTCTTCACAGAAGAGGTGCTCCAGCCCTCTGAGCATCTCTGTGGCCTCCTCTGGATTCTCTCCAACAGGTCCACGTCCGTCTTGCATTGAGTTCTCCAGAGCTGGACGCAGCCCTCCAAGTGGGGTCTCACCGTAGCGGAGTAAAGGAGTAGAGCTGCTCTTGGGTGGCATCTCCTGGGCTGCAGTGTGAGTATCTCCTCTGGCGTGTTCCCCTCCACTGGCATCAGGGAAATACCTGATTTACCTTGGTCTCTTCCATGGGCTGCAGGAGAATCTCTGATCCAGCACCTAGAGCACCTCCTCCTCCTCCTCCTTCTTCTCTGACCTTGGTGTCCACAGGGCTGTTTCTCACCCTTTTTTGTGGGGTGTTAAATTTTCTTCTGTCTCCTGAACAGCATTTCACCCTTTCTTAGGTACATTTTCCTAGATGGCTGATAGGTTCAGCTCTATGGTGTGTTGGTTGGAACTGGCTGAGTCTGGCCCAGGGCAGCTCTGGGCTCTCCTCACAGAGGCTGCCTTCTCTTCAGAATACAACTTCTCTTCATCTAAGGGAAATTTCCCTGCTTTTTCTGAGTCCCAGTGTTTCTACTTCTTGCTGAAGGAAGGTACAAACAGCAGGTACGGTCTTGATTCGCACTGAGTATATTATTTTAACGCGAGCTTCAACTGGAAGAACACACTGAAATTAACATTTGATGTCTTATTCTTTGATATCTGGCATTTTTCACAGGCAGACTATAATAAAGAAGTCAGTTATTGCTATTAGACATATTTTAGAAGAATTCTTTTTTGATGCATATCTCCACTCGGATTATTAAATTTAAATCACTGCTGCTATCAGCTTGAATACTAATGATACATTCTGCCAGATGGAAGCCTTTAATAAATTTTCACTTTTCTCTAACAGTCAGCTGTAAATCTTAAATAAGAGACTTTTCTGGGTGATGCCAGCTTTAATGCCTTATGTCCACACTGATTTCAATGTCATAAGTACCTGGGAGGCAGGAAACTCTTTAATTAAATGCCATTCTTTCCCCTTTATTGAGATGCAGGGCAGCACAAACTCCCTTACTTTGTTTGCCTTTCACTGTAGCACAGTTGAGCCTTTTTTTCAGTGTATTGTGGACGGTTTCTGAACTGCCAGCCGCTCTTCTGCTGCACTCGTGTTGCCAACCTGAGACTGTCCTTCACCGTGTCTTTCAGTTGATGTGTATATTCAGTATATTCAGGCTTTTGAGCTCTTTTCTGTTGCTGTGTGAGAACTTCCAAGTGCTGGGGCTTGTGAAAGAGGAAAGGGGAAAAGGGCAGGGAGCTGCCTGCTTACCTAGCAGAAATATTTCCTCCAGGGGCACAAGGCTTTGCTGTTTTCGGGTGATTTGTACACTTTGGAGGGCACCGGCACCCTTCGCAGTACCAGGGCTGCTGTTACAACCCAGCACCTCAGGTGCAGGATGAACAAAACTTAATAAACAGTTATGTCTCTTTCATCAGCACGTTTGATAGCCTCTTTTCATCAGCTAGTGATATTTTCCTCCAGAGTCATCTGTTTTATTCACTTTTAGACTTCTGAATTTCTTCATAGAGGCTATACATACAGTAGCTAAAATCTATGTTGTAGTGGGGAATTCAACTTTATATAGCTTAAACTTTTCTCTGCTGCATTCTACCTAGCTGGGAATGGCTCCTTCAGGGAAAAAAACGGTGTCTATCCCTCTGCTGAAAGTATAGGAGAAGGTAAACTGGAAATCCTGGCTATGGTGAGGAGGGGAGAATAAACACTGGGTAACGAAGAGAAAATGAAATCACAGCATTCAAACTTTCTGTACCTTGGGGGAAAGAGAGAACTAAAATACTTATGTGAGTCAATAAGTATTCCCAGTAGAATCCTTGGAAAAGCCTACAGGTAGAGCAAATTTTTCAGTTATTGAGTTATTTTCTCACCAGTCTGTTTCACTTATTGATTTGTTTTGTCATTAAACCTAAAAGCCACACAGTTAAATCTGTTTCATCCATGCACCAGACTCTCCAAATAATTCCACTATCCAAATGATTATCTGAAGTGCCAATTACAAGAAAGTAATTAATCATATCATAATGCAGAGAACAGGTTTTATTGAGCTTTGTGGTGGTGCTTTGTTCACCAGTTTTCTGTTTTGTTCTCTCTCTGCTTCCAAGTTAGTTAAAAAAAAAAGCCCATTGAAACATCTCCATCATGGAACAAAAGATGTCAAATACGGAAAAGCACGGGCACCAACAAAACATTTCAAATCGTTTCAAGAAATTTTCTGACATAGTAATGGTAATTAGTATATTTCAGTTTCAACAACTGTAATTAAACCTGACCTTTAAGTTAATTATGTCTTGACATTTATGATTTTAAACTAGCTTTCCCCGTGGTGATGATGTGTTATATACAGATGCTAATAAGTAGTTTCTGTAGTGTGAGCAAGCAGGTTTCAGATGTTCCTACACTGCAGTTCAGAGAACGGCCTCACGCACACACCAGAGTCTTCAGTACGTTTGTGTGGTTTCAGTTGATGCTGTTCCTGCGACAATTCTGTATTTACGTGAAACCATTAAGTTAGCATGGAAACGTAGAGGAAAATAAGTCCATCTCCTAAGAAGGCTGCGGCTTAGCAAAGACCACAATGAAGCAGACAACCAAACAGGAGCTGGAAACCGAGGAGAGAGGACAGAATAAAAGCTGAGAACTTGCTCACGTACAGCATTCGGACCAGCTAGGTTCAAGATTAAACACCGAGGTGAAATTAGATAATGCTAGAAGAAACACCAGTGATGAAAGGTTTTAAGGCGTAAGGAGAGGCATTTCTGAACATAAGGGGACTTTGCAAAAAGGCACAGCCAAGGTGTTTTTGAAAAAGATAACAGTGGTACTGAAAAGCTGTATTTATGACAATAAAGCCCTCACTGGTATATCACAGAGAGATCTATCTCGAGTAAAAAAGATCAGTAGCCTTCAGGAGAGTTCTTATCCCTTTCAAAAGTCCAAGAGGGCCTTGCTGTTTATTCGGAAGAGGGGGGAAAAGAGGTATCTCCAAAGACGTGTTTAACGTGTAGTGAATACTAGATTTCACAGCTCTAGTGCTAATACTGTACCTTCAGAATAGAACTTGCTGTTTGATAGCAAAAAAAAGAAAAAAAAAGAAAAAAAAAAGAAAAAAGAAATCTGTCCCCTTTAAGTTTAAAAGCACAGCTATTTATGTAGTGTGCTACATGGGTGTTTGTAATTCTTTCCTGAGCCATGCATTCATCTGCTGTCTATCTGTCATATGGTGAGAAATCTCTACTGACTGCTTTCAGATTGCATAACTTCAAATCCATATCTATATATTTATAATATACATTCCATATATTACTTTTTAAAAGTGAGATCATGCCAAAATTGAAAATGACCTGTGTTTACATGGAAAGCTAAGTGGGGTAAATAATACAACCATCCCGTTTGCTAGCTTTGATGGTTCTAAGCCTTCAAAATAAACCTGATTGTTATATACCTGCTTAGCACAGGCTACCCCAAACCATCTTCCCAAGCCAACAAGCAGTACAGTGCACGTATTTATGGGGGGAAACCAGGAACACCCCTCTAACCCATCTCTTTTCTTTCCTATGCTAGCAATTCCTCAGCAAGTTTTCTTAAGCTGTTTTGCTTATTTGGGTAAGTTGCAGTTTACTTTCTGGTTTGGTTTTTTTGTTTTTTTTTTTTTCTGCACAAGATTTTGACGTGTTTTTATCGCGGGTCACTTATGATGAGGAAAAGGTCAGCGGAAAGTTTTTCCAAACTGAAAGGCCCAGCCTTGCTTAGAATATCTGCACCCCGGCTGCCTGACCTGTTCATCGACTGTTTTTGTCTAATTGGGCCGTCACTGCTACCCAACCAGCAGCGTGACGTTGCTAACTGCTAGTTTAGTCAGAACATGAAAATCAATCTGCCAGTAAAGGGCATAGCAAGCACCGTGCCTATAGAGTATTGTATGTTTGGCCTTGGTATTCAAAAGATGCTTTTTTTTTTTTTTTTTAATGTATTTGTGCTACTCTGATGGAATATTGTAGGTTTATTTCCAAACTAAGTGACTCACAGCTACCTTTTAAACGTCTTTTTGTATCGCATGAAGAAGTGGTTTTTTTGATGTAAGACAAACTGCTGAACACATATGTTTAAGAGGTAGGTGACAAAATAATGCCATACTCCTTGTGTTGTGGTGCACAGAATAGTTGTGCTGTGTCCTGACATCTTTTTGCCATAATTACTGCAGTTTTTCCTTTCTAAAAGAAAGCTTTAGAGAGCGTGGGATCTACTAGAACTAATAGAACACATGAAAAAAGCAAGTGACATTGTGCAGTAAGTACAGAAGCACCAGCTCATTCTTTTCCTGCATAAGTTTCCTCCTAGCTATGCTGGTTTTTGGCATTTTAGAAAAATGAAACAATTGATCTGATCTGAAAACTGCATGAAAAGCAAGAATGCTTCCATCAAAGCGAAAATGAAAAAAATAAGCCCTTGCCTTTCCCATACTTAAGTTTGTCAGATCCAAGGGAAATGAAGCAAACATGTACTTGGATTGGAACTCGATTATAGAAATGACTTGGAACTTAGCCTGCAAATGGTGCTAAGCCACCCCATCCCCACCTTTTGGTTTATCATACCGCTTTCTTTTCCTTTGCACCTCATGCCCTGATGAAAAGGTGAAAGGTGTTTGCTCTTTCCTTTTCCTTTCTGTTCTTCAGTTAGTAAATATCAGAAGCTTGTTTTAATCAGGTGGAAAGAGTTTTATTGAAATGTTTCTAGCATTCTTTTCAAATTTGAGACCTGAATTATCTCTAGCATATTGATATCAGTTCAAGATGCAAAAATACAGAAGTATCTCCATTTTTTAAACCAGAAATATAATATAGAATATTAAAAATATCTCCAGAGGTAGTGGTTGGGATTTGGCACAGAGTGTAATTAATTCTATGCTTAATGTATTGTGTACCATATACCTCTTTTGAAAATGATCCAAATGATTCACTGAAGTCCAACATCTTTTAAATCAGTTCTAAATCTTGGTGCTAAACAATTGGGAAGGAAGCAACCGAGAGACAATATGGCCAAGGTTATTTGAATGGCAGGTTGCAAGTTGTGGATAACCAGGGAAGAGCTGCTCTATTTAAAAAAATAAGCTCCTTAAGCTCCATGGAGTATCACACAGGACTAACAGGTGGCAGTACAAGGCAAGCAAAGGAAGACATCTCTTTGGGAAGCGTGTAGGTGAGCTGTGGGATGCCTTTGCCATGGGAAGTTATGGATGCCAGATGTTGACAGAAGTGCCAAAAGCAATGGAACAAATCCCTGTAAGAGGGACAGGGCCACTGAGCACACTGACATAGCGCCAGGCTCAGGATGTCCCTGATCCATACCTTGCTAGAGGCAGTATTGTGGGGAAATACCGCTTTGTTTCTCCCCTGCTCTGCTTTTCTCTGAGTGCCCACTGTTAATCTCAGCCAGTAACGAGCTGCCTGACAAAACAGACCTCTGGCATGACCCACTAGATCCACTTGTAAATTCTTAAGTATCTGTACGAGCATCACAACCAGTGAATCCGTTTTTCTATAGGTGTGTGACACACATTTGATGCTGGCAAATGAAAGATGTGAGCTCTGATTGATGTTCTTCTCATGGATTTGAACTGTAAGTAGTGTGATCTGTTGTTTCATAATAACTCAAAAGCACTGAGCATGCACTGCAGTTTTTGTTTTTTTTATTCCCTTAGGAAGTAATATCTTCAACATACCCATTTTCATGAAGCGTGAGAGGTGTTTATTATCTCTGAGCTTGCTCCCGTTTTGTGGGAGTGTGGATGTAGCTAAACTTGAACAGAGGGGTCTGAAATTTTGAGAATACGTGGTATATCTCCATGCGTGGAGATATACATACCCCTGATCACATAAGCCTTGTTTGGTTTGGAAAGCAGGCTGAAAACAAGATGTCTAACTGCTTCTCTGCAAGATGCATAATAAAGCACAGGGCGAGATTTAGTTTTATTACTAGTATAAGTACCATACATTCACAGTGTTGTAAAACAAACAATTAGACAAGGTCCACACCCTACAGAACTCACCATCTAATTAGAATGCTTTCAGTATCAACAATTAGAAACATGACAGTGGGAGCAAGAAGGATCACAGGAGTTCTATGAATACAGGCTATGTGGAAAAAGAAAAAGCTGGTATGAAGTATGCAGGAAAGACAAATGATGTGAAATTTCGTACCAGCAGTATAATGTGAGGAGAAATATCTTCTGATAAGAACTGGGCAGCTGGGATTGTTGTTATGACTTCCTTTTTTTTTATGGGGAGATATTCTCCTGAATACTGTGCTCTATACTCCCAGGTTCATCTGGGCCTCCTAGGAAAAATCCTGTGAAATCGTGTGTTCGGTCAGCTGTACAAAGTGGGCCATCTTTTCCTTCCAGCCTGTCAGGTGCTCACACGCAATTGTAGGGTGGCACATGGTCCTCCAGACGTGGAGGAAAAGTGGCTGCTGCCACTTAGACTGTGAGTCCCTACCAAGGAGTAGGGGGAGCTTCTCCCAAGGACGTTGGTGCAAAGCCTGATGTGTAGGACGAGGGCTCTGGAACCTTTACGTTCCTTTTGGAAATAGTACAGCAGGTTTGGAAAGTACATCATAGTGGGTCCTCTGTAGTTTGACATCTTAAGGGTGACTTGACACCACTAGAGTCCCTTCTAGTGACCAAAAGCCATGAAGAATTGCACCACAAATACTTGGACCTGAAGATATTTATCTGAACTCAAGTTTTAATAGCAAGTTTCCTTCTGAGGGCGAAAAAAAAGGATATTAAAACTGCAGCTAAGTCTGTATTAGACTAATACCAATTTGTTGTTTTACCTTTATTTGATGATTTATTTATAAGAATGATTTAATTTCAAGACCTATACTATCTTCTGTGCCGTTACCATTTTAAATACTTCTATACCTCATGCTGTTAAGCCTTTGAACATACACACAATACACTTCTCTTACATCTAGCTTTCTTACGTTATAGCAGAAAGCAAACATTTTTAATTTATCAAAGAATGTCTTTCATTTCTTGCCTGCATTTTGTTTCCTTTATAAATAATTTTTATGTACAGTTTTAAAAATATAAACAAATCCTTCATGACATTCTTTCTGATCATTAACGTTCACAGTCTCTCAGATCAAAAGTTTTGCTGGGTTTTTTTGTGAACATGAAAAGTCCTAATCCACACACTCATGAAACTCGCAGTAGAATTCTTTTCCTTCCATTGTTTCTGGTCTGTCTCAATATATCGGAAAGGTAGGTGATGAATAATATAGTTCTGTTCAGATACCTCTTGAATTTAATGGACACTATAGAATTTAAAAGAAGTTGAGCCAGGCTATGTATGACTGAATGAATTTTGGATGAATTTTTCTTTACCTATAGTGAAATGTAATAAGCAGCTTTCTAAGCTTCTATGAAAATAGTGTTTATAGACTTTTTTTTTCCTAATGCCAGAAAATTTCAGGCTTATTTAACTTATTTTTGCATTAAAATGGAAATGTTTATCTGATAGTATGAATGTTTCTCATGACATATAAAGTCATTTTTGCAGCAAAACGCAATACAGTTATTGTAATGATAATAATTGATAACAAAACAAGTGGGGTACTTCAAGGTACTGATTTACTGTTTGCAGGTTGGGCACATTTCCAAGATCAAAAGCAGAACAAAACTTAGTGCAGTGAGAGCAAATGGCTGCAAAAGGTGTCTCTGTTAACTGTTACTTAGTGAATAAATATGATTTTATGGAAAGAATGAGAATGCCTGTTCTTTCTCTCCCTCCTACATTTTGTGCCTTCAGGATGAATTGTCACCTGACTTCACAGCATAGGGAGCATTGTGGAAAAAAAAAAAAGGTACTTTTTATTGCTGTCATGTTCTTATTATCTCTGCCATTTTCTCAAAGCCAATTCACAAATTCCCTTCGTTTCCTTCTTGCTTATAACCCTGCTGCCCCTGGCCTGCCATACCTCAAAATTCCGTGTTCCTCTCATCCATCAGGATTTCTGAGAATTCCCAGGGTAACCCTTTCACCCGGTGAACTCAGAAACTTCCCCCTTTGTCAAACGAAGGGGCCTCATTTTTATTTTCATTTCATGGACGTAGTGTCAAATTTAAGTGACTCGAGCCTTGTGCTCTCTCCCCTGACAGCCTGCAGCGGCCGGCTCTGCCGAGTGTGGAATCCTCCAGAAGGAGAGAGGGAAGGCTCCTTCACCACCTCTGGGTTGAAGGGAGCCTCGAAGCAGCGGTGGTGGCATCTCGGTGACCTGAGAAGGCTCACTCGGTGACTCAACGTGTGGGTATGTCACAGTTCGTTGGGGGAGGAAAAATCGGAACCTCTCTGTAGGATGAATCTTTTTCCGCTAATGTGACAACCATCACGATCGTACAGGTTAAAACACGAACCTAATTACTGTTTGGGGCAGAGCAGCAGCTCGACAAAAGGCTTTCTGAAATCAGCAGTACGGAGAATTCTTCATTCTCTTCCTAGACTGCAGGTATGAATTATGTGTCTAGTCATTTAAACTCCCGCTAAGTGTCTTCCAGAGGCCAATTTATACCAAGTCTGAGAAAGGCATTTCCAGAGAGTGCTTTATCCTTTATGGGAGATTTTATGATGGGTGTCTATCTTCCTCTCTTGACGGTGGAGGGATCTTTGATTGGACAGCTGTACCGCTGAATTGCGTGAATTCTGCTTGAAATGTACAGCTGTATACTGCAGATGAGGCTGAGTCCCTTTAGCCTTTCAAGTCCAGTGATTCCTAATAATGTTAGGCACAGAGGGATACATTTTCAAAGACATTTAGATGCTTAGAGGTACCTAATAGGATTTTCAAGATCACTAAAGCAGACTAGACACCTAACTTCAGTTGATTTGTCTGAGGTAGGTGACTATTTCTGTTAGCCTATATGTGGGTGTTTTTCATAATCCCTTTCAGCACTATTCATAATCTTGCCCACAAGCCTGATTTCGTTTCCAGGGAATGAAGCCTATTTGTAGCTATTGTACTAGGCTGTAGGCAGGTGAAACGTGTGAAATCTCGATCTGGAGATTAAGCAAGAGTTTTCATTAAATTCCTGTACAAGGTCATCAGTTTTGCAGTGTGGTTTGTGGGGCTGTCATGTGGAGTCATCACTTTTCCCGAAAACTGCTGGTACTTTTATACTTCAGTTACCAGACTGTGATTCTTTTTTTTTTTTTTTTTCCAGTGGTTGCAACTGGAAAAAAAATATTTTTGAAAAAAAACCACGCTCTTTGAATCAGGAGAATAATTTTCCATATAGTGGGGCATAATGCTTTAAATATGGCAGACAGCGAAACGCTACGTTTTGATGGATACCAGTGGTTTGAAGGAATACCATTAATTCTTTGTTGTTATGCCCATGACAGTACGACTCCATTCAGGAATGCTTTCTGAATGAACCTTCTGCTAGTGCTAATGGGATGACCACACAGACCGGAGACATTCAGTCGCACTCCTAATTTGCCTTCAGTAGTTTCTTTAACCAGATCAGCATTTATTTAAAATAATGACTACCTGATTTATTCCCCTGTCCCAGTTTTCACTTCGCTCTCATTCTGCCAGTCTGGAGTGACAAGAATTTTTCTGCTTGTCTTAACTTTCTTTGGACAATAGAGTTTTTTTTTTTTTTAAATGTTATTTTTAACTGGATGGATTTTTTAAAGAACTGTCTGTGAATATAGCACATATACTTGATACAATTTGAAACAATTTCTGTCAAGTCCTAGATAGACGTACCTACGCTCTGAGAGCTACTAGACATTTAAAGCTCTCACTTCCTGTGGGCTTTTTTCAGTGTGGTTTTGTCTACCTTATTGTTTCCCACTTGCAAGGAAACAGTGGACCAGCATCAGCTAATTAATGGCAATACACATGAAAAATAAGGGTTGTTCGATTGTTTTTTTCAGAAAATCACTGGAAGTGGAGTGTGCTAGTCCTTAGCACAGCCCTCGGTTCCTACCTCCCTTCCCACTGTTGTTGTAATGGTGATATGGTCCCACGTGCCTATCCCAGGGGCTTCTCGTGCCCGTGTCGGTCACAGATTGTGCAACAGTGAGAGTTAGAGCCTGTGTCTGTGCAACTGCCTGATGGCAATACTGGTGCCAGGGCAAGGTGCACGTTATGATGCTGAAGTTGCTGCCTGAGAACAGGAATCTTGGGCATATCCCCAAGAGAACATGGAAACTTGATTCAAGAGGTTGAGAACAGGCTGAAAGAGTTGGTGTTGTTCAGCCTGGAGAAGAGAAGGCTTCGGGGAGACCTTAGAGCCCCTTCCAGTCCCTAAAGGGGGCTACCGGAGAGATGGGGAGGGACTCTTCAGGGACTTCATCAGGGAGTGGAGCCGTAGGACAAGAGGTAATGGTTTTAAACTGAAAGAGGGGAGATTGAGATGAGATCTCAGGAAGAAATTCTTTCCTGTGAGGGTGGTGAGGCACTGGAACAGGTTGCCCAGAGAAGCTGTGGC
>JAOQGH010000032.1:59350357-59384653 GCA_025769975.1 Gallinago jamesoni
GTGTCCCTGCCCAGGGCAGGGGGGTTGGAACTGGATGATCTTTAAGGTCCCTTCCAACCCAAACCATTCTATGATTCGAGGTGTTTGGTGACAGTCTTTCCTTAATCATTTTGCCTGTAAGGGAATTATCATAATTCCTAAAATGACAGAAAGAAACAGATTTACTTGAACTGCTTTTTAGTACTTTATTTGGAATCAGTTTCTCTGGGGCTTTTTATTTTTTTTCTTTTTTCTTTCTGTAGTAGCTGCAAGACAACAACTGATGTACATATCCAATCTATGTGGCTAAACCCGGGCAACAACCATGGGTGGCTAAAGGAGCAGATAGATGTAAAAAAAAAAAAAAAACCCACCAGAAAACCCTCTAGATGAAGCAAAAAAAAAAAAAATCCATGCAGATATGATGATGCTGTAATTGCATACTCAGTGTGCTGCTAGGAAATTATCTGCTCTGGTAGGATCACCCAGGAACTGTATACATTGAGCACGCACTATTAAAGCCTGTGTCTGATTCCATTAGCACATGACAGAGAGACCCAAATCAGTTCTAAAGGCATTTGCAAGCAGCTGCTGCTGCAACAAAGATAATATTGGCACAGCTTTTCAATTGCGTAAAGAATAGGCAGCATTATTTTAAACTTCCATCTTCCATTTGTGCCTTATAGACAAAATGCTGACTTGAGCCATTTTTAAAGCTAATTATGTAACAGGGATTTCGCAAAATAGCTCTGAACTACTTAAAATGGATATTAAAAAATTCGAAATTCTGATATGACAGCTGCAGTAATAATACCTATTGTTAAATTTTGCTAGACTGTTCCTCTGTCATATATGCTCAAAAATGCCTGTCTTACTTTTCAAATAGCTTCTTCCTTTCATGACCTAGGAACAGTATTTATTTATTACATGCTTTTAACATTCAGTATCTATGCAATAAAACCACAAGCCCTTGAGTACATGTTTTGTATGCATAGTATAATAGGATGATTTCCTACTGGGTGAGTTAA
Source organism: Gallinago jamesoni (assembly GCA_025769975.1). NCBI lineage: Eukaryota > Metazoa > Chordata > Aves > Charadriiformes > Scolopacidae > Gallinago > Gallinago jamesoni. The sequence goes on from JAOQGH010000032.1 coordinate 59,351,365, forward strand.
ACAGCATTTATTTTTCTTTATCTTACCTGAACTATGCTGGGCCACAGGCTTCTTGAATGCAACTGTGTCAAATTAAGCCTGAACTTTTCTAATGGGGATTCTGATCAGTTGGAAATTGTGGAAAATAAGCTGTACTGATGCTTTTTCTGTAAACTTGGAAGTTTCATGCCCTTCAGCAGGTCTCTGAGGATATTTTCCTTCACAGCATACTGGTGTGGCTGAAGAGGACTCGGGGACAGTCCAAGTTTGTTGACTGTTGTGCTTTGTCTCAATGTCTCAGGCTTTGTCTCAGGCTGCTGTGGTGCCTTTCTGCAATTGAGTTTGTTTCCCTGTACATTAAGACCTACCTGTAATCTTTCGCTAACGTGTGTAGGATTTATACAGATATCCATTAACATTCATGCTGTGGTAAAAATAATTAGCTTTCCTTATAATGGATGTTGTTGAGAACAGCATTCACTAACAAGTCCCATATATGGCTTGTTTAATTACATATGAGTGAAACAGTTACAGGCTCCAATTTGAAAGTCAGTCTGGAATTCAACACCCAGTTGTGAAGTGAACATTAACTTCGTTTTTTCTGTTGTTGTTCAAAACTATTTCTTTGAAATGTAATGGTCAGGTTCTGACATCGTGTGCGTTGCCAATGCTAAGAGGAAGATTACAGCTACATATTGGAAGCTGCTAAAGTTAGAAAGCCATACAGCATCGACTGCGCTTGTCCCTTCCCAATTAAAAGCCTCTACAAAGGTGTTTAGGATAGGCTGGTCTTCAGAAATGCTAAGTGAAGACTGTTGTATAGCTGGAGTTCTCTATGTATTCATTAAAATATACTTTGTGTGAACAGATTCACACCTGAAAATTGTAGACTTGATGCTCAGTTGCCAGGCTTGTTTTCTGAAAATAAAATGTCTGGATTATACAACCCAATAAGGCCCTAATCGCTTTAGATGTGCATCCAGTTAAGATGATATTGTCTCAATCTAAAGATCACCATCACTTAATGATGATGCTCAGGCATAAGGACTCTGATTTTTTGTTTTTAATTGATAAAGTGAATTGTCAATCATTAGTGTAGCTTCGATAGGCACAATTCTGTAAATCAGTCTGAAAATGAAGTTGGCTTTTTCCTGCTTGTGTGTCTGCATGTAGCTCTTAATAACTATACATCATTAATTTCATAGCTTGAATTTGACAATGTATTTGTTCTGTTCCCACTGGACCACTTGAGAGACTTGGCTCAGTGCAAGCAGGAGCAAACCCAAACTCTCCTGATGTAGAAATAATAGCGCCGCAGCTACCGCAGGCAGATTAAGATGAGAAGAGCAAAACAGAAAAAACCCAGTTAATTGATCTTTTGCAAACACATTCAGTGAAATCATACTCTCTGTTGAAGGCAAGGGTAGCTTAACCAGAGACTTCAGAGAAGAAATAATTTTATCCATTGCCTACAATGTCAGTTCATGTGGAAGGTAAAGAGAACAAGCCTGTTGTATGTTGTTTCTGAGAACAAAATTACTTTTTTATTTTTGATTTTTTCTTACAGAAGTATCTAGATAGGTCAAACAAGAATTTGGCCAACAATTTTTTGTGCATGTAGAAAGTAAGGATCAAACCTGGACCCGAGGAACTTTGCCTTCTAGATAAGAAGTAGAAAAGGATGTATTACGCTTGGGGACCTCAGTCACAGAAAGATTAAATCACTTAAAAGGTATCTGTCGGAGCCAGGAACGAACACAGATCATCTGAGTTTCAGTCCTAACTGCAAAGCAAGCTCTTCCCACTTTTAATGTATGTAACTGCAAGACAAGTTCTTCTTGGTTTTAGTGTACGTTCCCTTTTTGGGTGTAAGTGTGATTTCCAGCTACAAAGAAGTATTTCTACCAGATTTTGACAGTACCAGGACAGTTGATCCAGATGGAGTTCATGTTACAACATGGATATGTAAATCTGCAAGTAGCAGATCAAAAAGAAAACACAGGGACATGAAAACATTCTTACTAGCATTTTGGGACAGAGCTCAGCTCAAGGAAATTGTAATGCTTCTGTATCAGGATCAAATTCCCCAGTTGCAGGAACAAAGAATAGGGTAAGACCTCAGTTTGAAACAGGATTTGGAGAAAGTGATGTAGCTAAAGATTTACCTGGCCTCCCAGACTAGTTTGAGGCAATAAAGGTAGTCTGGAATTTCCCTTTTCTTTCAATTTACTGTTATTGCTCATATTTATGATATAGCCACTTTTTCTTTGCTATGCATAGTAAATGCATCAGTAAATTAGAAAATATCGCACCAGTGAATTAGAAAATACTGTAAACAATATAGTCCCTTGTCATATCAAGCCTTTGATTTACTTCTATGGAGAACACTGTTTAAAAACAATGGCACAAATTTTAAAAGAAAAGAAAAGGATTGAAATTCGACTGATTTTAGAAGATAACTTTTTTCAGTGGAAGTGTATATTTTGTCCATGAGAAGGCAAATGTGATTCCTGAAAGTGAAAGTCTGTTTCTGCAGAGACTGTAAAATCAGAGTGTATTTCTGTGGTATGTTCTGCGAAACTTTGGGGCTTATTCATTCTAATGGATGATTTACTTCAGTTTATTATGATTCAGAGTAATGTTCAATGATTACTTTCATGGAAACCAATTCAGAAGGGCCATTCTCGTAGTAGAGGCAGTGACATTTCTATTCTTGTAGAATTACAGAATGGAGATAAACACTCAGTTTCCAGGGAAATATTATCTTTACTAATTTATAACGTACTGTAATTAAAAAACTAAAATACTTGCAGCTACGTATTGCTAAATGAATGAATGAACTGTGAAACAAAGACTTTTGTTTTGTATTATTTTTTCTGGAAAAACCCTTATCGACTAGTCTGAGCTGTAATTGTGCAAACTTTACTCTGCTTGAGTAATCCTATGAAGCTCAATGGGGCTACACAAATGCATAAAGTTAATCACATAATTGAAAACGTAGTTTTAAGTATAGTTGAGCATTTGGTACACAAAGAAAACACACTGTCAGATAAAATTAGAAAGTAAACCCTTTGTTTCAAATCTGCAATGGATTTTTCAGAAAGGCACACTTAGAGTATTTCTATTGTTACAGTTATGCTTTTCATGAGATGTCTATTCATTGTCTTCCAGAAAGAATATATAACCAAAATTCACAAGTTATATGAGGTTGTAGAGTTACTTTTTCCTAGTCATGCCTTAAGCAACTTCAGTGTTTAAGATTTTACTCAAGAAAATATGGCATTGCCAAGGCAAATAACTCAATATACTTTCTGACCATGTCCTTCTAATCTGTGGTAGGTAGCAATATTATTGTAACTGTAACGATTTGGGACTATATGTGATGCAATATTTATAGGCAGAGAGAATATCTATTTTAAAAATCAACTCATATAATTGGAAAAATACAAAAGCTTCAGTACAAGTGCCTCTCATCGGGTTTTGTTATTTAAACCCAAAGAGGCTGCTTGAAAAAACGGGAAGAGCCTTTTCACTCAGCTTGTTTTAGCTTGGATCCATGGAGATCATCTTCAGAAATCAGTCATATCTGACTCCTTACCCATTCTGACCTTGATTCCTCTCTTTGCATCCGTTATTAACTGGGTACTAACTATTGGATATCCCTTACTAACGTGGATACTAACTACAAGGCAGTATTTCTGAGTATTAAAAAGAGAACTGAAAGAGACTGCCAATTGATTTCATGTTGTAAGCGTGATTGCTCCAGGTAAACACCTTTCAGTCAATGCTGCCCTGAACTAACTGGCAAATGTAGAAGTGAAAAGCTCTGTAAACCAAGGATTCCTTTGGTGTTAATGTCCTTGCATTTAATCTGTTTCTGAAGTGGGTTTTTTTGTTTGTTTGTTTGTTTTTTCTTCCTAGTTGTGCCCTATCTTTTTGTATTTGAAAAAAAAAAATACTACTAAATACAAATTGTGACTAATTTTCTAAGGAAGACAGTGCTGAGCTTTGTGGGTATTAGTATGGCAAGATTTTACTGTCCTTTCCATGAAATTTTAATAAACCAGTGAGCAGATGAGACCTCTGGGATGGAGTTATAACTTGCAAATTTCTTGCAAAGTTCCATGCTTGAATAATTGTTAACAATTATGATTTGATTAATTCTTGCAGAAAACTAATTTACGGCAAGGAAGGAACAACAGAAACATACCAGTGATCTACTGGAGGCAGGTAAATGCCAACTGTTTGCCTGTGTTGTCCCTAGAAATTAATGCTTTAAAAAAAATATTCTGATCACCCAACTAAATAAAAAGAGACATATAGTCTGGCAAAACTAACATATCCAGTGACAAATTGACAAGCAAGGTCTATCCGGTTTCTCCGAGGTTCACAGAGAATTTTACAGTTAACTTCTCTCTGTTTTGACTGTAGTTTGGTAGAAAAAGAATTGATTAAAAACCAGGAGTCCAAAATTCTCATTAAAATGGAAATATTTCATAGAGAAAAAAAGGCTATTTGAAGAATCAGTTCAGTATCTAGTTCTGATGTCCACGTGTTGCTCTAATCTTTTACACTCATATATTTTTATTGGCATTGATTAAACCTGTGGTAAAGAAATCATTCTATGTGCCAAGTATATATTACAGAAAGTATAAGTGTCAGAAGGGTATTCAAAGTCAGGTATATTATTTTGAATCAGTAGCTCTGCTAAATTTTCTCATTTGAACTTAAGCAAAATGCTTCAAGTGGCAGAGAAGAGGTTAAGGACCTTTATTTTTTTCAGTTTCATTGGCAAGTTCTTCACAGGTGAAAAATAATTGGGAAGAACATTATTTTTTTAATGTGAAGGGTAATGACATCAATACCCACCAAGACATTCAATAGCTCACAAATTATCAACTCTAGATCATAAACTGCATTACACTTGCAGCTGTATTAAGCTCTTTAATGAAACCAGCCACTTTAATGGCAGAAAATGTACAGTCAAGTAAATGATGACTGAAATGTCTGCTAGCTTTTTTCTTTAAACTGTGATTTCAGTTTTAATTTTTTAAGACTTATTATATGGAAGATTAAAGCACATTTTTTCAGTGTATCATTTAAATCAGTCATGAATAAGTTGATACCAGTGGGCAATGTGTTTGAATATTTCATCACAAAGTGATGGAGCATCTTATCTTAACTTGTTAGAGTGCTTTTACTCACTGGTCCATTCTGCTCTTTTATTTGACATGACCTGAATAAAGAATGACCAAAAAGTTCAACAAGGACAGAATTAAAAAAAACCCAACCTATCAATAGAAAAAAAAAAATATTTAAAAACTTGATGATATTATTGCCTAAATTCAGTCGGTGCTATGACAATAATTTCCTGAGTTATTTGAAAATGAAATGATGTTTGGCTTGCACAAATATGATTTAGCGAAGTAAATATTTCTTCTTGTAAAAAGAAACTAAATACAGTTAAAATCGACATTTTTTTTTCCCTGTAAATTATAGACCTGGTTCTTTGATTTAAAAGAAATTTTTTTTAACCTCCACTTTTCTTCCCATAACAGAAGCTCATCTGATCTCTTGTGAAATCAGGGAAGAAACTAAGAATTGAAAGGGAAGTTGCTGTTTCTAGAAATATTTTCCTTTCTTCATGATTCTCGTGAGATCAGAAACTGTTTGGAAAACAATAGAGAGAATCAGAAATGTAAGCTTTTTTTTCTCTACGTACTGTAAATCAGGTAGAACACCATTTTATCTAGAGGGCATTAGAATCATTACAGCAATGTTACCCCCTGAGTTATTCCTACCCTGAAGCGTTTAGATGGTGTTCCTTGGGAGCTTCAACAAGCTGGAATTACCCATTGACTGTGCATCCTCTACCTGACATGCTTTTCCCACTGGCATGTTATTCTTTCCAAGGGATCCTGTTTCCCACACGTTGATACTCATTCTGTGAGTCTCCAAAGTCCGAGACAGCTTAATACGATCATTAAAGTCCAAGTCTGCTTTTATCAGATGAGTGAGAACTGCAGGACTGAGATTTTTTATTTCAACTTTCAGATGTGCAGAACACCAGAAGTCACGCAAAATTCATGCAAAATACAAAATTTTCAGTACTTGCCAAGAGACAGGAGCTTTTTGGGTGTAGCAGTAGCAACTGGGAATGCAAGAGAGGATCCTCAGCTGTGGCTGGGAGTCCCAGTACTGTCTACAGCTGTTACCATTAATCTGAATTTTTGTTTGTCCCATATATCTCAACAGTAGCAGGTCTAATAAGTTCTCTGAGAAGATTAACAGATACTATATCAAACAGAAAGTCAGTGCAATGGTTCAGTTGTGACTTTGTGACCTGTTTTTTAGCTGTCAGTGGAGATGGCATCCAGAGTAACTTCCCCGTTGTCCCCCATAGGCGTCACCCCGTTGACTCACTTTGGTGAGCAAGGGGGAGATGTAGCCTAACACATCACCCTCAGCAGCCGTAGGGAAGCAGAGCAGATGCTGAAATGTTTGACTGCCTTATGTTGTTACAGTCTGTGATCAGCAGATTTTGCTCTCTTGACTGGTGATGTTGTACTCGTATATTGCCTAGAATCCACAAAGCAAGAAGAAGGAGTGAATATGTTGCTTGTCAGCCTGCAATTTGTCTGTATTGGCACTTCACCATAGATCTTTCATCAGATGTATTCAGTTTGGGAAACTCTAATCTATTTCTCTTTGTGATCACTCACTAAATATGTAACAATAGTATGCCGCAATTTTAGGTTTATACTTCTGCTTGCAATATTATGAATAGCATAGTATATTCATTCTAGTAAAGAATAGTCAACATAAACCGGCATTTGCTATATACTTGTGTGACACAGTTTCGTCTAAGAACAACAAGAAGTAGCTCAATGAGCAGTGGTCATAAGGAAGCCTGGCTCTTATGGAGCTATGGCTTGAGAGTAAGTACTTCGGTGGAGGTGGGTTCACTCTATGATGGTGCCAACAAATAGGTATGAGGGGTTGTACTTGCTAGATGATCAAAAATGTCCATAGATGTGAATTCAGATTACAGCCTTTCCGTAAGTGGGGGCAATAATGCAAACTGTCCTCTGTCCTGCTGCATATCTTCATAGAAGTTAAGCAGAAGAGAAAACTCTGATGCCTCCCCTCCTTGGTCACACTTGTTGTAGCTGGTCAGTAGTTAAAGAATGATCAAAGGAAACAAAATGGACTCATAAACATGCACTGAACAGCCCTGCATCGCTAGGTATCATTAGATATTGTTTGAAATAGGGATGGATAGGGTATGAGATAAACTAGACATGTAAAAGTGAGATATTGCAGTGGTGTAGATTAAGGATTGCTTAAATAATTCAGAAAATAGTTAAAATGAATCATTTTCTGCAAACAGAACACTTCAAAATTCACCTGACTCTTCAAGAGGGCTTTAAAGTGATAATTAAGTGTTTGAGAGGACCTATAATACTTGGGGGATTATCTTGCATGCAGAGAGGGTCCTCTTTACTCTACATCAGTCAAATAAACTTCAAACTTACGCCTAAGTAAGTTATCTGAGAAAGGTGATAGTTGCCAAAGCTCCTCAACGTGCCATCAAGAGAAATATTTGAGATCGTTTGTAAAATCATTTAATTCCAGTGGAAAGTAGAGTCAAATAGAGGAGTGGCATCTGCTGAAGCAGCTGAAGTTTGGCCTCACAACGTAATGAGTTTAACTGTCCAAAATTAACAACGCCATTAACTCTTGAAGTGTCCTTCCAGACTACGTTTGCACGGCACAACACGGCCCCCGCACAGAGATGCCACAGTTAGGCTTGCGCGTACCACCCAGGATCCTGAAAACAATATAGCTGTGTTAATCAAGGTTAATGAGTGCTTCTCAGCAAGCAATATAAGATTAAGGTGAGTGTGGTAATAAACACAGTAATATTGAGTTTACTGTCTGTGTTAGCCAAGGCGAGGCCCCCCCCAGCAGATCTGCCCCTTAGAAGACATGAACAGTGTCCTCAACATTGAATGGATATTCTTGTGTGTGGACATATATAGTATCCATAAATGTGATGTGACTATTTGTTGGCAACGTATAAATATAAAAAAAAATCAGCGTTTTTTAGCATTTGCAACTAATATTTCAAGTTAATGTAAAGAAGCATATTCTAACTTCAATGGTTCCAGAATCTTCAGAATTCCAGAATCCTACTCTGATGACAGATATTTTTAGAATTTAAAAGGTCTGTTTACACATAACCTTGATTTCTGAGTGTTTTGATTGTTCTGTTTTCATGTGTCTTTGTATGTACGGGCAGTTGAACAGAAAAAAAAGAATGTCCAGAATTTTTACACAGGTTACAAATGTGTCTGAATCTCTGCTGCTCAGGATGTAAATTGGGAATGTGAAATACGTGAGGAGAAAGGAGATATCGCTAAATGAAACTGAACCTGACTTTTTGATTGAAAAATGCTGCGTTTCCCTCATCTCCCTGCTGTTCCTTTCTCAGGCGGCAGCTCAGATTTGACAACCACAATTATGAAATTGGCATACCAAAAAGACAATCTTTTTGTTTCAAAGAGTTAAATCCCAGTTAGTGTTAGAGCTACATTATCGCACGTCTGTCCACAAAGAAAAGTCTCATTTCCCCAAGGAAACTCATTGGAAAAGAAACAATGAAAAAGTTAAGTTTAAAAATATTTTCCAACCATAGTAATATCTTATGGCTTTTGTATGTTTTAACAGAGCTTCTAAGAAGAGCATGTAGATTGTTTGGTTTTTTTTTTTTGCTGTACTGGTTTGTAACATAGGAAAAGGACTTTAAGACTAATTGCACAGCCAATGGGAATTGGTGCATTGCATCTGGATTTATGGTTTTGCAATGTGAATAGACACAGAAATTTTCCAGAACACTAAGTTGCACAAAATAACTTACAATATAAAAAAAAGTGTGGATCAGAATTTAAGTCAGCTACACATTTATTGTAGGATGGATCTCGCAGGGTCTGTGGTTAACAATATGTAGTTGAGTTCTGCATAAGTGGTAATAGCAATAAAAACATATTTCATCTTCCTAGGCCTAATTAGGGGATGAATACCTGAGAAACAAGTACAAAAAGTAGTCTGGAATGCAATTATATGAGAAATTTAATCTTATGTCTGACTACAAAGCTTTGTGTGTTTGTATGCAATTAGTGGGATTACAGTTGAAAGAGAAATATTCCTGTATTCTTTATCCCTGATTAATCCTTGTTAATATTTCTTTTTTCCTCAGCAATTTTATGATAAATGGTTCTTCAAAATGGACTTGGATTTAACCCTCCCTGTCTGCCTCTTGCCTTCTGGATTTTGGAAGTTTTGAAAAGCACAGCCAGGTATGAATTCCTCTTTGAATTTTTTTCTTCTCTGTTCACATTGCCAAATAATTTGCAGGAATTTTGTGTGATAGTTTTCGTTGATATGCATATGAATTCTTATGACCACATTTAAGTATTTCTCAGCACAAGCTAGCAAGATGAAATGATAAAACTCTTCCTAGTCTTCCCCTCACATACAGAAGGGACTTTGGGATTATCGACTGGTACAAGATTAGGTAATGCCAGTCTCAGGATTTTAGAAAGTCTTAGAAATATGGAGCAAAACTGTTCAGTAGCCACAGTCCTGGCAGTCAGGTGACCAAATGATGTGATGTCTTCTAGTCCCATGGAGTGTTTTACTAATTAACTTAAACATGGCTCTGCACTGCCATTGGGTGATGGTGTTCTATTTTTTTTATTGCTACACTCCGTTTATCAGGGAGTGGAGTCATAAGACAAGGAGTAATGGTTTTAAACACAAAGAGGGAAGATTTAGATTAGATACTCAGAAGAAATTCTTTGCTGGGAGGGTGGTGAGACACTGGAACAGGTTGCCCAGAGAAGCTGTGGCTACCCCATCACTGGAGGGGTTCAAGGCCAGGCTGAATGGGGCTTTGAGCAACCTGGTCTGGTGGGAGGTGTCCCTGCCCAGGGCAGGGGGGCTGGAAGTTGATGATCTTGAAGGTCCCTTCCAGTTGTAACCATTCTATGATTCTATGGTTTAGATTAGTTGCTTTTCCTTAGGCTTGGTGGTTGGGTTACCTTGAGCAAGGTCACTTGGTGGTTTTATCATGCCTCCAAAACTGAAGGGTCTCACAGGCAAATTTAGGGAAACCAGCAGCCAGTTCCCTCTCTTTTCCTTCCTTGTTGCCTTTTTTTTTTCTTTTTTGCAATTTGTGAAACATTGTTTTAGCTATTAGCAGGTGGTAGAGGGAAATCAGCAGTGTGATGAATAAAAAATCAAATGAGAACTTGGAATGAAAAATCAGAAAACCTGTGGTAATGAAAAGGAGAAAAACATGAGCCAGTGAGCTTTAACAAACTATTACAATGATGAGGTTTAGGTCAATGCAGTCTCTAAATATCTATCTGAAAGTAAATCTTATGTCAGTTTAAAAAATAATATATATATTTTAATTGCCTACAGTTATGCAGATGCTTATTATCATTCTGTGGCACTACTGGAAAAAAAAAAGAGTCAGAAAAAATTGAATCAAATCCTTATACTTTTATCTTAAGGGTGGACTCTGATATCATCTTAGCCAGGTCATGCTGGGACTAAGTATTGAAATAAATGTCACGAGCTATTTTGAAAGAGATGCAGTTACATCATAATAAATCCTGTTCTTTATGCTCTGTCTTTGCCTGTAAGGTGGCTTAAACATTGATGTTGGATTTGTGGTGTAAAGAGCATATAAATCAGATTAGACTCTTAGTGATCAACAAGCGGCAAACTGATCGTTCCAGAAGGTATGTATGGTGGCAACTGAAACCACACTAACCCTCAAGCAAAGCAAAATGGTTATGCTGTGCTTGTTTTATACATATGGGGATCCCTCATAAGTCAGCTTGATCCCATAGGACATGATTCCAGTTGTGAGGCAAATCATACATTTGAATTCTGATTGACTCAAAATATCACCCTAACTGAAGTAGAACTTCTGTACAAGCATCATCATACTCACAGTCCTCTAGTTTCACTTACTTGGAGCTGATAAGAACATAGGAAGTTCCATCTAAACATGAGGAGGAACTTCTTTGCTGTGAGGGAGGCAGAGCCCTGGAAGAGGCTGACCAGAAAGGTGGCGGAGTCTCCTTCTCAGGAGACCTTCAAAATCGTCTGGATGTGTTCCTCTGCAACCTGCTCTGGGTGGTCCTGCTCTGTCAGGAGGGTGGGACTAGATGATCTCCAGAGGTCCCTTCCAACCCCAAACCATTCTGTGATGCTGTAACATGCATGATTTTATAAAGCAAAACAGGAACTAAAACTCCATGATGCTCATCCTGCTACTTAGAAGGAAAAAAAAATAACATCAAAAAATCCCCATTCTCTGTTCATAAAAAGATTAAAAGGTTAAACAAAGGAAGTTTGGGAAATTCAGTGTTACACTCCCAGGGTGGTGGTAACAGTTTATGGCCTCCCTGTAACATGTACGGCTGAGTACAGTAGATTTTGTGTTAAGTGGCTAGCACATTGTATTCATTTTGATGAAAGAGAGAAAAAAATTAAATGGCATTTAATCTTTGACTTGCACTGGACCCTGGAACAGATCCATCCTTATTAAGTCTACATTGCCTGTGCTTGCAAACTGAGAAAAATACCATAGCTGACCAAAAGCACAACAACAAATAGCTTAACGGAAATGTCCCCTCAGAGCAAAATATTATCAGCACCAATTTGATTATTATGTATGTGATTAGCAGTCCTGCCTTCCTTTTCATTTTTTTTTTTCTTATGCTTTCTTCTTCTTTTTGCTAAAATAAGAAATTACCCATTTTGACAACTATTTGATTTCCCAGTTGGAGCTCTACATCTCTATCACAGTCCCTTTTAAATACTTAGAAATTGACATGGTTTGTATTTCTATGAATTGGAAAAAAGACAGAACCAAAAATCTTTCTCCTGAAGCCCCATCAATCTGATCTGTGTGCCTGGGCAACTTCTGAAATGGGATAAAGTCCTAAATCCCATGCGTTCCCGTCGTACAAGCCCATTGGTTTCCTGTGGGAACCTAAACGCTTTAACTCATGTGGGCTCTGAACACTTGAGAAAATATTAGCAGAATGTGGCAAAAAGATTAACATTCAAGGAATCCGAATCTGTAATCCATCTTCAAGATTAATAGGAACAACAACCTACTTGCTTTAGTAAGAATATTTATTTGACTAAAACTGGGCAGGCTGGGGAAAGCTGCCCTACAGATGGAAGTTGCAATTTACATGTGGAATCCGTTAAGGTGACATAATACTTACTTATTGGTGGAGGTCATCACATGTTCCTAAAAACCCAAGCAAATATCAATACAATCTTTTGATCTTAATGGATAACGTAACACCTAATGTACTGACTGCTGTCACACGGTAATACTATAACTCATTGGTCTTCAATTTAATTTAGTAAGAACACAGAAGAAATCCATTTACAAGCACTTAAGCTGTGTTAGGACGTTGGCTGTATTTTCTTGGTGATTTCCGTAGGATTTGCCACAATGACCTGAGTTATAGAAATACTATTTTAAGTTAAAGGAAAATCTGACCTGGGTTCAAGCTGAAAACAAATGTTCTGACAACTCCAGTTTAACTCATCTGTCAGGATCCCATAGTTCTTTGCAAGAAACAAAGGTTTTTTTGGTTTTTTTTTACTGTTATGTTTGTTCTTAGTCTTGAATAGAGACATGTATACTGGGAGCAGGAGAAAGAAGCTAGAGGAAGAACAGGGGAAAAAAAAAAAACCCTAAATGTGAGAAAGAGTAGCAAAATGGAATCTGAAGTTTAACAGAGTAATGGAAAGAGGCAGCTTGCTGAATGAAAATTTTTTACTGAGAAACAGTGCTGTCTGCATGGAAATCAAAACGCTGTTGTTGACAATAGCAGCTTCACATTTTAAGTATGATAGGAGAGGTATCGTAAACAATTACTGCCATTTGGATTAGATAAGAAATAGCAAATTTGCTTTAAGGAAATTATCACAAGTTCTGGCGCAGTTAGAAGCTGTTATGTAGTAAATCAAATAGAAAAAGATGACAGGTGGTTTGCCATGGTTGAGAAACATAAGAAATATCTGCCCTTTGCACTGCACATATGAGTAGATTGCAAAATGCAATTTAATTCAGCATGGTAACTAGGGGAGGGTGCACAACCAGCCTTCCTCGCAGGAAAAGACTTCTGTCTTATCCATCACTCACTGGGGACTCGCACTGTTTTGTCACATTGCTCGAGATCAGTCACCCTCATTTTCCAAAAGTAGGAAAACTTCCCGAGGCTTTATGCTGGCTCCAAACTTAATTGTGTATCCCACCAACATTACTTGCTATCTCTGCAATACTGCATAAACATTTACTAATTAGTCCTTGCCATGAATCTGTGAAATAGGTCGTTATTTTCAACATTGCCAACACCATCATTTTTGCAGAGGGTAAATCTGAAAATTAGAGACTTTTGAAGGCATTGAAGCATCTTTTTGCTCGGTATTGTGACACAGATGACACCAGGAGTATATATTTTTTGGACCTTCTGCAGCTACAGTTGAGGTACCAAAGCACCCAGATGTGTCTACACACTGAGACCAGTAGGCTCCGGGGTGTCCCCACCAATACAGTTCATGGGGCATGGATAACGTTCACCCCGTGCACATACTTGTTTGCATCTGTCACCCTGCACAAAAGCCCGTGGTGAAGCTGCTGTCACCGGATTAACCCATTGTCATTACCAGTTTAGCTGGATTAGGCATGGGATATGGAAACGTGAGCAGAAGAATGACATTTTTGCTCTTTTTGCTTACTAGCACATCTTGAATTATTTTCTGTGGACCAGTTTGGTTTAAACAGGAGTGGTATAATGCCCATTTGTCTCCTAGAAGAGGTCTGCCAGTGATAAGGAGAATCTGAGAGAGAGGAGAACGCCAAGGCCCTATTTCTCACTCCTTGGTGGCTCCTGACATTATCGGGCAGGATATTACTACATAAAAGAGGGCATTACTTGTGGCAGAGACAGCGCTTTGTACCAAGCAGTCACAGCCCAGATGAAAGGTACGTTTAATATCATGGACGTCACGGCCAGCTTTTGGAAATGAAGCCCATAAAACCCCTTGGGAGAGTGAGAGTTTGTTACTAAACCTCCCTGAGGCTGCATCAGCGGTTCCACTGGGTCATGCTTGAGCATGGTACTCAAGAGATTTTGAGCCTCAGCTTCTTGTTTCCTGCTAGTAAAAGTCTAGTGGGCAAGGCTAACACCATCTCACAAACTTAAAATGAAACAACCCTTTGCAATCGGAAGTGATGAATTTATAACTGGAAATATCGGGACCAAACATTGTAGTTGAAGATCTCTCTTAACTTGTTCAGAGATAAGATATAATCATCAAGCCATAGGATGGTTTGGGTTGGAAGGGACCTTAAAGACCATCAAGTTCCAATGCCCCTGCCCTGGGCAGGGACACCTCACACCAGACCAGGTTGCTCCAAGCCCCATCCAGCCTGGCCTTGAACCCCTCCAGGGATGGGGCAGCCACAGCTCCTCTGGGCAACCTATTCCAGTGCCTCACCACCCTCACAGGAAAGAATTTCTTTCTAGTATCTCATCTAAATATCACCTCTTTCAGTTTAAAACTGCCCCTCCTCATCCTATGGCTCCACTCCCTGATCAAGAGTCCCTCCTCATCTCTCCTGTAGCCCCTTTAGGGACTGGAAGGGGCTCTAAGGTTTCCCTGGAGCCTTCTCTTCTCCAGGCTGAACAAGCCCAACTCTCTCAGCCTGTCCTCATAGGAGAGATGCTCCATCCCTAAGACTCTGTCTTAAATCAGAATGATTATGCACTATCTGAATTTTACATTTCCTTGTTTGCTTGGGACGATTTTATGGGACTTCTTAATAGAAAAATATTAATGGAGGAACTGGAATGGTGATCATCAAGAAAATCACAATTTTTTAAAAAATTCTTACACAGGAAATTGCCTCAATGCATTGAATGATCTGTTCTATGCAGCTTATTTGCTTAGTTTAATTGTAAAGAAGAGCAAACATTTTGGGTTGTGCTGGAGATGTCAGACAGAAATGAAGGATCAAAAAGACATTAGATGACCTTGAGGCCAAACTCAGAGTTGCTGGAAGTCAGTATAACTCCACTGACATCAGTTCCCATTCTTTCACTTGGAGCTGTGGGCACTCAGCACCCCTGAAATCCCTGACACCAGGTATTCAGATTGTTCCTTTTATTTCAGCATGTTTTTTAGTGCATGGTCCCCAACACTTTGGCTCATTAATATGCTATTGTATTGACTAATGTAAAAATACACGTTTTATTGTTAACGTACACCTCCAGCAAGTTTAGCAGCTCTAGTCTTCTGCAACTAAATGCAAGTAGAATATTTGCACCTTTTATATCAGAAAGACAGGCATCAAAATAGCAGAGTCTCTGCTAATGCATTTGCAGAGGTGTAAATTAACAACATGGCTTCGAGTCTGGATTATTTTGATTAAGAATGAATTAAGTGAAAATGTGGAGGAAAATAAAAATGCTTTGCAGTGACCATCAATAAGTAATGATTTTTGGTAACTGTAAAATCCTTCGGGATCTGTTGCCACCGAGGTATACTTCAAAGAATGTCCTAAGAAGAAAATTTAAGAATAAGGGTTGACATATTTTTGTATATTAGAGGTGGAAATTATAATTTAATTTATAAATTAAAAAAATGATATATTTACTACTTTTTTGCATTTCTTCAACTTTTTTTTCCTTTCTCTGAATTGTAATCTGATGGATTTACGAAAGGGTGCAAAGTCAGAGCAGCACAGGGTAGAATTAATCCTTCAGAAAGAGATCTTTTGGAAAATGTTAAGTATATTTTAAATAACTACTGACTGGGTTAGGTTTCTGGGTTAGAGTTACTGCTGCAGCATCATAGCACAGCAGTAACTTAGAGAGATGGAGAAATCGCTTGCACTACTACGAGTTCCAAGGAAAAATGTGGTTACTATAGCAACTGCCACATTACACTCATGCAGTCTCTGGAATAGATTAAATTGCTGAAAAACCGCAAGTTTTCGTTTGACTCTGCTCAGAACTGCAGCTAAATGTGCTGAAGTTACTTAATCAAAGGCATGTCACTGCGCATATTCTTACATATTACTGACTGAAATCTTGGCTTGCTCGTTACTTTAGCTTAGATTTTCTGTAACATATACTAATTCAAAACAACTTTGTCATATTCATTTGCTGTTTAGGTAGAACCCACCTGACCGTACGTACATCTTAAGGTAGACACTGAATGTATAAAATGTACTATAGAAAATTTCCTGCCTTGTATTCTTATAAACATTAGATATAGCCAAGGGGTTCAGAAAATCAAGGCTTTCTTTCCTTTCCTAGGAAGTTTGTTGGGAGACCAGCCTGAAATTTTGTTAAAAAAAATATTAATTGTAATATCATTATAGCAGCAAGAAGCAAGTCATGTGTTTTGTTTTTTGTAGAAATTCCGCTCTGTGGGTTCAATAGAGTTCATCAACAATTGCAGGTAATGTCATCTATCGTTTATCCATTATTTAAACACAAACAACTTCATGGTTTATGTTATATATGCTAAAATGCAGTGATTCTGAGGAGTGATGATTTATTCCTTCCTGCTGTGTTTCAGTATTCAGAAAGTTTAACTACCTAAGATGCAGAAAAATTTTGCTGCAGACATTTTTGGGTGGTATTCATGCAGAAAAAAAAACCCCACCAAAATAAACATAGGACACAGCTGTAGAAAACAAAACTTCTCTTTGAACAGCTGAGATGCCAGATCACTTCATGCCGTGATAAGAAAGCTATAGATAATTTTGAATTGTAGGTCCTTTGGACCTCCCCAAGCTGTGACTTGTCTTTTGACAGACAAAGCAGGTGTCGTAACAGGCAAATCTAGAAGAATTTAAAACTGAAATCCTGGGATTACGTGCATTTGTATGTTGTATTAGGTGTTCGGGTTGTTGTCATTCCAGACTTTTTTCCTCTATCCCCGGGAGTTAATTTTTAGCAACGTGGCTGCTATTAATTCTTCTCACTGCTTAATGAACATTTTTTAGGTTCCTCCTGCTGACTCCGTTCTGGGCTTGCCCCACCGGGGGAGTGCGCGAAGCACTTTGCAGAGTCAGGGCTCTTGGGTGCTTTGGTGTTGCTTTTCTTCTAATGTGACATGAAAAGCTCTGCCTGCTTTTGGCTGTTTTCTCATTTCTCCCTCTGGGTTAGATTTCCCCAAGTCTTGAGTACGTGGTGGCCCCTCCGGGAAGCAACTGTGTGGAGTTTGGTCTAAACTCTAAAGGTCTGATTGTTTCACCTGACCTCCCAAGTGTCATGAGCTTATCAGCACTGGACTCCTACTCCCCTTCCCTTTCTGAATTTAACTCTAAAGAAAGAGTTCAGCTTCTCACACGTTTCCCCTGACAGCAGCTGAGACTGTACTTTGTTCAGACCTTCTGTCTTTATTGGATCTTCTTTAGCCAGTGCTTCTTACTGATTTGATTTTCGTTTATCTGTTTGGTGATAATTTGATGACATGACTCTGTGGTACTCTCTTTTCTGCTTATTACTTAAAATTTTAGACTAAATTAGTGCTTTCTTCCACCCCTCAAGGCAATTTCTGTTTTTCCGAAAGAACACTGCAGTCTGGTGATGAAACATTAGCAAGTCTTTTGTAATGGGTGACAATTCTTTCATTTGCTTTCTTTACCTAATATAATAACTCTTATGGCTTATTTGAATATGTCATTTGGTATTTTACATAGAAATGCTGCATCATTTTCTTTGTAACATCCTTGCTTGTAGATTTAACAGCACCAGGTTATCTGGGATTGCAGTTATTGGCTCTATGTGTTTATGAAATACATTATCATAAATATTCATATTTTTGTTGTGAGTATTTTATACCAGTTTGCAGTATGAATCCTGCCTCTGGACCATCTTCCAGCACGGCAAGCATGAGAGGTTTATTCTTCTTGCCAACTTTGTGAGATTCATAAATTAAAACCTTTGAAATACTCACAAGGTAATTTGCCTTGCTCCTGTGCTGCCCCTTCCCTGGTAAAACACATCCTTGAGTTGTGTTGGAGATGGTTGGACTCAAGCTCCGATGGTTCAAAGGTGGGACACTGTTCTTGTTCAGAGCAATAGGGGAGATAAAAGAGGAAAATGGCCTCCAAACAGAAGGAGGGTATCTTCAACTCTTCTCACTCTGGGTCCGACTGAAAGCAAAGCATGTATGAATCTGCACTGCACTGGGGGGGGGAAAAACGTTACTGAAATCATTTCAGTATTCCATGTATGCTTTATTCACTTGGTTTTAGTTTTGTTCTGTTTTTTTTCCTTTTCTTTTTATTTTAAATTTTTATTCTAGTCAAACTGCTTACCTTTAGTCAATATTAAAATCTGTTTCTGGCTATAGTAATAATTTTATATATTTCATTAAAACGTGTGAGTAAACTGCGTCCAGCTTATTTTTCTGAGGATGACTTTTCTGAGTAGATACAAGGATACAATAGAGAATTGCAAACAATTAGCTGAACGTTTCTGCTCAATTTTCTTGATTTTGGGCATCAAAAGTATTTTTATCCGTATTTCCAGTAAATTCACTATTTCCTCAGTTCTCATACACTGGTAACTTTGAAATTAAAGATAACTTTTACTGCATAAAATCCTTGCAGAAAAAGGCCTACTTACTGCTTTCAAATTGATGATAAAGTCTCAGTACCAAATGAGAGCATTTTACCAGTAAGTCTTTTCTTCAATTCTGTATAGCCCAGGTTTCATTCACTCTTAGCAGGTTTCACGCCTGTCAGGACCTGTCAAATATTTAACGATTTCCTTTCCTAGTGTCTTAGTTTCAGTAAAAATTCAGCTCATTGTTTATCCTGCACCTCTCTTTTTGCTCCTTCTTACTGCTAAAATTATCTCCAAGTTTTGTTTGCAGCCTTTTTTTCAATTCTAAGTACTTCCATAGAAGCTGAAAGTTGAGAAAACAATTAGATATACCCAGTGACTTTAGAAAAAGTCTGGAGTATAAAGAGGGCAAACCAACTGTTGCTTTATTTTTCATAGTACATTGGGTTTATGTGGCAATGTTTGGTACCAGGAATGGGGGGAATGATGGATGGGTGGCAGTCCATTCCTGAAGGAATGTGTCCTGTGGGAAGAATCCCTCCTGGACCAGTTCCTGAAGAACTTCAGCCCATAGGAAAGACCCACACTGAAGCAGTTTTTGAGGGATTGTATCCTGTGGGAGGGACCCCACGTGGGAGCAGGGACATACTGTGGGGAGGAAGGTGCAGCAGAGACAAAGTGTTACGGACTGACCACAACCCCTGTTCCCCATCCCCCTGTGCCACTTAGAGCAGGGAGGAGGTAGAAGAGTCAGGAATAAAGGAGTGAAGTCAAGCCTGGGAAGAAGAGGGTGTGAGGGCAAAGTTTATTTGACTTTGTCTTTTTCTCACCATCCTATCTTATTTTTAATTGGCAATAAATAAAATTAATCTTCTTCAGCTAGAGTCTTTTTTGCCTGTGGTGGTAATTGGTGAGTGATCTCCCTGACCTTACCAACCCATGAACTTTCCCATCTTGTTTTATCTCCCTGTCTTGCCAAGGAGTAGGAGTGGAGAGGGGTTTGGTGGGCATCTGGCAGCCAACCAAGGCTCACACACTGCACGTAATTTGCTTTCAATGTTGTAAGAAGTAGAAGCTTTCCCTGGTTGCTGGATTCCTCTTGCATAGAAACACCGTTGTGTTTTCTATAGTTTCAGTGTCTGCTGCTGTACCATTTGCGATGCCCTATGGTATGACGACTCCAGAATCTACTTGTACGGCTTCCCCAAATCCAGTTTTCAGTAAATCAGGGGTCTGATTCTGAATGAAGTTCACGTAACTGAGAAGACACTGCATCCTGATGTGTTCAAAATGAAGGCGAAGGATATGCAAAAGCAGTAATTGTCTAACACCTTCTAGACAGAAATTTTTAGCACAGAACACGTCAGTGGAAAATTACGAATGCTTTTATAGGTATGTCCACTTTAATTACTTCCTCCTAGCTAATGATTTATTCTTCTCTCCTTTAACTGATCTGTTTATCAACAAATTACAATCTCTTCTTCCACTGATCTTCTAGATATTGAAGTGTAATATTGCAAAATCACCTGGAGCAAGCAAAGTGAGCACAAGATATGTGAAGCTTAGGAAAAAGGAAAGAAAAATGAAAATACAATGTGGTGAGGTAAGAAGAAACAGAACAAAGATAATAAGTACTTTAACACGAAAAGGAAAGAGAGCAAGAATAAAGGGAAGGAAAATATTCTGAATTAGTAAATAGTAGTTATTCACTTAATGAACGCTTGAATGTACCTTTGGGGTATGCGTGTAGGTATGCGTCTGTGGGACACAGCACCTCTCAGCTAATTATTTAGAGAAAACTATAGCAATATACTTCAGCCATCAAGAAGTGCCTTGCAAGATGCCACAAATGGATATTTTCTCTGCAGTTTGTTTCTTGGTACCTCTGGTACATCAGATCTCATTTAAAATTAGGTGTTAAAATTAATGAATTCTTAAAGGAGCTATTGCAGGTTTAGTCAAACTGTACAGGCTAAAAATTGTAGAAAGGACAGAAAGGTAGGGGGATTTCTGCTTGGGAAGGGATTAGAGAAAGGCAAATATCTGTAGTGAACTTGACTGAGGAAAACCTGATGCAGCACGAGTGCCAAAAGCAATGAGAAAGGATCTCAGTGAAATTTAAAAAGTCATTTGCCCAGAGTAAAAGCCCAGGGAGATATTAGGAAGCAATAGCAAAGCGCATATGCTACTTTGGAACAAGCTGCCTTAAAAGATACCCGGGGACTTTGTGTGTGACACAGTTTAGAATTGCCTTCCAACTTTTTTGGTGTAGGACGTAACCCACGTCCTGTGTGATGGCTACAAGCTCCTACTGCTCTTTCCTGATTCACGCAGTGATCTCTTGCAACCCCATTGTACCTTCCCATTGCCTTGGATTTTTAAACCCAAAGATGAACACCTGGTCTGTCTCAGTAGGAGCTGCCCGTGTCCTCTGAGCTCATACTGAGTTTTAATCAGGTATGACTTGGAAAATCATTCAGGCGGCAGCTTTTTCTTCACTTTTATGCTCATTGAAAAGACTAAATGCTTCCTCTCAGGCTCGGGGAAGGAACTGTCTCGCTAACAGCATTGCTGACCTGTAATCATTTAATGTCTTTGTAAGTATCAATGTGAATATACAGGAATAACTTCAACTGACCATGCTTTTTGAGTAAGAAGGAATAGCAGGTTTTCACAAGCAGAGGTGCCAACCTTTTCCAGGATGATTTTCCTTCCATCTTTCACTGAGAGTACCTAGTAATGAAAACTGAATTAAAGACTGATTGATCTGCCAGGCCTCTCTTCTCAAAGCTCCTGCACGATCCCCCCATCTGGATGCAAAATGACATTTAAAGAACCACTTTTCATTTGTTAGCATTTTTTCGATGTGTACAGATCAGATGAGTGTTAGGATGTCCTAATAAATCTCACAGGGAGAAAGGGAAGACGGGACTTATTCACATCACCTAGAATCCTGAGTAGAAATACGCCCCTTTTCATAACTTTGTAAGTTCAGTCCCTGTCTCTTGCCTTCCTTGTTCTGTTCCCATCCCCTTCAACTTGAAAAACTTATGGCAAAATTTTATCCCCCTCAAAGTGGGAAGCTTTGAAAGTAACCAGGTTCTGTTACTGAAACCACTTAAATTGATATAATCATGCACTGGACCTAAATCATCGCTGGTATAACTCTATTGTCATTCCCTGGGTCATGTATGCAAGGTGTTGAGGGGGGGTGTGGGTGTCTACCATGGGGTGTAAACCAAAGGTTTGTTTAGTTCATAATACATTACACTTTTAGCATGGGTCATTTATACACATAAAAGTATAAAACCTCAAAAAATCAAAATAAATTTCACCAGAGACATAGTTCACATGCAATTTTTTTTTTTTTGTGAAAATTTTAGGTGAGTATTGCAACTTGTTATGTTTTAGAGCTTTTCAAGTAGGTCCTGCAAGAGTTATTTTATAAAGAAAATGCAAGCATTTTACCCTCTTTTCCATAACAGTGCCCATGCTGATTTTATTCAAGTTGGTTTTGTTTCTGCATTTTAGAATTGTGCAGAAATTGTGGATTCTGGTCTGCTTCTGGTCTGATTGAAGGCCATGGCTAACTATTGATCAGTTTTAGTGGAATAAGGATTAAGTATCAAGGTTTGTTACTACTTTCAGACATCTGGAAACTATGTATAAACAAAAAAATAGAGTTTTGAATTGAGAGATCCCAACAGCCTAATGCTATTTTCACTTGCATTCATGAAGAGCAAGTCATAAAATTAGAGGAGGGAATGATGGAAACTAAAATAAGGAAAGTTATGTTTGAGGGTAAATGCAATTAGTCTGAGCGTTATAATTCGAGAAGAAACTAAATGATGCCATAATTAGACCCAGCCAAAACATTTCAGGAGAATGGTTTTTAAAACCACAAAGCATATTGATTTATTATCTTAATGCAGTTGATAAATAGCTTCAGAAAAAATAAAAGCAAACAACAAGATTCAACAAAACAAACATATTTCATTCCCTCTCCCAAAATAAGAAAAATGAGTTGTTTAGCTTTCCCCCAAATGAAAATTTGAGATTAAACTTTCCCAATTAAAAAAAAAACCAACAAACACAACAAAGCATTCTATTTTAATTGATCAAAATGTTTAGGCTAAGCAAATGCCATCACAGGGAGGCAGACTGAAAAGAGATGTGAATGTTGTATAATGAACTGAAGATATATCCAGAGGTGGGATGTGGTAATTTGTGACATTTATGCTTTTTCTTCTCCCTAGTCATTGCTGCCGCTGGGTTTACACTGGAAATAATGCAAGAAGAGCCCATCAATATGAGCAAGTATGTGAAAAAAAACCTTCTTAGTTCAGAATGTGTAGGAGAAATAACAGAATTTGATTATTATTGTGGTGATGTAGCTTTTTTTCTTAAAAAATATTTCAGGGTATAATCAGACCTATGCAGATCATAGGTCTTATGTTAAGATTAATATCAGGCTGCTTGGTCTCCAAAATACACTTTTCCATAAACTTCTTTTCATGAAAAGTTAAAGTGTTATGGGAAATTTAAGTTCTTTGTCTATAAGAAAGCTTGCAGTTCATACAAATGGTTCTGAAAGTCATGATTACACATTACCAGGATGTGAAGCACTGACAATTTAGTCAGAAATGTTTTCTCTGTCTGAAGCAAGTGATTACATTTAGAAGATAAATCATGCTTTTATGGATCCCAGAATTATAAGAATGTAAAGAAGAAAAGAAGTGGATAAGTGGATGGCTAACAGATTTTTTATTTTTTTTTTTTTAGGAAAAGAAAAAAAAAGACTAAAAATGGAATTCAGCGCTGGACTCAAATTTTTTTACTGTTCTCATTCAGCTCTAACAAACCCCACAACTTATCCACAATAACAGGTAACATAGTAATGCATTTATAATATTCTGTGCTACCATCATGCTACCAGGTTTGGAATGCTACTAGAGTTATCTCTTGTTTGCTCAGTACATGGTATCTATCCTTCTTAATGCCTTGGACAGTGGTTTTGTTGCCAAATTTTCAAAAGTCACTTGTTTATAACTTCAAAAGGATTTAATATTTATTTGCATTCCCTGGCAATTACTGTTTTTTTTTTTCTTTTGTTTTGTTTGTTTGCTTACTGAGAACTGAGGGGTTTACCCAAAAGCTATTACCTAAGCCCATCCCTTGACCAATTTGACTGCTCTATCATCCCAGTCGTAATACTCTGGCCTGTCAAGTAGATGTAATTGTTCCAATTGTCCCTTTAATCCCTGGTGAAGAAAATTTGCTTGGCCAGAGAAAACACTAGAAAATTTCAGAGACCTAAAGGTGCTACATAAGTAACAAAGAGGCAAATGAAATTCAATGTTAATAAATAGAAAGTAATGCGTACCGAAGTTAAAAATTAAGGCTACATGTGAACTTTTACAGCATTCTAAGCTAAAAGTATTGCTTAAAGGAAGGGAGGGAAATAATTACAGTCAGTTCAGTGCACGGCTACAGTCAGGAAAGTTCGCATGATATTGGGATGAATATGAAGTAGGATGAAGAATAATAACAGAGATTATAATAATGCTTCTGTGAGTCAGTAATAGGGGTTCTTGTACAGTACTGTGTGCACGGTTGATCACCCCATCTCCGAAAGATATTAAAGAACTGTAAGGGAGTTCAGAGAAGGACAATAACAATTATAGAGAATCTGGAATAGCTCTCATGTAAGAAAATTGGGAGGATTTTCCTTGGAAAGGAGATGGGTAAGTGGGGACATAATAAAAGTATAGAAAATACTGAATACTGTAGAAAGATTAAGAGCATTTTTTTTCCTTCTGTTTTATACCGCAAGAACAAAAGGGGTGTTAATGAAAACATTTATTTACTTAGATTTAGAATAATAGATAGGCCTACCCAAGACACCAGGCTTCCTTACATAATTGCACAATAAATATCTTTACATAAAACCTAAACAGCATTAGGGTAACCTATTCCACAAGGACTCAGACAGTCATCTACATGCTGTATAGAAAACAGCTCAGAAGTGTGTGTACTAAAGATAGTAAATTGAAAGTGGGTATTTGGGGCCCCCCCCCCCAATGTAATTAAGTAGTAGAACTACAGTGCAACAGAAAGTGATGAGATCAAAAATTTAGCAAAACTAAAAAGAGATTGTATGTTTATAATGGTAATCATGATATACAGAGCCATTACAATTAATTAATTATAAGAATTTTTAAAACCATATTATGGTTTTAAATGAAACCATAAGCGTTTCAGAGCTTAAATTTCTCTCTAATGATGTGAGACCAGGACGAAACTTGGTGTAGATTGTAGATAATTTCTAGTCTGTAATGGTTTTATACTTTCCTGTGAAACAATTGCATTGGATGCTCTTAGAGATCATTAAGATTCAATCGACCTCAGTGTGATCTAATATTTTGATTCTTATGTTTCTATATTAGTAAATACGATGGCATCTAACTCTGGGAAAACAAAATTATTATGAGGCAAGATGTTAGAAGCACCGAGTATTAAGCTTGCATCATCAGAGAGCCAAATTGCTCTAAAAAGGCATTCCTGATGGTGAGGGATTTTAGTCAGATGCTCTGTTGACTCATGCATGGGGCCATGACTTGGGTTGCTTGGAGGGAGACTGTGGTTGCAGAGCTCAGAGTGTTAGTCAGTGTATTTCCTTGATAGTCAGGCTGGCTATAAAAAATGTTTTAGGCAGAACCAATTTTTACTAACATCCATTTCAGGAAAAAGTAAACTGAATTTTAGCTTCGCTCTCTGTTTTGGTTTTTAGTATTAAAGTACCTTGACAAGTGTATGCAGGAATATATAGGGCAAAACCAGTGTCCATTATAAACAATTCCCATGTCAAAGAAGTGGGATAAATTTATGTGGGATGCTCTGGAGCCCCATTAATACTCATGCAATACTGTGCATGAGGAAGTCTGGGCTGCTGTAAAACCTGTCAGAGCCATGCAAAATGCTGTAGAGGTGTTTCTTAAGCACAACATAGAATTTGTTTCTTTTTTGCTTCACATAACCTATAAAAATCTCACACTAAACATTTACTAGCTGAAAGAACGGACAAATCAGTGCTGGGTAAGCTGGGGTGTGAAACTGGAGCGTATTAAAGCTTGTGCACTAAGTGTCCATTTATCTGCAACGGGACACTTTGTTTTTATCAGGAATTGTCCCAGAGTCAGAAATGTACTCAGCCAAATAATTCCACTGGAATAATTGACACGCTGCAATTCTGAAGCCTAGAACTTTTTCAATAACTTTTTTTGCCTGCCCATATGTTTAATTTTGGGGGCACTGGGGGCAGACAATTAACGTCCCTTGAAAACCAAAGTAGAGAAGATAGCGTGTCTATTTTAGCTTTTTTCAGCATACAGAGAAAATACCCTGGACAGAGTAAGACTATTCATGACATCAAGAATGTTCCAATTGCTGCGTTACACGGGCTAAAATGAACCAAAAAGAGAGATGCTGTTTTAAGGAGAACAGGATGCAATTTCATCAATATTTCTGAGAACACCGAAACATGCAAAGCTGCGGATAAGAAACCCTTAGCCTCCCAGTTGGCGACTTATTGATTATAAGAGCTGTTCACTAATGAGCTAACTAGAAGAAGCCAAAGTCAAAAAAGCTTGCAGAACCAAATATGCTGACACTGTTTAACAATGAGCATGTTTGCACAGGAGCACCTGAACTTCCTCGGTTGAGGGAAAATGGCGTTGCCTTCTCTTGATTTATTTTTTTTAGCCCATTGTAATATATTATTTAGCTCTATAACAAGGATGTTATTTAGGCAGAGTCTTTAATCAGACCCAATTATACTGTCTCGACAGAGCTCTGAGGAGGAGCTGCATTTCAGAGAATTTGTACGCTGCCTCTGCAGGTAGTTGACTTGGTTTTTGCTGGACAAGAGGAGTACAGGACACTCTGCACAGTTTGTGAGCAGTTGATTTCCATAGCAATATAGAAAAATTTGACTTGTGAGTTTTGAGGCCACTCATACATTCAGTTTTGCCCCATATGACTGTCTTTGGTTAGCTAGAAGACTCTATCTCACCTTGACAGATGTTCTTTCCTCCATTGCCATGCCTTTGTTGCGTCTCAAATGGAGTATGACACCTTGAACAGAAAGCTTTGGGAAGCCATGTGCTTACAGTGCTGAAACCTACCTATTTTGTTAAACGCCTCTGTTCTCTCTGTGTGGACTTCTCTTTGAACACCGACAAAAAGATATTTTAGGCTTGCAGATACATTCTAGGGTCTGTCCTGCACCTCTGTTCTCTTGATTGTCCAAGTTGGGGCCAGGCTAGATTGTAGTGAAGGTTTCTCCTGGCTAGTATCGAGATATTTCCTTCTAATAGGAAATAGGGATCTATTCCCACAGAAGCTGAGGCTTCTGTGCGCCTGGATGTGACCAGAGCGTGTGCCAGCACCACGGGCAGGGAAATGCTACCCGGTGCTGCAGTTTAAGCCTGTCCTTGTCACCCGAAGATCCAGCCTGAAGCTTGACGGAGGACGTTGGGTAACTTCACTCCGATACAATAGAACCTGAGCTTGTACCCATGGCATGATTTTCCCATCTGGATCACAATCCAATCCATCTCCTCCCGGCTGGGATGCAGCTGGACAGCGGGCTCTCTGCTGCCCCATGGCATGAAGTGCTTGCTGCACTGATTAATTCATGTTTCCTCTAAGTGGACCATATATTTCGGTGGCCTTTCCTCCCTGAAATAAACAGATATGCTTATATTTATACATTAAAAGTACTTTAAGAAGCCCATTAAACGAAGCACTCGGGTACGATGTCTCTCCTGGCAAGGGAACACACGTTAATCAGGTCACTTAATGCACTGTAGTGAAGAGCATGATAAAAAATCAAAGCAGATTTTCCCTATGACTAACATGGAACAGGGTAATGGGCACAGTATTTATGTCCAAGGATTTTAGGTAGCAGAGATAAAACGCTTGAAGAACTCTGTTTTCATTTTCTGTGGAAAAAACACAGCGTTTTCCTTTCTTTCACACACGTCAGCGTTGCGTTCCACGATAACCACTACAATGAGAAGATAATTATTTTAAGGGGTTAATTTTAAAGAGGCTTTTTGGGGGGTAGAGGGAGAAGGGGTTTTTTTTTCATCCTCATTTATAGGAGATCTAAGTTTTGCAACAAAAAGCTAGAGAAGCTTTGTTGTTGATTTCAGCCTGCTCGTGAGCTGGGATTAATGTTCTTTGGTAACTCCTTTGTGTTTGCTGATGTAGACAACCATGCAGCACTTCTAAATTTATACAGCATGTACTGGCATCAAGCTCGCCTTTTCATTTAAATGCCGTTATGAACAGGAGGCATTTTTTATATCTAATGACTCTTAAAAAGGCACACACTGATGGGTGAGACTAGGAAAACAGCAAGATAAATAAAGGAGATACTTAGCTGTAGTCTATCTATAGGAATAGTAAACATAGATTCTGTTCTTTGAGACCAAGCAGAGTTCAGACTTTTATGAATTAGATCTAGAGGATTTGTTTTAATGGGTCTGTATGTGTAGATGCAGACATATGTAGATTTGTGTATGTGACATTGTGACCAGGCATTTTGAGTATTTCTTTTGCTGAGGGGGTTTACAGGATCTGCATTCAGAAGACTAACAGGGACTGTTTACAGGAGGATATACAAACACTGGCAGCAACTGATATGCCACAAAGCTGTGGTGATAATGCTGTTTTAAAATGTGTACTAGTGGGGACACAGAGCTAATTTCCATAACTACTGCAGCATCTTATGCCTCTAAGAGGAACTGCCGTGGAATACAAAGTGGAGGCTGCTTATTAAGTGTTTCGGTGACAAGAAGGCAATATTTTATGTAAGGTATGAAAAGGAAGCCTCTGGAAAGGGCTGAAGGTACAGCATTTCCTTCTCAGTTTAGTAATTTGGATGATGAAAAAACCTAATAACCAGCTGAAAACCCAACCTTTGGACACAAGTATTCCCTTTGTAAATGGCATGAGAACATAGAGAAACACATAACCTTATACAGAGTGTCTAGGATTGTGGTATTTCTCTGTCATCATGCAGAGGAAATTCTTCAGGACTATTTTAAGAACAATATTCAAAATGTCTGTTTCATTTTAATAAGAGGGAGGCAGAAATATATCTGTGCTAAGCTCTGTCTTAGTCCTCAGAATATAAACCAAGTTTACCCAAGTTTAAATCTGAAGGAACTGGTGCTTCTATCGAAATGCTTGGTGCGTAGGTGGCCACCCTACCATTCTTGCTGTGCAAGAAAGAGGGGCTGTGAAATCGATGTAACATCAAAAGTAGCCCAGCAAGGATCTGTTAAACGCGGAAAGGAAAATGCAGAGGGAATAGATGGGGTGTAGCTACTTAACTTTGTGTAGCCGACATTCAAAATCCTATTCTGAGTCTTATTCAGAGTCAAGCATTACACACAGTCAGCTGCTTGGATAACCAGTACCTCTCCCTTTTTCTTCCCTTCTAAAAGTAGAAAATGAGGATTATGGTGGCAACTGGTTATGGGAGCTCTAGGGTCATATAACCTCTGTTCTGTGGAAGGGAGTCTTGACCTCACATCCCGCGTGGCTGCCTTCACATGCCCAATTGGCTGCCTTTTAGAGCAGCTGTTAGCATGGCAAGGTGTCTTCCTTCCCGCTTTGAGAAGCCAGGACTTGGGTGATCTTTCACATTTGACTGTGAGGGTGATGAGGCACTGGAACAGGTTGCCCAGGGAAGTCATGGATGCCCCATCCCTGGAGGTGTTCAAGGCCAGGCTGGATGGGGCTTTGAGCAACCTGGTCTGGTGGGAGGTGTCGCTGCCCAGGGCAGGGGATTGGAACTCGATGATCTTTAAGGTCCCTTTCAACCCAAACCATTCTGTGATTCTGTGATATAACCCAGACAGAGCTCTGAACAGGTTGATGGTTTTTAGTAGATGTCAGCATGTTTATGCTGCACCTATTAACTGAAAGAAATACTACTGTCGGTTGGTTGGGTGACAGATGAATTGTTTTAAAGATGTAGTTGGTATCTTGGGCAGGGAGATGGGAACTCGATGATCTTTAAGGTCCCTTCCAACTCTAACCATTCTATGATTCTGTGATCTTCATGTTGGCCTGAGTGCACTATTCTATACAAGTTATGATTACAAAGAGAATTTGGAGCACTTAAATGGGAAGCAGATATAAAACATGAGATATATTTGCATTAAAATGTGTTTCAATTTCTGTAAACTGCCTCCAACTATTAACAAAGTACTATATCTTGCAGTGGCTTAAAAGACTAGAATAATGGTGGAAATATTATTTCTTCATAGCACAAGAAGTGGTGAAGTGCACTGTGCATTAGGAAACAGGGAATGTTCAAGGGAAGTGAGTTTTGAGAGTGATCTGCTCATTGCTGAGAGCTAGTGTCTTTGCAGCATAAATTTCAGTGGGATTGCTTCAGATTAGCACCAGTCTGGCCCAGCAGAGTGAATGTCCATTTGTCTTTGGCGTGTGGGAGTTGAACTTCTGGAGTATTTCATCCAGTTTCATCTGAAATACATCAAGATTGTGGGCTCCAAGATTCCTCTGTGATTTGAGCCAGAGTGCAGTAAGTAATCCCTGAATTAAAGCACTTTTGTGGGTGCATCCTTTGCCCCCATTGCCCCCAGTTAATAGAGTAACTCTTTTCAGCCCAACATTTAAAAAAAAAATGTTTACATGTTATTAAAGCCTGTTTAGGCATCTCCCAGCTGGCTTCAATTGTTCTGATTTGGGTACCAAAACAGAGGAATTTGCTTACCCAAACACACCAGTATCCTTTGCACTTAGGGAATCTGGCTCTACTGAAGTCAGTATCACTGTGGCTTTAAAGCTATTGGTAGCCACAGAATTGTCAGAGTACTTATATAGAATCATAGAATGGTTAGAGTTGGAATTAGAGTTGGAATGGACCTTAAAGATCATCTGGTTCCATTAATTGGGAATTAGTGGCTAAAAGCGGAATTGGAGATGTCTTCTCTCTGAAACTATTGCTGGAACCAGCTGTAGAATAAAATTCATACCTTGCACTAGATGAAATGAAAGCTCCTAGGGATCCTAGAGACTAGCTGTGAGATGAGCTCTCTAGGGAGCAAATAATCACCTCGTTGACAGTACTGAGATGCATTAATATGCACCAAAAGTGATGCTAGCAGTTTCTGGAGAGCAAATGATGGTATTTCTTTCTCTCACATCCTGCAGGAGTCTCTTCATTGAGTGGACCTTATTAAGCTGAAACATACCTCTTTGAACATATTTCAATTTCCTCATAGGGAATATAAAAGATAGAATTGCCTCTCTCTTTTTTTTTCTTCTTCTTTTTTTTTTTTTTTTTTTTTTTTTTTTGTGCTTTTTTCTATTATTGAGTAAAACTAAAATGAGGTACTATAATTTGGAAAAATCTAAAAATCAATATTTCTTCTAGCCTTACTGCATCCTAGGGGGAGTAGGGATAGGCTGCTTAGCTTTAACTAGTTGGTAGGCTTTAAAGGAAACGGCTTATCATAAAGGTATATGCTTCTTTATAAAAATAAATTTTTTATTGTTTGCAGGTTTTTTTTTGAAGGATTTTGATCACCTTTGCTTTCTTTTCCCACCTTCACTGGGAAACCATGCATTTTCCCGGTGTTGCACTCAACAAGGTGGCTGCTGTTTTTTAAGGGTATATTTTAAAGACAACTTCAAGGCAAAATGCACAGAGACAAGCTGTGCTATAGTGGTGTGGTTTGGTCCTCACGTAGCCTGAGCTTTGATTTACTGGCGCTTCCTTCCTGTCAATCACTTTTACGTCACTGATGTGGTAACCCTTAATGGTTGTTTTTTGTTTCCATTGGCTCTTGACCTCACCTTATGATGTGATGAAAGCAAACGGAGGACCTGGAAGAAATGCATTGCTGTAGAAGTTGACAAAGCAGTCAACCACAGATCAGGTCAGATGGACATGGACATCAATTTGGACCACAATTTGGACATGGTCATGAGTGGTTACGGCCTATCGAGGAAAATTAGGAAATGAAGAGATGGTCTCTGTTGCTGTGATAGAGACCTCTCCTATGAAACTTGAAATGTGTTTGTCACGACCTTCTCATGAGTGATGCTGGGGATGTTGTGCTGGGGGTGTGCTACAGGCTGCCTGACCAAGGCAAGATAAGGATTTCTAAAAACAACCAGTAGGAGATTGCTGCTTGTGCGTCCTCATCTTTGTGTGGGATCTTAACCATCCAGACATTTCCTGGAAGGGCAGCAATGTGTAAGCAATCCAAGAAGCTACAACATTGCATGTTGGCTACTTCCCAAGACAAATACTGGAGGGGTCAAACAGTATAATGGTGTACATGACCTGCTGTTTGCAGATGACCAAGGTCAGGGTCTGAAGGAAAGCTGGAAAGATATGCAGCAGAGTCTCGACTCTGGCCTTCAGGAAAGCACATTTAAATCTGTTAAGCAATTTCTTTGCCCAAATTTCAATTTGTTGGGCAGAATTCTCTCTGGAAGCTACCATGAGAGGAAAAACAGTACATAAGCAAAATGGTTGTTATACAAAGAAAACTTACGGAGAGTTCAGAAATGAACTCTTCCATTTGTGCAGGAAGATGAGAAATTTTGGCAGAAGAGCTGCTTGGCTAGGCAGGGTGCTTCTGGATGAACTGCAACACAAGAACACACAAGAAGTGGAAGCTAGGCAACAAAGGAGGAATACAAACAGAATTGCTTGAGCATTTGGAGCCAAGTCAGAAAGACCAAAGCTCAGCTGTAGATAAAAGAACAGAGGAACATAACGGGTAATGGGAGAATATGCTAGAATCAGTGGGATATTCAGGGAAAATGTGGGTCCACTGGTGAGCGTAGGAGAAACAGATGGTACAGAAAAGGCTGAATGACTCTGTGCCTTTTTTTTTTTTTTTTTGCCTCTGTCATCACAAGTAAAATTTTCTGTACCAGCACAGCTTGGGGTGAGGAGGGACAACAGGGGAACAACAGGTTAGGGACTGCTTAGAGGAACTGAATGTATTCAAAGCCTTGAACCAGATTAGAGTCCCCTGAGGGTGCTGAAAGAGTTGACTAAGGTGATGCTATTAAAGAACGTTGCTGAATTTAGGTCTGGTAATGATTTTCTGGCTGTAATGGTGTTGCTGGGAAAGCTCAGATTGATGTTTAGAGCCAAGGACAAGGCTAATAGTTCACACCAGAATAAATAACCAATGACCAAGTACTAGGCAAACTGTATAACTTAGGTGAGGGGTTTCTAGAGAAGAAATAAATGCTTATTGCAGGATGCAAGAAGTAACTGCATTCTGAGAAACCATGTGTAATGTCAGAAAAAAAAAAAAGAGTTGGTTTGTTTGTGCCTAGTCCATTAAATTTAAAGGAAGTGCTTTGTGCTGAATACTCTCATGAGGCCTGCATCTGGAAACTCTCTCATTAACTATCTCTCCATGAACAAAATGTTAGGAATTTCTATTTTGGCCTTTCTGTATGCCAATGGAAACATTTGATGCCCTAACTAACTACTCATAAGAGATTATTCTTTTCCTTATAAGGGAAATAGAATTATTCTTTATAACAGA
>JAOQGH010000032.1:59384753-59415961 GCA_025769975.1 Gallinago jamesoni
TTTGATGCCCTAACTAACTACTCATAAGAGATTATTCTTTTCCTTATAAGGGAAATAGAATTATTCTTTATAACAGAAGGTAGAAGCATTTTTCTTCCTGAAATCACCACTGAATCTTGGTCTAGAGACCTGTTCAGTCAGGGCTTGATCCAGAAGTACTTTAGACTCCCATCTCCATACTGGTATCTTTGATTTATGTTTGAAATTGTGGACTATAGTGCTAATGTAGCCATCAGCTTCAACGGTGCAGGGTCACATCTTGTTCATTTTATGGGTAATCCCATTCCATCTGACAGACATCTCGTCAGGAGTCCCGAAATGCCTCCAACGGTGTGTTCGTGAAATCTCAGTGAATGACCTGCGATCAGCTGCTTGGTTTAACCACGTCTTCTCACCCTTTTCGTAGCTGTTGATCTAAGTTAGCACTAATGGATTTTGATTGCGTAAACACATGGGAATTTCTCGTGTTTGGACTAGAACAAGACCATTTATGCCTGAAGAAAGATATCAGCCATTCACTATTCATTGAATCAGTCAGAGAATATAAAAAAAAGGCCAAGGAGAGGTAGTTAACCAGTCACACACTGCAGAGAGGGTGAAATTTGATTTCCTTGATTGCCGAAGAGATTGTGTAATTAGAATTGTTAGAAACACCATAAGAATACCTGCCAAAAAGGCCACATTTGTTGGCTTTGTCAGTTAGGCTCAATTTGCTGGACTTTAGTCGGGGAGGAAAATTAATACATTGTCATTGAAGTAGTAGGCACGGTGCTATTTCCTTCTATCTCAATAATAAAGAATATATAAATTTGCTTTTAGGATTACAGAGCATGTTCCATATCAGATAATAATTTTACCATAGGTGAAACATGAATGTCAAACTCCTTGAGCAAGTTTCTGAAACAAACCTCTCTATTTTTCCGATTTTTCTAAGTATTTTTCTAAAAGCGGATCCATGTTGATCTTGAACGTGGTATTGCCTGTACTGTTTTCCCTGATTTGTACTGGGAGGAATGAAGGGAGAGACAACAAGAGGTTTATTAGAGAGTAGGAGGTAGAGTAGGACTTAGCACTCATTTTTTACCTAAATTCCCACAGGGGTCACCAATTAGATACGAGACTCAAGGAAAGTCCAGTTCAAAAATACAGTTAGAGGAGTTTACCTCTGTGTTATGACCTAAAAGTCAGTATTTCTCCCCTGAAGTTGGCATAAAAATTCTCATTCTCTCTCTTCTAAGATGATTCCACGGCCATCAGGGAACCCCCACACTGCTCTCATGATTGTGTTGGTTCCTCTGCTTTTGGAGCTGCTCAGTGAACCTAAGTAGGACACTGAGCCATCTAGCAAGCAGCCCAGAATGTGTGTGTTTAAATGTTCCCCTTCCTGGTTCCAACTTACTGAGCCATGGTCCAGCAAAGAAGAAAAGAGACTATGGGAATGGGAGCCCAGTGGTCTGGGTGAGGGAACTTCAAGCTTAATTTTAACACCCAGCTCTGATCCCTTCTGGATCTAGTCTGTCTCTGTTTTGAGCATGCAGAGCACTCAGCAGCACTCCGAATATAATACAGGATCAAGCAAATATTTCTAATTAATCTGTATCTCAAAAATAGTTGTAACATTCCAACAAAACATGCAAGTGACTGATCCTAAACAGATTAATTGAGCATCTTGAAGAACTGTTGGCATCCGTGCAGCTATTTTGTGCAGCTTGCTGGACCTTTCAACTGTTTCATGAAATATGTGTAGGTCCTCTACTGTGCTGCTTTTAAGGACAGTCAGTATTTCATTTTGTGAACTGCTCAGCATGTTGATAGCTTTTAATTATAGTTTATTTTATTAAATTTGTGACAAGTACAATTAATGCCTTACTACCTCTTGGCATAGAATATACATTATGCTTTTAAAACTCCCTTTTTTCTTTCCTTGCCTTCCTAAAGGACCAACGTCACGGCTTCTTAGTGGTGCGAAATCCTCCCTGAGCTTTCCCCATATAAATGGAGCATTAGGTAGGTAATCTGTACTAGGGTCAAGCAACAGATTTATTAACTTGCACATGTCTGACTGAGAAAAACGACTGTGGAAATATGATCACTTAGCTTATTTATTTTGGGGCACTAATGGTATGTTTTAACTTCAAGTATCAAGGACAGCATCAGCATGTGCAGTAGATTTTTCTGTGCCACTTCTTTCATGCCATTGCTCCTTTTTTTTTATAGTAAGGTAATCCTGGGTTTTTTTTGGACAAAGCATGAAATGAAGTCACAGCATCTCAGTTGCTGGGACATAAATTAAATAGAAGTATCTGACTGGTCACATACATATCTAAACAATTAGGGTTTTATACAGACATGTCTCTGTTTAGTGTCTAAGTTTTTAATGAACATCATGTAAGACAGATTTTTCTGTATGACAGAGCAGGCAGACTGCTCTGTGAAGGTGAAAAGGGGGACACAATATTGAGGACTATTGAAGGGTCAAAAAATAGTTACAATGAGGGAGTGAATGAATGAGTGGGAAATACAGATGGTAAAAAAAGTGAGAAAGAAGAAACAAAGGAGACAACAGACAATGAAAAGAAAATCACTTCAGGAACACAGCTACTGCTTCCGAGTTGAAAATTCATCAGTAAAGAAAGGTATTGTAATAGTAGAAAATAGATGGACAGGAAAAGAGAAAAAGGGAGATTTTTTTTTCTCAATTGGCTGGTGTTCCCTAGAATCTGTTCTTGTCCTCTGTATTGGCTTGAATAATTTGGCCCATTTTGTTTATTGTTTCCCCTTCCCTGTGTAATGACTCCCAGGTGAGCGGAACCTGTTGAAATGGAGGTGATGAGCAACCACGAGAGACAACAACTGCCATGGGTCCTGCATGTACCACAACCACAGAGGGCTGGAAGGGAGGCTGAACTCCCCTGAAATAACCTGCCATAGAACCATAGAATGGTTTGGGTTGGAAAGGACCTTAAAGATCACGGAGTTCCAACCCCCCTGCCCTGGGCGGGGACACCTCCCACCAGACCAGGTTGCTCAAAGCTCCATCCAGCCTGGCCTTGAACACCTCCAGGGATGGGGGCATCCACAACTTCTCTGGGCAACCTCTTCCAGTGTCTCAACACTCTCATGGTAAAGAATTTCCTCTTAATATCTAATCTAAATCTCCCCTCTTTCAGTTTAAAACCATTACCCCTCATCCTATGGCTCCACTCCCTTGACGCTCCCAGTCACTTGGCGTTGGTGCAGAGTTGTGTATCAAAGATCTTAGCCCCAGCAGGGTTCAGTATCACTGGCCTGCAGCTGGCCCTAGATGTAGGGTCACTCTCTTCCTTCCCCTCATTAAGTTGGTATGCGGGGTCCCACGTCTGAGCTGTTGTCCTCGGCATCGTGCCAATGAGACGACGCCAGTGCTGGGTATTACTGTGATGCAGCACGAAACAGAGGAACCGGGGGTGTTTTGAAGAGAGGCACACAGATGGGATGCTGCAGAGAACTGGCACAGGGGGCTGGTATAAAGAGTTAAGCACGTGTAGGGCTGCCAGGCGGGGAGAGAGACATTGAAACACCACGCGTCCCGTGAAAGGAAAGTCACATAAGCAGTGTTTCGTTTAAGCGCCTCTGAACTCAGCAAATAGGTGCTCTATGCCTCACCTACCACGCTTCCAGGTCTTTAATTCACTGGTGGTCTCCCTCCTCTCTCGACCTGGTGCCATAATGACCGCTCTGCCTGGCCAAGGAAAGCGGAGGGGCGAGGAAAGCCAAGGGGCACAATGTCCCACCACGCCGGCTAGCTCCTTACCAGACCCTGAATATTCAGGACATTTCGGCTGCTGCGGCAAATTTACAATTGTGTTTTCTAATTGTCTCGTTACAGCGGGGATGGTGCGACGTGTCAAAAGATGAAAAATCTTATATCATACCCTGCAAGTAGTTCCCTTTTTTTTTTTTTTTTTTTGCAAAGGACAAAGTTGTGTGCTGATAAAGTGAAGGTTAGGATTAAACCAGTCATTTCTAAAGAGACAACTTCAGAGAAATGCAACTTCTTCTCTAATTCTCTCTTGCTGATCCTGCTCCAACTTGTAATGAAAGGATTAGATGACAAGTGTCACCGGCGTTATTTCTGATGCTAAGAGATTGCTAATAGCGCGATAGAAGTCTGGGCTGTGAATATCACCATCCGTAGCGTGGATTGAACAGGGAACCTGCTTTTTTTTTTGTGGCCTGACAACATAATTACAAATGCTTCTTGCTCCTTATACATGTCAGCTCTTTGCTTCTGCTGCTAGTTTATTAGGTACTGCAGTGTGCTACACAAATCTGTCACGGTTCTTTTTGACCTAAAAAAGCCCGAGACTGGATGATTCAAAATCATTCCAAATCAGTGTGCTTTCTCCCCAGGGGGTGTTGCCAGGCTTTGGGTGAATTTCAAAAAAAGAAATATAAAAAATTAGGGATTAGCTTTTCTTAAATGAGCTAGAAAAAAAATCATTTGAAATAAAAGTGCAGCTGGGGGTAGCAGGATACTTATTTTCTATTTCAGCCTCTACCATGAAAACTCTTCTTGCCTCAGTTTATCCAGTCCTGTTTGGCAAGTGCCTAATTGTGTAGCTAGTGCATTTTAATGGTTGGGGAGATTGTCATAGAACCTTGATGAAAGATGCAGTACAACTCTAAAGTATTATTATTATTTTCTTTTTCCTCACAGATTTATGAATATTATTTTAAGAGTTTTATTTTTTCTGTTCGGTAGAAATAAGAAATCATTCACAACTGGTAACAGCTTTTACATGAAGTCTTGCTAGCTTGCTCTTTTGTTTAAAAAATAAGTTAGAGGGTTTTTTTCCTGGCTTTATCATTCATTTAATATGATCCATTCTAGTCTCTGCACTTGAGTTTCCTGCATGATTAATTCTATAATATTAAAAATGTGATGAAATGCAAACTTTATAAAATTGACGGATAATTATGTTTCTTATGTTAGTCAGCGAAATGAATGATGAAAAAAACCACTGTGGCCTGATCAAAACCATTAAATAAATTAAAATGAGGCCTTCAGAATCAGGTTAGAAGAATTATATTGAAAATAATTGTTATCTTGCTTTATAAGCTTTCTGATGTGTCCTATCTCTTGCAGGGCTTTTCTCTTGAAGAATGTTAAGCATATATTTGCAGTTAATTTGCTGATACTATGCTCATGAGTTATTACTTTTTCTTAACTTCAAATTGTGCCGTTCATTCTTTTCATTCCTAAAAGGATAAAGGCTGGGATTTTCCAAAGGAGCTTAGAGAATTTAGGGCTAAATTTTTTAAAAGTGCCTGAAGATTCAGATAGATGCCAAAGGGGATTTTTCAGAAGCATTCAGCTTTGTATTAGAAGAAATAGAGGTGGGTATTGAAATTCTGGAAAATCACACTGGGTTTGTAGCAGTAGCCTTTAATTCATGCAGGTATTAGAATTGTCTTCTGTGGCCATGTCTAGTTTAGTAAGTAGTGCAACACAGTAGGAGCAGATTTGTAGAGCAAAGCGATGCTGAGAAGCTGACATTCACATTATTTAGTTGTGGGGAGTTTGTCTTCAGATGAGCTCTGGTCCTGTCCCATAGACTAAATTCAAATTAGCAGCTGTAGCCCATTAGGTACGTCACAGGATCCTAGAAGTGTTGCTTGGAAATAAGTCCTTTAGTCCATTCTTCAGCTCAGTGAAGGACTGTTGTCAGCGGGCTCAGCCATAGGGTTTTTTAGCCAAATATCCAAACCTGCTAGGAATGGAAGCTCCACAGCCACTCTAGGGAGAGAATGCTACGCTGCTTTCCCAGTGAAAAGCACTTTAGGAATCCAGTCTTAGCTGCCCAAGATGCAGCTTCTGGTTGTTGCATCTTGGGTTATTGTTCTATCAAGAAAACTTTGGCTCTATGTCTTGCTTCTTCCCTGAGCTGTGAGCATATGGAAGCACATGAGGTAGAAATGCGCCTTTTCAGCCTTCTCCCATGCAGACTTTCTCCATATACACCACTTTCTAACTTAGCTCTGGATGTAGAACCCCAGGTTCAAAGCTCTTCTTGTTAGGTCACCATGTGTCTCCTAGTGCGCTCTGAAGAAAGAAGAAAAAGCCTTACTGGTGACTCAGGTATGCATCCATCTCTTCTGCCACGTGTCTCTATTCCTCTCTGAATCGTTTCTCTTGATGAGAAGGATGGAAGAGAATGAGGCTTTGATTTCTACCTGCATTTCACTTGCACCAATGTCATTAGCAGCAAGGGGCAGTAGACTACCCTTAATGAGCCTCACAGAGATTTCCCATAAAGCATTTCCCATGTGTCCCCTTGTGATCTCCTGGCATTTTGATTGCCCTGAAGCAATAAAGATTAAGCCTGCTAGAAATCTGCTTGACAGAAAGTTCTGGATGCATAATGTTAATTGGAAAAAACAAATGAAAATACTCAAAATGGAGATTCTACATAGATGTTATTAAACTGTGATATATTCTTGGGCATGGCTTTTGCCTTGATCCTCCTGTAGTTAGGAGCAGAGAATTCAGTGGATGTGTCTAAATTGCCTGCACAATTGTGGCCCCTTGATTGCCCATCAAAACCACGCTCTGCCTTTATTGCCCAGCATCGTTCAAAAGCATTCCCTCTCCAGTCAATCTAGATAGACCCCTGTAAGATCTCCTGCAGTCTTCTACAGGAACAAGCTGGAAGCTCCAGTCACTTTCTAGCTTCACTCTCCAGATTTTGACTATTGGTGTAGAGCTGTAATTAAAAGCACAAAATGCAGTTGTTCCTGGTAATCTGGAGACCCAGACTGACATTTATTATGACATTAGTTCAGACACGTAACTCCGCTCTACTCCTATCCCATATAGGGGAAATAAAACCATAATATATAATTCATGACTGTGTCCATATGGGGATGCTATAGCTGTTTCATGCTGTTATAGATACCTTACCCAGCAGTTTTGTCATGCAAAGTGTAGCAAGTCAATTAGAATCACCTTCAGTTCTGACTTTATTATGGGTATTGGATTCCGGGTACTCAATCTGGTTTTGGTGGGCTATGGTAAGACCCAATTTTCCAGGCTGTCAGGTAACTCCTCGGGTTCATTACTCTCCATATACTACTATGAAGAAAAAGTTGCCCCTTCCACGGGTTAGTTGCCTTTTTGCAAGTTGCTCTCTGAGTTTGGCCCACAAAATCTTGTTTGAGTGTTCACTGCCTCAAAGATATTTACCAGGGTAGGAAAAAGTGCCTTCCCCTTCTGGAAGCTTTGCTGTTTTTTCCCCATCAAGCTTTACTTTTGTTTTTATATGGTTTTGTCCTTAATTAGGCTCTTAATTACTTTCCCTGAAACCACAGTAAGTCTCATTGCTTTGTAATTCCCCTGATCTCCTGTGACTTCTTATTTTAAATATAGATGGTGTTTTATGTGAACAGATTGTTATCCTCAAAAATAATTGCTGTTGTAAAGCCTGCATTTTGCATCCTTGTCTGTATCAACACTGCTTCAAACTTTATTTCATTCAAAGTTTTCGAGCCAATCCAGGTCCTGTACCCTGGAGAATCTCAAACATATTGACCGTTTTTCTGTTTTTGTGCTACATTCTTCATAGTTGTTCTGTGCTTATTGAAAAAAAAAAAAAAAAAGAAAAAAAAAAAGAAGATATTTCCTATTTCTTCCGTTAGCACTGCTCCATCTATGGTCAGCGATGGTGTAAAGGAAACAATAAGCTGTGAATAAACTATGAAAGCAGTTCCAGAAAGAAAGGGAGGTGGGTCAGCAGCATTGACCAGCATGGGGAAGGCAGAGCCTTCTTTTCACAGGGTGGCAGGATCTTCAAGGGTGTGTGGCAGGAGAGTGCCCGCTGCTCTGAGGGTATCTGGTCAAGGACTTTGACAAGGCAACAAGGGATAATGAGAAAAGGAGGAAGCCATAAACAAGAAGATAGAGGGACACAAACCTGAGACAAATGATAAGGGAGGCAGTGATGGGAACAAAAGCTGGTCAATCACACTAATTGGTGAGGGCCTGTGAGAGTGTGAGAATGTTTGCTCTGGTGAGGTTATCTGGGGACCTGACCAGGGACCCTGCTAATTGGGAATCCAAGGGAAAAGGGGGAAGCCAGAAACCAAAATACACCAAGACACAGACCTGAAAAAGCAAACACAGAGACAAGGACAAGAAACAAACCTCATCACTCACACTAATTGATGGGCAATCAAGAAATCACAGGTTCTACTTCCAGGAAGATCAACTTGGACTTTGCAACTGCTAAAATTGTAAAATTCCAGAAACGGGTGGATCTGTACAAGCCCGTAGGGGATGGGCAGGTGAAGAGGGAGAGCAGGGAGGAACAAAGAGGTGGGTCGACAGAAAAGGGTATAGAAGAGACTGGTCACTTGTAAAATGGGTTTTCTGACCAAGGGCGACTGCTGCTATGGCCAGGGGGACTTCTGAATGGGGAGAGCATGAGGGGTGGGTGTAGTAGTTGGTTGGAGTAGTTGGTGAGTAGGGGACCTGTGAGGTGGGATGCTGGACAGACAGAGGTACTGTGCTGGTACTCGTGGGATCTGTGAATGTCTGTTTGCTTGTGAACTTAAAGTCTTGTGTGTGCTTGCACTAGTGACCTCCTGTCTTTACCAGCTGAAGAGGAGGAGGGCACGTGACTGCCCTTGTATTCTATGAGTCCTGTGTGTAGGTGCTGCTGAAGGCAGTGCCTTGTGTTGTGGCAGCCTGTGTG
The DNA here is from genome assembly GCA_025769975.1 of Gallinago jamesoni. Lineage (NCBI taxonomy): Eukaryota > Metazoa > Chordata > Aves > Charadriiformes > Scolopacidae > Gallinago > Gallinago jamesoni. The sequence continues at coordinate 59,393,486 of JAOQGH010000032.1, forward strand.
ACCAGCCGTGTCATTGTCCTCTGTGTGTGTGTTCATGTCTGTGTGCATCTCTGTGATTCTGGGCATGGGGCTGGGCTCCAGCAGCTGGGCAGGAGGGTCCTGGGCTGGAGCTGCTGGGGGACGCAGCAGCACATAGAATCGTAGAAGGTGTTGAGTTGGAAGGGACCTTTAAAGGTCATCTAGTCCACCCCCCTGCAGTAAGCATGGACATCTTCAACTAGATCAGACTGCTCAAAGCATATCAATCCTGACCGTGAATGTCTCCAGGGATGGGGCCTCCACCACCTCTCTGGGCAACCTGTGCCAGTGTCTCACCACCCTCAGTGTAAAGAACTTCTTCCTAATGTCTAATCTAAACCCACCCTGCTCTAGTTTAAAACCATTTCCCCTCATCCTATCACTAGCACCTAACATCACTTAGATGCTAGATGATAGTGCAGCCTGCTCTGGGTGGACCTGCTCTGGCAGGGGGGTTGGACTAGATGATCTCCAGAGGTCCCTTTCCACCTTATATCGTTCTGTGATTCTGTGATCACTTAGCAGAATCAAACTTTCAGATACTGAATTATCCCTTAGAAATCCCTTCTACAGTGCTGTGGGCTAAGTACAGATAGTGGAAGGACCTCCCATAGGAATACACATCGGGAGCTTTCTGTGCCTCCTTGAGTTACGGTGTACCTGTTGATCTGCGTTGGGCAAGAGCCCAATCAACTACAATTACTATTGATCAGAAGATGGGTAGTAACAGCCTGGCTCCTCTGCCTGCTCCCTTAAGCTCTCTGAAGTGCCCAAGGAAGTGTTGGGGTTTGTCCTTCCAAGTGGGAGCACAGGATGGAGGCCTTGGCAGACACGGAGTTGTAGCACTGGGTTGCTGCAATGTGGTGAAAAAGGTTGAGAAGAAGATGCAGGAATATGGGAGTTGAGAAGGGAGAAATATGGGTTTTTTTTATATTTTTTTTTTTATGATGTAGAGTGGGTAACTGGAGGATGTAAAGGATAATGCCTCTGGGTAACAGTCTGCGTGAAAGGATGGGGGACCTGGGGGCAATCAGCTGAATGTGGAAACTACTCAAAGGCTGACAACTGCCTGAAATAGCTCCACAGAAAAGGCACATCTAAAGCCATTGTATGTGTGTTCTGAGGACACTTTTTAGGTGCTTTTCAAATCTTACCCTTACGAACAAATAGTTTCCAGCACATCATTGTAAATGTTTAATGCACGCGGTTTCCAGATAGCATGTCAAAATATGAGGTTTGGAGATTCAAAGGCAAAGCAGTGATCCTGTCTCTTATCCTGATGGTTGGAAACTGATCTGTTACTGGGACTATGAAAAATTGCCATATCATGTGAGTGCGCAGCCAGGTTCTCTACCTGTGCAAATTATCCACCAATTTCAATGATGTCTTGGCAGCTGATGCCTGTTGATGATCCAGAGATATCTCTTTCTATGTGCTGGTATGAACTTTCTGTGGTGTGAATGAAGGTAGGCTCATAGCTCCCTGGTTTTTATAGCCTCTGCTTTTTGCATTTCCCTTTTGAACCATTACTTATTTAATGAGCGAGCTTGTTATAGTTGTTTTCTTTAAAAAACAAAGAATCCATATGTGATCAAAGACTGTATAGATCATTCTAGTTATTGATATGATACAAAATAAATAATTTCTAACAATTTCCTCAGTGATGCATTGGAAATTACTATACAATGGCATCTGGTTCAGGAAACTTAAGATAAAATTGGAATGAGGTTTAGTGTTGAAGAAAGTGCCAGAAGCTCTTCTGTTTTATTTCATTTTCCTATAATTTTATACAATAACATGTCTAATCTTTTTACAAATATCTTTAGTGCACACAAATCCCATATATTTCCTGGTAACTGAAATAAGGCTAGGAATTTTTTCTAAGTCCTGTTTCAGAGCATGACACTGATTTTATTGGGGATACTTTTTTTTAAGATTACTTTTGTGAATTATTGGGCTATAAAGCAGAAGTATAGCACAATACATCTCCTATTCATGGATTCTACAGATATGACACTATATGCGTGACCTTGTTCAAATATTCCTATTGTAACAAGAAAAAGTAATCCAAAACACTAGATATACATAAGAAATTGCCCTGGCAGTCATAGCTGATTCCTTAGAGTTTACTGTTTCTTTATCAGATGAACAGTTTATTACGGGTTTTAAATCCCCTAGATGGCACTGCAGAATACAGTATTTCAGTGTTTTATACACTGCTGTTAAATAGACAATGTTAAATATTTTTTTTTTTCTCTTGAAAAATAAACACTAATGAGTTGCTTAACAAAATGAAATGAAAGGCAAAGATTTTGTTTAAAACAGGCTGCATGCTTGGTATTTTGGCGTGTCCTGACGTACCAAAAGTGGAATGGTGTGCTAGACGTGTGCCAGATCACATACAACTCTTTCTGCGAGTGTGGTCCAGATGGTAGCTGTCAGTATCCAATCCAGACTTGGGCCTCCAGGTCTGAATTGGAAAATAAGTGTGTTCAATCCAAAGGGATTAAAAAAAAAATCGGGAAAGAAAACAAGCGCTGTTGTTTTGTACTCGAAACACACTTGGCAATCGAAAGTACTGAAAACCTATATGGCAAGGGGTTGTTGTTTGAGACCAGGTGAGAGAGATTTTAACGTTTTAATTGGCACTTAAATTTCATGCTTTAGTGGCAGGTACCTCACGTGCTGGACCTCATGGGAATCCTGATAGTTTGTATCACCCCTGAGCATTTCTTTCGCAGTTGGTATGTCATTGTCTGCAGATCACTGCAGTAAATACTGTACTGTACTGCTGAAAGGAGAGAAAAACATTGCCATCTGCAACTACAGCTTGCAAATTACAGCTTGCAATCGTCTGCTATTAAATAAAGACACTTTAACAATATTTTGGGTTTTAAATTAGCAATTTACATCACAAGACGCTGAAAATACTAGTCTTTTAATACTGCAATTTTCTTTCCTTTTAACCAGGCATCAATATGTATTGAATAAAAAAAAAAAGGAAAGTAACACAAACCAATGTTTACTTAAACAATAGCCACCGACAGCAAGAGACACACAGATGGAAATCCAATAGCTTCTATCTCGGTGGGAGGTTTCATTTGAGGACCTTGATGGGGATGTGATTGGACTGCAGCACTCTAATTTACGTCATGGAGAATCTATTATGATGCCTTTTTTACTGCACCGCTGTGCCAAACTGGGTCTCCTATGAGAAACTGGTCTCAAGCAGGGAGCAGGAAGCAAAGACTTTGGTTTGAAGGAGAGGAAAAAACCAGCAGAGTTTCAGGTACTGAAAATAGGGGCTGACTTGCAATAGTCTGCAGTCCTATGGATGCAAGTAGTGGCAAACCTTTGTTTTTTGTTTTTTATGACGAGGCTGGTAAAGGGGAGAGCAGAGAAGCTATAGGGCATATGTGATGTGCGGGGCATATTGCCCTATAAGGTTAAGGAAGGAAGAGAATTGCATAATGTCTTGCCAGCAAATGGCCCAGAATGTCCTTTTTTTTATTTTTTTTTTATTTATTTTTTTTTTAAGTGTCACTGCTTTGTTTCCAGCGACAGAATGAAAGAGGGGAGAGAAGTTGCCCATTATAATGACTGCAGCGCTCATTCCTTCACCCAGGGAATCCTAGTGTCAGCAAAATGGATGGAGAAATCCTTGACAGAAAAAAGCCCTAGATGTAATGGAAAGTGCCAGCAAAGAATTGGATGATGCAAGCATAATTTTCTGTTAAATTCTACCAGATGGTCCGCAAAGGCCTATAAAAGTGCTTTCCCCTTATAAATCTCACAGATTTTTTTTTTCCTCCCAGGGCTAATCTTGTAATCGCTAATCAGCTAAAGCTCCATGTGCTTCCTTTACCTTTGAGTCCACGCCAAGGTGTTTTACTTCTAGTCTGCCTGGCCTTTTGGGGAAAGCAAATGCTTTATTGTCGATCGGGAGGTAAATCCATTAAGGGAGGGAGCGTAACATTCCTTGTGAAGCGCAGCCAGAGCCTGCTCGGGCACCTGGAAACACAGGGATTGTGCTAGGAGGTCCTTTACTTCCACCCACTTCTGTGATACTCCTACACTTGCATATTCATCCTCTTCCTGGTCTGTTTTCCACGATCTGAATCTGTACAGCCTTTTGGCTAGGAGCCAGGAATCCTTGGTTCTCCTCCAGAACGACCCCTCTTGTTCTGCCATCAACCAGGGTCCTGGTGTCTCGGTTCCCCTCATTTGCAGGCAGGACGCAGTGATGGGAGCGCCCAGGGTACCCAAATTCTGGTGTGAATAGAGGGCTGAGGGGGTGTATATGCACATCTCCTTGGGTAGACATAACCCTCTATTTCTTCCTCTTTTTTCTTTTTCTTTCTCTATATATCCTAATTATCCCATCCTAGATATCCTAGGATCCCAAAATCCATTTTAAGACTCTGCCCTAGCCAGCAGTATACTATTTGACCCCTCTGTAGGTACTCTTTAAGTGATGATAGCATCAGCAGTGAAATCTCTACTAGAAACTTAATAGCTGCCACTCACAGCCTTACTATAGTCCCTAATGCTTTTTCATTTATTCTGCAAATTCTTAGGGCTGGGTCTGTATCTCACTATTCGTCAATACAAGGTTTAGCATAATCTCAGCTGGGCTGTGTAAAGACAAAGACAGCTGTGATACAGGTATTTTTCAAATTACATCTTTTATTTTTGGAATTTAAGTCATTGTTATTATTTAGGTAACTTCTAGATGGTTTGGTTTTGTTTTTTTTTTTTTCTTTTGGTCTGGAAATAAGAACTGTATCACAACAGTGGGATATACAGATTTTCACAGAAGGGGGGAAAAAAGGCAGGAGAAAGTCTTTTAATAAAAATTTAATTTTACTGAAATGTAGCCAATTACATTCAAGGCACGCATCAGTCTCAGAATATTGTTTTTTGTCAGAAGTTTTATGAAGTGCAGTTCCTTTATTGTATATCATTCTCTCAGTCCATGCGGAGCAGTTAACAAATTTCAGTCATTATTCTCACAAAATCAGTGCTGCTGTAAGACCTTCTTAGATTCCTACAGTGATTTACTAGCAAAAAGCACTAATGCAATTACTTACTTACTTTTCTAGACTTTTTAGTCTGATTAGTCATCTCTCTGATATCATTTATCACTCTGTATGATTATTTCACTTAAGAACCGATGCCATACATTCTGTTGAAGTATCAGATTGGTTTGAATTTAATCTTGAGAGTCCTCTTCAGCTGGTTTCTGTACCTAACTCAACTGGTTTTGCTGCTCCAGAAACAGCACGCCAGAGAGCACTGTTCTTGGCCTTTTATTAGGTGCTATTTATAGTGCCTTTGGTGATAAGGATCAGTGGATAATGGATGGATTTTCATTTCTATGCTGATTATGGACACTTTTATTTCATTTTTAAAGGTTTAAAAGGTGGGTTGTTTTTTTTTTTTTTTTGACTGACCATATATTCTGTCACTAAAGTGTATCACTGTACTCACTCTAATTTCCTATGACAAAATGCACACAAATTCCTGTAACGCATGTGTGGCTTTAACCAATTGAGGAATACCATTAAACTACTGCTAAAGTTTGGAACAAAAATGCAACTGCTTCTACCTTTGTTGACAAATGCTCAGCCTCTTCTGAACCGCTATTTCTGTATGAAGACTCTGTATATGTTGCTTAAACTGTGGAATAGCTATAATGTTCATATATATTTATTAGGGGGCTGTGCCTAACGCTGGAGACTTCGCAAAGTTCTCAGCTTGAGTTAAACATGTCCTTTTCTTTTTCAAGTCCTCGCCGTTATTTCCTGTTCTATTAGGAATATGAAAATTGTCTGTGGACTGCTGAGAAAAGGGGAATAAAATGTGAATGTTTACATTTGCACAGGTATAATACCCACTGCACGGCTTTTCATGTGAGTCCCTTGGGCTGGCTGGAGGCCAGTTTGTTTCCTAACCCATCATAGAACAGCTGGAGGCCATGTGTAACTGCAAACTTGCCAAATCCAACATTTTTGGCTCGTGGGAACTTGGATCAGAGAGACTGTGGCCATCCAAGGCTACCTCAGACAGAAGCCAAATTTAGACATGTTTCCTGTAATCCTGTCAAAGACAGTCTGCATTATCACAGGTTGTAGTTCTCATTGACCTGGAGAAAATCTTGATAAAAAATATTATCTCAAAGATGAACTTATTTTGATAGAATTATCAGAGATCTCCAGTTCTGGTTCAGAGGATGAGGGGGAGAAAAAAAAAAAAAAAAAAGACAGACTTTTAAAGAGATTAAAAAGCTCAATAAAAGGGTAGATACTGTATTCTGGAAGAGGACAGGTTTTCATTTTTAGATTATGATGGAGTAAAGATTATGCTAGTGCTAAACCTAAAACTAGTGGGCAGAAGACTGGATGTTCTCATCCCTGGTGACTCAGAAGCAGAGCAGGACATGATTCTTCTTTAAAACTTCTCATGTTTTTAATTAGTTTGAATGTCTCTGTACAGGCAGTAATAAGATGAAGTAATGCCTTGCTCCCCTTGATGTCTGCTGCGTGGAGTCTATTCCATGCAAACTTTCAGAATGTGACCTTTTAAAGTGTATGCTACAGTTTAGAATGTAGTAGAAAAAGGTAATTTTTTGAATAGTTTTTGAAAGGCACTGCTTTGGGAGTTCAGATTCTTGGCAAACTTCAGTGCATAGATCCAAGTGTTATAGACACTTCAGAAATAATAATAATACATCTAGATTACACAGATATTGGCCCAAAGGACTGAGTGTTATTGCCAAACTCTAAAGTGAGAACAGGGCTGTACAGATTCCCCGTGCAGCTTGTGTTTAATTTTACAGGAGACATTGTTTTAATTTTTCTAATGATCCCCAATATAGAAATTATATTCTAATCAGTGCAGGAGTCCAAGAAATTTTGTGTACATGCCAGCAGAAGGATCGTCTAAATATGAAATAGTTTTACTCAGTAGTATAAATATCTTCTGATACTTGATTAGAAGATAGTGTTCAAAGGTGTATGCTAAATTTTTACTACAGATCTTTACTAGCGATAACCTCTAAGAAACAGGCAGTAGTTCCAACAACCTTTCTTTGCTTGAAGGTAATCATCTCGCATAAATTTCTCTCCTTACCTGTACTCTTCCTCAGCGTTAGGCAGTTGGCTCACTGGATGGTATTCACAGGTCTGCAACATTCTCCTACTTTTTCTCTGATGCTACATCCTGTGGGTTAAAATTCATCTAAGAGCAGGAATATTCACGATTTTGGAGCATCTCCAGGGCCTACCAAGCCACAGCTGCAAGGTTGGCAAGCTTCAGCAGCTCCAGGGAGTCCAGGCTCTTCTTGAGCATAGGTAAGTTGTCCAGAGTTACTAGAGCTTGTTTTTTTCCCTCCTTGAAGCAGTGGTCCTCTTTTCTTGATACACTGGTATTGTGGTGGAGTACGTGGTCACTTGGGGAGTAGGTCCAGATCCGTGGATGGCCTCACTATTGGTAGGCAAGCCCTGTACTTCCCATCTTTCACTGCAGACTGTCTGGTGCTAAGGAAATCATCCTGATGAATCTGATCTACGGTGTGGGGAAAAAAATAGAAGATATCTCTAGGATAAGAAATACTCGGTGGGATGGGGTCGGGTGGGAAGCTTAAATCTGCCACCTCAAACTGAGAAAGTCCATCTGGGATAAGGTAGGCTTGAGATACTGTCCCTGACTGCAGATATGGTTGTGCCTTTTAAACTAGATGGTTGTTGAATGAAGAACAGAAGCAGTCTTACTGTTGTCTTCTTAATCACAGTTTGAGCATGATCCTTCCTCTCCTTTTGACATAGTTGCAAAATGGCCTCAGAAGGAGAAATGGGGTCCTGAGCTGTCAGCCTTGCTCTGTGGATGAAGGAAGGCGTTTTGCCCCTTCTCTTTGAGGCTACCTAGACCTTCCTTCCATCACCAGAACTTGCCAACCCCTTGCCCTCTGGGCTACCCACCTCAGCCTTAGTGGCCCGAGCCAGCAGTTACCTCTTGTCATGGCTTCCACTGAGTTCCTCACAGTGACATCTTCACAGACCCCCTTTTCTAGACACCTTCTGCTCCACCAGTTTGAGCACTTTTGATGTAACTTGGGATACCTGAGAACTGGGAATGTGACACTTGTTTAGTGACTTCAGTAATGCTCCTCCTCTGCTCTGCAGCATCCTGGACATACCTCTCTTAGTCCAGGGAAGGGGGAAAACATATCTCTTAAGTACAGTTGTGCTGGTGTAAATCTCACATCTAAGTGCTGGGGGGTATTAACCAAAGATCTCCAACTACCTCAGGTATCAAAAGCAACAAAAGTCTGATAACATAATATTCCACACAGCATACTTAGACTAGTTGCAAAGCTCTTTTGGAGCAGACTTGAGTGCTTCTTCAAAGTATCACGTAGTGCCACGTAGATCCACTTTTAATGGGAAGTTATATAAAAAAATAATTCCATGCCTGCACATTTCACATTTGGCAATTAGCTTTTCTTTGCTGTTACCTGAACTGCTGCTAAGGCAGATGGCACTGTTTAGTTCCTGTCATCAACTGATGAACTTCAGCTGTCTCCAAAAGATGCTATTTAAAGAGAGCTTCTGCAGGAAGAGAAAATGTGACCCTGTTGTGCCAGTGATAAAAATCAGTGTATTGGTTAATTGTCTGACAGACTAGCAATCACACAATGATGGTGGGCACCTGTGCACTACTGGAAGTTAGCTACTGAATATAGCCATTTCTCTTCTCTTCCTATAGGGAGGAAAATAAATATGCTGCTATGAGTTTTTGTTCAGAGCTCAAATGGCCTTGTCTATTATCAGGCTTTAATTTAATGGGACTTTGTTCCTCTTTCAGATTGAGTCCCATGCTGATTTTGTGAATAGATATATAGAAAATGTTTTATTCTGTGGTACTTTCAAATCATAAGACAATATAAAAAAATTATTCCGTTACACCTTTGGGACTGAGAAGTGCCCAAGGCAGGAGAAGCAGAAAGTAAGGTCCTGATTTTTCTCCTTCCCTGGTTTTGGTGCTAGAATTGGTAGCTCTACTGCAGTGGAAAGAGGCTTCTTGAAGGTGAAGAGCTTGGCCTTTCTGCCAGAAATGGAAAGAAAGGCGATTTGCAAACTGCAGAACATTCATGGGGCCCTTGAGACTACCGACCTCCAGGTGAGTATTTGATTTGTTTGTGCCAGTGAACAATCCTAATCCTGTATGCTGAGTTTTACTTCATAAAAGGCTCTTATTACCCATGGAAAATCTTATATATTCAGGGACAGGAGTACTGCCTACACACCAGTATGCCAAATAAAAGGGAAATACTCCAAGGCTGTCGCTATCAGGGCTCAATAAGAGATGAATATAAGATCCCACAGAACATTTGACATCATCAAAATAAATGACTTTTAAGGCTGTTTAATGAAAGACTGGATACTTGCATACCGTAGATTGCATTCTTTAGTGTCAGAAAGTGTTTGCAGACTTGAAAGACATTTCTCATCTGCATTATTATTGTTCACAGTATTTAAAGAGGTCTCAGCCCCATTGTACTTCGCGTTGTGGGAAAAATAATGAAGACAGACATTTTTTCTGAAGGACTTTTATGCCGGAGCTAGAAAATATTTTCTAAGAGGTAGAAAAATGTTGAATGTGTTCATTGTAACAGAAGTTTTCTCCTCCTGCAGCTTAAAGACTGCAAGAGTGGAGGTCAAACTCCTCTCCTTTATGCTTACAGAATCTTAACAAAACTATTTTTGGGGCACATATATTACCCCAGATTTATCTTACAAAACGTGAGAGGGCTATACATTTGGCTAAGGTGTTTGGCTGCTAAACAGTTAACGCCATTTAATAAGGCTCTATAATTTATTATAATATTTAGTATTCTTTCTCTTGAACATTACAGCTCGGCGACAATTACAAAGTTTGGGTGAAACACAAAGGTATGGTGTGGGACCGAACAGACTTTTCCCCTTTATCTAAAAAAAAAAAATGTTTTATCGCCTCTCCATCATTTTACATTTTCCTAGTGGTTTAGGCTTTATGTGGGATGAGACCCACTGGGTATGTCTGTGCTGCTCGTAAAGAGATGTCCCCGAAGAGGTTTTTGACTGCAATGTGCTCTGCGTCCTGCTTGACTGCCATCCACATATCTGAAACACCGAGGAGTGCAAGCAGCGTGCCTGGAAGCATAAAAAACCTGCCTGGCACTCTTCCACCAGCAGGCTGGGCATAAAGGTCTGCTTTCCATTTTGGGCTAAATGTCTGGTGTTGAGGACAAATCTTAGGCAATCCCCACCCCAAAGAGGAAATTAGATCAGAGGCAACGGATGATTGCAGTTGTTCGGGAGAATAAAAGTTTAATTTTTTTTCTAAACTTAAATTGTGCAAGCGAACATGAAGGGAAAATTTCATTCTTATTTCAACTAAGGTATTTGAAGAAAGATGGTTTATTGAGAGGCAAATCTCCTTTGCTGAAAGATTAGATGTGATGTCCTATGTGGAAGCTAAGCTCAATGAGTGGCAGGTAAATTATTTGGAGGCTGTTATGGGACATAATTTATTGGTAGACTTAGAGTGGGGGACTCATTCTGACCAGAGAGAAAGAGCTTTGGGGTGATATTTCAAGAGCCAAGTCCACTGGATTTCAAAATTATCATGGTAAATTTCACCCAAACCAGTACTATCTCTCTAGATTCTAATTTGCCTTTCAAAAGTTTTCTAGGATTGAAGCTTCAAGAACTAAAATTGATCACTTTGCGGCTTCTTCTTGCCTGGGCTTCAGACCACAACCTCAACCTTCCAAACTGCTTAAAATCTCTTCTTTTCCATCAGCAGAGACCGAAGAACCTTGTTTCTGGGACTGCAGGCGGGTTGTCAGAAAAAAAGCAAATGTGGTAAATGTGATTCTAGAGATAGCTGTGACAATACCGCAAACCGGAATGGGCTATAGTGGAAAATAACGAGCTGTCTAAAAACTGACAGCTTTTTTCTTGGTCTGTGTCAAATATTTTTGATTATTGATTTTATCTTCACTGGGACCTAGGCATTTTGCGTGGATATCTTGCCCTTGATTTTCGGTGGATCTTTGATAAAGCATTCATTTCCCATTGCCTCAATTCTTCGATGGGGAAAATTCTAGTTACTTACAGGAATATTGTAAAGATAAATGGTATTGATCTTCTGAGGAGGGTTGTACAGTTAGCTGGACAACAAATTATGAATTTGGTTAGAAATGCTGTTTATGACAGTCCATTCAATGCAGTAGGAAAAATAGGTTATAGTTTTTTGCAGATTCTGTAAAAGAAAAACACAAAGTGCAGTACTCAAACAAAATGGAAAGGTGCTCAGCTTAGAGGAGTGTTTGCTATAAGTAGCTTTTCAAAATTAATGAGAAATATCCATGTAAGGGGGATTTTAATAAGCATTCTCTTGCTGAGTTCTCCATTTTTGATTAATTTAAAATAAGTCATCCAGGTTTAATGTATCAAAAGGCAGCTACATTCCAATTTTAGCTGTTGGATTTTTGCATGGAATCATGATTTTTACTTAAATACATGCATTTGAATCTCAAGGACATAATAGTTTTACTATAAGAGTCTGTTTACATTCTCTGTGCTATTTTTTTCTACTTCATAAAGCTTTGTGGTTTGATTGCATCAAATCTGGTGACTAATAGACTAAAGGAATGGCTATCATTCTTTAAGTAAAAACCCTAATTAAGAGTTATATTAACTAGTGTAAAATAAGATCAATATTTCTATCAGTGGTGACACACAGAAATGTTTTAAGTCTTTCTTATGTCAGACTTTGACTGTAAAATCAAGATTTTTGCCACGCAACTGATAGGGTATAATCTACCCTTCCTTATAAGAAGGGAAACTGTGTAGGCAGAAGTATCTGAGAAGGAGGGGTAAGTTACTGGAGTTTGGAAGCCTTAAAGGAGTATATCCTGTGCTAGGCTATGATAATTGGAGAGGCTGCTTTAACTTTGCTTTTATCAGTACGTTATGTTGTTGGCAGAATGTAAAGCATCTGCAGGACTTCTCACCTTTCAACATGGGCTGCTTCACAAGCTAGATAATCTTCTGGGTAAAACCACCATTTAAGCCCCTGTTGTGTTGCTATTTCACTCCCTTGGAGAAGATAACGTGGTAGGTTGAATTATCTGGTAGAAAATTGTCAAGAATTATGTTCTGAATGACAGCTACTGTGTCAGCGCTCTGTGACGGATTCTGAAAGCCTGATGGACATTTTAGAGTGAGCAAGAACATTTTCTCAAAGTATAACTTAAAAAAGTTATATAATTTTTAAAAAAACCCAACCTACCAGCAGTATGAAGAAACTATTGCTTAATTCTATATTCCTTGAGCCAAATGCCTGCTCTGGAATCATCCTATTTCCTCGGTAATAGCTAATCATACTGGAGGAAGTAAATTGCATGTATCCCTTTACTTAACTTTGTAGAACACATAGGCAATTATGGGAACTAAGAAAGGTTATATTGGCCATCAGTCATTCTAGTTTTATACTTTATTCACCCCGTGGTGCCTTGTAATTGTTTCTTAAATGACCTTATTATGTTTGTGCAACACAGAAAATAGCTTACTTCACTTGCTTAAAAAATTATTCAGTTTCCATGTGTTCCTATCCATTAATTTTTACACGCAGATGGCTTAAATTACTTATTATAAACTGTACTTCTGTGGGGTGCCTGCACTAATTGGTAAGCCAAATTACCTACGCCAATTGTTTCTTGTGGCAGGGATGCCATAGAATTTATTTATACCCGTGTGCAGACGTTGCCTCTGGTGGGCCGGCACACGCCGTAGCGCTCCGGGGACTTGGATGTGCCTTGGAGCCTTTGGAAAAGGGAAGGAGGTGCAGGCCATGTGCCTCTGATTTCATTTCTGCCTGTGTATTCTTTAGCATAGGCTTTTTTTTCTGTTTTGCTCTTGCTTGCTCAGGATAAAGCCTTATTACGTTATGGTGAGTGTCGGACTTTTTTGGCCATAAAGTGTATTACCTATATTTCACCATTATTTAGCTGAGTAGGTGGTATCCAATAACTTTAATATTTTTTTCTCCCCTTGTGTTACTGCAGTAGTGGTGAGAAAGGCTGATTCTGTGAAATGTCAGCAGATTCCATCTCCAGAACTGAGGGTCTGAAGTCACCTAAGCTGTCTTCCCCAAGCTTTCTGGCATCACCAGCTAGTAGAAAAAGCTGCTCTTCGGTGGGAAAGATATGCTGAAAAACCACCCATCACATTATGCTGTGTAACTGAAGGTAATTAATGATTGTACAACTGAGTACAATATCTTCATGCTGTATCTACCTCTTAAGATCACCAGGAGTAGGGAACGCTCATCAGTTTTCTGCGTCAAATGATAGACATAGGATGGGCTTTTTTTTTTCTTTTTTTTTTTCCTTTTTTTTTTTCCTTTTTTTTTTTTTCCAAGGAAAGATTTATTTCGTGGGAGATAATCCTGTACCTCTTTTGTGACTGAGAGCTTGGGGCTTCCTGCTGTCAATTCTCAAGTTAATCTTAACCTCTAGTAACAGAGAATATATTGCTTCTGGGATGCCTGATCAGGAGAGCAACCTTTGCCTTGCCCCTCTCCCTAGGAATGGAAGGTTATAACAGCAAGAGCAAAATAATTTTTCTTCTTATTGCACCAGTCTTACCACTCGGAACATTAGCCCTAATTCGTCCTGGTGTGCACTGCAGCTGTAACCATCCATAGTCTGTCACCGAAAATACAGGTTTTTAAACATGTATTGTCAGTTCTGGCATGGACTCTTTTTATTGAGCCCTGCAGAAGGGGATGCAGGGTCCAAGGTATGGGAATCGGTGGCCCAGCCCTGCCAGTTCTTGGCTGGGAGGCAGAAAACATGCACTCGGCTTCTGCATCTTTTTCCTATACGTGCTCAGTGTCTTTAGAATGAGGAATGCCCTGAAAGGAGGAACAGGAACCCAGGAACAGGTTGCAACAAATCCCTCTCAGGGTTTTGCGTTTTTAAAAAGGAGACAGGTAATGGGAAGGAAAGGGAATGAAGGAAAGGGAGGGAGGGAGGAAGGAAGGAAGGAAGGAAGGGAGGGAGGAAGGAAGGCAGGAAGGAAGGAAGGAAGGAAGGGATAGGAAGAAAGATAAAGAAAGGAAGAAAGAAAGGAAGAGAAAGAAAGGAAGGGAGGGAAAGAAAGAAGGGAAGGGAGGGAAAGAAAGAAGGGAAGGGAGGGAAGGAAAGAAAGAAAGGAAGGGAGGGAAAGAAAGGAAGAGAGAGAAAGAAAGAAAGAGAGAGAAAGAAAGAGAGAAAGGAAGGAAGGGAAAGGGAGAGAACGAAAGAAGAAAGAAAGGCAAAGAAAGAAAGGAAAGGAAAGAAAAAGAAAGAAAGGAAGTAAGGAAGAAAAGCAACTTCCCTTAATGGGAAACTTTGATAATAATGGAAAAGATTGATGATAATACAAACTTTTCTTAGCCAGGGGTTAAGACTTGCTTGAGATTGCACAGAAAAGACACTGGACTCCAGTGTAAACTCTACACTCAGTAAACCCTAATTTCAGGTAGATGGTCCAGATGCACGTAACCACTGACACAGGTGTTTATGACCACAGCAGAAATAGGGTTTCATATGTAAACACTTTTTTTCTCATTCCAGTGTTTTTAATTTTTTTTTAATTTAACATTCCAAAGCACTTTAACTTCTAGTAAACTATGACAACTGGGCTGGGACTCCAAATTTTACCTGTGGGTTTGAACTTCTGAAAATCAAATATAGGTTGACAATGTTCTTTTCTAAATGTGGACTTGGTTGGTTTTTTTAAAAATTTTTAAAATTGAATTGCTACTATAGAGAGGGACAAATCTGTGTAATTTCCGTACAATGTTGGGATGCTTAATGCTTTATGTATCTGTTATACCTGATAATTCATATATACTTCTGTGAAGTACTGTGTGAACATATTCATATATGTAGGTGTGTGCTCTGGTATTACAATGGTGGAGTAAGGGAATCCCATGAATGTGGTTATAGATTTTCTGGAATTTTTGTGGAGAAATAAAAATGAGTAGATGAGATTATTGCCCTTTTAATCCACTCAGCTGTAGATGCTAACAGTCAGATTTGTGCATTTATTTCTTCACTGAGTGGTTGTTCCTAGGCAGATATCTTGCAAATGTCTCCTGATGTATGTTTACAAATTGCTGACAGAGAGCATTTTACAAAGTTTAAAACATTAATTATTTGAGTCATGGTTTCATCTTCACTTGTGACCCATGTGTTTTTAAAAATATAAGTAATTACTGTGTTATACTTACTGTTCCGTTTTCTTTCTTTGATCATAATATTATATTATTCTTGTATAATAAGATATAATAACAGTATAATACATTATATAATTATAAAGATATGATAATATTGAATTATATATAATAAGTTTGTTGTATAATAACATCTAAAATAATATATCACATATGTAACACTGTCACTAGAAATATGACGTATGTCTTATTGTTGAAGCCAGGGGTCAGTAAACTAATACATAATATTTTAATGTGCTACAATGTTTTTAAAAGCAGATTTTTTATTTCAGATCACAAAAAGTACTTTGAATTAAACAAGAAAGAGAAAGCAGAGACTTTCCATAAGAAAGAAAACTTCAAAAAAGAGATGAGAAAACAGAAATTTACTTTCAAAGGGGCATAATATATTTTGTGAACAATATACAGTACCTTATCTTAATTGAATAGTTTTATCCTGCAACTATTTATGGAATAGCAGAGCACAGAATGAGGTAAAAACCTCGCACGTATTTAGTTTTCTTGGTCTAATTTGCAAAGCTTAGCAAATTAGATTCTGCAAGAAACAGTCAACCTTTGCCCTTTGCAGACTATTTATTATTTTCATTTTGAGATGAAACTACAATAACTTCTTACTCTTTTTTTTTTCATAGTCAAACTGTTGAACGGTGATTTGTTTAGCATACAGCAAGAATAATGCTGAAAAATAAGAAGAAAAGAAAAAGAAAAACAAGTCGATGTTTTGTTTTCTCAGAAGCCAGAAAATAGAGCGAAGCTCTACTACAAACACCAAGAAGGAAACACAGGACTGTTTAATCTGTGGAGAATTTGGCAGACAGTGAGTGAACAACCAGAGACAAGGAAGAACACAGTTTCACGATATTTTCTTTCCAAAAAAAAAAAAAGCCAAGATTTGCAGGACACGGGGGCTTTGCTTTACAACCCTGCCCACGAGGTGTCGGACCAGCACTGCTTAAATTATGCCAACACTTTCGTTCATCAGTTTGAAAGATGGTGATAGATATTTAGACCCCAGTGAGGACAGGTTCTTCCCCACAGCTTTGCTCTGGGGATCCTTCACAGTGCAAGTCCTTTCCCGTAATCATATTGTTGTCCAGCCTTCATTAACGATTCCTCATTAATAATATCTATTATCTATTAGTCAGCATGGTATTAACACCCCACCCACACATCCCGTCCTATCCCTTTCCATCCCCAATCATTTTAATACTACAGGAAACTAAAATTCTCCCTTGCAAACCTAAAACAGACAATAAAATATTCAAATTACAAATTCAAATATGAACAATCTTTATGAATATTTCCCCCCCTTGGATTCTGTTAAAAAATCACAAATTCAGTGGCTTGTGAGAAACTGCTCACATATTCACAAAATATGCTGCACAGGCTAAAACAATTTTTAAAAGACTGAAAAAGCATCAAACATCCCCAAAACCTCATTGTCTTTTTATCCTGTGGATTATTCTTTATTTTTGTCTTTGTCCAGTTGCCAATGCATTTTCCAAGTGACAGAGCTTCTAATATTTCTCTTAGAGGAGTAACAAGGTGAATAATTCCCCAGTCAGGATGATATCCCCCCCCCTGATATTTAACAAAATAATCAAACAAAACACCTTCCTTAATTTTATCTCATTATTCTTCCAGGAGCTATAACCCCCCCCCCCCTTTTTTTTTTTTTTTTGTCACTTGGAATGGTGCCTCTCCTTCTGTAATGCTTTCCCATGAAAAATTTGTAGGTTATTATTGCTCTCCTTAGTTGTTCCTTAGCTAAGTGATATATGTTTGACAGACTGTAATTGCATGAGCCCCTGGGAAGTGAAACTGCCAAGTTGCACACAGCTCTATTTGGGACACGTATCGCAAGGGGTGTCAAACGCAGCCAGATGTAGTGCATAAACAAGAAGAAAAAAAAAACAAACCCTCAATTTCTGGCTAAAAGAACATAGAGGGAGGAATATATATATAGATAACGCCAGTTATAAACATCTCAATTATTTTCTAAAGTTTTCTAAAGGTCATTAGTGAAAAAAACGCACGTATTACCCTAGATTCACAAGCACGTGTTCATTCACTGGTCCTCTGAGTACTGGCAGGGTCGGGCTGTCTGTCCACCAGCTCCCCTGTCAGGAGACAGGACCAACTCGGGAGATCTGGCACAGGGATGGGTCAGATGACCAGCTCTGCTTTGCATTCACCCGTCCCCTTTTATGCCTGTTTATCTCTAATCATAGAATCATTAAATGTTTGGGTTGGATGCGACCTTCAAGATCATCGAGTTCCAACACCCTGCCCTGGGCAAGGACACTTCCCACCAGACCAGGTTGCTCCAAGCCCCATCCAGCCTGGCCTTGAACACCTCCAGGAACGGGACATCTGCAGCTTCTCTGGGTATCCTGTTCCAGTGTCTCACCACCCTCACAGGTAAGAATTTCTTCCTCATATCTAATCTAAAATTTCCTCTCTTTGAGTTTTAAACTCTTACCCCTCATCCTATCACTCCCCTCCCTGATCAAGAGTTCCTCCCCATCTCTCCTGTAGCCCCCTTTAGGGACTGGAAAGAGTCTCCTCTTTGTTCCTGCTGTATTTTCCCCTCTTCCATCATAAATTTCATGTAGTCCCACAGAAATATCTTGAGTGCCCATGTTTCCCCCTTCTTGCCAATTAAAACGTACAGGCTGAGCCTCTCCAAAGCTGTGCCTGGAGTTTCTTAATTAGTAGCTGGAGACTTCTGGTCTTCGCCGTTGTCTCTATTATCCTTTGTGTCTGCCATGTTTGTCTTTCTGTGTTATCCCTTCCCCCTTATTATCTCCTTTTGCACCGAAGAGATCCTTGATCAGATAACCTTGTGCAGCAGATGTTCTTGCCTTCCACATACCCTTGCAGAAGTCAATACCGTGAATCGCAGAAAACGAACAAAGCCCTGAAAAGTGAGTGAGCTGCAGGGTGGGTGAAGTGAGAGACAAAGAAAGATCTGAAGAGAAGGGAAATGGTACTTATAAAGCAGTATTTACTAGCAGTTTCAGGTATTCAAAAATAACAAAACAACAACAAAGAGCCTGGTCATCAAATGGGTCAAAGAAACGAAAGCCTGAAATTCGTGTAGATCGTGTGTTTTTAAATGAAATATTTGGGGTTATTCTTATTTGCATATTAATGTTATAGTAATTAGAAGGTCATCCATATTAGATATTACTTTTTGCTTTTTTTTTTGCTGCAAAGCCCAGAGGTGAAAAGGATTCATCTGACCAAATGTCATCATCTGCAGCTCAGCTATTCATCCCGGGCTTTCTCTGTATCGGTGGGGAGAAAGAGGCACTTGGGTGCAGCATATCTCATCCTAAAATAGACTTCTAAAATAGATCAGATGAACCATGCTTTAAAATTGTCTAATTCTCTTCATTGGCTATAAAGTCAGCCTAGGGGGTTAGCTGAGATGTAGATGTCTACATTCTACACATATTAAATTAGGTGAGATGAATCCCACCCTTCATTTATTTTTCAAAGAATATAACTTGAGATTGTCACATAATGATATGAAGATGAGAGATGGGCCTTCAAGAAAAGCATTAAATATCATAAGGGTGGTGATAAAATTGTGAGAACTGGTAATAACACTTATGCACAGTAGTGATCTGATGCTGCCAGGGCCACACGCCTGTAACTGTGTGATATTGGAAATGGGCAAAATGGGTGAAAAGTGATGTGTGCCATGTTTAAATAAAAGCTTATTAGGATAGTGGAACAAAACCTAACACCAGAGCTGGAGAAATAAACCAGTGTTTTCCTCTCTCTGCTGATTCTTCCTCCATTGCTGCCTCAAAGTCCAAGCTTTTGTCCTCAGCGCTGAAAGCTTGTAGAACTCCTCTCCTCTCCCTCATCTCTGCCTCAGACAGGAGAGCAAAGAGCTAAGAGAGATAAACCAAGGAGCTGAAAAATCTAGGGCGTAGAGAAGTAATTCAAAGAACTGGAAGGAAAAAAAAGAAGAAGAAATGAGAGAAAAGGAGAAGGGAGAACAAAGAGAGGACAATGAAATCCGAACAAGGAAAACAAGTGTCCTGTCATTCTCTGGGCAGTATTGTCTGGCTACGAGTGGACCAGGTTTCTGGTGGCTACTACAATGGACTGTCCCTGGCTTTCTGAGGTTGTCATTGACCACTTCATTGTCTTTTATGTTTTGCTCTCTCCTGTCCTGTATTTTTCTCTCTTCCATTTTCTTCCTGTCCGTGATTCCTCTGGGCTTTCTAACACCCTAATATTTAAAAGCCTCTGTCACTCTGTCTGCCCTTTGCTGCCAGTGGCTATTGTTTTTTTGCCTCGCAGCAGCTAAGCTCATTGAGTTGCTTTGGAAAGAGCTCAACCCATCCATACCTCTGGAGGCAGAGCGACACGACAGAGCGAGGTGGCAGCCAGCAGCACGGGCAGCCCGGGCCAGAGGAAACATTCAAAAACCTCTATCGTTTAAACGAGGAAGGGACAAGGCAGAGAAGAAGCAAAGCAATTCTTTTGTGGTCGGCACAGGAACCATGAATAGCCCGCCAGTTACAGCAATAAACTGGGAAAAGGAGTACTGACTGGAGGTTAGCTCTGTTAATTATCAGAAGCGAAAATGAGAGGAGCAGCCAAAAGTGTGGGAAAAGGGGAAGCTACAGTGTCTCAGACACCTGCTTTTCTTAATCCACTTTTATTTGGAAGCAGAAATGCTGCCTTTTCAGTCCAATACTTATCAAAAAGTAGGAGCAGGTGACTGATCTGATGGCAGAAACTAAATTTGGGAGCAATCCTTCTCTCACAGGCTGTCATGAGACACGCTCTTTCCTTCAGATGCTGATTTTCTATGTGGTGTTGGTGCCCCACGGCACCCATGAAGTTTGGCTCCCCACTGTATTATCCTTGCAGAACAGAGGAGAAGAAACAATCTCCATGCCAAAGAGCTTGCTCTCAGCAAGTCTACCGTGGGAGATAATTTTTTCCATAATGAGCACGTGTGTCTTTGTGCTGCTCAGGTTCACCTTAGGTCACTAAATCATTCTCCCAGTCCCCTACTTTCTCTCCAGATAACAGCATGGATTTTGGAAAGGAGGTTTGCCCTTCATGAAAGTTATGCTAAGTCTGAAGTGTAGCCAGACCTCTCCCTTAAATGTGAGGAGTTTTAGGGATGAAGTTTTCTGTATTGGGGCAATAATGAGTTCTAGCTGACAGGCCAGAGAGTCAGAGGATGATGGTGAAGGTCAAAAGCTTCAACGCCATCCTGCATCATGGCAACAGACTGAAGTAATGGGGAATGGGATGCAGAGGAACAGGACGGCAGAGGTGCAAGCTAACAGATACCATTCCATCTCTGGAAGTGTTCAAGGCCAGGCTGGATGGGGCTTTGAGCAACCTGGTCTGGTGGGAGGTGTCCCTGCCCAGGGCAGGGGGGTTGGAACTCGATGATCTTTAAGGTCCCTTCCAACCCAAACCATTCTATGGTTCTGTGATACAAAATTAATGAGACATATCAGCATTCAGAGGAGAGAGTACGATGAAGGAAATCAGTAAGTGGTTCTGAAAAGAAAGAACTAAAGATAAAAATAGAGAAATCCTGTTGGCAAGTGGAAATCCATTCAAAACAAATTTATTAAGAAGAAATTGACTGGGAACTTCACTTTTTTTTTTTTTTTCCTCCTTCAGTATTTTTCAGGGATAGGTATTCTTCAGGGATAGAATTATAGTCTGGTACTTGTGCTTTCTTTTTTGTGTGGGAGACAATAATTTGATATCCCAGTTTGTATTTTTACCTCCGGTCTCAAATCAACCCTAATTGCTTGGAGAAACTGAAAAAATGTCTCCACAAACGTATGAAATGGAATTTGACTTTTCTAGAGATCTGAGACTCCATGAGGTTGTTAGCGTATATTCTGAGGTACTTGGAGATTTCTGAAAGCTACTGGAGCAAATTACTGACCATATTTTTCTTCAAAATCCTTGTGAAAAGCTTTGTCTTGCCATTGTCAAGAGGAAAATAAATGCTCTCTGAAGATGTAGCAAGTCTTATACCACTCGGAATCATAACAGTAGCTACTTCATATAAAAACATGAAAATATTTATAAAATAGTAAAACACCTCAAATTGTAAATATCTAAATTTAAAGTTATGTCTGGTATCTGTTATAAACTGCTGCTTAAAAACTCCTATGATATTTTAAAACTTCTGTATGAGTCTGAGATTCACCCAATATTTGCGTTAAACTCCGATATACTCAACTGCACATAATAAAAGCAATAGGGCTTAGATTCAGGAAAAAAAAAAAAAATCTTGATGACTTTCAAAGCAATTCTCTTCAATATATTACTCCTTATTTAAGTTTTCCTGCAGCTGTTTTGAACTGGAACCAATGCAGAAAAGCAAGCAGGTGAGAGTTGCAAACTGATAAATAACTTGCTGACATTAGGAACACTTCTTTTAGAAAGGGGGGAGGGAGGGGGGAATAAAAAGGGTGCGTTCACTTTCTGTAGTACAGGCTCAATTTGACTCTTTTCATGCTGTCGTACTCAACCATAGGCTGTAATTCTGTGGAAGAGCAGCTGTAAAACAAATAGTGTTGCAGTCAGCCTGTGTATTTCTTTCCAAGGAAACATTCTTAGTGAGAAATACACTGATATAATGTAAAGGGGAAAAAAAAAAAAAAAAAGAAAAGAAAAAGAGCAAATACTGACAGTTTGTGGCTCTACTCTGCCACAAAGCCCTGGAAAGGACCCCTGGATAATTTCTCAGTCCCTTGTATGGTCTATTCCTTACTCCCTGAATAAAAGTGAATTGAAGCTAGTTCGTTATTCATGGATGATAAGGCATCACTCCTACCTCCTCCTCTCTCTGCCTTCCTCCTCCTTGCCCCTTTTTCTCTCTCGTACACAGAACTCTAATTCCTACCCAGAAACTCGATTTTCCTTTTGACTAAGATGCCCAGAGTTCTGGCTTCTACGCTATAGCCGAACCCAAGTACCTCATGGAAAACAAAGCATTTTTGTCCCGAGCCTTTTACAGTCTCCCAGCCCGTTCTGGCTGGGAGAACAGGAACAGTGTGGCCAGCAGGAGTAGGGAAGTCATCGTGCCTCTGTACTCGGCACTGGTGAGGCCTCACCTCGAGT
>JAOQGH010000032.1:59416061-59444157 GCA_025769975.1 Gallinago jamesoni
GGGAGGTGGTGGAGTCACCATCCCTGGAGGTATTTAAGAAACGTGTAGACGTGGCTCTTCAGGGCGTGCTCTAGTGCCCAAGATTATTGGCTTGTGGTGGGGTGTTGAGTGTGGGGTTGTGGGTGTGGGGTTTAGTTGGTGGGTGGCTTTTTTGTTTGTTTGTTTGTTTTTGTGTGGGGTATTTCTGTAGTTTGTTTGTTTTTGTGGTTTGTTTTTTTGTTTGTTTGGTTGTTTTTTTTTTTCTTAATGTGGTTGGACTCGATGATCTCAAAGGTCCCTTCCAACCACCAAGATTCTGTGATTCTGTGCGGTGGCAGACGCCGGCTCCCTGGATGCCAGTCAGAGGCTCTTCTGTTCTGCAGAGCTCTCTGAGCTTATTAAACACCCCCAGCCACAAGGTACCGATCCGTGCCCTGCCGCCTTATGAATAAGAGGGCTACAGGCGTCCTCTGCCCACCCAGAATTCCTCTTTTTCGGTTCCTATCTGCAGGCACCTCCTGTGGAAGTCTCTTTCCAGCCTTGGGAGGCCACGGCTCTTTCGATAAGCCACCGCACTTTTGGACTTTTTTTGATAATCTCTAACCCTAGGGAGGGAGGTGGGCATCGATAAGACGTTGCTCTGTGGACTCCTTACTGGGACCAGTGGGGAGGTAGCCTTTTTATAACCCCTAGCTGAGGCAGCGTGCGCGGCAGTTTTTTGTTGTATCTCTCATAAAAGAGAGAGATTTGAAGGTTACCTCTGTTCATATCTATCAAATCACTCACAATCTACTTCAATTATCGCAGCAACGCGCGGCTGAGAGTTACTTTATCTTGCAGGGAGGAAAATGGGTACAGAGGACCAATAGAAAGGGATAAGCGTGACTCTCACAAATGCAAAACGCATAGCAGACTAGAAAATGGCAATTTCTGGCTCACTTTATATTTAAACAGAAGAGATGAGTTCCTAAGTAGCGCAGAGATATATATTTTTCTACCATTTACTCTACCCCCCAAATTATCAAGGAAGAGATTAAAGGTGATCCAGTAGCCACTAGTTTGGGCTCCTCCTTTGCATTCGCTTATAAAATTGCCTTTTTCACCATCGCCTCTTATCATAACTCCAGAGAATTCAGGATACAGGTAACCGTAGGACACGATGCAGAGTGGGGGCAGGAGGCCATCCTAACTGTCAGGTGCCATTTCTCTTTGTGAACAAGTAAACTCATTAAGCCTTAGAACTCTTTGCCGTATTATATCGCTGCCGTTAAATGTTTCCTTGGGACTAAGGGAGGCTCGGGAAGGTCGTGGAAAAGAGCTCCACGGTGGGGGCTACTAAGTGCATGGAAAACACATCTGGCATAGGATGAGGCCAAAATGGTTGGAAGTTGTGCCATGTATGGTGGCTTGGCTCTTTTACTTTCCCCTAGTCGTGTGTCTTACTTATGATGAAGGACAGGAGACTGAGCAAGGTGTAGGAGGAAAATTCTAAAGTTATTTGGGCTGCTTTTCTTATCCAAGATGTACAAATCCTTTATACCCGCATGGATGGTTCTCAGGAACCTACAGCTGTTTTTGGGGAAACTCTCCCAACCAGCAATGCTCCTCTGCTCAAAGGGTAATGAGTTAATTCTATTAATGAAGGGAAATGTCCTCTAATGTAGTTCCCAGCACATGGGTATCTGAGAAGTTACTGCAGAAAGAATTTTTGTGGCAATAAGGCTTTGGTCTATACTGGTTTAGATTACCATATATCAAATTAAGATGTGACACATCTGTCTGGGTTCAAACCCAGAGAGCTGGTTCCATCTCTGGGTCCAGTCGCTCCATCTCTAAGGAATTCCTTCTGGCTCCTGCCTATGAAGGGACCTGAGTGCTGTGTATCACATACAGGACCATATGTCCTATATGGGAGAGAGGAGTCCCTCCCAGCTGGGTTTTCACAGCAATAGATATATGAAGACAAAGGCATCGAACACAGGCTGGCTGTACTTCAAGCAAACTATTTCCCTTCTGTGCAGGGCATGTCAGACTTGTCAGATTTAACCTTTCATTGACATTCGCTCTAGGATTCTTTCTATTCATTGTTCTGCTGTATGTGCAACTAACTAGATTACCCGAGTCCTCCTGGCAAAAATAGATCATTCTGCTTCAGTATGGGCGTGATTCACATAACTCAGCACAGGAACAAAGGATCTATGATTGCTAAGATGCAGAGGCACTTGTACATCCTGAGTTCTGGCAACCCGCTAAAATATATATATTCTTTATATATATATTCTTCACCAGTCAGTACATTGTTGCTGCTATGCAGAAAAAGGGGGAATTCTTGAAATGAGAGGAGGCAGTTATGTGGGAAATACTGTACATCCTAAAATGGTAAATGGTCCTCTTGGCATTTGTTTTTTTTTAGGATAGCCCTGGCTGGAATATGCGTAGAGGGTATTCCCAGTGTTTGTCACCGATCCCAGAGGACAGAGGTAGGTTTATACAGCAGAACCTTGTCTTTCTCTTTTCTGTTTTCCAGAGCCATAGTTACCATATAGTCAGACTTCTGTGAGGATTAGGGTCGCTTTAATGTAAAGTTCTACTATAATAGTTATACATTTAAACATCTAGAAACAAAATTGACACAACAGTTATTATTGGGAGAGGCTGCCTATTTCTCTCCTGAGATCTACTGCATATAATATAATGCTGTACTACATGAAAAGACCTGAATATTTGTTTTCTCTCCAAAGGCAATGTTAGTCATACACAAATACATGTAAGCAGAATGTGAAATCTTAGCTGCCCTGTGGATGTTACCTATATTTTTATATTGATCCGCCTGATCATTTATCATTATTTGAAACTACAGCAAATAACTCTGAATCTTTTCTGTCTCCAAAGCCTTTAAACAGAAAAAAAAAAAATAGGAAAAAAATACTGAAAGGAGCAGAATTTCTGGATATGGAAAGCTGTTAAAACTGATTATATGTCTTTTTTGCAGAAAGATTTAAAATGAAAAGGTCAGCAGTGCGTGTTTTTTTCCTAAATGCATGAACTCTAACGGGTGTCAGTCTGATTTTACCAATTTCCCATAATGTAGTGGCAAAGCAAAGGGAAGAAGCAAGGTTAATTCCAAATAGCACTGTGTTGAATTCTATAAATAAAAAGCAAGATTAGGCTGTATTAGAGAAACCATGTCTTTTTAGACTACAGCTTTCTGTTAATTGCAAATGTATACAAATTGTTCTCTAAAATAGCGCTGGATATAGAGCCCAAAATTACATTATGACCTGAAGCTACCTTGGAAGTAAAGAAATTATCCATCCTTTTCGGCTATAAAGAATTTCTATATTCAGTGCACCTGTGCTTCCTTTTCTCTCCTTTGGGCCTTTGAATCACAAAGGAACAACGAGCCATGATATGTAGCGTTGGAAGAATTAGCAATAGCACTTCCCACTGATTCTAGATTACTGTTTATTACTCTCTGTTATTACTCTGTTCTTACTGTTCTGTTTGGTGTCTGGAAGCTTTCACGAGCAAGAAAGCTGATTAAATCACAAAACACATCTCATGACTTTGTCTGGAATCAGAGAAGCATTTCTGCAACACATTTTTAGGGAATATTATGTGAATGTTTGCACTGTGACACATGCCAACTTTCTTGTTCAATTCACAATTCTTGTGAATTACCAGTAAGCTTAAAAATAGTTTATATATATGATATATAAACAAATCTGCTTGCCATTAATTGACCAAAAGCATTTTCTGTGAGGAATAGGATTTTTAATATACGTGCCCTGCCACCCATCCCAGCTTACTCTGCAGCCCCGTGTGCTACGACTTCTTTGTGCCCTCAGGGGGTTTTGTGTTTCAGTAACAGAAGAATTGTTCCTTATGTGTACTATATTGATGTTTGTAAAATGTTTTGAGCTTCTCTGAGATGGAAGCTGATATGCCAGTATCAAGTCTGGACTATTAATGTACAGTTAAGCTTCAGAGATGGATTTGCCAGAAGAATCTAAGACTGAATCCTCCTTGATAAAGTCTCCATTAATCTTGCACTAACAGAGATGCATATGCCCTCCAGTGTCTTGATTCATTAACGTGATTTCCATAATGACATACCTGGAATGAAAAAGTTCACCTTTCTACTCAGTAAATGAGTTGGAACAAATGTAGAGAACATTGACCTTACAGAGAGGCTTCTGGGTGATTAAATTGTTGAAACCATGTCAGTAAGTGCATTAGCCACTATAGAAACTTCCCCGTGGTGCTAATGAAGGAGAGAGGATAAAGATCTCTGTAAACCAATTGTCCATGTGTTTCCATCTGGCTAAGATGGAATGGAAAAATTAAAAGGAGTTTATCTAATCACAAGTCCTTCTTTTCCTCCACTGTGCTGCTGTGGAACAAAACTCAAAAACAGTGCCGAGATTGTGGATCAAAAGGCTTTTCACCCTCACACAAACACTCAGGTATACTTAATTTATCTTCTGCATTGATTTTTCAGAGACCTGATCAGTGGAAATTCCAAGGCGTTATGCTGAAGGGAACCGTATAAAAGCCTGGTAGACAGATGGGGACCAGTAGTTTTCAAGTCTTTGAAAAAAAAAAAACTTTACCTTTCAATACATCTGTGCCACCTATCTTCCCGTCGATCTAGTAAAGGACAGAGGACTTTTAGGGGGAGTTAAAGAACACAGAAAGCAGAGCAGCTTTTCTCTGGCACTTTCAATACATCATCCCCTCTAAGCTCAGCTTCCTGTTTGCAGATCTACAGCTCTCTGCATAATTCAGTGCCCAGCAAGAAATTCTGCATGCCACTGCACAGAATATTAAATTACCACCTAATACAAAAGGGAACCTGTCCCCGTGCACGTGAAGAGTGGGGTGTTTTCTGTGCCGCGCTGCTCTTTCTCGGCTTATAAGCCTGCGAAAATCATACAAAGACATGGCAATAGCAAATTCACAGGTTCAGTCTTTTAAAAGCTCACAATGGGTATAACAAAATGTTCATGAAAGAGTGCTAACAGAGGTTTTCCGAAATCGATTTTTCTTATTCTCTCTGACCACATCTCAGTCAGAACGATACCCTTGTGACCTACAAAACGTCTGAGAGAATAAAAATGCAGCAGCAGCTGAGCAAAGAGCAGAACTTTCCAAGTCAGGAAAAAAAAAAAAAAAAAGGCAGGAGAAACAGGACAAAGAGTCTAGCTTAATCATATTCTGCAATGTAACTTTGCTATGGCTGAAAACTTTCAGTCTTCCTGATGTTAACATTTCTTTTCTGGCACATAACTTGCGCCATGCCAAATAATTTGTCTTCTAGAAAATAGATGCTGGTCTGAGACATACTGGCATGATGTGATCCGTATGGTCCAAGATTATCGGCTACTCCCTGAAAAATCATATAATTTGTGCCTTTTGCCTCTAACCTTTTCCAGCTGAGTTATTTTCCGTGCCATCTATGATACCCCTTACAGGCAGGAGACAGCAACGCCAGACCTAGTGGGGAACTCTCAGCCAGCCTGGATGCACTTGCTGACTCGGTAGAAAGCTGCTGCCAAATGGAGTGTGTACGGGCAGAAATCTGTTTGTCTTTCTCCCAGCGGGACGGCAGTTTCTGCCCTCCCCTCCCCTCTAACTGCTGATTTCCAGAATACTTGAAGGCACGTAATTACCTCCCGTGCTTCTCTTTCCTACCTAGCCGAATGCAGACAGTAGGGTTCAAGTATCATGAAGGAGAGGGGAGGAACAGGTGGCTGGCTAGGCAGAATGAAGTGTGATAGATCACATTTTGTTATGTTTGTACTATCCAATTTGTTTCCTTTAGGAAAACCAGAAAAAAAACACAAAAAAAACACAACCACACAACCCTGCGAAACCAACCTATAACTATGGGTAGGGGATAATAGTCTACAGAGCAACACAGGGGATGCAAATGATGAGATTTCTACTCTGATAAAAGCTCTTTTATCAAGGAAAAAAAAAAAAGAAAAAAGAAAAAGATTTGTATTTATCCATCTACTGAAACCGATCCTATTTGCACATCTGCTTCTTGGCTGCCAGCAGAATGATTTCCTTTAATTTCTCAAGGCTGCTCTACAGAGGGGAGAATTAAGCTGTAGGTCTTGGATACAGGTATTTTCGGAGCAGTCCGAAGGACTCTCTGACTCCTACCCCTACGCTCCTTCAAAAAAATCACACAACTGGCTCCGTTAGGATTAGCCTTCTTAGGGAAAACCTGGGTTATTTCGTCCCAGATCAGTAACGGATCCAGGTTACTGCACAATTCCAGAGCAGTTATTCCAGTACAAATAGACCTGGAAAACCGCATGTCCTGAGTCCTTGGACTCATGAGGAAAAGGCCAATAAGTCTTTAAATTGGCTTTCCTGCCGAGCTCCTTGTACCCAGAGCTACCTCTGCAGGTGATGTTAAGTTGATATTAATTTGAATCTAGTAAGTTTAGCATTCTGCACAGGTAAAGTGAAAGGAAATTCACCTCTGTGCTTTCGTTCATCCTCTTTTAATAGGCTTTACATTGCCGGGTAAATCCTGAAGTCTTTGCTCACACTAAAAGACAATTAACTGTGTTTATCTAACGGTACCTGCTGTCATTCACTAGTCAGGTGATTGTGAGCACAAGGCTTTGTGGTAAATAAGCCTAATAAATAAAACTCAGCCCTGAAAGGAAGTGAAATATTAAAAAATAAATAAATCAATACCTTCTGTATATGGCCCTATAATCACAATGTCCTGTCAAACGATAAATTAACCATTTTGGCCAAACTAGGACAAATCAGTTCATTTAAGGTTTTTGTCACCACTGAGAAACAGTAATATCTAGGAGCATCCATCTTAGTATGACCATTCCTAGCTATAGGCTAAGAATTATCTTTTGCATATGAAGTCCACGTGATTTCTGCTTCACAGGGTAACACAGATAAAGCTCCCAAAAAATGCTGTTTCAAACATAACTGTCTGGTGTAGCAGTAAGCATCAGCGCAAGAGAAAACTGCAAATAGGCAGCTGGGAATAACAGCACAAAAATCACATGCTGTGTAGTTGTCCTCCACATTGTGTCTCTGGCTAGTCCCTGTCAGTTATGCTTTGTGACAGTCAAGAAGTCAAATAGACATAGAAGCAGAAAAAGGCATTTTTATTGGCACCTATACATTTTCTGTTACACAATTATTACAAGTGAGGGGAAGTGATTATTTGTGTTCTCTCCCAGTGCCTGTAGACTGAAAGGATGCTACAGGAGAGATGGGGAAGGTCTCTCTATCAGGGAGTAGAGCCATAGGATGAGGCGTAATAGTTTCAAACTGAAAGGGGGAGATTTAGATGAGATCTCAGGAAGGAGCTCTTCTCTGTGAGGGTGGTGAGACCCTGGAACAGGTTGCCCAGAGAAGCTGTGGCTGCCCCATCCCTAGAGGTGTTCAAGGCCAGGCTGGATGGGGCTCTGAGCAACCTGGTCTGGTGGGAGGTGTCCCTGCCCAGGGCAGGGGGGTTGGAACTGGATGATCTTTAAGGTCCCTTCCAACCCAAACCATTCTATGGCCTACAGAAATATGTTTCGCATGAAATAGCCAAGACAGAATTTAAAAAAAAAAAAATATTAAAAAAATTGAATTGTTTATTTTGCAGTAGTTTTGGAAGTGGAAGATTTTATTCAGGAAAAAACAGCTGTACTCCCTGTGCTTCAGAAGACAGGCTGCCTTTTACCAGGCACAGGGCTTTGGGGGGGGAAGATCTGCTGAGAGCAGGGCAGCAGAGGAGCTGCAGAGGCTCTGGGAGGCCTCTCTGCACTTTTCGGCAGTATCTCCCGTCTGTCTCCATTATGTCAGGAATCATTCCTGTGAAATGCTTAATATTGGAAAGATTTAAAAATATGTCTATCTCTGCTCCAGGGCTGCCAGCTGTATGTTGAGCCTTTTTAAGATTCACCCAATGAGACTATGTAATTAAATGCCAGCAAACTTGCCTACGGCTAATAAAATCCCGTCATCGTTTTTTTCAGTATTTTCAAGTACATTGTGTGATTGAAATGAACTGTCTTTTCTTGTGGAGAAAGAGGCTTGTGTGTTTATGAGTTGTGTGAAATCCAGTCGGTCTGACAGTCATTACTGGTAAATAGGTGTGTGTGTAGCCAAAGTATCTATGGAATCAGAGAGGTGAATCAATAGAGGTGCCCACTGAAAACGTAGGACTTGCCAGCACAAAGGCAACTTCAGAGCTTTTCTTAGATGGGGACAGTGCGGTGACATCGCTGGGTAAAAGCGAATGTCTCTCTCTTGGAGAGAAACAAGAGAAAAGGTAGAGAAGTGGAGAGAAAAGCATTTGAGGAGACAGTGAGAACAAACATTGCGAGTGTAGCTTTGTGAAAAGCTTAGAGAGAGATCTCTGGGGCTAAGTGCTAGCTAGAAAGAGTCTTGACCCCACGGGCAAAGGAGCTGTATCTCTTGCTGTTTGATTTCTGCTGCGTTCAGGGGAGCCAGGCTTAGTGCATTCTTTGTAAATAAACAGGTTGACACCGAAGAAATATCAGCCCCACCTCCTACCTGAAATAGCCCTTGGGCTAGCCACTTAGGGAGAAAAAAGCATCCCTTCTATACTGCTTGAAATATATTTGATTTCAGAAAGGCTTTCACCATTGATCTCTTTACAAGCAATGTGCAGCTCCTACACATCTGGATTCTTTCCTGTGTAACACGTGCGTGTCTGTATTAGAATACGGGCTTCTCAGAAGGGAAGAACCTGCAGTGTTTGTGCTGTCTGTTCAAAAGATCTAAGTTGCAAGGAATTTATTACCGAAGACCAAGGGATGTAAGAGCTGTGGTTGTCTGAGCAGCATTAATTGCACTTAGCAATAGGATCACCAGCTCATCTACTCTGTAGCTAAGCATTGACAAAGGAGAAATGAATTTTAATGAAGAATACTGAAGAATTTCATTTACAAGGCATGTGTAACTTGTAAAATTTGAAAAATACCATGGAGAAGCATTGTTCTGAAGAGATTGCCTTTAAGTAGCTCAACTCATTTTGGCTTCACTGATCCTTATCCAAATATTAATTGTTTTGAATTACATTCTAACATCTTTGTATTGTACAGAAGCTTGTGATATTTCTCTTTAATAATTTCTAGTGATTTAGATAGAGTTCTTCAAAGTGTAAAACGCTATTCTTGCAAAATTTGACCCAATGAAAAAAACAAAGAGA
Organism: Gallinago jamesoni; assembly: GCA_025769975.1. Classification (NCBI taxonomy): domain Eukaryota; kingdom Metazoa; phylum Chordata; class Aves; order Charadriiformes; family Scolopacidae; genus Gallinago; species Gallinago jamesoni. Next base: position 59,425,252 of record JAOQGH010000032.1, read on the forward strand.
TTTTTTTGAAAGCTCAGACTTACATGGAAGGGATGTCTGAAAACCACAAGCTGTATAGCCAGTTGCTAAGTGTTTGGTTCTGATCAATGTCCAATCACCTTAAATAATATCTTATCTGCTGCTTTTTCTAAACCTTACTAATGATATTACAACTGATGTAATTCCAGAACATGAAAGCTTGGCAAAATAGGGCTGACTGTGCCACCAGGGGGCTGTTAGTGATCTTGTTGCAATCAGCTTCTGGAGTAAACAGACACCACTTAAATGGAGAAGACCATCCCTCTCAAAGCAAGGAACAGAGACTGAGGAAAGGCTTCTTGTGCTCCATGTGCTTCCTCTGTGCCTCTGCCCAGCCTTTTGAGGGTCTCTTCTCCTGTTCCCCAGGTGACTATACACTGCCATGGTGTTCAAAGCCTTCAAGAAAAGGAGCAACGGGAGGTTTTCTGGGCAAGCCACCAAATGAAAATAGCATTCATGGAGCTGGTGAAATGGTCTTTATGTTTGGGTTACCCTGTTGCAGCCACAGGCAGAATTGAGGAGAGGGTGAATTGCGCCCAACATTCCTGCTGCCTTGGGATGAAGCCATTAGGTAGAATTAAGGCATATTTTCTTAATATACTGCCAATATTTCAAGGATCTGAGTCGAACTATAGTACTTGGGGCAGTTATTCTGAAAATGGAAATTGGCTACTGGGTATTTGCACTGGTGAGTGGATCAATGGTCTATAATCAAAGGTACTCTGTTTTTTGTGGAGATATATTTTTTTCCTGTGTTTTCCCAAAACAAAGTTACCTTCCATTCTTTTCTCTGACGAAGTATTTTTATTTTTGTTTCACAAAGAGACTCAGTGGTTGTTAGTAGGGGAAAAAAAAAAGACAATTAAAGGGAGACCAGAGAAGGTATTTAGTCATTCCAGACACTGTCACTGAGTGTTCAGGTCAGCGTGGTCTGTTCAATTTAAAAAGGATCCCTGGCTGGTTTGGCCCAAGGTCTTGTAACACCCAGTACTTGACAGAATATTACTTCATGCCAAAGGAATAACACAGGCCCAGCTTACCCTGCTTTGAAGCAACGAAGCGAATAACAAAATTAATTTGGCCTCTTGAGCTTGAAGGTCCAGGGTTCCATCCCTGTGCACCTGCAGTCATGGAGCTATTCTTGCTCACTTACAAATGAATGGAAAAAGCCAAGCGTTTAAGTGAGAGTGTAATGGGTTCTAATATAATGCATTATTGCTTTTATGCACCAAAAATTTCCCTTTAATTTCTTCAGGCTTGATCAGGAATTAAATTGTCCTTTTGCATGTTTGAAATTTGTATTGTCTTTTATGCGCTCCACTATAATTGCCATGTAAACAGACATTGCAATGTCCTAACGAGGGTCAAAAAGCACACGCCCCCAAATCCCAGATCCTCTTCATACCCTACAAGATCCTATTTCCTTATTCTTTTTCCTTATTCCTCTAAGATCCTACTCAATTTTTACTGAAGCGACTGGAAAGTTTTCGGTGGATTTTAAGGCGTGTTGTATAAGGCTACTTAATAGTTTATTGTTGTGAACTTTTTCACCTCGGTCACTGGTCACTGCTCACTGTGGATTTGATGGGAGTGAGGCAGCTGCAAGCATCGCAAGGTGCTCTTTTAGATGTACTTGCATGTAGTTGCAAGCACAGCATCTCATAAAACCTGCTCTAACCTGTGTTTAGGGACTTTTAGGCAGTGAAGAATATAATTTAATTCCCTTTGAGATTTCTTTAGGAGGAATTGGCAGCCCATCTTGCTTTGGGAAGATATTTGGCATGACAGTATATTGACTTTATAGACTTTCTTTCTCACTTCCAGTGAGACACATTTACCACTGAATGCTCAACATAATGACAATCCTTAAAGCAATAGAATGAGGTTCCCAAAAAAGATGTTTTCATTTTGCAATAAAGTCAAATTGTTTTCTGTAAAACATCTGAGTGAATTCAAGCCAATTAACCCTTTTCCCTAAATGAAATATGTACACGGAAAGAATTTGTTAAAGAGAAATACCAAAATATTTCTTATTTAGCTTGACAATATGATAACACAATATATTGCTGTATCTTGATAACTTATAAAGCAATAATCTGAATAACTAAACATGTGTGCAAAATTGCATCTGTCATGCTGAAAACCTTTCTCTATAAAACACGTGTTTTCTTAGAATCATTGAAGCAAATCTTATTTAAATTGGCTTAAATTCCAGCACCCTGTCTTTTAGGATCAGATTTAATTAGTTAAAATGTACTTCATCTAAAAGACAGATTCATAAATGGGCAATAGTACTTTTTTCTGCATTTTTAAAAACTATGTTCAAAGGTAGGTACCCCAAAGTGCTACTTCAATCTATCTAGTCCTACAGGCATTTAAATATCCACTAGTAAATCTTGGACACCAAAATGTCTGCCTCTGCTTTTATTAGAAGTACTGAGCAGAAGAAGCAGTTGTGTGGTTCTTGCTTTGCATACCAATAACTCACATTAGAATGACAGAATATCGCAAGTTGGAAGGGAACCATGGGGATCATTCTGTCCAACTCCTTGGCCCTCGCAGGACCACCTAAAAACCAAACCATATGACTGGGAGCATCGTCCAGACGCTCAAACCTGGTGAGTCAAGATTTGCTTTTCTTGGGTCAACTGCATGACTCCACAACTACAGAGTCGGTTCAACCTGGGTGGAACAGCCTGGAAAAGACCAAATGACCCTTCCTTTGCCCTGTTCTCCCACTGTGGCACAAAGCCTGTGGAGTTCTCCTGGCAGGTGGGAATCCGCTGTTCATATCTCAGGAGGGACAGTTATTGTCCATCTTCCAGTGCAGGGAATGTGGTAACACATCTTGAATCTTCCATCTCTAGTGGGTCTAATGTTCTGTCTGTGCAAACAACCATGACCCACATGGTCAACTTGATTATTTTAAACTTCATGAGATTATTTTTTTCTTGGTTTCTCTATTGCTATTGGAAATCTGTTCCACAAAAGCTCTCATCTAAGAGGTAAGAACTTTTAATAATTCTTGTTCTGAGTTTATTCCATGGCCACTCCTCTTTTTTTGCCTGTTAGCTTAAACAGCTCTTCTATCTCTAATGTTTAACTTTGTGGTGTGTTCTTCTTTGTGGTGTGCCTTTCTTTTAAGAGATTCAGGAAGCCATGCATTCTTTTTTTTTTGTGACTTCCCAGTAAGACAGGCCATCCAAAATTCTGGTCATACTGGTTGCTTCCCTGTCTACTTGCTCCAGATAGAGAGTTATTGTTCTTCAACACAAGTGACTAGAGTTGTGGTGGAGTATTTAAAAGAAAATTTTGAAAGTAGCCTTTATATCATGAATACTTACCTACAAAAAATAGTTCACATAATACCCTTCTGAGATGACTTTGCTTTTCCATGTGGACACATTGTGCTATTGAGCACTAGTCATGACAAATTTATCTCCCCTCTTCCATTTCCCTCTCAGAGGTTCTCTTGCATAATGTAAATTCATGTAATGTAGGTAATGTAAGTTTCTGCATGTATAACCTTGCATTTTTGCATTACTTATTTTCACCCAAATTCTATTCCCGCAGTTCTCAGGGTGTGGAAATGAGATTCTTCTTTTTAGCCTTTTGTGGGACCTCCCTCAATCAAATTTCAGTAGTGCTATTTCAAATAAGACAAGGTGAAACCTTTTTTAAACTATGCTGGATCCAGTTTGTCGTTATGTTCTTCCTTTTCTGAGTCACTGGAACTCCATGGAGCTCATATGAGTTATGGAAGTATAAGTTTGGATTAGCATATGACTCAGACTTTGCAATGTCCAACTCCCTTGATTGCAATTCTTGCTTATTTTCTCTTAAAAGCTAAATTATTCTTGAAGTCAGAGAGTGTACATTTATTATTTTAACAAATTGAAACTACATACTGAAAGAATGAGCTTCTGCATTTTCCCAGAATTAAATTCTGAGTGTTATTTCTAGTTTAGATACAGTGTGATTAACGTAAAGGATAATCTCTGTTGTTTGTAGTCTAGGGTTAGGACAGAATGAGGGTCCTAGGATAACTATTTCTAATTGTAACAAAGATATTTAATCAGTCTGAAATACTTCACTGAAAGTCAAAAGCCTGATTAGACTCTTCTCTGATTTAAGTACAATATATAGAGAGAATAGAGAGCTTCTGGTAGTATGAAAATTTCCTATGTGCAATGATAACTTTGAGAAGGATGGTTTGAGCAGGAGCCTGTTAAAAGAAATGACTGATCTTGGTGCTTATGGAAGGAAGCACAATTGGTTAATCAAAGGTTAATATAAAAAATTAGTTGCAATTAGAGATCTCTGAAACTATACCATAGAAAACCACAATATTTCAACAAGAAAATGATGATCTTAAGATGCAATTTTTTAGCAAACACCCAGAGCTTTGTAAGTGTAAATGTTAGAATTAGAATTGTTCCCAAAAGATAATATAACCTGGGAAATATCAAATCGGGCAGTGACAAATTCTGGACAAAAAACACAGCTTGCTTTAAATCAAGGTAAAATCCTATATAACCAAGTGATTGAGCTTAATGATTGTTTTCCTTTATGTTAGCATTGAGAAAGTTCTTCTTTACAGTCTTAGGTAGAAATCCAGGCTGTAATCCTTCCTGGAGTTTTAAATATTTTTTTTTTTTTATGAATTATACCTTTTATCTGGCAATTAATATAGCAGAATAGCCCAATTTTAAGACCATCTGGCCAGTGTTTATCTCGGATAGCATGCTCCAGGAAGGAAAACTGTAAGTCACAAATTTTATCAAACCAGCTGGAGTTAACATGTTTGATGGAGAGAGTCTTACACCCAACGTCTTCATTGTAGAAGTAGGAGAACTGTGGTATTTTGCGCTACATGAGAGAGGTGCCATAAGGAGCTGGAGCTGGGCATTCTCAAAGACACTGGGGAGGAATCCGGTGATGGGAAACAGGGTAAAAGCCCTGTGGAAATCTGTGCATTTCTGCTTATCCAAAGGCAAGTACTTCAAAAGGAACCTGTGTGAATATTTGAGGGTGGTGAGGGACTTGAACAGGTTGCCCGGTTGCCCAGGGAAATTGTGGCTGCCCCATCCCTGGAGGTGTCCAAGGCCAGGCTGGATGGGGCTTTGGGCAACCTGGTCTGGTGGGAGGTGTCCCTGCCCATGGCCGAGGGGTTGGAACTCTGTGATCTTTAACGACCCTTCCAAACCTAACCATTCCATGATTCTATGATTTCTGTGAAGTCTGTAAGCAACTGGACTTCTAACTCTGCAGATGTACTATACATAAAGTTTGATAGTTTTGCAGAAGTTGCGTTGAACTAAGTGGCATGAGAAATTCACCAAAAATGGCGAAAGCACTAAGGAACAAGAAGACCGACTGCCAAGGGTATTTAGACATTGTGCAATGAAACACAAGGCAAGAGGCCATCTTTCCCTTTTGAGAAGGTAAGCAATCCTGATGAGACAGCTTATTCATGAATCTTATGGCATCTCATGAATCTCATGAGCTGGGGACATCGGCTGGAAAACCCTCCTCATCCTCTCCTCGTACTCCTCCAGGCAGAGCACCGTGCAGTGGCACCCACCATCTCCAGGGACACCCCTGGAGGCAGTGGGTGCTGTCAGGATTGCTCTGCCAAGGGTCCCCCTCTGGATACTTCAAACCCATTTCTAGCTCTATAACCCTCATATTCTCTCACAGATTTCATTAATGCCCCCTCCAGAATTAGTTGTTTTCCCTTTCTTTCCAATTTCTGTTGCACTTTCCTTTCCAGGAGGCCTTGAAGATTTGGCCAGGGCTGGGCTGGTGCCCAAACTTCAGAGGGAAAATGGGAAAAGAAGTGCAATGCAGATATTTCATTTAAATCAGCAGAAGCCAGGCATCTGAGACCCAGCCCAAAGCAAAATAACACGAAAAAAAAAAAAAGTGGTGTAAATTTCATTTTCTTCAGTATAATACCGGGGGGGGAGAGAAGGAGATTCTAACAATAACAACTACCAATTTTATATGCAAACTTGATTTTCAGAATTACACTGTTCTTTTAAAAAATAACACCTGGAGTCTGCAGCATCATCCCAGGAGAGCAGAGACAACTAATTCTTAGAATTCTACATTAAAATAGAGTCTCCCACCCTTTTTTTTTTTTTATATGAAATTTTAAAATAAAGCTTCTAGGTAATTTGAAAGCGCGCTGACGATTCGGGGGAAGAGGTGGGCTCAGAAACAGCAATTTTGTTTGAGGCTACAAAGCAGCAGAGAAAGGTGCTCCCTCTGGAAATATGCAGCTGTTGGGATGAAAATACAGGGAGGAGGAGAGCCCTGACTGCGGCAGCGCCTGCTGTGCAGCCAGCAACGGGGAGCAACGGGGACAAGGGTTTCGATCACTTCGGGGTAAGACAGAGTCAAGGAATGTGAACGGGGGCTTCTCCAGCCGGGGAAAAGCAGGTATGCCCTGTGGGGAAGGTCCCACCAGAGCCGGGGAGGTAAGAAAGGGGAACAGAGGCAAAAGAAGAGAAATCACTGCAAAGCGATCACAGAAATTAAATCAGTTTCAGGAAGACGATTGTTTCGAGCAAGGTCCTCAGAAATTTCCATGCCTAAATTTGTTTGGAAGGAAAAGGGATATTCTATAACCAATTAAAAATCTACTTTTTGTCGCTTGAGTTAATATAATTCAACATCTCTATTTCTACATCCTCTAAAACAAGTGGGTCTGTAAATATTAGGTTTCCATATGATTGGCAGGGACTGACAAGGTCTCCAAGAAAGGAGTTCATCAGTAAATATGGCTCAAAAGTAATAATTCCAACTGATTACATCTGAGATACTTCTCATGTAGTAGAATGCGTGAGTAAACATTGCAAACCTCGTCATCCTATCTGTACCTCCTGTCTGTACCAAAATATTTTCTCTCCAGTGAAGAGAACTATTTCTTTCCTGGGTATCAGAGGTGAAAGCCTGGTCCCACTGACAAGAGTAACAAAATACTTCTCGGCTTCAAAGGAACAAAAATACTTGCATGCGTCTTCCCGATGGAACAGGATTCCAGAATTAAAATCATGGAAGACTGGTATTTGATTAAACAGCTTTTATTCTATTATTACAAGCCAAAATCAAGAATTTTGTCCGATATCGACGTCGGTACAGACAACGGTAACAGTTGGCACCGTTTGATTTTCAACGTTCCCTATATAACAGAGACTGGGTGACTTCTGTGGCCCTCTGACAAGCAAGGGGAACTCTCTGGAAATTAGAGCACTGCCTGGACCGCAGTCCGGTGTAGGTCCTGACTTCCCAAGGGTTATTTCTGGGTAGGGAAAATAATCAGTAAGAATATCTGGTGCCCTCTAAACCTTAGAGCTGCCCTCGGAAAGGGCGATATTCTGAAATTGACAGTAAAAAGAAAGTGAGGGAACAAATATCAAAGTGTATCTAGTAATCTAATTTATTGTTTTTCAAAACCAAATGACATCTGTATAACCTGCTGGATAAAAGACACTCTAATTTAGACTTTTTTCTTCCTATTAGAACAACTTTTTAGGAGATCATAAATGAAATTATGTATTTTCAGAAGCACTAGAAAGTATCTTTTGTGTGTTACAAGAGGTTGAAACTCTTTAACATTGGCTGTATATAAATTCTTTGCATTACTACTGTGTATAAATCCTTTGAATTTGCAAAGCATAAAATTGAAGTATTTTTAATTCTAGCACCTGAGATCAAGTGTCAACCTAAGATTTTCTTAAGTTTCTCAGGTAACTCTTCTTTCTTCATGTGCATCTCTAAATTTAATAATATGGGACTGATTTTGTACCCTGTGGAATATAACTCTGCTTTAATGGGTTCAAACTGAAGATCCACCTAGACCAGCACTCTGGCACTCATGGTGACTGGTACTGGATGCTTAGAAAAAAAAGTTTAAAAATCCAACAAGGAAAATATCTTTCCCAGATTTTCCCTCCCAGCTTAGCATCATAGAATGGTTTGGGCTGGAAGGGACCTTAAAGGTCATCAAGTTCCAACCCCCTGCCCTGGGCAGAGACACCTCCCACCAGACCAGGTTGCTCAAAGCCCCATCCAGCCTGGCCTTGAACCCCTCCAGGGATGGGGCAGCCACAGCTTCTCTGGGCAAAAGGAGAAATGACCCTGTTTGTCACATCCAGCCCACAGGGACGAGCTGGGGGACCCCCACCCCACAGTGGGGGTCTGTTGGCTTCTGTCAAACAAACGGAGAGAATTTTTTGAGCCAAAAGCATCATGTTTATTAGCCAGTGATGGCCATGTCTCCTGTGAATTTCTCCAGTACTTTCTGGAAATCACTTTCAGCTTTCAGAGTATTATGTGGCGCTGTCCCACAATTTAATAATGTTGTAGTAATAATCATTGTAATAAGTGCCTATAATTCATTGTTATATTTTATGGTTATACCATTATATATATAATTAATTGATGTACATATATATAGTTAATTGTTATTGCTAATTGTTATAATTAATAACACTAAACTGCCATAGTAGTTTCCTATTCACCCTCTTTATACCATTCATGGCTCTGTGATCAGTGAAATGTGTTGTTGTAACTATTTATTCCTTATAAAAGAGTTTTCCAAAACGTCATAAATCATCTTCTCTTCAGGGACTCTTTTTCCAACCTGAAAAATCTTACTTTGCTTATTCTCTTCTCATACAGCAGGGTTCCAAGCCCCTGACCATCAATGGTAACCTTTTCCCACTGATGCTTTCTGCTAAGGTAAGGCCAAAACTGTATATACTATTCAAGGAATGGGTGTGCTCTGCCTTTGCACAGTAGCATTGTTTATGTTCTTTTTTTTTTCCTCTCTTACTGCATGGCTTTCCCCTTTTGACTTTTTTCCCCCTTTTTGACTACTGCTAACTATAGCAGTTATATTTTCAGAAAAATATCCACAATGACTCCAAGGACTCTTTCTTGAGTGGTAGCTCATTCAGAGGCCATTACGTTAAGGGTGCCCTTAGGATTTTTCTCCCCATGTACAATTCTTTTCACTTATTGTCAGCTAATTTTATCTGTCACATTCTGTCCATTAATTCAGTATCTTCAGAGCTGATTTTCTGTACTTTCCAATTTAACTGTTATGAGTAATTTTCTGTCATCTGAAGACTTTGTTACCTCATTACTCATCCTTTTTTCCCATATCCTTTATTTCATATTCACGGTGAACAGCATGCAACCCAGCATAGATCTCTGTACACTCTGTTGGTAAGCTCCTTCAGAAATGTAGTTAATTCTGCTTATTCAGAAGCTGGAATGAGCACAGGTCGTCCACAGCTTCTAATCAACAGGCTCCTGGGCAAAAGGGGAATACGATTTTCTATAGTTTGGTGAATCTGGTCCTTTACTTAGTTTGCTTTTTTTACAACTAGAAGAAAATCAAACACCAGATTTCATCTCATACAGGAAATTCCGTATCTAATGTGTTTTTTAATTTTGCAAGAAAAATACCCCAAACAACCCAATTTGATTATCCATATGGATTTCTTTGTTTCTCACTGCTAAACCCAGGAAACTGTTTATCACCTAGTTTTAATCTTAAAACCTGTCATCGTTTTTTTTTTTTTTTTAACAGGAATTTCTTGGCAGAAATTTGTGTTCCTTATGTCACACAGAGTGAACTGCTTAATCCATTCTACAGCTACACCTCCATCAGTGATATATGAGAAGTCAATTAGCGCCATAAAAAGTTCTCTTGTCTGTCCTTAATATCAGAAGTGTGAGTCAGGGAAGAGCTACTTGGAATAAAATTGGACCAGGTTTTCTCTGATCTTCTTTCTCTGTTAAGTGGGATTGGGAAAATAAGGAAATGAATTATCTCAGAATATTTTAATTTAATTTAATTAATTATTTTAATTTAATTAACTCAGAATGCTTGGTACTTTGGGCCCATAAATACAGAAAAAAGAAAGATGGTGTGATTTCTAGGAGGTTCAGTGAAGTTGGTCTGGAAATGTAATACTAGAAGGAAAGCAGGATTTCCTAATGAAACTTCAAATATTGGGAGTGTATTCACATTAAAATATTCCTTTTTCAAGCATTAAGCTCTAACTTGTCCAGAAATTGTCATGTTGGCCTACGCTTGGGGGAACAGGAGTGCTAAGTTTTGGAAAGAATGTGACATGTTCCTTCCTGAAGCACTTCAGTGAAGGTGTGACACCATTTTGTGGGCTTTAAATTTGTATCCACAAGCCTTTTCCATAACTAGTGCTCTGGTTTAGACAAGTTTGAAAAAGCTGGATTTGTAATTTTATTAATACTAAATTTGTTTTTGCTTTCTGCATGGACTAAGCACAAACTTTACTCATTTATTTAAAAATCAATATCATATGGAGAGCAAATTGCTTTTATGTCTTATTTTACGGTGTTATGGCTCACACAGTATTATTGCAGTAAATGCAGAAATGTTTGCACTGTTTAAATCAAAAGTGAGCTTTATAAGTTGTTTATAGACAGCAAGCTCAGCAAACAAAGGTAACATTATAGAAAAGAAAAACACATTGATAAAGTACTTTGTCATCTAATCATTCTCTGCAATTTGCTCAACATTAGATTTAAAGCTCTTGGCTAATAGGTGGACAATACTTGTTCCCCTTGCATGATTTTAAATAATGTGTGGTTTGCTTTTCTTATTTAATTGCTGTTAGCTGTCAGTGCAGATAGAAACAGTGGCGATGCCCGATTCTCGTTGAAAATAATAATACCCATCTGTTCAGGAGTTTTCCTTACGCTGATTGTGGTTTGAAGAATTGTTTTTTATGGTTTTGAGTCAGTGACCACACAATGCTTTCCAAGCATAACGGCTGGGAGGCTCTAGCTCTCTAAATGTGACGTGTTAATACCTAAATGTATTAGATGACATTCCCCCAACAGGTCACGTGGAATGAGGTTACACTGTAGGTAAAGGCCAGGCCATAGATTTAACACTTCGGAAACACACAGGATTTAGTGGACACAGGCCATCGCTGGTTCTTACTTGCTGTGAGAAGAGATGGGAGGTAATGAAGGAAGGTGACCTTTTCTGTGTGTTGGATGCATTTCTCCTTACTCCATACACTCACTCTGAACCACAATCACCTGTGGGTTCAGCAGTCTCTCAAGGGCTCCTCACTTTGGCACGCTGAGGTTTTCCTTTCACAGTAATATCCATTGAATCATAGAATCATTGAATGGTTTGGGTTGGAAGGGACCTTCAAGATCATCCAGTTCCAACCCCCCTGCCCTGGGCAGGGACACCTCCCACCAGACCAGGTTGCTCAAAGCCCCATCCAGCCTGGCCTTGAACCCCTCCAGGGATGGGGGCAGCCACAGCTTCTCTGGGCAACCTCTTCCAGTGCCTCATCACCCTCACAGGAAAGAATTTCTTCCTGATATCTCATCTAAATCTCCCCTCTTTCAGTTTAAAACTGTTGCCCCTCATCCTATGGCTCCCCTCCTTGATCAAGAGTCCCTCCCCATTTCTCCTGTAGCCCCTTTAGGGACTGGAAGGGGCTCTAAGGTCCTCTGGGAGCCTTCTCCAGGCTGAGCAACTCAACGTTGTGGCCTTAATTACTGAGGATAAAATTCCACGTTCTCATCAACTTGAATAGCCCCTTTCCTCTCCCATTAACACAGCAAATGCACAGTGGCTTCTAACTCCTCCCCTCCAAAGCCCAGCTGGACCCAGTTTGGCACAGGGCTTAAAACAATGATCTGCTACAATAAAATGAAGTCTTACAGCAGTTTTGACCTTTAATAATAAAGATTTGGATTCACAAGCATCATAAGGGAGTTAAAGTTTCACCTATCACTGACTCCTGAAGTTATCTTTAAATAATAATATTTAATATTCTTTTATGTCCATTTATTTTAGAATATCTAAATGAATAACAGAAGCTATTTCATCCAACTGTATTATCAACGTGCCTCAATGTACTGGAGCAGATACATAATCTCTGCATGGGACTAGATCTGTTCACTTTAAAGGGACTATGTTTGTGCTTAGCTTTAAGCACATTGAAACATTTTGTTATGCAGGAGGTGATATTTCAAAAAAAATATCAGCTTCTGTGCATAAAATAAATTTTTAGATATCATGTAATTAAAGGGAGGATGAACCAATCCTGCATATAAAATGCAGTGAAAGGAAAAGTTTTATGAATCAAACAATTTCTGCTTTTAAGAAAAACAGAGATATAATATATAGTTATGATGCTGTACTTTCTTTTATAGCTTCCAAAACACTTTACAGAAGAGCTGGCTTTATCTTCACCTCCCAGAGGGAGAAGCAGAGGTTCAGAGGACCCCAAATTGCTGTAGTCTGCCTTTAGCTGCCCAGCAAGCCTAGATCTGAGTCTCTTTTTTTCATGTGCCACCCATCAGTAGCCACTGGCCCACAGGCAGATTAGTATAAAATGATTTCTTAAATAGCATCGTATGTTTTAAAGAATTTTCTATTATTTTTTTCTTGCTCAGGTTTGCTTTATCAGATAATGGACTGGAGTAAACTGGCTACCTCTTCTGGATCTGTTCCCCTTCATCTAGGGATGTCTCCAGATAACAAGATCACATTATTTTTCTGCCAGTCATCATGAGTAAGTAATTACAGTAGCTCATAATGGGAGGCACACAACCATATTTTGCCTTAATTCAGGCAAAAAAAACATATACTCCAGCCAATTAGCAAGTAAAAGATTCAACAGGAAAAAAATGGGTTTCTTGCTACAAGAAGTTTTTAAAAAATGTGTTTAATTACCTGCAGGCATCATTTTATATTCCCAAAACTTTGTCTTGCTGATTCTTATAGACATTGACAAACTTCTTTACAACTTGACTCAGATACTTCTGCAATGACATGGACAACTTGTAGTTGAAGTAAAACATCTGGGAGTGTACATCAGGAAGACCATTTATTCCCTTAGGTAATAATTTCTTATTCTTCATATGTATAAGGTAGAATTAGCATGCTCTCAGATTTAAATTCTGTGTACTGACATGGAGCCAAAAATGATACAAATGATGGCCAAGAGATAAACACCACAGATGAGAGAGAAGGGTGCCAAGATCATAGAATAGGGAGAAGCACATGGTAAGAGAGCACACATGTAACCAAGCATAAATTTTGTAGCCTAGGACTGATAGCACTCAGTTTAAAGTAGGGCGTAGCTGTATTACATCTTAAAGACCCCATTAGGTTTAGTGAGATGCCATTTTGAATAGTTCATTAAGTAATTGATATTGACATTTTGGTAAGAAATTAATGTTGAATTTCATGTAGAATGGTTTAAGTATTAGGATTTTATTCTTACAGATAAGATGGCATTATGATGAAATCTTATCTCTGCTGTTAATTGCTCAGAAAAATAATCCTCTATCAGAAAAAAATATGACTTTTATGGAAACTGGGGGCAGGGATGCACACAATTTTATATTTCCTTCTCTTATATAATTCAATTATAGATTGAAAAAAGAGTGTTCAGAGAAGTCACTGGACTGGGTTGGTATGTTGTTGAAGACAATCGTGCTGCAGTGGTGCACATTGTATTGTACTGAACCGCTGCTTATTGAAAAATACGAAAAGAGAGAACCAATTTTAAGTGACGCTGAGTTTCAAGGTGAGTATGAAACAATAATTAAAGTTTTTCTTATTTAGAATTTTAACCTAGCTCTTCTTTACTGTGTGGGTGACGAGGCACTGGAACAGGTTGGCCAGAGAAGTTGTGGATGCTCCATCCCTTGAGGTGTTCGAGGCCAGGCTGGATGAGGCTCTGAGGAACCTGGTCTAGTAGGAACACAATGATCTTCAAAGTCCTTTCCAACCCAAACCATTCTACGATTCTGTGATTAAGCAATTAATTTATCTTCATCCACTGCAGCCCTTCAGACTTTGCACAAGGCTGTGATGTGAATGAAACGCAACTGTGCATTCAGAATAAATATTGGAATATTTGGCTATTCACTATTGCCAATCAAAAATTGCCATTTAAAAACAGACTCAGACCATAAACATGACTTTTGTCACTCAATTCCTCCTCCTCTCTCTGTAAAGAGGAAAAGATAAAAAAAAAAAGAAAAGCAAAGAAGAATTTCACATTTGTCTCTTTCCTTGAACACTGCCCCACAGACCCTCTGAAGCTTTATTCCCAAAGGCATTGTCAGACTGGAAACACTGAAGCAGCTCACAGTATCAAAGAGCTGTAGTACTTCCTAAAGTGACAAAACTTCTCTTTTCAGAGCTAGATATGGGAAGCTGGGGCAAAAGCCAGTCAAAACTTGCTGACCTGATGGCTGGCTCCTTACATCTATTTTTAGGTTGAGCCTGAGGTTGCTCAGAGCAGATTCTGGAAAGCCAATTGTTTTGTGTCAATCTATTCAGCAATTATACAGGTTGCTAGCTTTAGCAAGAAATAAAGTTTGTGGGTTATGCTTTTCTTTCCTGTTGAGGCCTAAAAATAATTTTCAACTTTGATAATCTTTTTCTTTGCAGCACTTATTCAAGCATTTAATTGAACTGTGGACTTTTTAAACCTCAGGCACCTCCTTCCTGAATTTCATTAATTCCTATTATTAGACCAGGTACCTTTCCTTGTTTCCTGCAGTGTATTTGCCAAAACAGCCTTATCTCGCTCGTATGTGATCATTTCAAAGTCATCTGATGTGCCTTGAGTCAAAGACAATGAGAGATGTTCCTTCAGTCAAACAAGTCACTCGGGCTATTTGCAAGACTGGCAGCCTCCCAAGATTTCCTTCCCCCCCGGCTTGAGATGTACTACCTCCAAGAAAAATGAAACCTGGAGACATAGCATTCCCGTGCAAGATAATATTGCTGCTGGGGAGAAGAAGTAATTCCCCATAAAATGAGGTCAGCAGTCCCTTTTTCCTGTATCTCCCTTATAATGCTTCATGAATTTGTCATGTCGTTGCAGCTCCTATGTCAAGCCGAAAAAGAGACACGGGAGATAAGGAAGAGAGAAAATTTTATAACTTCTGTGATACTCTATTTGCTCCCTTGCCACAAAACTACACCTACTACAGTTTGCCTGTCATTAATGGAAAAGACTTGATGTCCTTTCAGTATGCTGAATCTGGTGGCTAACAGCATCCACTGAGACCCTTTTTGGAGCAGCTCCACTAACATAGGTCTATTCTTTACTATTGGTAGAACACGGAGATCCTATTCAATTCAGTTGACTGAATATTGAAATGAGAGCAGCCCTTAGAAGAGGGAAATGGATGTGTTGGTAGATGAGAAGCTCAACACGAGTCGGCAATGTGCTGTCCTATAAAGACAGGCTGAGAGAGTTGGGGTTGTTCAACCTGGAGAAGAGAAGGCTCTGGGGAGACCTCATAGCCCCTTCCAGTACCAAAAGGGGATTACAGGAGAGATGGGGAGGGACTCTTGATCAGGGAGTGGAACGGTAAGACAAGGAGTACTAGTTTTAAACTGAAAGAGGAGAAATTTAGATTAGATCTCAGGAAGAAATTCTTTGCTGTGAGGGTGGTGAGGCTCCAGGACCTCAGGTTGCCCAGAGAAGCTGCGGTTGCCCCATCCTTGGAGGTGTTCAAGGCCAGGCTGGATGGGGCTTTGAGCAACCTGGTCTGGTGGGAGGTGTCCCTGTCCATGGCAGGGATGGCACTGAATGGTCTTTAAGGTCCCTTCCAACCCAAACCATTCTATGATTCTATGAAAAATGTGCATTCTTTCTTTTCTATGTCTTTGTTTCAAATCTATGATGTCACCAGTTTAATTTCCCATCTGTCAAATACGGATGAAAACCCTCAAGGTAACAACCCCAACCTGATCCTAAGAGGATGAATTTGCGGTACGTAAAATGACTGCCATAATCAAAGAAACTTGGTTAGTGCTGAGACAGAATGACTACCCCATTAAAATCTCCAAGATTAAAAGTAGGCGTCCTCTGTCATACTTAAAGTAAATAATTAAGTCCTTGTGTCATAATTTGATTTTTAGATTTGAGGAGGATTCTTCTAAAGAGAACCTCTTTTTACCTAGGTTGGTACCAATGATGACAATCTTCTGAAAGAATTCAGCAGTGTGGTTGGAGTTTCTATTTTTTATCTTTTATCCTTTGCTACCTGTTCCATGATAGCTGTTGAGAAAGATATCTTTGTTTGTTTCAAAGTTCAGGCTTTTTTCCTTGATTGTTTCTCCTCCTCTTCTTTTTTTTTTTTTTTTTTAACTGAAGTTGTAATAGGTTTTATTATTTTTCAGTCCTTTGAATTTATGTTTCATACTGAGGGAAAATAACACTCCTGAGTAACAAGTAAGCTTCGTGCACTATAATATTCAAAATAGCAGATTTCAGTCTTATTTAATTATGTTCCATCAACTGCATCTTTATCTACAAACTGTTTAAAAATCATATTGCACAAAAAAAGTTGTTTGATGCTTTTGTATTCTTGTTACTCTATTGAATTCCATCTGTGTCTCATAGTTTATGTGTATCATTTTCTGTCTGAAAAAAGGAGCGTTCATTCTTGTCTCTTATACTTACATGCTATTATAGTGTAAATAATAAATAATGAAAGAATTTTTTTTCTGAAAAAAAAACCAAAAAAGAGCAGAGAGAAAGAATGAAATTACTTTTTTCTACTAGTACATGTTTAAAAACCAATTTATTTCAAAATCTGAATGTTGCTAAATAACAAAAAATGCAACTACACTCCACATTAGGATTTCAGGAGTTCATTAAAATGATTTAAACTTTTCTTGGGTAAAAGTCAAAAGAACTGGCAAAATATCAGAGCTGAGAATAACACCCAGACTATTGCTGTGCCAGTTGCTGCACTTGCTACAACCAACCTAAATGGGTTATTCTTAAGCCTCCACCATGAAAGTATATTTAGCATTTTTTAAAATACTTTTCTTTGGTGGTGAGGCAGTTTTGTAAGAAGTGCTATGGAAATCTAAGGACAGAAAAATCTTTTAAATCATCAGTGCTTGAACATAAGTAATGCAAGGAGGCTTTAAACTGTCTCCCAGACAAATGATACTTCCTGCTGAGCTGACCCATTCTATGACACAATTTAAGTGGATTTTTTTCCTGTTTATGATCTTTTATTTGTTCTATTACACTTCAAAGCCGTGTTCTATAATTTCAGACAGCTCCAGAAACTTTCATCTTCAGGACCTTGTATGCTTTACTTAATTAAGTGTTGTACAGGTTTTAAGATATGGAGTTTGGACACAAAGGATTATGTCAAATGACATAGAGCTGATCTGATCCAAGGTGCCATATGATGTGGTTATTCTTATTTTGATCTCAATTAAACAATGATCTGCCCTTAACTACTAAATGGAGATGACTTTTTCCTAATTCTATTCGCAGACAGGGAATTATTTCTTGGTACGAAGCAGCAATTTTACAGTAATTTTGTTGAACCGTATATAGCCTGAATATAGAAAAAATGTACTCTGAATATGCAATACATTATCTATTCACATATATGAATATATACTCTGAATATATAAAAGAATACTACCACCATGGAGAAAGAAAAAAAAAATTCTTAAAAAAAATATATTTTTCAACTTTCAGACAAACCCAGAAGCATGCTTGTTTGAGGAAAAGCCATAATAAAGCCACAATGTTTGGGGAAAGAATAATCTGCTTTAAATATATTTCTCATCCATTTCAGATGCCAAGATCATATAGAAGGCCCATCACCTTTAACAGAGCAGCCTTCACAGAAAGTTATATTTAGGCAGAGGGTAATGTGATGTATTACTGAGGGACTTATAAATACTGTATGATAAATATATACCCCTCATAGAGAATTTTCATCTTTGTTCATCTCTTTATTGCATACCCAAAATTGACAGTCTTTTTAAGAAAGAAAAAAGAGCAGCATTTCATCTTAGCAATAACTTTCAGAAATTATCTAGCTGAATCTGTTGATATGACACACAGCAAGCATTCACAATGAAGGAAAAGTTAGTATCTACCATAGTCTGTATCTAGCCAGAAGTTGTGTAGTCTCAATTTGTGTATTGTCACCAAAATGATTCCTCTGATATTTGGTCCTAAAATGTGAACCTTGAGGGTAACGTGTGTGTGTGTGTGTTAGACACGTTTGCGGGCACACTCAAACGATGGTTTTTCAGAATCTGCCTTCGTGCTTCACAAGATCATTTTAAATCAAGAGCGCTAATACTACCTGAAAATAGAAGTTCTTATCCAACATAATATTCAAATCTGTTGACACTAATTTATATCCTTAATTTGGTTGAAATGTGAGGAAAATGCTGAATTCAGAAAAAATGTGATTAGGAAAGGCTAAAATACAGCTACGCGCTTAGTTGCAACATCCAAACGAAGACTATTTATATTTCAGCATTAAGGAGATTTATTTTCAGTTGTCAAAAACCATTGGAACAACGTATTCAGCTGGCTTTGATGTGGAACTGAGTCTCTCTGTATTGTCTCACAGGACTTGTGGATCAAGTGGCTCGTGGTGTGGGCTCGTCTCCTCAGCTGGATTGCCTGTAAGTCCTCCTGGGTCAAAATTTCTCACCCTGGGCATAAAATGCAGCACAAAGGCTTGACATAAACTCGTTTCCCTAAAGGAGAACTTGCTGGTATAACCTGGGCAAAGAGATGCCTTTTTTGTCCCGTTTCTGATCATGCTCAGGTACAGTAGCGTTACTTAACGTTTCGTGCTCATCAAGTACAGCAAAATTTTAGGATATTCAGATATACCTGATACATTGGGAACTTAAATCCCCACCGTTAAATGTAAGGTCAATCCTTCTGATTAATACGGAGGCTGGGCCCCTCACTACAGGAAAGACATTGAGGCGCTGGAGCGTGTCCAGAGGAGAGCCACCAAGCTGGTGAGGGGTCTGGAGAACAAGTCCTA
>JAOQGH010000032.1:59459530-59507650 GCA_025769975.1 Gallinago jamesoni
CAAGAGACGAGTTGACATGGTGCTCGGGGATATGGATTAGTGTTGGGTGGTGTTTTGTGTGGTGTGGATGTGGTGGGTTTTTTTTTTTTTTATTCCTCTATCCTCACCAAAGTTTAGTTTTCCAGGGTGAAGGAGTTGAGAGAAAGCAAGGCTCTAATCAACAATCCAAATATCATACAAGAGAAAATGCTTTACAGAAATGAGGAATCCTTCTCTTCAAAATAATAAAGCCTTTCAGCTGAAGCTTGATGACCTATGGAGAACAAAATTAATTTTTATATATGTATCTGGAAACAGATTAGTATAATATTTTTTTGAAAAAGCTCAGTGCTTTTAAAATTTTTAAACAGGTCTGGAATGTTTAAAATTGATATATGTGTAAACAGTAAGAAATACAAGAAAATCAGAAGCAGCTTCATCAATGATGAAGCTGAGAATTGGTGAAGAACAGCATTTCAATTCCCCCCACAAATCATTTTGCCCCTTATTTCTGGCTGCATAATTACAAAATACATTATGTTCTAAAGTGAGCATTTACCAAAACTGATGAGAGAATTACCAAAGTAGTTGGAGTCTCTTAAAATGTGCTGGTGATGATAATTGCAGGGATTTTGCTGGCAGGTTTTCCCTATTACCAGAGCTGTAAGGGCTGCATTTTCTAGAAAGCCATCAAAAAAGGAATTTTGTATGTTGAGCTTTGAAAGATAATATGAATACTGCACTACGCTAGCAGCAGAGCTGTGCAAAAAATGTGATGCCAAATTAAGCTCTGCAGAGTTTGCAAAGTTTCAGCTAAACTAAAGTATTCCAAGCCGCACTTTTAAGTAGAAAACATTTATTGGGAATTTTTGTTAAACTTGGGTGTATTGGTTTTAGTAAGTTTCCTTAACGGGCAGCTAATTTTAACAGACAACTGGGCACAGTGAACTTCAAAGATGTATTTATTTCACAGCTAAACCATGTGTCTTGGTCTTTTCCTTATTTTGGGGGTAGCCTGAGTCTACTGCCTCTAACAAATATGTTCCAAATTAAGCCATTTCAGTTTGTTTTCCACCAAAGCAATTAGCTACAAAAATGTGCATTTTCTTTCAGAGTTCATTTTAGTGTAAAACCAGTGGGTGATTTTTTTTCTCCTAAGTTATACAGTTGTTAAACTCAATGAGTTAAAAGGAACCCAACTCATGTAGAAGAGGGGGCATGGGCAGATTTTTGCATTCTGGGGAACTTAGTTCAGAAATAATGAGACACACTCCAGCCAGCGATTCTTCACACCCCTTGAAAACTAGAAAGTGGCTTTCTGTCACAATTTATAGGGGTCCAGGAGGGAGGAAAATGCTTTGCAGACACCTGGGGATGAAGGAAAGATCCAGCCAGAGGTCAGCAGAAAGAAATGAAAGAGGGAAGCTGCCCTAGCCCCTTGTGAATCAGCCTAATAGAAAAGTTTAACGTTCTCATCTGGCCTTCGTAATTTTCTTTTTTCTCCCCCCATAAAGGCACTGCAAGTGAGACATAAAAGGGCTAAAGAAGGACATATGTTGACGGAGCTGGAATGCATGAAGTTCCTGGGGCTGGGTGTGGAGGGGGTTCCAGAGGACTGTGCAATGGGCCCCGGTGAGTTCTGGAAAGTGGTGGCCCTACAGGTGTTATCCCAAAGATAATTTAGATACATGTGGGTTTTCTCCCATTTTTTGATGTAAATGTTGTTTAAAATGTTAATTTCAACTAATATTTAAACTTACTGTTAGATATTTCTAAAGCCATCTTTGTAATCCTGAAGTCATGGTACTTGCTTTCTTTGTGGACATAGGAGGTCAGCAGAAGGATTCTAGTGAACATGATTGGCAATATAAAACCCGAAATATATGCATTCTGACTTCTCAGGTTCTGACAAGTGAATTTTGAGGCTTAGTAATTACAGTCATGCATAGGAAGGTTGTTAAACTCCCATAAGTGAAAATGAATGCATTTCACATAGTAACCATCACCAGTAACTATTTTTATCTGTATTTCTTCCTTTTTCCCCATCAGAAGTCTTATCCAGCTAGAATTTGAAAACTGTGAGCACTTGTCTTGGGATATCTGAACAGCCTGAAGTCATTCAGGCAACCTTATCTCTATGCCTGGGGTTATATGGGCAGATCAATGGAAGAAGACTATGTGCAGTGACTGAGATGCACCTTGGACAAATCAAACTCACTCGATATGTACTACACATCTTAGGCATATTTCCACCTCTGAAATTCTGGAAAGAAGTACGGGAGCCCCGATTTCCCACTCCGCACAGGTAAATTGAAATGGAAGTGAAGTACTGAATTTATTTTACTTTTTCCTTTCGACTAAATACTCCAGTCATATTCCTTTTTCTCCAGCACCTGGGAAGAAATATGAGAGGGAGAGGAAAGAGGCAGCTCTCGAAGACGGCTGGGGAGACAAATTGTGTTCTTAGCCATGTTATGTATCGGGTAGAAAACCCTCCCATTCTGAAGCATTTTGAGATCCTAGGGCTAAAAGTGGTCCTGTAATGAAGCTTTATTATTATTATTATTATTGTTGTTGTTCGTATTTGAACATTCTGCCCTATTTTATGGTTCTAATTAAAAGAAAGGTAAGAAAAAGGCTGCAGTGGAATGACTCACAAAGAATTCTTATTCAGTGGGGCTTCGGGTTTGTCAGTTTACTGTAAATTACAAGTTATTTTCTTTCAGAGTCTGCAATCAAGTATCCAACTTAAGAAAATCAAATTCAGTTAAAGAACTGTACAACTCTTTATTTTATATGTAATACCCAGCTTTCTTTTTATTGTTCCAAATAATTTCCTCTCTTTTCATTTTCCATTTTCTTCCTCTATGGAGGCGCAATGCAGGTCAGAGTATGGTTTTTCAGTGTCTTACAGAATATATTTAGAGGCTTGTTGTAGTCTGCAGAAATGCAATTGGCAATTGAGGTTTGCTTTTTCTTTTTTTTTTGTTTCTTTTATTTTTTCCTTTCTTAATAGGCTGTGAGCTGAAAAGGACACTTCATGTTACTTAAATAGTCTATCTGACAAATTATGCTCTTTAATTCTACTTAGGAAACTGCCTTTTACATTAACTGAACATCACCCTCCTCCCTGACCCTACTTGACATTTAAAGCTTAAGCGACTACAGCCTACTTCTAACAAGTTCCCCTTCAATATAAATTAAAAATATGTGGTGTTGAACAAAATCATCCAGTATCAAACAGTGCGGTCCTCAGAGATTTTTTTTTTTTTTTAATACTGTTCATGTACAAATAGAGAAATTAGATTAAAGAAAACCCACCCTAGGCGCTATGCAAACTTGTAGTATTAGTAGAGTGTAACCCCATACGTTGTTGTATATACATACACACACATATATGTACATATAGGCACACGTACTTAGACTTAGAACATTCCAAAACAAAGAACATCTTCAGCTCTCATGGTTTGTGATGGCTTTTCTTTAATTAGGAATATCTGTTGTTTCAGTTGGTTCATTTAGACTCACTACAGTGAGCTTCCTCAACAGCGGTATCCTGGAATTTTAATTTCTGTAGGATGCAGTTATGCAATAGTTTTCTTTTGGGTTTCGTATTTGTGCATTTAAATAATTAACATGAAGGTTGCTTCTCATAGTAGCTTGCAAAGTAAGTGATATGAATTAAAATCTTCAGATTTTACCCAGACAAACTCAGTTTTACCCTCTACCTGGGGATGACAAATCCTAAAAGTGATATTTGGTGTTTGAAATGACCACTGAATAAAAGATTCCTGCCAGAGAAAGAGTCTCTGTAACTTGCCAAGATGCTCAAAGCAAAGTCTGATCTCATTTGAGCCCCTTGTATAGTCCTCTGTCTTTTGCAGGAGAACAGGAATAGATAGATCAATTTCTTCCCAGCAGAAAGAGAAGAGAAAATGGACTCATCTTCCAAAACAGGCTGGGACTAATTATGATTAGACCCTTTGGGTTCGCTCACAGCAACCTCTGGAGATGATGTAGGGCAAAGCTGCCTTTTTTTTTTTTTCTGAGTTCACAGCTGCGTGTTAGACTTACATTAGACATCTGTTGAGCTCTGCTGTTTGTTTTGCTTCACATTCAATAGGAATGCATGCCATATTTTTAAAATAGATTGATCATATTAGTGGAAAACATACTCCTGCTTATACACCACAGAGACAAAGCTATGCAGTTGTGCGTCGGTAATGCACTTGCAGGGGCAGCAGATCAATCACCACCCTGAGCTCTTGCAAAACCTCCCAGTTTCACCATTTGTGGTTTCAGTAAATGTCTCAGGTGGAAAGAGCACAAAGTCGGTGGAATAGCACCAAAGCAAACTCCTCTTTCCATGTAATTTCTTGTGAATTTTTTGTGCTCTTCCTTCGGGTTAAGCATTTCTTTGCTTATATGAGTGTTTTAATTTGATGGCCAAAACCACAGAATTTCCTGGAAATGGGGTAATAGACTTATTGACATGTTATTATAAGCAGAGAATGATTTGTTTATGTAAAATATGCTTGAAGCTGTTTTAAATCATAGCTTATGTTATGATGCTCTAAGCAGCTGTATTTCCAACAGATGGGAACCCTTGAGTATTGAGCTTCTGAGTAAGTGGTTTAAACAAAGGACCAAATGATATGCCTTCTGGGATCTGATGTGCATTGCATGCATAGGATCAAGTGAAGATCCTGCAAGAGATTAAAGATTAAAAATATTTTTGAGTGACTAGAAACTAACAGAACATTAAAAATTACTCTCCGACATTTATTTTTCTGGGAAACTGACCCTGAAAAACACTACAAAAACTGGACCTGCCCAAGAAAATAAACTATTCATCTAATAGTTTAATTTAGATTTTTATTTTTTCTGCAGCAGAACTATATTTGTAAAGATGCTGTCCCATGTGAGTCAGTCTTGGAGTCCTAAAAGAGTATTTCTGAAACACCTAGGTTGCTTGCTGATGATATACACATTTTGACAGTTATAGGACTAATTCAGGGAAGTACTTAAACATGTGCTTAACTTTAAATGTTGCTTAAATCTCATCAGCTTTAATGGGACTTAATTACACATGAAAGCATTCTCAAAGAATAAGATAATTTCCTATAAATCAGATTTTTTTAAAAAAAGAGTATACTATAGAAAAAAGCTTTAACTGTAAATGTTCAGCTACAAGACTGTGTCTGCCTAGTAAATGAACTGTTTTAAAGTAATTTTAGCTGACTTGCTTTAAAAGTAGCAAAAGTAGTGAGTGTTTATCTCTTTGATTCTTCCTTTAATGCAGATGTATGGAAGGAAGCAGTAAATATGAAGCATGGCTGGCCACTTTTATCCTTCGTGCAACCCCAGTGGCTTTTGTGGAGTATTTCTAGGAATGAATTTGGTCCACTGTTGGCAGAATACTTGTTCTGACTGCATGCGACAGCACAATTCAGTAAAAGCATATTAAATGTACCATTTTTGAGATCCATAGGAAAGACGTTGAAGCACATACGGTCAATTGCTCCCTGGAATTAACGGTCTGGTTTGATTGTTGTCTGCGTGATTAAAAATAAGCAGGAAGTTTTTGAATCAGAAATTTCAGAGGAAAACTGTGAGACTCGATAAGCGCACTTAATATACTATCTAGATGGACCATTGGTTTGATCTGGCATGTCAGTTCCTGCAAATAGCGTTTCAGCACACAAATACCTAGGGGAATTTGGTCTCAAGCAGAGGTTAGAACAAGTTAATTTTATTTTAAATTCTTGCGGTTTGGGAATATTAAAGAATACAATGACCAATTTTAGTAGAATGCTTACATCTTAATGCATAAGTCCAATACAGTTAAGAAAGAGTGAATGACTTCAACCTCCTGCCTTTCTGGGGCTGTGGGAATTCAGCTGCTCCCGGAGTCAGACCAACAGTTGCTGATGATTTTGAAAAGAAATGCAGACTCCAGGTATATTTGGAGTTGAGCTTATTTTATTTACCGTACTTCGGTGTCAAAGTGCATGAAACTTCTGTTTTCAAAAGTCATCTTTCTTTGTGATCCAAGGGGCAACTACTGAAGCCATCCAGGCACGTAATTTATGGACACTGACGCTTTTATTAAAGATCCAGGAAGTGCTCAGTTTTTAATATTGGGAATATACTGAACGACGCAACTTATCCTTACACGGGAGGGGAGTACAAGATGGATGATCTTTTGAGATGTACTTGAGTACTCATGGGAGGCGAGAGCTGCGCTGGTCATGTGAGTTTGTTTTAGATGTATTGCAGATTTTGTACAGCTCAAGCACGTTAACTTAAGCATAAATTCAGAGTGGATCAAGGTTAATATTGTTGCAAGGCAACATCTACCGCAGGGTCTAAAAATCAGTCAACGAAAGAACCAGTTGAGAGTTGGATTTTTGTTGGCATCTGAACGAAATCGGCTGACTCCCTGTATCATCTGTTTCTTACACGCTGGTTTAACTTTGAGAGTGAAGATGAGGGAACACTATTTTTTTTTTTTTCCCCCCTCAGGTTATTATACATTTCTGACAACAAACTTACTTAGGGCAAGGTAATAGAGCAGTGGCAGAAGACAGCTATTGTAAACTGACTCTAGGAAGTCAGCGTGTAAGAAAATCACAAGGGCTCAAGAGTTGCCCTAGTGAAGAGCTCTGATTTCTCATTTATTCTGCAAGTTGCCTTAGAAGCTGAGCTACTTAATCTTTCTTTTTTTTCCTCCTCCTTTTTTTTTTTTTGCTTTTTTTCCCCCCTCATGGTAAATTCCAGCTCTGCCATGGAATGGCTGCGACCACCTGTTCTCCCACACCTGTTTCAATTTATAAACCATATGTTGCAGTCACAGACTAGAACCGCCACAGACATGATGTGCTTTCTCGTAAATATTTCATAGGCTTCCTAGTCTCCGCGCTTCGAAAGAAGTTGAAAACATTGATTTTGCTGCAAATGAGGACCGGGACTGGATGCTTTCCCAATATTACCTCTGCTCCTTGGGCAAGGAGCTATAATGGTCGCTGAGTCATAAAAAATCCTCATAGAACTCTCAGCATATTGCTGTCAGATATCAGCACTAGCATTTAAAAATGAACCCTACTGTGATCAATGGTAAGGAAACTGAAAATATGATAACTTGTGCTGTAACATGAGTACATTTGCAAATAATAATTTGCAGGATGATGCTTTCTAGGCTGATCAAGTGTTCAAAACAGTTATGCAAATCGCGTGTTCAAAACAATTATGCAAATCACATGTTCAAATAGAAAATGTCTTAAAATTTCTTTATGTTAAGTGATTTGGATAGTTGGCTAAATCAACACCTAGTATACACTAGACCTTTTAAAATTCTTTTCAGTGAAGGTGTAAAAATTTATACATTAAACGTACTAAAGTACCATATGTCCTCCATCCAATGGTATGGATATCTGTCAATTCATGAACTTTTAGAAATATGATAGGCTTGGATATTCAGGTATAATGTACCTTTCACTCTGTTGGCAATACAGTAAAACCTCACTCAAACTATATTCTATACTTCAAACTTTCCCCTGAGTAGGAGAGCTTCCATACCCATGGAATATTGATGAATGCTCATGACAGATAAATGTTTTTCGTGAAATTATTAGACTTTGTATTAGATCCATTCTTTGGACTTTCAGTCACTCCCTACACCAAAGTGTGGATCCCATCACCTCCTGTGGCAGGCTGCTCTCCCTGTTCCCCCCCCCCCATTCCTCTCCCACTGGCCCCTGCCTGGGCCTTGGCCACCATGGCCATCACAACATCAGTTGCGATAAATTGCACCTGGAATTTGGGGGATGGCTGGCAATAGCAGCCAAAATGCTCTCTGGAGTGGGGAACTAGACATTTTGTTCCCATGAGAATATAACTATAGGTCAATTATCTTACTGTATACAGATACAGATACAGATATTCACCTATAGAAGAGCTGGAGAGGGACTGTTTACGAGGAAGTGTAGTGACAGGACAAGGGGCAATGGTTTTAAATTGGAAGAGGGGAGATTTAGATTAGATATTAGGAAGAAATTCTTTACAGTGAGGGTGGTGAGACACTGGAACAGGTTGCCCAGGGAGGTCTTGGATGGAGGGGTTCAAGGCCAGGCTGGATGGGGCTTTGAGCAACCTGGTGTAGTGGGAAATGTCCCTGACCATGGCAGGGGGGTTGGAACCCGATGATCTTTAAGGTCCCTTCCAGCTCAAACCATTCTATGATTCTATGATTCTATAAACAGTGGACAGCCCCAGAGCCCTTGGAGCTCTCCTGGATGGCAGTGGCTGCACGCCAGGATCTCCCCTTGTGTGAGGACGCTCGCTTAAGGTTCTGCTCCTTGAGGTTGAGAGATTCCTTGCCGCAACAGATCCTCGGTAAGTGACTAACAGCATGCTAAAATTTGAAATCTTAGCTAAGTAATGCAAAGGATTGATTATGCAGATATAATCCTTTAGACATAAACCGTTGACCAATTCTGGGACTAGGATTGGATCCAGCCTCACCCAGACTCCTCTCTGGGAAGGAGTTGAGAAAGCCAGGGGGTCCTTTCTGAACCTCGTGACTCAACGGGAGGGTCTCCCTGACAGCTTGTCTGACCCTGTCCTCTGTGCAGTAAAAAATAGAGTGTACCCTGACATCGAATCTCGTAAAACACTGTCGCATTTACTACTGGTTTTATCACACTTACTACTGATTTTGTTAAATCACTGTTTCATCTTAATAAATATTTCACTGCTTCACTAAATAATGAACTTCACTATTTAGACACGGAATTAGACAGAGAATCACTCCGTCCACAACACTCCTGTAGCCATTTTTTTTCACCAGCTTGTGCTGAATTGATTGGGAAAGGAAAAGGAACTCCTGTGCATTGACATGCTTTCTGAAACCATTTGCCTGTGGTGGAGATTGAGATGGTCTTATGAAAACTCTTTATGCTTTGCTGACTTTCATCTACTGTAAAGCTGCAAAGGATGAAGTGGAATTGCTTGCAAAATGATTTGTTATGTCATGGACTCTCTGCTTCACTTTTACCCTTCATTATGAACTAGGAATATATATTTATAACACTATGCAGGGGTAGTGAATCATCATGGGTGATGCAGAGCTGAATGTTTAATTAATGTCATGGATAAACCGGAGTAATATTGCGTTATCTGCCTATTATTGTTGAAAGAGCAGCAGCTGCCAACATAGAAACCCAATTATGTTTGTAGTAGTTTGTACTGGTGAAAAATCAAGGCTGCTGGAGGTGGTGTGCATTGCTGCTTTGTCTCTCTCGTCTTTCTTCACTCCTCTTTTGCTTATCTTTTGCTTTCCCTTTTTTCTCTATTTTTGGTTCACTGATTTCTTATTCAGAGAGAAAGTTGTAGTATCAGATACAGACCACTGCTTGCTTTCTTTCTTATTTTTTCCCTTCCTTTTTTTTGGGTCTTTTATATCCCATTCATCTTTACAGTCTTTCAGCAACTGTATTCACTTAAATAAAGTCAATAGAAATGGCAGTATGGGGAAATGAAATAAACAGGAAATGATAGGGCTTCTAGCTATGGCTGTTTAGTTTAAAAATAAATGGAAAACCAATGTTCCTAAACACAAAACTCACAGAATCAAACCCTACAAATTTTCGGAGTCTTAAAACTTAATTTTAGCTTAATTTGCTCATTGATCTACTGGAAGTTTCATTCATAACTTTATGAGGAGTTCATACCAAAAGTTAAAAGTCCTTCTATTGCTAAATATATAGTATCTATACAGTAAAGGGAGAAATCTTCATCCTGGTTTATGCCAAGATTTTTATTTTAAAAGGATTTGCTTTTAATAGTGATTGTAACATTATTTCAGAGAAAAAAAAATAAAAAGGTCTTTGCAATATTTATCTATTTGAAGTTCCAGGAGATAAGATAGAGGAACTTTTCCACTTTGTATTCAAGATTATTTTCCCCTTACCCTAAGGTAAAGTCCTAGATGGATGGATTCTAGTTTCCTGATAGTATCTCTGGTAGTTGGGATCTGATATTAGCTGATTATCTGCATTATCTTCTAGATTATAGATATCTAGATTATCTGGATTTGTCTTCTCTCAGACCTTTGGATGTCTAGGTCACCTGAATGCACAAGGAAAACTGATTTCAGCTACTGGTGCCAGTCACTTGTTGACTAAGAAGTGGCTTCATGCTCGTTTCCCCCCTTCTCCTTAAAATTTCATCCTTTCGGTTTAGCAAAAAGCTCGGTTTTCCTTCTCATCCCATTTTAAATTTAGACCGCTCAGAAACAAAGGACTGTGGCTCAGTTCTTGAAGCTGTAACTGGTGAGTTCTGTGCATTGGAGACAAATGAATTAACCCTGACTGAACTTCCTGAATCATCCATTGGTTTTGCCTCAATATTTCATGTTTTACTTGACTGCATGATTGTCTTGATCTTCATTACACAGACTTGCCATGATGTTTCCATACCACTTTAGTATTGCAATATTTCTTTCAAAATCATGTTGTCTCTTATGTTTTCATATGTGCTTAACTAAAATAACAAAATGCCTTCCTCTGTTAACTTAGTGACATTGGGTCCCATGGAGAAAAACAGAGCAAGCCTTTCAAATGGTTGTTTGGTGTATGAAAACAAGCAACTAGCTTCTGATACGTGAGATGTGACGGCAGTATAGCCAGCGAAGTCAGGAAAACTTTATGTATTTGGCTGAACTATGCTTCTAGGATGCAATCCATGTTTAGTTTTAACAGTACCATAGAAAAAACCAACCCAGTAGTACTCATATTTGGCCACTATAACTTTTCTTCTGAAGGACTTGACTGTCAGGCTCCTGCCTTTACATCTATGTTCTCTTCTGAAGGGGTCTAAGAGGCAAACTTTAGACAGGATGCTGAGGTAAACTGAACATCAAGGGGAAATCTGGAATGCTCCAACAGGTCAAAAATGCAAGCGTAAGGAATCACATATCAATATTTTACTCTCCAGCAGTCCTGAAAGAGCATTGAACCAAGATCCTCAAGGGTATTTATTCACCATCGACCACACACAAGGTGGAGATCTGGGGCCTTTTTCTTATTACCTCCACTTTTTAAGCTTTTTTTAAATTTTTTTTTTAGTGACTACACTCTGTCATCACAGAACTGAAATAGCTAGTGATTTAAGGAAAAATAAGATATCATAGCATTGGGAGGTAAATACAGTTCCCTCCACATGCTTTGCTTTCCCACCTTCTAAAAGCAAAGTGTAATTACAAGGTTGCTACTGCTGGGAGGGTCATCCAGAATAACTCTCCTTGCATACAAGTGAAAGAAAATGTATCAGGGTTTCCTTTTTCTTTAATGGTTTGGTTTTTGTTTGGGTTTTTTTTTTGTTGTTTGTTTGTTTGTTTGTTGGGTTTTTTTTGGGTAGTGCTGTATGTCCAAAGTTTGACAGGGGTGTTTTTCCGATCAAAGAGAAGCATACAGACATTTTGCTACTGCAGTGAAATTGCATTCTGGTAAACATTGCAGTGACAAAAAAAATAAAAAAAAAAATAAAAAGGATACTTTCTTACAGCCCCAGGGGTTTTAAGCTAAGCAGCCTCCTATAGGTGGAACTTGAAGCCAATGCAAGTTATTCAGTGGGAAGGTTGAAGACCCTCAAAGTTATAACCGTTGATTCTGGTTAGTGATGTAATGGTTAATTGTACGTCACTGAATCTAGCGGGGTGTCAATAGCAGCTTGCTGGACCCCAGAAACAGGCAAAAAATGGATAGGGGAGAGAGAGAGGCTATGATTAAATGTTGGCCTTAGTGGTTATCAATGATATATAGTTACCTAGGGGCTGTCTCTCACTGCCATAATACTTTCAGAAAATGATTTTCTGAATAATCTTGAAACAAAATGGCTATTCGGGAAATACAATGAAGCAGTGCAATAACTAGTATTTTCTGTTATGACAGGATGTTAGTTTTTGTTCTGTCTTCCAATGCCCTAGTAAAAGAATTCCAAAAGCCAAAACCAATATATTTTTGTGAGAGTTCTTTATTTATCTTGCCCATGAGATCCTGGAGTATGCTGTCAGCAGTGATCTTAAAAAAATATGTCTGAAATACAGGGTGACATTACAATTTAGAAGGCTTCACAAGTCAGATATACTCTTATTTCTTTTCAGGATTGATCTCTTTATCTCTGATGTAATGTGTTCCCATATAATAATACTAGAAAATGTATTAACATCTCCAGAAACAAAAATCACAATATTTAAGATTTGTCTCTGGAAGTTAAATGCTAAAAGCTAAATATGGGAGATTGAAACAAAACATACTGAGCTACACAACTATGTTCCCAGGGACACATACCCAAGAAAAAGACTAAGCAAAGGCAAAGCTTTTTTTTTTTTTCTATTTTTGATAAAGTTGTGATAAAAATAGGAAACTGTGCTGAATCTTAAATCTGAAATCACTTATTGTGGCAATTTAGAAAGAGTAATCTTACATTAAAACCCAAATAAGCATGTCTGGGATTTCAATAATGGTCCCAACCTACCTGAACCATACAGTATAGACCATTTTTTATTTCAATAGTAGTGTGATATCTTCAAATAATTAAAAAAAAACATAAAACTTGTAAAAAGATCCCAAATGCTGTTACAAGTGTTAGACAGTGGTAGGAAGAACATCCAGAGACTTTTGTTTGGTTTTCTTTCTTCTTGTTTCCTAAATATTCCTAAAAATTGTTAAATAATTTTTTCTGCATATTACACAATCATCTTGAGTGATTTACAACTATTAAATGTAAGAAAATCATAACAAGAGCTAATGGCTGTATGTTAAAATCAAACAAATTCAAGTTAGAAATAAAGCACACATCTTTACTGTTCTAGTTAGAGAGAGAAATGGTGCATTCTCCACCTCTTGATATTTCCAGATCAGTCCTGGATGTTTTTTTCTGAAAGATATGATTCAGTCAAACCCATTTATTACTGATGTGACTACAGGAGTAATTGGGTATATTGTTTAGCTTGAGATATGTGCAAAGGCAGACTAAATGCCTCAGTGATTCCTCTTGATCTTGAGGTATTTTATTAGACAAGTCTGTTCAAGTGGAATATAAATATTTTAAGAGTTGAGGTTTTATAGGAAACCATTATATTTTTATTTTTGAAAGTATCAGTTTCTCCACTGAGACAATGTTTTGCCGTAAACACATTGTATTTTATGTTGACAATGGTCTTGGGTTTTAGCTTTTTCCTTTTAAATTGGCTTCTACTAGCCCTATAATAAAACAGAGGGTTTGATTAAATTTTATCTATCTCTGATGATCCTGCTTTAGAGGTCTGTATTATACTTTTCATGATCTTTTCACATTTTGAATTGCTTGAATCTGAAGCAGCTCTAAACCACAAGCCTGCAGTGGTATGGGAGGAATCCTGTCTGAGGTGACTTGCTGGGACATGTTGCTTTAATGGAGGTTGTAGAAAAGCAGGTATTGGTCTCTTTTCCCAAGTCACAGGTGATAGGAGAAGAGGAAATGTCCTAGGAAAATTTTTTACACTGAAAGGGTTATCAAGCCTTGGAATGGGCTGCCCAGGGAAGTGGTTGAGGCACCATCCTTGGAGGTTTTCAAAAGACGGGTTGACACAGTGCTTAGAGACGTGGTTTAGTGATGGGGGGTTGTGTGTGTGTTTGTAGGGTTTTCTTTTGTTTTTTTTTATCAGAGTTAGGTTGCTGGTTGGACTAGAGGAACTTAAAGGACCCTTCCAACCTGGACGACTCTGTGATCCCTGCAGAGACACACAGTTCTCAGCAGAGGTGGAGAACGCTTACATCTGTGTGCCAAGGCCATATAGACCATAGAGCTCCTCGAGAGATGGCTTTTGTCCCCAAAGAGATTTCACTTAGCTTTTCTGTTTACCTCTTTACTGCATATTTTTTAGGATGTTTGGTAAAGAGGGGCAGAATCTTTTGTCAGAGAGTCACAAGAGAGCTGAGGTTAGAAGGGACCTCAAGAGGACCACCTGATCCGAGCCCCTGCTTAAAGCAGGATCAGAAAGGGCCAGTTGCTCAGGGCCACATCTAGTCAGATTTTGAATATCTCCAGAGATACAAAATTCTAAATTTCGTAAGCTCCAAAAAGTATTTGGTGACTGTCTGAATCAAAAAATGGTTAGAATTGGAAGGGACCTTAAAGATTACTT
This sequence comes from Gallinago jamesoni, assembly GCA_025769975.1. Classification (NCBI taxonomy): domain Eukaryota; kingdom Metazoa; phylum Chordata; class Aves; order Charadriiformes; family Scolopacidae; genus Gallinago; species Gallinago jamesoni. Next base: position 59,473,698 of record JAOQGH010000032.1, read on the forward strand.
AGTTCTCACCTCCCTGCCCTGTGCAGGGACACCTCCCACCAGACCAGGTTGCTCAAAGCCCCATCCAACCTGGTCTTGAACCCCTCCAGGGATGGGGCAGCCACAACTTCTCTGGGCAACCTCTTCCAGTGTCTCACCACCCTCATAGCAAAGAATTTCTTCCTAAGATCTCATCTAATTCTCCCCTCTTTCAGTTTAAGAACCATTACCTCTCATCCTATGGCTCCGCTCCCTGATCAAGAGTCCCTCCCCATCTCTCCTGTAGCCCCTTTATGGACTGGAAGGGGCTCTAAGGTCTGCCTGGAGCCTTCTCTCCTCCAGGCTGAACAACCTCAACTCTCTCAACCTGTCTTTATAGGAGAGGTGAAATACCTCTCTGAAAAAATAATAGTAGAAATATAGTTCTTTCCAGTCTTCAAAATAGTTTGACAGGAATTGCTAGTGGCAGCCACATTTGATGAACTAGGAGGCTTGGGGGACCTTCCTGTCCCAGCTCGGTGTGTGTGAGGCTACTGCAGCTCCCTGTCCCCAGAAGTAGGGCACTCCCAATATGTGCAAACAAGGCTAATGTGACTGTGGCCCCTCAGGCCACCACATGAAACTGCTTCTGTCACATTCCCTCTCTGTTTTCCTGTGTGAGTTCCTCCCCAGTTCACCTTGGTCACCCTCCTTCCCCATCTCCAGTCCTTCCCTTCAGCATCCCATTAAAAATTTTGAACATTTCCACTCTTCACTTGAAACATCCCATAATAACTTTTACACAGCCCAGAGATCCTTTCTCCCTCCCCTCCATCCCACAATAAATCCTATACCTTTGTGGGCAATAATCCCCTTTTTAGTCTGAAGGCCTGGGAGAGAGAAAGACTTTCTGCTGTTGACTCACCTCAGTGGTTCTCACACCAGGGACAATCATTTTCTCTTGATAGTCGTAGGAGCAGCTGATTCAGTGTGCTCTAATTTTCACTGAGTAGGTTTTCACTGATGATGTTACCACGGTTCCTCCACTCATCACCGTTCCTCAGGTCTGTGCTGGGTCTTTCTGTTTACCAGAATCTACCAGCAAGCTTGCTTTGAAAGGACTAAATTGTGGAACTTTGAAAAGAAATAGAACTTTAAAAAGAAAGAAAAATTCAGGTTTTCCTTTCACCAGCCTGCTCTACCTTTTTAAGCAAGAAGTTACCCAGTTTGGGAACTGAAATAATAATGTATCCCCATCTTTTCATACAGACCATGGGAAGGACCGTGTGGGCAGTTCAGCTTCTTTCAGGTTTTCTCTAATCTGCACCAGAGAAGCAACGTCTGCTGTTAAATTTGTGTCTCTCCGTTCAGTGTCGCTGGATTTGTGCACTCAATTCCCCGACGGTCCCGAGTTGATCAGATAGAGCACAGTTGCATTTCTCTTCACAAAGACCACCCGATAACAGTTTTCCGCAAGGCTTTCTGCAAAGCAGTGGAACGGGCGATATGAGATCTGGGATAATGTCTGCATGGGGAAAAAGTTAGCTCTTCAAAATTCTGGAATCCCTTTGAACCGACAAAGGGAATTTTTCAAAGCTTCCTCTCACACAACTGACTCATTTTACTTCCATCTTTGGTACCTTTCTACTTAATATCGGATTGACTGTTTCATGGACCCGCAGCGCGAGCTGGAGCTCTGGGGAGTGAAAGTGGATGGGAGGAATGGGAGTAGCTCCCAGAAGTAGCTACTGCCAGGGAGTGGGAGAAACTATGGAAAAAAAAAAAAAAAGGAACATTAAAAGCAGGTAATTTGTATTTAAACAGCGAATAAGCATGCTTCATCCACTTTCCATTAATTCTCAGAAAACTTCTTCCTCGATATATGGCTCGGTATATAGTGCTATACAGTTTACAGACAAATTCATTGCTCCACTTCAAAGTAATAGGGTGTTAAGCAGGGTGTAGAAAGTCAGATTATGTTCCACTTTAACCATTGAATTGCCACTTACATTTTTTGATTAAGCACGTGCCTGTAAGTTTATTAAAGGTCACTTGTTGACTGATGCCATTAATTTGTAACGCTCTGCAGGAGCACGGCTCCTGAAATTTGATTTGTTTATTCATTATAGGTTGTGGCTTCTGAAATGTCCCCTATTTGACCTTTATATTTGACACTGGTAAAAAATTATACAAGTTTGCTATTTATGCTGGACCTGAAGCCTTCCACTTGAAAAATAAAGGTCACCTGAGGTCATTAATTATAGCTGTTATATGTTAGTAAGGAAAGTGTTCATAAATAACTTTCAATGGGCGAGAAGCTGAAATTAGCGTCACTTTTTAAGTTAGAAGATGCTGATTAAGGGATTACAGGGTGAACTCTCATTTCTTGCTCTTTTAAAATTCATCTAATCTCTGACTTCAGACCCTTTGTAATTGTTCATGGATAGTTTAATGTTTCATGAAGCCAGCAGTTATATCACAGGACTGAAACACAGAAAGGGAACTTCATCTTCTGCAAAACCATTGTGTCATCATTATTGGTGTTACACAGGCAGAAACAAACTACTGTGATACTAATGTATCTTGCTCTCCTGTTTTACAGGGCTTAAGGTATGGAAAAATTACTTCATTTCATTTCAATTGTATATTATAAACTATACGTCAAATATGGTGAAGTTTAAAGGATCCCTTTACTGCTTCAAATCATTCTCTTTGTTATAAGAGAATCAGGCAAAGGCAAGAAAGTACCTTACAGATGCTGTATGTAAAGTCATATTAACTAAGAAAATAGGCTGTAATAGCATATCTGGTGCCAGTTAGTAAAAAAAGAAAAAGTTGCTTCCTAGTTGATACAGCACATTGTATTAAAAAGAATCCATGTAAGCTAAAGGAAAGTGATTATGGTTTTAAAGCCTAGACAACCTTAATTTGTTTCCTATTATCACCATTAACAGCATGCTAGCATTTCTCGTTACTAGTTTTATGGGGAGAAACAGAACTGTGTTTTCTGTGATCTCTCTGCCTGGTGTGTTATATATGCAGAATCACAGAATAATATGGGGTTGGAAGGGGCCTCTGGAGATCATCTAGTCCAACCCCCTGCCAAAGCAGCTCCTCCTAGAACAGGTTGCACAGGAACGTGTCCACGGGGATTTGGAATGTCTCCAGAGAAGGAGACTCCACCACCTCTCTGGGCAGCCTCTTCCAGGGCTCTGCCACCCTCACAGGAAAGAAGTTCCTCCTCGGGTTGAGGTGGAACTTCTTATGTTCAAGTTTGTGCCCGTTACCTGTCACTGGACACCAGTGACAAAAGATCAGGCCCGTCCTCCTGACACCCTCCCTTTAAGTATTTATAGGCGTTGATCAGATCCCCAGGTCAGATACCAGAAGACTGTCTATACTAATAATATTAGAAAGACAGAGAACTGCAGGAAAAGAAAGGCCAGTTTCTCAGTGCTGCTTTCTGAAGTGAATTCTATCTTTCTTTCTGCTTCAGGGCTCCTAGATGGTCCTGTAAAAAATGTCTTCAAAACCTTATAACCTAGTCAAATGTGAACAGGGTTCATTGGGGATCCAAAAGACTCATCCATGGCAAGAAGACTTTTGCTTACCCACTCTCAGTATCACCAAATGATGATGCATTGGATGATAATATGGTCTCACAGTATCTACTGTGTGTTTCTGTTTTGCAGCTAAAAGCTTTGCAATTCAAAGAAATCTTTTGAATTTTATTTAACAGATTCTATCATGGTAACTTCTTTTGAGCACCCTTAAATGGAATTTACAGAGCACTGTTTGTCTTTACTGGGGACCTGATGTAGCTGGGAAACTGAAGATTGTGTCTGCTCTGTGTCTCAACCTTTTGTGGCTTCTGGAAAATTAGTAGTTGAAGGAAAGCCCTATTTTAGCTGGCTGATTCTACTCTTTTCCTACTAGTCCATTGTAAAACCCGAGTTTTTCCAGGGCTTCACATTCTCTGCTACTTTATAAAGGAGGCCAGGCTAAAATGGGCCCTGGTTAAGGAAACAGAAATTGAAGAGTGATAGTAAGCAAATGTTTTGGAAATGTTCATTTTAGTGTGTATGATTCATTTTGACTAGTATGTGAAAAGGTTTTTAGAGTTATCAGACAGAAACTCCAGACAGTACAGAGACAATTTTTCAGAAAATTCAAATTGAAATTTATGATACGACTTTGCACCAAACAAAGACTTAGATGACTGTTATAAGCGCAACTTCAGTTATGGGATCACTTCTCCAATATTATATCGATAAGAATTCAATAAAATAATCTGATATTAAAGGTATATATGAATTTAATTGTCCATATTAAAATGAAAAAGAAACATGCAGTTCTTTTTCAGTGCAACACATAGCTGTTAGTAAACCGTTATTTTAAAAGGATTATAACATGCATTTTCTGCAGTGTTCATTTCTCTGATGAAACAGCAGCTGACGACTGGAATGTTAAATTAGTTGTCATTGAGGGAAAAGTAATTTTCAAAGAAAGTTCACCGTTCTTTTATAGGAAGCATGAACACTTCTGCTTGTCTGTGTTTCTATAATATAACTGTGAATTTTATGTGTGTGGAATTGATAAATAGATTTTTCATTTAAAATGTCTCTCTACAGAAAGAACGGATTACCAAAGTTTAACAATTAAATAATTAACAATTTCTTAAGAAACTGGATACTTATTAACTATTGTTTATTTTTGAAATGACTGCTGTTGAAATTTTGCTGAGTTTTCTTTTTTCTTTTTTTTTTCAAATAACTTATTACGGTTTTGGTAACAGTGGAAGCAAAGCCAAACGGTCCACATTCAAATGGCTGGCTACTGAATTCTCCACTGGTGCATAAATACCTAAACATTTTCCCCTAAAATGTAATGTGAACATTTAAATGGCAAAGGTGGGTGACTGCAAATATTCCAGTTTATAGCGTGGGATAGTGCTGCTCTACAAGGTAAGCACTAAAGGCTGTTTATTGGAGTCTTCCTCCCATAACTTCTCGTATCGGTCTATACTGTGGGGCTGAATTACTTTTTTACTATTGGGCTCTTTTCAATATGGATGTTGCTAAAATTGTAGATACAAGTTACTCTGGTAGGGAGATGGTCCCTCCTGCCTGCCCTGGACATCAGAGGTGATAGTGTTCTGCTGTTTGACATCCCCATATGTCAGTGGTGCCCCAAACAGTGCCAACAGGAGGAACACAGCTGTAAATAGTGTTTTTACTTTATGGTATGAAGTGCTGCAAAGCTTTCAGTGGGCTGCTTTCAGTCACTACAAACGACAGCTACTGAAATTTAGAAGGGATGTTATAATATCGCATGTACATTAAACCTTTTTTCCACTCCTCCTGCTATTTAGAAACAGTAGGGACTTCGGCTTGTAGCTACCAGGTCTCAGCTGGCTCCTCTCAGAGCAGGTATTTCACTGATGTACAGGTTTCTTCCTACCTAATTTTTGTATGTGTGTATATACATATACTTAAAGAGTACAAATAAATGCTCCTACTGTTCTGCTGGGATTGCCTCATCCCATTTCAAGCTCTCAAATGGTTTGCAAGGTGGGTATCCTGAAATACAGCAGCATAAACATGTAGACCTGTGAATCAGGCTCCCTCTCGGAAATGATGGGTTTTGACAAAAGCTACTGTAGGAAAGGATGTTGCCAGAGAGAGCTTGCTGGTAAGATTAGGGGTAGTGCTGATGTTGGCTACGTGTGACACACCTTGGCAGACCTTCACAAGCTCTGTTATTATAGCACTCCAGTTTTAGACAGAAAAACATGGAAAGAAATAAAATAGCTGATCGGCCTATTTCTATATTTTTAATTTTCATATCACAGAATTGTTAGAGTTGGAAGGGACCTCTAGAGATCATCTTCACCACTTACGTTTAATGTAAAAATATCACAAAAACATAAGAAAATGCTTTATCTAGGAAACAGTGTAGACATCCCAAATCTTCTTACTTCCTGTGTCAGGTCCTCACATCCAAACTGTGACCTGAAAAAAAAAATATCATTTTAGTTTCCATGTAAGACACAAGCTATAGATTCCAAAGCTTACCTCCGTTGCAAGGCTGTGAAAGAGGTGTGTTTGCACTGGGAGTAAAAAATGTCCTGCAGTGGCAGGGGCCATGTCAGGAGTGCAGCTTTTGATCTCTTTGTACGCCAACAGCTTTCTCAGCCTGAGACTCGGCAGGCAGCTGTTTACCACCAAGTCCAAGTGATACTCATGTGACAGGCCAATGAGGACCTAGAAACTGTGAAAATGAGGTCCTCACGGAGTATTGTGTGATGATAACTGCTTTTTGGTGTCAGATACCCTTTTTTAAGCTTTAAGTTAGACATCAGACTCTCCTAGATGTTCACTGTAAGTGGATACTGAGGCTGCACACTCAAAGTGGCCAAATGTGGTACCAGCCATATTATTCTCACAGTTCTAAAGATTATAAGAAATGGTGTATTTCAGCTCTACACCCAAGACCCATACCAAGTCTCTGTACTTGGTTAAACCTTTCATCTTGACCTGTGTGTCCAGCAAAGGAATGCATGAGCTTCATGCACAATTAACCTACTGGTTTGTCAGATTCATATTTTTTGAGGAACGATTACTCTTTCTTGGTTTCCAGCACTTCCCAGAAGAAGTGACTTTGTGTAAAAAAGATTAAAACAAGAACACCTTCCAAGGCCAGGCTGGATGGGGCTTTGAGTAACCTGGTCTAGTGGGAGGTGTCCTCCACCCCTCCATGGTAGGAGGGGTGGAACTAGAGGATCTTTATGGTGCCTCCCAACCCAAATCTTTCTATGATTCTATGATAGACATTCATTGCCTGGGAAGAAACAACTGTACAGTCCCCAAATTCTGGCTAACTTCTTTTGTCAAGAAAGTAAAAATAGCATTTGCGATAATATTAACATTTCACTTTAGACTACTGACCCCATGAGCAACAAGAGCATTTGATAATGCATAGTCAATTGTATTGCAAATAACTGGTCACAACCATTGGCTTAAAAATAAATTAAGCCCAACCCAAAGTCACCTTGCCCGACTCAGCATAGTAAGCCTGACGCTCAAAATCACTTCAAAAGAAGAGTCTTACTTCCACAGGGCAAGACAGGTCTAAACCTGTGGGATACTGACTTTGGCAAGATAGGATATTAGACTCCAATATTTTGGCAAAATAATTAGCTGGGGAATAGAGTTTTAACCCCAATTCTTACTACTCATGCTTTGAGGAGTGGGAACAGGCAAACTAGAGTTACTGGAATCTTCAAATCTTAGAAATAAATATCCCAAACACAGCATTCTGGGAAGGAAAGACCACCTTTTGTATTTAGCTTTTCTTTGCCTTGTCCTAATTCACATACCATGCTATTTACTGTTTACTGTGGCTTAATGTTAGGGAACTTCAGTCTGAAAAAAAAATGTTAATTTTGAAATCCTTTGTGTCTACAGACATGTTAATTGGTAGTTGCAGATGCATCTTTTTTTTTTTCCTTTTCTTTGATACAGTAGTGCTTAACTTGTCTTCCTTTCTGGAGTGAAAGTTAATCCTTTGTGTGAAATAACAATAGCAAATAGAAAGACAGGTAATTATTTCCAAAAACATGAACTGATTTGTTTGAAACTGAACATCTATGGACTATGCTATATCAAATTTAGAGATTCTGAAAATTATGGTTGTGTAGTAAATCAGTACCCCGAGAGCACACAAAGCCTGAAAGACCAAAAGCTATGTCCCATTTTACCTATAACAATTTGCTATAAATGGTTTTGTAAGATGTGCAGTATTTTGGAATGTGGGAAAAGTACGTAGAGCCTGGCATACCTTATGTGCAGTCCCAAATTCATTATCAGTTGCTTTACTAGAAAAGAAGATAATCTTTTGCGAAACACTCTCATTTGTAAAAGTGAAATGGTTAAAAGTGGATGAGTATTCTTAATTTTCGGATTACTCTAATTTGGCAGCTCAGTTATCTAGCAAATCCATATGCAAAAGACAGCTGACCAGAATATTAAATATAACCTCCAACTGGAAAAGAGGAGTCCTCAGCTCCATAGATGTTTTCTTATGACTACTAAAGCTAAAATAGATCTCAATTAGTGAGCAAAAAGCTTTCTCAGGGTTTTTAAGATGCTGAATTGTAAGAGAATGTGAATTCAGTGAGGATTAAGGCTGAGTTCTGCAAAGGGCTTTAGGAGTAGGAACAGCATATCCTGAAATCTCACTTTGTCCCGGATTTAGCGTTCTGTGTGAAGCAGCAATTCACAGCTTCAAAGTGGGCTTTGGCACATTAATTGTTCTTCTGGGTGCCAAGAAACTATTGGCATTTTCCCTCTAATGCATGGTGTGAAGCAGCAGGCTGTGGTCTGTGCTCCGAACAGACTGGTGGTGAGGATGCCTCGGTGGTGGCATCAGGTGGGGGACACGCTCTCCACCTTGGAGTGTTAGTCACTAGGTAGAGTAGAGAAACTGAATCTGAAGCAGAACTTAGTGGCTGGAGAGCTGCCCAGCAGAAAAGGACCTGGGGGTGTTGGTGGACAGCCAGCTTAACATGAGCCAGAATTGTGCCCAGGTGGCCAAGAAGGCTAACGGCATCCTGGCTTGTATCAGGAATAGCTTGGCCAGCAGGAGTAGGGAAGTGATAGTCCCCCTGTACTGGGCACTGGTGAGACCTCACCTCAAGTACTGTGTTCAGTTCTGGGCCCCTCACTACAGGAAGGACATTGAGGCGCTGGAGCGTGTCCAGAGGAGAGTCACCAAGCTGGTGAGGGGTCTGGAGAACAAGTCCTACGAGGAGAGGCTGAGGGAACTGGGCATGTTTAGTTTGGAGAAGAGGAGGCTGAGGGGAGACTTCATTGCCCTCTACAGCTACCTGAAACGAGGGTTTAAAGAGTTGGGTGTTGGCCTCTTCTCCCAAGGGAATAATGGCCAGAGCAGAGGAAATGGTCTGAAGTTGGGAAGAATTACTTTACTGAAATTGGGAAGAATATTGGGAAGATATTGGGAAGAATTACTGGGATAGATATTGGGAAGAATTACTTTACTGAAAGGGTGGTCAGGCACTGGAACAGCCTGCCGAAGGAGGTGGTGGAGTTGCAATCCCTGGAGGTATTCAAGAAATGTGTAGATGTGGCTCTTCAGGGCATGCTCTAGTGCCTGATATTGTTGGGTCTTTTTTTCTCTGTGTGTGTGTGTATGGTTGGACTCCATGATCTCAAAGGTCCCTTTCTGCCATGAATTCTGCAATTCTGTGAAACTTGAAACCCAGGTCCACCCTTATCATGACCAGAAGGTTTTCCAGTCCGTGTCCACACAAATCTAGAATTCCCTGCTGCTTCATGACAAAGCTTTAACACCAGGAGTGCAAAACCAACCCTCCTACTCAACCCAACCACCTTCTCTTGACTACAGAGAAGGGATTTAACTTAGACTCCCTAAAGTGACTGTAGTTGGGAAGTATGATTCTGGGCTGAAAGACTTCAAGTATTTTTTGGGAAACCTTGTGGCAGTGATAAAGCTGGTGTATCCATTTCTATTCTAAGCTTTAAAACTGGAGGCATGTTAAATGGTTGTTGTATCAAGAGAAAATGGATCTGTAGCTATTGATTAAAGTGTCTGCAGACACGAAAGAGAATTATAAAGGTAAATACACTTTGGTTTATATAAAACCTTTGTCCTGTTAAATGACAGGAGTCTACATTCAACTAGCATAGTGTGATTTATGCTGATGGTAACAAGAAAACTTGAGGCAGAAACTAATTTTCTGCATCCACTGAACTTGCATTCATGTGAAAAAATCTAATGATGGTAATAGAACTGCCTGTGGGAGTAAAATTTACTGCAGAGTATGAGATGTCCAAGAAGGTTTATCATATGCTATATAATATCATACAGGTGCTATGCAATACAGGTTCATCCCAGGAGGTGCTGTCTGCATTCTCCATAGCTCCCTGCCTCCTTGGTTCCACTGAAGCTTACAAAGATTTCAAGCTTTGGCAGAGTTTTAACCTCTGTGTGTTCAGTTCAGAAAAGAGTGACAGGCTATAACTTTTTTCTTCTGTTGGTAGGTATGTCCAGATGTGCATTTAGGGCATTTGAATGCAGGTTTTTTTAAATATTTGCTTTGCTTTTTAGTTAAAAAGAAGTGAGCTTGGATTCCTTTTTTTCTTTTTCCAGGAGTCTAGCTCGAGCTATCTGGAGCTATCTGTCATACTTTGCATGAAGTTGCTTAGTGCTTACGTGATCCCTTCCATAGCTCTGCTGTGACAGCAGTAATCTTCAGAAGGATAGAGGAAGCCTTTATTGCCATTTCCAATGGATGTACATCTTCTAGCAGCCAGTTTATTGATTTCATCAGCCTTGAATAGTGATGTTGACTGTAAGCCAAATCCTGTCTGTTTGACACCCATATGGGAGTTAACGCTGTTCTAGAGAACTTTATGGAAGTAACAGGATTTGGCCCTCTCTAGTTTTAAAATGCTTGAGCTTTTCTATGCTATAGATCCATTTATCTGTCTTTGTTATATTTCAAATATGCCTGAAATTGATTCAGCTGGCTGAATATATAGCTGCAGTGCCACTGTTGTTCAAAATGAAGGGGTGTAGCTCTATGAGCAGACTTCTCACTTGCAGGCCAGTCATTTTTGTTGTAGACATATATGAACTTCCAACACCATACATTGAATGTGGCACACTATGGAATACATAACTGGTATGATATTTCGTGGTATTTTTGTATAAAAATATTTATGTATCTTTTATACTTCTTTTTATATCATGTATGAAAATAGTGTATATGGAGAAAACATGTATGAGCATATTCCCAGTCCACCTACTGGAGGCAGGTATTGTTAGTGGTTGCTGAACCCAGGCACCTGATAAGGGGTGAGACTGATGCAGCTCCTTTTCCTGAGGTTTAGCTGCTAACGAGGCTGAGATTGCATTCCTAACGGGCACACATACTCACAAACCATATATTATATTTTACAGGTGTCTGGCCACACTGATCAAACCAAACAGAAACATTCAGCACTCGTGAAAAAACATTCAGCACATCTCCCTGGAGGTGTTCAAGGTCAGGCTGGATGGGGCTTGGAGGAACCTGGTCTGGTGGGAGGTATCCCTGCCCATGGCAGGGGGGTTGGAACTTGCTGACCTTGAAGGTCTCTTCCAACCCAATTCTATGCTGTCTCTCAGTCTGTGGACCCTGTGGTCTCTCCAGAAATCAGCCTTGACCTCCAGGCCCCTCCAGCAGCTATCTCCCTCAGAGAGCTGCATGTGCGCATCCACCCCAAGGCTTATGGCCACTTCTCTACCTGTCTCCCCAAGCCACGTATCCCACTCCCTGGCTGGTCCAGCTTGGCATTTGCTGGTGATGACAAGGTGACACCCATACACTCGGTTTGTACTTGTAGCCTGGTCTCTCCCGTTACTGGCACCACAGTCCCTCTGTAGTTGATGGGATAATTGAGGTTCTCCTGCCTGACCCCATGCCTCTCACGTCTCTGTGAACCTTTTTTTTTTTTTTTTAACATAACCAAACAGATACACAAAGGTGAACTTGCATCCTTCTCACGTGGATTTTGAATGTGATGACACCTTATTTCAGACAAATTCAGCATCTCTTTTTTTCTGAAGATAATTTGAAAAGCAGGAGGAATCACCTCCTTTTGTTTATCCATTAAAATCCATTAAAAACTGCTTTTCTCAGGGGAGCTGAGAGTCAATTTGCAGCACAAAGGTATGAACACATTACAAGGCTTCTCGAAATAACAGATTTCTACAGTCACAGTACTTGCTTAAAAACATCTGTGGTGAAACTGAAGTAGCTATTTGAGAAAAAGCAAACATATTTTACGCTGTGTATCTGCTCAGCTTTACACCTGGAACCCCTTGGTACCTACAAATAAATGAAGTTGGAACATTGCTATCTACATAATTAAAAAAAAAGTTCAGGATTATAAAATTATCAGCTAAGAGGATGAAAATGTTGTATCTGTTGCACATTTTTTTGCGCAGTCCCTTGGAAAAGTTTTCAAACAGGTTTTGGTATAAATCCTGTGAGAGGATTTATGAGAAAGAACAAACAGAAATTAATACCGTTCAGACCTTTAAGCTTGGTGGTAGTATTTTTTCTGAGGAGCGGCATTAAAAACATGATGACGTATCATAAAAGAAACGAAAAGAAGCAGGAAATACCCAGTGTTTTTAAGACTAAATCTTTTGGTTCCAAAGCACTGTTGTAGACGAGTCAGACAAGGGTGATTGGCAAGAAGCAACTATAGATGATTTGGTGTGAATTCTGATTCTTCTGGTGAGTATGACCACAATCCTGTCACTAGACTTTTAGGCCACCTTGTATTTATTTAAAGAGTAATATACTTCTGGATTTTCAGGGAATATTATTTGCTTATGATACTTTTATACCATTGACTGTAAGGAGCTAATTAAAAGGCAATGGCAATAACTTAAAGCACTCCCAAATAATCTTTTTTTTTTTTTAAGACTTCATGATATGCTGTATCCAGGGTAGCTGAAATATTTAGGTGCTTCATTGAGTGTGGAATGCTCTCGACTGCTGGTTTAATCAAGAGGATTGATACTCGAGCTTCTCTTATGGGTTTCATCATTTAAGGGTGTAATCTAAAGCTTCTGACTTTAGGAGCTGGCTCCTTGAATGAGAGCTACTGAAATAAGGCTGAGACATTCATATAGATACTTCCTGGATATAATGTCTGGAGAAATGAAGCCCAGAAGAAATAGAATTTCAAACATATATTGTGGAAGTTATGGAATTTTATCTTCCTGTGGTCTGTCAGTGCCTGAGCAGACAGCTGTAGAGGCTAGAATAAGACTCATATTTTCGACCAGACTTTTTCTTTATATAAACCTGAATCATAGAGTTGTGACACATTTTAGTGGATAATAAACATCTGACCATCTCTCACCCAAGATGGACAACTCTGGCTGGCACTCCAGAAAGCACAGCAAATTTCTAAACAATTATAGAACTATTTCTGTAATTCACATAGTTCCCTGGTTTTAGAGGTGCTTGGTCCTTGATCAGGTATCTGAACAGCTGCTATTCCATGGGTACACCCTCAGGGTTTTGACTTGGGGCAGTAACCCAGTTCTGAAGTTATTCTTCCAACCAATTGCACTTCTTAAACATTGGTTTGCTTTAAAGGAAAGTTTTGGTGCACAAAACCCAGCTCTTCATTAGAGGAAATTAATCTGGGAGGTCTGCTTTAGAAGTGCACTTCATCACCACCAAAGTTCAAGTTAGTCACTGTTCCTTTATAAGGTACATGGTGACGATGTCTGGTCCAGGGGAACAGATTAAACAGATCTAAAATAAAATCACAGAGCATGCAGGATGTTGCAGCTGTGTCTCATCTCCAACTCTTTTGATCCACTGGTCTTCCTCTGCTGCACTAAATTACTTGCTCGTATAAACTAAAAGTCAATAAATAGCTCAAGATATATACAATGGAATATGCAGAAACATTGCATGTGTTTTAAAAGCAGTGGGTTTTTTAGAATATTACTTTTTTTTAGATGTTATTTTTCTACAGAGAAGCTGTGTGAAAAGTTATTTTTCTCCCAATCTATGAACATGGGAGATGAAGATACTGAAAGCAAAGCGCTACGTGTTTGATCTTTCTCGACCTAATCCGTAGCTCCTTTGGCAGTTTCAGAGATGACGGGCAGTCTTTGATGAATTTGTTCCTGTCTCAGTGAGATAGAAAGTCAATCCAATTCTCCATTTCTCAGCTCTGTGTGATAACAATTAGTGCCAATGTCTTGTCAACAGTGCTCTCCTGTAGGTCTTTTATACGGCAATCAGTATATGTTGAATGGAAACCATATGCAACAAGAAGGTAGATAACAACTCTGTCGATATTTTAGGGTCAAGTGCATCAGGATTCAGTGTCAAACAAAGCCCGAAAATGAATATTAAGTTATTTCTTTTCCTTAGGAATATATAAATGCTCTATTTGAATGTTATATGAAGGTCATGCTGCTCTAGCAACATTTTAAATGATCTTCATAAAATTACTCTTGGATATTAAAATGTAGGGTAGAGTACATGTTTGAGTTTATATCACTGTGTACATGTGGGATACAGTTAACCTATTGAATACTATCTATAAGCACATTCACGAATGAGAAAGATACTACAGAATGCAAGCACTTTAATTTAGCTGCAAAGGTATAATGAGATCCAGGGATCTTGTTTCAAGGTGAAGCTAGATAAATTCAAGGTTGAAAAAGAAAGTACATATTTCTAAAAGTAAAAGTAATTAATCTTTATAAAATCTTATCTAGGGAAGTTGTGGATTTTCACTGCCTGAAAACTTTAAATAAATCCAGTGTCTTAGAAAAAGAGGTGTTCAAGCTAAAAAAGGAGATACGGGCTTATGTGGATTATAGTGGAGAAATTACTGGGGAAATTTCTGTAGTGTATGAATATGAGGCCACTGGATGACTGTATGGTTCCTAGCACTCAAAGGCTATCAACTTCTCTGCTTTTACTTAATCAAGGTTTGTGTTCTAAAATGGAGAAAAAAAAAAAGGATTTATCACTTTGTGCCTCAGCAGGCAAGGATTTAAAGCGATAGATGCTCCCAGTTTCAAATCACATGGCTTTTGGATGCAAATGTTCTGATTTAAGAAAGCTGAGATAAACAATGACGGGTTGCTATAATACTTTGCCTTCATGAACAAAGTGTCATCAAATATTTGGTGGATTTTTCTGACAGAGATAAGAGTATCAGGTTTCTATAATAGTTTGAATTAGTGAACAAACTCCCACTGATTATTTGGTGTGTTTTTCTGAGGTGGGTGAGCAACATCTGTAACAAATGCCAGGAGTCTTGTTATAATGCCAGGAGCTAACAAGTAATTTTTGCAGTAAAATAATTACTATTATTCTGTGTTTATATTACAGTGTTATCATTTATGTATTCATTCTGCAGTACTACCCAAGTCAATAGGATTAAAACAGGTTAATTAGATGAGGTTCTTATTGTGATGAAAAGACAAAAGTATTTCTGAACTATTTTGCTACAGGATATTTCTGATTTTAAAACTAAACAAGATACAGGAGGAGAACCACATAATAAGAGTGTGGAAGTGAAAATACAATGAAATACTCTTCTAATAGAAACAGTGTGTATACATATATAATATACCACATGTATATGGGTTATACATATACAATATACCATTTGGAATCTTTCTACTTAACTTTTTAAAAAAAGAAGCATGCAAGATTTCTTAACATTTCATTGAAATGTTTCTGAACCATTCAAAATAAATGAGAACAATTGCCTCCACACAAATTTCTTTGAATATGATTGCAAAAAACCCCTGCAACTCCCAGGAGGGTTCTTAGCAAAGGAGAGTTTAGAGAATTGTCAACAGATTTGAACAATTCAAAGTATTGTGAAATAATTAAAATGTAGGGAAAAGAGGAGTATATAGACAGAAATTCTTATCTTAATCTTGTAAATATGTAAACTGTGAAAAACTTTTTGGAATTGTTATGACATATTCAAGTTTGCTAACAACAAACTCAAGACATTCTGCAATGAATGTACAGGTATTCACTTTTTGGCTAGAAGATATTCTTTGCTAGTGGCTATAGGCAGAGGCTATCATTGTAAAAAGTCAGATTTTAGACTGTGTGAATATCTTTGACACAGACAGTATGTGATATAGTCATATATTTTATCAGCACACCAGTTATTACATCCAGTTAGAGGTCAATGCTATACATTTGTATTAAGCACTGAATTACAAGAATAGTTAAGCAATATAAAACATCAAATGTAAGTCTCATTGGATTTTAGGCCTTCTTTACAGGATAAAAATATATACATTATTCTGGAATTTATATTTTTGTTTAACAACTATTTGGTTACTGTAAGAAGATGTGATTGCTGGGGAAACTCTAAGAAAATTTTGACCAAGTCACCAAAGACAGGATCTTGGAAAGAGTTTAAGTACTTGAATTGGAAAAGCAGCATATTTTGAAGTCTTAGTCTAAACCTGTGAGGTCCAGAGCTCCTGCAGAGCTCTTTTTTTATATTTGACAGGTCTGTAATCTGTAAGCACTTCAGTTCTTGACCTTAAAGTTGCCCAGATGCTTAAATCACTGTTACAGCAGTTGTCAGAAGTATCTCAATGCTGGGAGTTCAGCAATTCAGCCCTAACTCAGGGATCCAGGAACTGGGCACCTCCTGCCTTCCTCCTTAGAGGGGTATGATCTGCTAAGCTTCCTCACACTTACTGATTACTGAGCATGCAGTGATAGCTGCTGCTGTCTTTTAAAGCATAGCTGGAGGATATATCTCCCTTTACACTTAGAGATTTGGTTATTTTAACATGAGAGTGTGAACCCGGGCTCAGTTCCTCCTTTTCTGAAAAAAATCCATTAAAAAAATCTTGTTCTTCCTGTTTCTTTAGACTCACCGCCTTGATTTAGACTCTATGGATCTCCGTGCTTATGTTCATCATCTCTAATGCCTTCCATCTCAGACACTAAACCTGTGTTCTGTGACGAATTCCTGAATCAAAGGAGGTAGAAGAAAGAAAATAAAGGTGACTTGTAATCCATACAGCTCTCCCTAAGGAGGTAAGTTTTGTACATTTCATCCAGCAATGACATGATGTCAAGCAAATGTGGGTAGGTCACCAGGACCATATGTCCATATATGATTGGTGTCTACTACAGGTGTAGGACTATATGTGGTTGGTGTGTACTACATAGATGTGGTGTGGTCAGTGTACTACAGGCCGCCCAATCGAGGGGAGCCTCTTGATGAAGACTTACTCCAGCTACAGGAGGTATCTTGCTGTGGAGGGCCTTCAACACCCCTGACTTCTCCTGGAAAAGTATCACAACGAGCTGTAGGCAATCCAGGAGTCTCCTGGGGTACATCAAAGATAACTTCTTAATCCAGGTAATAGACAGCCCCGCCAGAGAAGAGGAGATACTGGACCTGATGGTCATCAAAGCAAGTGAGCTAACTGGTGATGTCAAGATTGGAGGCAAAATTGGTCAATGATGTCAAGACTGATGTCAAAATTGGAGGCAATTTTAGGATGCAAAATTCCAGCTGTTCAAGGAGTTAGTCTACAGGACCCCCTGGGAAACTGCCCCCAGGGACAAGGGAGTGGAACAGACCTGGCAGAACTTTAAGGACTGGAGGAAAGGTACTTTGAAGACTTTAAAAGATAGGAAGATAAAGGGTAGGCTACAATTTACTCTGCAGTAACTTACTTTTAGATCCATTTTCAGGGGGGAGAAGAGCATGGATCCCCATGGATCAGCAATGGGTTCATTTTATTCAGCAATGTCCTGGTTTGAGGTAAAACAAAACCATTTTCACGGATGACCTTGGAAAGGGGAATGCATAATCAAATATTCAAGTTTGCAGATGTTACCGAGGTCTTTCAGGCAGTTAAATGTGACACTGATGGGGAGAAACCCCAGGAGGATATCACAAAAGTGAAGTACTGAGCAAAGAAATGCCAGATGATGCATTATGTGAATAAATGGGAGGTAATGCAACTTAAATCATGCTTGCATATTGGTGAACCTGAAGTGGAAGTAGAGCAAGGAGATCTTGAGCTCCTCGCTGTAAGTTTTCTGAAATCATCGGGTCAGTGTGAACTGGTGGTTCATTGCTCTGAAAATGAACTGGATTATTTGATACAGTGCTTTTGCTTGCATCTCCAAAAAAGATGTAATGATCAATGATACTGGAAGAATAGTTTGAGGCAACTTTAACTATATAAACTTGAGAGATTTTTATAACAAAAAAAGCGCAAGCAGGCTAAATTTAAGTTGTAAAGAGAGACACTTTCCAGATGATTTATACTCTAAAGGCCACATATTACAAATAGATATTGTGAAGTAAATGGTTTAACTGATAATATATTTTTGTTTGTTACATATTTAATCAGTGGGGGGAAAATAGTCATAATGAAACTTCCTTGTGTTTTACTTATTTTTTGCACTTATTATATTATATTATTATTATTATATTATTTTTTATATTTCAGTTAATTCATAGTGAAAGATTCAGATTTGGAAAGATGACTCCAGCTGTCACACCTATTTTAACATCAGTAACTTAGTCATCTCTATAAAGTTTCTACTTTTCTTTCATAATTATCTCCATATGAAACTTAGATCTCTAATTGATTTCATTCCAGCTATTTCTCACTTTTATTTAAAGTTGGGTTGTTTTGGGGTTTTTTTTTCGGTTGGTTTTTTTTGTTTTTTTGACAAACTTGTTCTCTTACAACATATTACATTTCAAAGCATTTAATTCAAACTGTATATATATACATACAACATTTGTCTCTGTAAAGTTCTTCCTACAGACTTCAAAATAAATTACTTAAAATTCACATTTTAGGTGCTTAAAAGTACAATTGGATAGGAGAAATGGAGGAATCATAACTCTTTTTTTTGACATAACAGTATAAAACAAATCCATTTTTGTGTCAAAAAATCTAGTGTGCCTATGATTATTTTCTGCCTACCTGCAGTCTGTTTTCAAAATGTCTTAACTTTATCTGGGCAAACTTAATGAAGAAGGCAAAGTTTTGAGTGCAGTCAGCTATGCCAAAAAAGCTGAAGAAATGTTATTTAACATGGCATCTTTGTTTCGTCAAACTTACTGACTTGACTTTGTGTTTGGGCCCACAGAATGAATCAGAGATTTAAAGCAAGCAACCTCGAAGAGATTATTTTTGACAAGTCTTTTCAAAATCAGTGTAATATTAGAATATTTTAGAAGTACAAAAATACTGGAAATGACTGCTGTAAAGGTAGTATATAATTTTTTGCCTGTAAGATGCTGTGGCAATATTGGGAAAAAAATCATAAGTTGAATTGCTTGTTGTCACTGCAGAGGGAATATTGTCGGACTAAACATCACATATAAGAAATAATGAATGGGGAGCAACGTATAATGAGAAGAACCACATACACGTGCTTCTGTAAGTAGCATAAGTAGCAAAAGGAAGGGTAGGGAAAATGTGGGTGTGCTGTTGAATGGGGCAGGTAACACAGGACCTGGTAACATAGGACATGGGCAAGCTGAGGTACTGACTACAGCCTTCTCCTCCATCTTTACAAGCAGGACCAGCCTTCCAAAATCTAAGGACCCAGAGACCAGGAAGAAAGGCTGGAGCAAGGAAGATGTACCCTTGGTGGAAGAGGATCGGGTCAGAGAATACTTAAGCACGATGGACATACGCATGTCTGTGCAGGCTGATGAGGTATGCCCATTAATGCTGAGGGAGCTGGCTCATGTCATTGTGAGGTTGCTCTTAATAATTTTTGAACAATCATGGTGACTGGAAGAGGTGCCTGAGGACTGCAGGAGATCGAATGTCTCTCCTACCTTCAAGATAGGCAAGAAGTCCAAGGATAGGGACCAAGGAAATATGATGAAATGACTGGCTTGGTAGATGAGGGGAGAGCCGTGGATATTGTTTACCTTGACTTCAGCAAGGCTTTGGCCCTGTTTTCTGTAGAGAAGCTGATGAAGTAGGGTCTGGAAGAGCAGACAGTGAGGTAGGTGGGTTGATAACTGGCTGAATGACCAGGCCCAGAGAGTGGTGATCAGTGGTATCTAGCCCAGCAGGAGTAGCTGGTGGTGTACCCTGGTGTACCCTGGGAGTCAGTATAGGCTCTATTCTTGTCTTTATTAGTGATCTGAATGATGGGGTAGAGTGTACCCTCAGCAAGTTCATTGATGATACAAAACTGGTAGGAGTGCTACAACCAGAGGGTTGTGTGGCCACCCAGAGTGGCCTTGACAGGCTGGAGAATTGGATTGACGGAAATCTCATGAAATTCAGCAAAGGGAAAGGCCAAGCCCTGCACCAGGGGCAGAAGAGACCCAGGAACCAATGTAGAAAGGGGGATGGAAAGTATCTTTGCAGGGAAGGACCTAGGATTCCTGGTGGACGCTAAGCTGAATGTGGGTCAGCAATGTGCCCTTGAAACAAAGAAGGTTAGTGGTGTCCTGGAGTACAAGAGACAGGTAGAACTACTGGAGAGAGCCCAGTGAAGGGCGTCTAACATGGTTAAGGGGCTGGAGCATCTGTCATATGTGGAAAAGCAGAGTATCCTGCATTTGATGTAGGATTAATGTAATAATTCATTATCTCTACCTCCACATGTTCTTTTCCAGTTCCTGCTAATGCAGTAGGCGTGCAAAAAAAATTATTATTAATGATAGCTCAGATATATACATTCAGCCAGTTTGGGGAGGTGTGGGAGAAAATGTGCTGTCATTCTTTTTACTTTGTGAGTTTTACAAAGATTCTAGCTCTCTTACTTTCACTCAAGTTTTCATCAGTTTTGTGTCCCTACTGTTTACTGCACCAGGATCAATAGACAATTTGGAAAGTCTTTTTGTAATGTATTCATTGAGTATTTCATGCATACTGAAGGCATATTATATGCAGGAAAGGAAAGGCTGTATCAGTATTGATCCATATTTTGTAATGATTTCCAGCCTATTAGGAAATCAAATAACACAGACTTTGTGAAAGAGGATTCATCACAAAAGAAATAGTGCAAAAATTAAATTCTAATGAAGCATAAATCCAAACATGCATGGTATGAATTACTACATAAAATTAAGCTTTTCACACATATGAACGAAAATCCAAAATACATTTTATCTCCCTCCACCTTAGGAAGAGATTTGCTGTTTTGGGCATGGATTAAACTGGTAGAAAAGACTTAGTTGTATGTCCAAAAAGGTTCCTTGTAGCCTCTATGGTTAGGCCCACTATCCAGGCAGCATTTTGTGCTTGAAAATGAAGGGATGACCAGTGATAAAAGAATTAATATTATCTGTAGAATATCTAAGTTTAATTCTTGTCTCTGTCACAGACTTTTTGTGCAACTTGGAGAAATGCAATTGTTCTGTGCTACAATGCCTCATCTCTAATCTTCAGAAGAAAGAATGTGTCTGCCTTGTCTGTAAAGGCTTTGAAGCAGACACTGTCTCCTTGAATGCATTTTCTAGCGTAAAGTACAATAGAACCTCTGATTTGTGTTAGGGCCTTTCAGTGTTACTGTGATACGAATAAATAATAATTAGTAATAGATGTTTTGTCTGCTTTCTTTAGAAAGGATAAGTCCATGAAAGAAAGCTAACTTTTCCCTGTAAGATGAAAAGAACTTCAAAGGTCAAATTTTAGCTATTATTCTAATGAAAAATGTGATGCTTCTAAGGCTGTTGATAAAGACTATAGTTTCACAAACTTCTGCTATTTCCTTTTTGCTGCATTAGAGTTCTTACTGTGATTTTAAAGTTTGAGCACACCAAAATATTAAAAGCCCCCACAGCTTGCATTTTTTTCCCTTTAGCTGTACTGTGAAGAAGGCATCAAAACCTTCCCCAGAGCCTCCAACCACCCTTAATTTATTGTTATAATAAATAAAAAAGAGGAAGATTTATGAAAATGTCAGTGAGATACTCATGCTTTGAGAAATATCAGCTAGTATCTATCAAACATCATCTTTGTCAGCAGCAGTGTTTTGCAGAAAGTCAGTCAATTTAAGGTTATTAATTATGTTGGTAATGTTCTCATACATAAACTTCATTTTTTTAAGTAAAAAGGAAACTTAATTTGAATTAATTCCACCTGTCTCACCGTGTCTAAAGAAATCTTTCTCTCTGTAGCTGGACTCAAGAATAGAAAAACCAAAATTATTAGGATAGTGTTTTATTTACAGTTCAGTAAAGTGAAGGAAGGAAACTTCTGTCTCCAGTGATATGACCTCTTGCCTTATCAAGTGTTAATTTTCTTGTAAAATTCTCAGATCATGAATACAAATAAAAGGTGAAGGATTAAAAATATATATGTTCAAATACTTTCTAAATTGCTTTATTTTGCTCTTTTTATTTGCTTTATGTTTTAGAGTTAGAAATAAAACTTAACATGCATTTAACAAAGAAATAGGAATGAATCTCAGGAGAAGGATTTTAGAATGTGATGGTTTTTAGAGTAGATGGTTTGAGGTACACAAAGAGTGAGGAATGTCAGTGAACTGCTTTAACATTTAACTGATTCTTGACTCCTTGTTTGCTGTGCTGCATAGTGCCTTGTATCAACAGTAACTCTGGACTCGTGGTCCCCTTCCCTAGGCCAGCAAGCACACAGGAAGGAATAATTTCTATCTTTTGAATATATAGAGTGGCTAAATTTCTACTAAGATAGAATTCCGTGAATTTTTCCCGCAGTTCTGTGATATCCCAGCATCTTCAGTAGGAGAAGTAAAGCACTTGGCTATTTCCATAGATAAAAAATCCAACACTTTATCAGATGCAATGTCTCTGACCCCTTCTATCTTACTTCTTATCTTTAAAGTCGTCTTATTTTGTCTTTTGGCTCTCTGCTTTCAGCATCCTGGCTGCTTCTCTGCATGTATTTTGTTATCTATCTTAAAACCTTTAGTATTTCTGCTAAATTAGTGAGCGCAGGATATCTCTGCCTCATGTCTTTCCACATGCACACACTTTCCCCAGCACTCCTTTATGTTTTCCCACCATTCCCATTAACGGTAATTGCTAGTTCACTTTTCCTTCCTTAAACCTGAATGCTTGCTGTGAGAAGCTGGCTTTAAATGTCAGCACATTTCCTTGACTCAGCCTCATTTTCTGATGCTGTTTGCCAGTTCTGCTTATATGAGAAGTGTTGCCTCTAATGCTCGAAAGCTCTCTTAGCCAGATCCTCATCAAATGTAAATTTACTTAACATCATTGGAAGCAGTGGAGCTGAAAAGCCATTTTTTCTACGCTTCTTGCCTTTCAGATTGTAATAGCTGCATAAAATGCAGAATCAGAGGGTTCCTGAGGTTGGGAGGGACCTCTGGAGATCATCTTGTCCAACCTACCTGTTCCAAGCAGGGCCAACTAGAGCTGGTTGATCAAGGCCATGTCCAGACAGCTTTTGAACATCTCCGGGGATGTGGGCTGCACAACCTCTCTGTCCTGACGTCCCACCATCCTCAGGGTAAAGAACTTTTTTCTTATGCTTAAATAGAATTTCCTGTGTTTCACTTAGTGGCCAATTACTCTTGTCCATTCCCTGTATAGCAAGGAGGAGAGCCTGGCTCTGTCTTCTCTACTGCCTCCTGCCAGAGACTGATGCACATTGATAAGATCCCCCTGAACCTTCTCTTCTCCAGGATAAACAGTCCCCTACTTTCTCAGCTTTTCCTCATCAGACAGATAATTCCTCCATTATTTTAGTGAATGACAGCATAACTCCTCCCAGTCTTGTGTAACTTAACAGCTTGCTGAGATTAGATTCTGTCTCATCATTGATGTCATTAATCAAGTTTTTAAACAGTGTTGGCCCTAGTGTTGATCCACTGGGTATATCATGAGTTGCTGGTGTCCGGCTGGACTTCATGCTCTGATGACAAGTCTTTGAACCTAGCAGTTCAGCCCAGTTTTCAGTTCATCTCACTGTTCATTTATCAAGCCCATATTTCATCAGTTAGACTGTGAGAACATCTGAAAGTCAAGATAAACAATATCTACTGTGCTCTCCTTGTCCACTGAGCTGGTCCTTTCACAGTGGTCAGGCTCCCTTTAAATCTGTGCTGACTGACCCCCAGTCACCTTTCTGTCCTTCATATGTCTGAAATGGGTCTGCTATCCACATTTTCCCTTCTCTTCTCTTTGCTGCCGATGTACCTGTAGAAGCCTTTGTCAGTTTCAGCTCCAAGTGGGCTTTGACACTCCTGACCACATCCCTCTGTTGTCCCTGTATGGCCAAGCAGCTGATGTCTCTGTATTCCCCCTGGGTGACCCGAGCTTTCTTCCACCACTTGTATGCTTCCTTTTGATGTCTAAATTTAGTCAGAAGTTCCTTTCAAATCTGAGAGCCTCCTGCCACCTTTGCTTGATTTCCTGCACATTGAGATTAGCTGCACTTGAGCTTGGAAGAGCTGATCCACAAAACCCACAGAAATCCTGAACCCTGCTTTTCTCCAGAACATGGTATTCTTTCAAACAGATCCCTGAACTGTCAAATAGTCTCTCCTCTGCCTGTAGAAGCGTATATTCTGTAGCTATTCCTGACATACATGTAGGCTAGTCTCATCTACTCTGATTTATTAAGTCTATATTTAACTAATAAATACTGTTCAACTTTTATACCACTGCTGCTGATATTTTAACTGAGTCTTCTTGTTATATAAAGACTAATAATTCTCAAAATCTCACTAGGTCAAGTTTCTGCTTTGTAAAATAATTGAAACTGTATTTATTATTTATTTTTCCGTGCCATAAAGAGACACTGATTGAGACAAAATTGAAGCTGTGTTGTTTTGGGCATGGTATAAGCACACGTTGAAAGAGAGCTTTCAGCCTGACCCTTAGAAAGTTGGTAACCTAAGCCAGCAAGACAGTCACAAGTCAGGAGAGCAAGCATAGTTAAAACATCATGTCTGTACTTATGCAAGATAACAGCAGTTTAAATTTAGGTTAGAATCCAGCTTTCCAGATCGCCAAATTCTCTCTGTATACAGAAAGTCATGTTTCCCTTGTTAGGTGTTTTCTATGCTAATATTTTTTTCTGTTGAGTTCTAAATGCCACGTGCACCAACATTTATAGTTTCTATTGTTTCCTACTCTATTGCGTATTAGAGCTCACTGCCAACAGTCTTTAGATATTCCTTTTCTTTTTAAACTTTCTTAAACTGATTCCATAGTGTTTCATGATATCTTCTTTGATTATTCTATATAATTCTTCCCCATCCTTTGTACCTTCTCATACTCTAGTTGGTGCCTCCTAACACTGCTTAGATAAGTAAAGCATAGGTAATATTTTTTTAAATTAATACTGTGTTTGGTGGGGCCTCCATTTCCATTAATTGTGGAACAAATTTTCTTTTCATAGAATCATAGAATGGTTTGGGTTGAAAAGGACCTTAAAGATCCTCGAGTTCTAACCCCCTGCTGTGGGCAGGGACACCTCCCACCAGACCAGGTTGCTCAAAGCCCCATCCAGTCTTTTAGACTTCCAATATTTTAGAATACAAGAACTATTTTAAATTTGGGATTTATAAAATCTTAACAACAATTGAGTTGGCTGTGGATTTATTAATGAAAATTAAAAGACTGCCTATGTCATTAGCTGATCTAACTCAAGTCAGGGTGTCCTTATGTTTTCTCCCAAAATTTACGCCGTCTTCCTGCTTCCCTCTGAGCTGCCAAAGTGACTGTAAGAAATTCATGATGTATGCTATAGTGACAGATTTGAAAACTTATCGTGCTGTAAAAAAATGCGCATTGAAAGATAGTCCCTGCTTCAAACCCCTTCTTCTGGTTTGTTATTTGTTCTCAAGTGTCGCAGCACCAGCAGTAAAACCCACCATCCCTCCTTATCACATTTTCTGTCCTCGTAGCAAGGGGAGGGAGCGTAACATCCTGGTGCTTTGATCAAGAGGTTGGTTGCTTACGGAGATCCTGTGACACATTATGTCCCTTTCCACACGTGAGGGTGCCGGCTTGGCTGCTCTTTGCTCACAGCCGTGGGTAAAGAAGTCGTAACAGTCACCAAACGAGATTTCCTCCTTGCTACAGTTTTATATCTGCAGCTGTGTTTAGAACACGTACATGTTCTGTGGTGTCTGATCGCATCTAATTTTACGGTCCTCAGATTTCAGTCTTGGTTTCTAGCGATAATTTCAAATACTGCTGTCTTCTCAAGAAAAGAAACACATTTCTGCGGTATAAGTTTATAGCTCTCCTGTGTATATACAATAAGGTGGGTATTTTCACAGCAATCAGATGAGACTGCCTTGCTCTTCTGTCCACATAATGTTTTTACTTTGCGGAGTACTTCACCAATTTCTGGCACAAGTCACCAAAATCTGGATTTGTGTGAAATTTCTTGATGAAATGTGTTTCTTAAGCCTGTTTTCTAGCCTTGCTAACACAGGAGCATCTTTTTCCTATTACTGTATTATCCTCATCTTTTCTCTCAACAGAATTTAAAACCAAAAATGTGGCTTCAACTCAACTCTAAAAACTAGCAGTGCTTATCTGCATATGTTGACAGCAGTATCATATTCTAATTATATATTATGGCAATTAGTTAGTACTTAGAAATGTGGTTTTGTGGATCTGTAATCTCTTATTATGCAGTTGTAAACATATGAAATAAAAGTTGTTCTGGTCCTAAGGACCTTTATTCAGTAACACTCTACTAAGCTTGCCATTTCATGTTTGCCCTAATGATTTATGTTACCTTTCACAACAAAAAGTTAGGGTTTTCTTTTTCTTTTTTTTTTTTTATTTTTAGAAATCGCATCTGAAGCTGACCTATTTCTCATTTCGAGGCATTCTTCCTCATTTTACTCTTTCTCATTTTTCTTATTCCTCTCACTGCCTTACCACGCCAAGGTAGTAGGCATGAACATAACAAAGTGTATTAAGTATTATCTTGACATAGTGACTGTACCATAAAACTGAATAAAGCTGTTTGAGTAGATTGTTATATTCACAGATCTGTTAGAGATATTGTATACTTTAACTGGGGAGAGGGAAGGATGAATAAAGTTGTGATGCATCTTTTATTGACTGACTATGAAATAGTGCATTCCAGGATGACTAAAGTAACATTTGCAAAGCTGAAGTAAAACATATCACTGTTATTGATTTAGACATCTAAGTTTTTTAGTTTTATTAATTGGACAGAGTATATTCTTCAAGTGATAATGAGAATTGGCTCTGTACCATTTCCATCCTAGTTACATTTATTACCATAACAATGTATTGCTATTGGACTGCTCAGAATTTTAACTACTCCTTTCCAAGTAGATAGATTTGTTTGAAATCTCTGCCTTCGGTAATAAGAAAAAATATTTTTAAAATGTGCCACGCTTTATTTCTAACAATGCTTTATTTTTTTCAAGTAGAAGAGTATTCTGTCTTTTGTGATGGGAATGCAGTAAATGTATAATAGCAGTTTCAGATTAGACTACTGCAAATGTTGTGCCAGGGACTGAAGGTGAAAGCCATGACATGCTCGTGAATAGATTGTCTCGGAGGCAAGAAAGGGTAAACTGAAGAGTCTGTCCTGGCTTTATGACCAGCCTCATCCAAAAGTGAAGCTGAACTTTAAAGTTATCATTGCCCTCTGACCATGCTAGAGCTGTTAGAATTCAGTGTGAAAATGCTCTCTGATGAGAGTCTTATAACTCTCTTTTTAGAGAAGTGAAGAAAATATTGAAGAAAAAAAGAAAAGGATTATTCCACAAGTCACATCTGGGCACTGGACCACGACCTGACAATTTAAGTTCTATTCCAGCCTCTGACCAGCTAATTGTTCTCAGTAAGTCATGTAAACATTTTAATTATCAGCAGTTATCTTTTTTTTTTTTTTTTACTTAAAGTGAAAAATAATTGGATCAGGGACTGTTTTATAATGTGTTTTCTCAATGACTTTGAAATAGGATCCCAGTTTTAGTGGAGGCTTCTCTCCCCTGCTCCAAAGCAATAATCACAAGAACTTCCTAGGAAGCAGTTTGTGTTGTATTTCACGGATGAAAACTAAAGCAGCGTTCATACCAACTTTGATTTTCTGCTAAAGCAATTAATATATAATTCCAAATCCTGTGGGGAAAAAAAAAAAAAAAAAGATTAATTTTAAGTATCTTGCTGTAGACTTTTTAATTTCTTCTAATAGTTACGTGGAACGTGACTGAAAGCTTGATGTTGACCGAGGTGCCTTGGTGACGTGGGTGACCAATAACTTCAGATAACCCATCATTCCTTCTCCCTGTTTCCTATAAGAGATGAATAGAGGAACCAGATTCAGTCTAGAGAATGTTTAATTTCTAAGGGAAAGAAAAAATTACACAATCCTTATTTCCTTATACATGTAAGGAACATTCTAATTAATACAATTCTTGAAGGTGTAATTGTAGAATGGAAGCGTGTGCACCTGAGATGTTTCCTACACTGGCTAATTATTCCACTTTTTTTGTTATTTGTACTTGCTCCGTTGGTTAAAAAGGAATGATCAGCAAACATAACTGAACAAATTGCTCTTCCCTCAGCTGAACTGTATGAAAGACCCCAGAGAAAATCCAAACAAACCTAGCATGGTCCCAGAGGAACCTAGAAATTCGGTTGGCCTTTTTAAGACTGTCTTCTCTGGGGAGCAAATTCCTGCAGCTGCTTTTAGAAGTCGAGGGTTAAAAGCATTTTTTGTTGCTGAGAATGCACATTGGAGCATATGTAATGCTTTAACGTGCATTTTAAAGTGAAAATACAATGCAGCTTTTTAGAACCTTTGGAAATAATCACAGACTTGCTTCTGAGGTTGAATGAATTCAGAAAGGTACTTTCAGGGAGAGCTGACTGACACTCTGAATTTCCCTTCTGGAAGAAATTTTGATATTTCAAGGATGCTTTCATTTTGAATGAGAATGAATACAAGAACTTCTTCCATTTTCCCTTCACTGGAAAAGTAACTGTAGAAAAATGGAAATCCTTTGTTCCGGTTTAGTGGTTTTTTTTGGTGTGTTTTTTTTTTTCTAAAGAAATTTGTCAATTTCTACACTTAAAAGACTATCCCTTGGGTTATTGCTAGATATTAGAAGAACCAAGGAATTCCCAGAACCCAAAGGAATTAATTACGATTGAGGAAAGGCCCTGAAAAATGAAGAATTGGAAATGGATGATAAAGTTTGGGTTTTGCTTGATGTAACAGTGAAAAAGAAAAAAAATAATCAAAATCATGTTAGCACAGTTTCCTTTAGGGGAAAGGGTCATGGAGTTCTGGGAGACTGTGGAGAGCAGGTAAGCTATCTCTCTTCAGTGATGCATTTTCTCCACTTTACAATTGATCTTGACTCACTGAGTGCACAAGGGCAATTTCTGATTCATTTCACTCCACGGGGAAGATTTCAGTAGAATGGGCTGCTGGAAGTTCTGGGGCTGCCTTTTTATCACCCACCCTGAAACTCACCCACATGAACACCTTACACCAACCAACCCGTCACCCTCAGCCACTCCTCTTTTGGAGCCCACTGTCCCATGCCTACAAGCTGCACGTGGACAAGCTCTTTTTAACTTTGATCTTTTGCTGCAGACAGCAAGGAGAGCTTCTGACAGAGGGGGCAGTGAAAAGGGACCTCTTTTCATACCTACTCCATAACACTCCTGCAGGACAGCTCCAGATTGCTATTGGCCTGCAATGGAGAAGTGGGAAGGGTGGAGGCAGTGTCTCAGGAGGTTTGGGCCTCTAGCGTAGGAGTGGTGGCCTAGATAAAAGACTAGGGCTGCAGATACCGTGATATCAGAATAGAATGCATACTGAGGAATGTTAGCATCGTTTACTTGTAAAACTGTGATACTACTATGGTACTGGTACGTTGCCCGTCCCTATTTAGGATAGGTGAAGACCTTCCCCATTCTTTCCCGTACCATGGCTCACCTTCAGCAAGTGATGAACAGTGCTGGGGAGCAGCTTAATTCTGAAAAGACTCTTCTCTGAAAGTGGAGCTGCACTCAGAAAAACCTGGGTAGCCTATTTCCTGGGATGCACCTTAATGAGTGAGCAGTGGTAAAATATAGAGGTTGTTTATCCTCTTTTCCTTGATGCGTGTCTTAAAAAGGGGGGTAAAATTTTTTAATCCTCTATGGATCAACTCTGTGTCCTGAGCCAATTGCCCATATGAACATTTGAACCTTGTGTTACTTATTTTCTTTAGACAGCCCCTCACTAAATATGGGAAAGTGATGAATTATCCCACAGAGGCACTTATCTCCATTTTGTGTGATTGTGAAGAGACTGCCATTTAGATTCTCTTGTGTATTTGTCTTGAATAATACCTGTCTTTGCATGGTATAGTTTTATTACACAGGTGCTCTGAAACATCTTGCCTAATTTGTATTCCTACAACAGCTGGCCTGAATATAGATCAACAACCTGAAACACCCCATTCCCCATTCAGTTCTGTAAACTAGCAGTATTCTAGGAAAAGTTTAAAATAATATATTTTGGGACATATGAGAGCTTTGAATTCTGTTCTTGCAGAAAGTGGGGAATATGAACATTATAAGTCTATTTTTGAAGCAATAATCGTAGCTAATGATGCAAATCATAACTCATTTTCACCAAAATGGTCGGGGCAATCCTAATATGTATCTCTCCTCAGAGAGTGAAGTAACATTGAGTACAATGATCTATAAACTTAGCTGTATTCTCTGCATGGGAGGCATATCACATTTCCAATATATTTCAGGTGGGATTTTGATGTTCATTGTCCCCAATGACCTGTTGATTTTAGCTTTCAAAAAAAGAGACATTGGGTCTAAACAAATAGTTTAGGTACATGCTTCGTCGAGGGACACCTTCTCCTCCTTTGACCTTGGTGTTCCTTCTGTTGTTTATCACCCTTCTCTCTCTCACTTTCTGCCCTTACTTTTAACGAGTTTTCACAGAGCCACCACCACCAGCTTGGCTAATAGGCTTAGCTTTGGCCTGCAGTGGATCTGTGGAGACCCACTAAAGCAGCAGGTGACAGTCAGGGACACTAGATGCCTATGTAGACAACTAAACTGCACTCTCGAAGTCCTTGACCAGATCATTTCAACATTTTTTCACTAATTTGCAGAAACCAGATGTTCCAACATTTAATTCTGACTGTCTGTAAATTTCTGATTTTTCTAGCCTAGAAATATGCAAAGTAACACAAGTTTTTTAAACTGTGTAAAACCTTGGCTAAAGAGAATAGAAAAAGATTCTGAAAGGGAAATGTTTGGCTGTAAGTAGGTTGGTTACTAGTGGAGTTTCTCCAGGCTTGGTTCAGAAGTGATGTCATTTAATATATTCATTCATGACCCTGGCACAGAAATCAAAAAGGTTTTAATGAAATTTGCTGATGGCATAAAGGTGAGAGGAACTATAAATACAAAGCAGCACTTGTGTATTGTGCAGAGTTAAGAGACCTTGAGGAGCAGAGCAATAGAATTGGAATAAGATTTAATAGTACAAAATAAAAGGTCACAGAATTTGGCCTTTTCATCTTACCTATCATTACCTGACTAAAATTTAGAGGCCTACTTTAAGCAGTTCACCTGAGCTCCTTCAAATAATCCTAGAGAAATGCTTCTACAAGGACACTTATGCAAAAATAGTTATCTAAGATAGATAGATTGCACTGGCTTTTAGAGGTGCCTTTCTCACTAAATTGCTCTTGGAGGGAAACTGGATTCCCATGAATCGCAGCTTCAAGGTTATTGTGAATGCATACTGTATTCTTGTAGCTCTTCAGCTGGAAAGAGAAAAAAAAACCACGTTAACAACCATCATATCATGAGGAGCCATCAACGTAATGCAACTTCAGAGACCGTAGATATGGGCCTTGAATACATCAAGCTGAATATTTCAGGGGAATAAAAGGGAAGGGTGAATATCCCTGTACAAATTCTTTGTGGAGTATCATCTAAGATCTTCCACATTAAGGTTCAAGAAATAGAAGTGATTTGAAAGAGATACAAAGAATGACGAGGGACAATAATTTTACAAGACAAACTTAGAGGAATATTTTTCATATAGTGGATTGGAGGTCAGAGATATCTGAATTTGTGCTGATCTGCACAAAATATGCACCAAAAACAACTGTCCCATGTGGCATAACACTGATAGCAAGTAGGACTAAAAGGTATAAAAGCTGTATATGTGGAAGACTGTGCTTCACAGCAAGTCTTGGTTGGCTTGGACAAAGCACATCACCAGCTGAGGTGACTTTCTTGTTTTTAAAGTGAGCGTTGCACTTCTCAGTGGCAGCACGTAGGCAGAAGCCAGTAGCAGAAGTCTTAGTCTCCATTCCACAGTAAAATCAAAATGTAATGGGTTAGATTAGCCTTGAGAAAAGTAAATTGAGTTTGTAAGAGATTTTAAAATTTATCAGACTTTTTTTAAATTATCCAAATTTATTTTCAATAATTTTCTATGTATGTATAAGTTCCAGCACTTGCAGTAGACTGAAGGTGTTAATGCAAGAATCAGTCCTTGACTGGCCCTGTTTAGAGACAGAGCCACCCCCATGACACAAAATCAGCTGGAATGCTCTACTGGTGGGAGTGTGGGCACAAGTTACTTCTTTTTCAAGAAGTTAAAGGTTTTGGGTAGCCCAGCTTCCATAGGTATTCTGTCAAACTCCGTCATTTCCATAATTTTGAAGATTTCAAATTTTCTTCAAAAAATGCTATGCTTGCAGACACTTCTGATTATTCCTAAACTTTTCAGATTATTTCTGCCTAACTCACTAGAATTTTCCAGCCTATGATTTCATTACAGTAGTAGTATTACAAATACAAGAAGTGTTAACTTTGAAAGCTACCTGAGAAGGGAACAATAAAATACACAGACTGAGAAAGCCCCAGGACGGTATAAATCATTCCCTTTGCTGAGACTTAGAACTAGTAAGGACTTGGAAGGGCTCTTCTGATTTACACTCGCCAAAGATCTGACCCCTACTTATTATCAAAACACTGTGCTGTAATCTGCAAAAAATATACAAGGCAGAACATTTGTCTGGCTGACAAAAGCATGTTTCTTTAGAAAAGCTGTTTAACTCATGAGTTCAGGTAGCTTTGCATATTTCTGGTAACCCATGGATGACATCTGAAAATTAAGTCTGACCTGAACATTGAGGGAGAAGTGCTCTTAAAATAGATTAGATTTATTGCAGAGGTGGGAAACGAAGAGCGCTGCCAACTAAAAGGAATATCTGTTTGACTCTGTCTTGTGTTAAGATGCTACCTTGAACTTGCAGATTGAGGAGAAATAATAACGTGCCTCGGAAATATACTATTTTGATGAATGCCATCTCCTGGAAAAGAGCCAGCTCTATTTGCTTTCTCTCTGTTTTTTGTCAGCATCTCAACACTCAACATGAACTCTACCATGGCAAACTGTCAGAATAAGTTATTTCTAGTCTGTAATGAATGCTTCTATCACATGTTATTATTGAAAATAACAGGTCTCAAATGTGTATGGTATACAATTCATTTTCTTTTTCACCAAAGTACAGACTTTTCTAAGGTTAGAATGAGCATGAACACCTCTCTAGTGCTGCTTTAACCAAAAAAGACTGAAGATAAAATTATTATAACTAGAAAAATTCTTTCCATATGTGTACATTTGTTTTGCAACTGATATTTTTAAAGAAATTGGACAAAATTTTCTGATAAATAATAAAGATAAGTTTTACATAGGCTAAGTTATCTGAATGGTAAGTCAAGTAAAGTAATGTAGCCAAGAAAAAAACCCAGGGAAATACTTAGACAATACTGAAATCTTATAGAATGGAAACTTAAAAAATAATAACACTTAATGAAAATGGGAAAATGTAAAACTTAGATTTAATTAAGTATGTTTATTTGCTTAGACTAAAAAGAAAAGAAGAAAGTGAGCTAAAAATTTGTCCAAGCTTAAGAAAATAGATAGTGTATGAATTTGATTGACCCATTTTGGATTGACACAATTTCTTTTTCATTTTCCCCCAGTGTTCTGAACATTTCTTTGCTAGTGTGTTTGACCCTTTCCCCTTGAGTTTTATTCATCCTTCTCCCCTTTTATATGAGATTGAGAATTCCAATTTTTTTTTTCTAAAGAAAATTAATTTTAAAAGAAATACTGTTTACCAGTTTGAATGGACATTATCTCTGTTTTTTCATAACTGATTTAACAGTAATCAAAATGTAAAATGATCTAGTAATGATGAAGGAGCTGTTTGGGTATTTGCTTCCTAAATTTGACTTTCTAGAGAAGATAACTAGGCTAGTTGATTGAACTTCCATAGTTTATACAGAAAGACATACATTCTAATCAGTACCTCTCTAGCCATTGTTTCACAGCGACACGAATTTCTTTCTGAATATGGCTTTTCCTCTCCATGGAGA
>JAOQGH010000032.1:59525332-59554414 GCA_025769975.1 Gallinago jamesoni
ATTTCCATTTTAACTACCCCCCCCCCCCCATTTGCATAAAAATAGACGTTTAAAACAATAGAAAGAAAAATCTTGAAAAAAAAAACCACCCATGAAATTTGGCAAATGAGCCTAGTATTCAAACTCAATCCATCTTGTGAAAAACACTGGGTTAGGTCTTGATGGTCAGGAACTGAACTCTCATCCCAAGCTCGGACGTAGCACGCCTGCTAATAGGCAAACTGCCTCCACATTTGATGGGCTTGAACTGAAAAACAAGGGCAACTTTTTTGTTGCCCCAAGCTGTAATTATTCTGTTTGCCCTTCCTCCAGGCACAGACTCTTGCTTCTTCGAGCTACGCCGTTCCGCTCTGCTGTGGTAGGGGAGAGAAGGAGAAACACTCCCACCTCGAGCCGTGATCCCAGCTGGGATGCAGACACCAACATCTGTGAGACTGCGGAGAGATGCTCCCCTTGGCTGAGCAGTGCCTGACTGGGAGAGAGCTCCTTCTTGGCTTTTTATCAGCACAATGCTGAAGCCTCAGCTTCCAGCTGTTTGCTCTCAATGAAGCTGTGGAGATTCTTATCTGAGCAGGCTTCCTTGCTCGGCTATTAAATCGCCCCCTTCTGTCATAAAGGCACCTGAAGAGCCAGTGTTTTCTTCCAGGAAAAAGCTATGAAAGGGCTAAATGAAGCCATTCAAGTTTACAGTAAAATGAATCAGAAGAGGAGCCACTCTCTCTTTCGGCACCACTCTTGGCTTTAAGATAATGACCCAGAGCTGAAAAGAGCACGAAAGCTACCTAGAGGGTCTCAGGAGAGCTGGATACCTGTTTACATGACCTCCTTACCAGCTCTACCCTGGTGAAAGTCATTTTAATTTCATGCTTTTATGGGCCTTTTTGTTGGTTTGGATTGGCAGAAAGGCAAAGTGGGAAATTAGACTGCGTGAGAGCAATAATTAGTTATGAACTTTACCAAGTGGTGTAATCACACAAATAGTCAATTAAGCTTTTTTGGTTTTTTTTTTGTAACTCAGAAGAGGGTATCATTTATCCAAAACAGAAAGAATGATTCTTTTTTAAAAATAGAATATTCAGGCAAAAGGAAAAATTAATTTTTTAATAATTGTGTCAAATGCAGTTTAACAGAAACATTCACTGTTTTAAAACTGATGAAGTATTCCAAAAAGCTGAGAAAAATTCCAAATTGTCACTTTTAAGGTAGAAAATGGTGGGCTTTTAGTATTCTGGAGTCTAAATATTGAACCCAGTTACTCCCAGAGCAGTTCTAGGGTAATTACACTGTTACTGGGTCTGTTCTGTCTTTATACTAATGAGAATGAAACAAATTTTGTCTCTAGACTCATTCTCTGAAGTTATTAATTTCTAGAAGTAAAATTGTGTGAAATTTAGCACCTCAGAAATGAGGTGGTTGCCGAGCATCTTCACCATTATTCACTGGTGTTTGTCTTCTGCGTTTTTTTTTGCATTCAGCATGTTTTTGTGTTGGGTTTTTTCTCAGTTTCTTGAACTACTTGTGAAATTTTAATTGAACGCATTATCCAGTATTCATCAATTTGTTAATCCCATGTCCTGTTGTTATTGGAAATGAGCAATCTCTAATGCTGCCTTCCTGCATATTCATATAGGTCATATTTGTAATCGAGGTCAGAATTTATACAAACAGCTACTGTCAGGAAGTAAATTTTGTAAATACTAATGAATGTAATATAGTATGAATACTGATACCCAGGAACAAAACCGAAGGTCTCTTCTCCTCTGTAGTTTTCCTTCGTTTCTTGAATCTTAACACCATTATATTCCTATCAGCTTGTTTTATGAAGGAATTTAAGTTGAAAAAAAAACAATAGTGCAGTAGCTAACTTTACTGCCTGGACATATGGTAAGCCATAGGATCATTAACAATAACGCATTAGCTTCAATGATGTTTTCTGAAGGCTCACAGGGATTTCATCTGTTGTTCCATATTAAAGATACACACATTGTCTCCTGTCACCTTACAGATCATACTGAGTCTACAAAAATCACACTTACCCAACTTTTATTCATCTGGAAACGTACATGGAACAGCTGCACACCATAAGAAGATAATTTCTGTCAAATCTTTCTGGATTCGTCCATTAGAAATATTCCCCCTTGCAAAGGCAAAGGCTGTTCACTCACTTTGAAAGCAGAGAGTGTGACTCTGCTCAGATCTAGCTATAAGTGGTTTTCATAGCGAGATTTATCTGTATGGATAGATATGCATGAGGAATATTAGGTTGTTATAAGGTAGTCATCCCAAAGACATAATTTCAGGATTGATAGAATCATAGAATTGCCCAGGTTGTAAGGGACCTTTGAGATCATCGAGTCCATCCATCAACCTACCGTTGACAAAAACTGTCAATAAACCAGACCTCTAACCACTATGTCTACCCGTCTTTTAAATAACTCCAGGGATGGTGACTCCACCACTTCCCTGGGAAGTCTCTTCCAAGGCTTAACAACCCTTTCGGTGTAAAAATGTTTCCTAATATCCAATCTGAACGTCCCCTGGTGCAACTTGAGGCTGTGCAACTTTGCTGTTTGACTGACTGACTGAGATTGCCAATGAGTTAACTCAGTTCCCTGACACGGTTTGGCCATGGTAGAACAGGCTCCATGAGCCTTGTGAAGTAACCACAGCTTTATGGATAACTCAAATATTTCTCTGCTACATTGTGGTCTGCATTGCAAACACATCCTCAATATAATGGCTTGAAACCCCTAAAAAGCGGTTGTTAAATCTCAGGAGGAAATGTGGGAAGTAATTATACAAGAATGAACTCTATATAAAGAACCAATTTGGGAAAACAAAAAGAGACTGAAGGCTAGGGAAAGATTAGAAATGGCCAGAGAGTGAGTGTTGCTGTTATAGAACGTTCTTTCCTGGGCCTGGACCCTAAATTTCTTCCTACATACTCCTTAGTTGTCAAGTTATGTTTACCAACAGCAAGGTAATGTATGTGTATACAGGGTTTCACGCACCTTTTCTTTCTGACAGATGGCGTGAGACATTCCCTGTTTTGGTTATTCATTCCTACACACATCCCTCTTCCCCTCCCTCCTTGGTTTTTTGGGGTTTTTTGTTTTTTTTTTTTTACACCAGGATCACGGCTTTGGCTTGGCACTCAATATATTTTTAAATATATGCTCATAAACACCCCCACATGTATACTTATATATATTATATAAATAACATATAGAAATATATTTATAATATATAAATACTCTCCATATATATCTCATGGTAATGGGTAGCAATGCTTGGAGAACTGAACTAGTGGCAAACTGTAACTGATGGGGAAGTGATTGCATTGCATCAAGGACTTGTTAAATCAGCTTTGCCACCCAAGAAAAGGTGAATGGAACCATGAGATCCTGAGTATCTCACCGTGAGCTGGTCTGCAGAGCTAACTTAGTAGCACAATGGTGGCAGATGAGGTCAAGTGGACAGAAGATAGGTGAGACAGAAAAAAAGCTACTGTTTATAACTCATAAAATTGATGGATATCTGTCAGTAGGTCTAAACATGCAATGAAAATGTAGTTCTCTCAATGAGTTTATGAATTTGAAGCTCCAGTTTTGGTTCCAATGCTGGTAAATTCAGTACTTTTATTAGCAGCTCTAGTTTCTTCCACGGGGACTTGAAACTGGCCCTTATGATCACAGGGTACAAATTAGAGAGTGGTACATGGGGGATAAACTCTTCCGGCTAATGAAGCATTTTAGATTGTTTCCATACAATCTTCTCTTCATATGTTGTTTATCAAAATCTGAGAGTTGATACCTGTTATTGTCCCTGATAGCTGGCATTGCCTTTGAAAAGTCTTTTTCAATAAAAAATAATCCTTAATCATTTTTAGTGTATGTTGAAAGTTTGGTGAAATAATTGCAGCTAATAGGATTTAAGTAACATAATGAAACATTTATATTTTAAGTTAAGCATGCAGTTTAATTGGGTTTTTCCTTCCATTTAGGATTAAGTAGACAAGCTAATATGAGTATAAACGCACTGGTATCAATTACATCTAAAACCATACATAAATGGATGTTGAATATAAAGATCAAAATACTTATTAGGCAAGACGATGCTCTCCAGTGATTCATTGCACTTCTGGAATCTATGGACAGCTTTCTATCAACTTTAAAGAAACCTCAGTCAGGCCCTTGTCCTGGCTTGTATCGGAAACAGTGTGGTCAGCAGGACTAGGGCAGTGGTCATCCCCCTGTATTCAGGGCTGTTGAGGCCCCACATCAAATGCTGTGTTCAGTTTTGGGCTCCTCACTACAAGAAAGTAGTAGTTTGAGGTGTTGGAGCATGTCCAGAGAAGGGCAACGAAGCTGGTGAAGGGTCTGGAGAACATGTCTTATGAGGAGAGGCTGAGGGAGCTGGGGGTGTTCAGCCTGGAGAAAAGGAGGCTGAAGTGAGACCTTGTTGGTCACTAGAACTCCCTGAAAGGAGGGTGTAGCCAGGTGGGGGTTGGTATCTTCTCCCATGTAACAAGTGATAGGATGAGATGAAATGGCCTTAAGCTGCGCCAGGGGAGGTTTCAATTAAATATTAGGAAAAATTTCTTCACTGAAAGGGTTGTCAAGCATCGGAACAGGCTGCCCAGGGAAGTGATTGAGTCACCGTCTCTGGAGGTACTTAAAAGACCTATAGATGTGGTGCTCATGGTTGAGTGATGGTCTTGGCAGTGTTAGGTTAATGGTTGGACTTGATGATCTTAAAGGTCTTTTCCAATCTACTCAATTCTATGATTCTATATGACGAGCCCAGAATTCATTTCCTAATTCCTGAGAAACCCATGCTCACCAGGTATTCCACTGATTCCTTTTGATTAGGGTGTTAACCTAGGAAGTAGAACCTGGCTTCTTAATCACTCCTTCATCCTGAAAGGTTTTGGTCCATCATTCAATAAGACTGAGAGCCACAGCATTTGTCTGCATGTATGACAGGGAAAGTCTCCAGTTTCTTTATCTGAACTGGAGGCCTACATCCTGAAAATGGACATGGAGGGACTCCTTCTCCTCTCTTTCCCCTCCTTCTTCTCCTTCCTCTCCTTCTTCTCCTTTTCCTTCTTCTCCTTTTCCTTCTTCTTCTTCTTCTTCTTCTTCTTCTTCTTCTTCTTCTTCTTCCTCTCTTTTTGTCTCTCTCACTCTTCTCTGACCTTACAGAAAGCCTAGACATCTCCTGTAGGCAGCCCCATCTGGTGTTCTGGTGCTACATATCTGACCTGCTGTCATGACTAATGTAAAAATTTGTAGTCTTGCTTTAGTTCATTTGAAGGCACTTCTCATTTTAGTGACTATCAAGTTTTACTGCTCCTGGAGGTTGATGTAAATACTGGATTAACCTCTTTTAACATCTGTTTCTTATGCCAATACATAATGAATAAAAATAACATCGTCTGCCACAGGGTTTCTTTTTGCCTTCTCATCTTCATTTGCACTATCAAATACCGTCTGTCACCATTTTAATTTAGCCATGCTTACATCTATTTTGCATTTATGTAATGACAAATAAATATGTAGGCCACTGCGAACTGTTGTGTATTTGTAATGAACTTAACTTTGGTGCCTGTATCACTCACTTTAATTTGGTCCACTTTTTTCCAGGCCCAACACCAGTTTCAAAGTTCATAATGCAAAAAGAAATTACCCTGGGGAAAATTTCTTCCAGTTTGTGAGATAATAGCTCAGTAATTATCATAACTCGTTAACCTGTTTTGAAAGCATTTGGCCTCCTATTGCTCACTTGGTGTAAGTAGCTATAAAGTCTTTTTCCAGTAGCAATATTTTGAGCTAATAATTTTCTGGGTTCAGGAGAGGACTGTGTCCCAGCTTTCATAACAATTAGTGTCACATCCCAAGCTTATGCGTATACATGTATTGGGAGTTTGGCATTGTTAATGGCTGCATTTCTTTCATGACACTCGTAATTAATGGGTACAAACTAAATTTGTGAAAGAATGAAAGTTGAAACTACAGCTAAATGAGTTCTAATAGGCCTAAGCAGAACAACATGAAAAAAATGTACAATCTAATTAAGAATTACAGTTGCTTGGCTGCTTCTAGGTGATTGCTTCTTCTCCAGGCAGAAGTATGCAAAGCTTTTATAAAATTATATTTGCCACTTAACTTTTCAGGACTTCAGTAATTTTTCCCAAATCTCTGTTAGAGCTTGAAGTTATCCATAAGACTGACAGCCCTGAATTTCTCAGGCAGATGGATTAGATGATCGTTGTAGGTCTCTCCCAGCTGAAACAGTCTATTCTATTTGTAAGAATTTCCATTTCTTTTGCCAAAATGTTGCTGCACCGAAGTGGTTCAGAAAATCTTTGTGCAAGATGAGAAGGAATTTAGTTTTCCTAGTTGAAACATAGCAAGATTCATAATAATATTCAACAAATGCTGTCTTTTAGTTCCTTAAAAGCAAATAAAACTCTTTCATGGTGGAAGAGTATCTGAAACAGACTTTACGACACTTGTTCAAATAGCTTTCTGTTTTATGATACAATGCTTTATGATATTCTCCAATGGAGAAATGCTCTCCGTTATTGCTTGACTAGAATGATGGTAGAATATAATGTGAAATGCAAAGAGATAATATATAATACATGATATTACATTAGATGTGCACCAGTGTGTGCATCACAGTGTTTTAGTCTTTTCAACTAATAAAACGAAGTACACTACGAGTACATTACTTTCTGCAGCTCTTTATTTCATTCTCTAGAAGTCAAAGGAGTTAATTCTAAATGCACAGTGAATGAAACCAAGGTATCTGCTCAAACAGTCAATGAAGTTAATTCTTGTCATTACAGACTGTCCACTAACCCAGTAATAAAATTTGAGTCTTAAGACCCAGGAGAATTACCACCGACTCGTAACTGGGGAAGATATTTACAACGATGTGTACTAGTAAGTAGTTACATCTATACTGCAAATGTGTAAGTAACTGTTTTGTGGAAATGTAGTATTGACAGCTTCCAGTGGTATTTTGGTGCGTCCACAAGAGCCCGAGTCTCTTCTGGTTACATGATATTTGTAATGATCCATTTAATTATAGCTTCTAAAACCTTGAAGTTTTTGGAAAAGTGAAATACTGTGAATCAGCTGAGTGTCAGTAGGTCAGGCTTGCAGGATTTATGCTAGGATCGCTTTCCTGGTCTGTAGGTTTCTGGGATTTGACTGAAATTTTACCAGGTTATTTGAAGCTCTTGATCACCCACATTGCCTATTGCTTGCAAAATTCTGCAGCCTGATGTGCAGTAGGCTTGTCGGATAAAGAGTAACTGATACCATATTTCTTCCTACTCTATAATTTACTGATATATGTATTTTATACTGTACAGCTATATCTTTGTTGTAGCACAGACTGTTTCCATTGCACAGTTTAAAGACTGACTTGTTTGTGTGGTCTAAAAGCATTCAGATTCCTTTGAAAGTTCAAACACTCGATAGGGGCATTTAGTGGGTTTGGGGTTTTTTTTTTTGAATTTGAGGTTATTTGACTTCAAACTGTGTATCAAGTACTGCTAAGGTTCACCTTCCTGAAAGCCCTTGTTAGCTTTTCTAATAGCATATGGTTATACAACTGCATGGAGTTGACACCATAAATCTGATTGTTTTTCACGTGTGTCCGGTGATCAAGGACACTCAAGGGCAAGGGACTTAACAGCATCCTGGGTGTAAGGAATCTTTCATGTAAGAGTTGAGTTCTTATCATTGAGCCTATCTGATGAACAATTTGCTTGCTGCACCTTCATGTTACTTTCCTGGTATGGCAAAGTAAGAGGACAGCTCAAGGAGACAGGTAGCAGCTATTGGCGATGTCCTGCATTTAGCCAAGGGCATAGTAAATCCTGCTCTTGGCAGAAGATAAGGAAGGGCAGAGAAAATAATCTCCCAAAGTCAGAGATATTTTTTTTTAATTTTTAAGTTTGGAAATATGTAACTTGAATACAGCATAAAATGTTTAACCTGTTTTCAGAATGAAATGCAAATAGACGTGCTTGCAGAAAAGAAGAGGATTAGCGGGAGCAATATAGGAAGAGATGTTGAGAGCTATGATAAGGAATTTCTGTGGTTTAGGACAAATGTTGGAAGAAGTGTGAAAGGGAAAGGATTTAACTTCTGAGAAGAGACTGGGAGAACTGG
This sequence comes from Gallinago jamesoni, assembly GCA_025769975.1. Taxonomy (NCBI): domain Eukaryota; kingdom Metazoa; phylum Chordata; class Aves; order Charadriiformes; family Scolopacidae; genus Gallinago; species Gallinago jamesoni. Next base: position 59,533,522 of record JAOQGH010000032.1, read on the forward strand.
TAATGAATGTGGGATGGTCTAAGTAGGATCCAGAATTATACAGGTATACTTCCCTCCCTGATGTTGTTCACCATCCAGAGGGACCTGGACAGGCTTGAGAGGTGGGCCTGTGCAAACCTCATGAAGTTCAATCAGGCCAAGTGCAAAGTCCTGCACCTGGGATATGGAAATCCCAGGCACAAATACAGGTTGGGTGGAGAATGCATTGATAGCAGCCCTGAGGAGAAGGACTTGGGGTGTTGGTGGATAAGAAGCTCAACATGAGCTGGCAACGTGTCATACTTCAAACCGGGACACAATGTGTGCCTGCAGCTCAGAAAGGCAGCCCCATCCTGGGCTGCATCAAAAGCTGTGGTGCCAGCAGGGCAAGAGAGGGGATTCTGCCCCTCTGCTCTGCTCTGGTGAGACCCTACTTGGACTACTGCATTCAGCTTTGCAGTCCTCAGCACAAAAAGGGCATGAAACTGTTGGAATGTGTCCAGAGGAGGGCCACAGAGATGCTCAGAGGTCTGGAGCACCTCTGCTGTGAGGACAGGCTGAGAGAGTTGGGGTTGTTCAGCCTGGAGAAGAGAAGGCTCCGAGGAGACCTTAAAGCCCCTTGCAGTCCCTAAAGCAATGGACAGATGGTAGGGGCTCAATCAGGGAGTGTAGTGATAGGATGAGGGGTAATGGTTTTAAACTGAAAGAGGGGAGATTTAGATGAGATCTCAGGAAGAAATTCTTTCCTGTGAGGGTGGTGAGACACTGGAACAGGTTGCCCAGAGAAGCTGTGGATGCTCCATCCCTGGAGGAGTTCAAAGACAGGCGGGATGGGGCTTTGAGCAACCTGGTGTGGTGGGAGGTGTCCCTGCCCATGGCAGGGGGGTTGGAACTTGTTGATCTTGAAGGTCGCTTCCAACCCAAACCATTCTATGATTCTATGTTATATCTTGTCTCTGAATGAGCTAATAGAGATAATTGCAGGGACATCACAACAGCAGGCTCATGTGGGTATGTCAGGACCTACCCTACAAGAAGCCATTCTCTTTCAATTAAATACACACACCAACCCCCAAAACAGAACAAAAGGCATCTGAAATATAACGTGAAATTAGGATTATCTGATTATAACTGGCCTCATTTCCAAACGTGAAGTTCAGCAAAACTCAGACTTACGAAAAGTAGTCAATGAGGTATTGTGGCCTGTGGCTGCATGTCCGTGATCAGTTACTGAAAAGCTATCACTTTTCCTTAATACTAAATTGCTTTAATACTTGAAGTTAAAGCACACATTACAAGATGAGTAACAATTTTCGTGGAATCTGACTGGGTTAGAAGGGTTGGTGTTTGGTTGGGACTAATTCACATCGGCAATTTCTGCCAGCAGAGGAAACTTAAATGAACTTGGCTGGACTTAAAGGATCTATAGAGAAGTGATAAGAGCTGGTGATAAAATGAGACCAAAAAAAGGAGAAATAAAGAACTCAGAGTTTGGAGAGGACCTCAGGAATACATCACACCCAAGATTAATGCAAGACCTTGCTTATTACAATTAGTTTTGTGCACTTCCAAAATTTCAGCACAATTCAAAGTTTCTCACTTTTTATACATTTCTTTGATCCTTATCCTTTCTTCAAGACTGTCTGTAAAGGGATGCCTGGAAAATAATACCTTCCTTCTGTTTTTCAGTCTCCAGTTTTCAACACAGGGGACTTTTGAGATATTTATAGTTTCTCAGTGGATTTTTTTTGCCACTATTTTTTCCCCTGGACCTCATATAGATTTTCAGCACCTGCAACAACCTTTGACAACAAGTCTCCCAGGCTTTCTGTACCATGAATTATTAATTATTATTGTTATTTTTGTTATTGTTATTATTGGTATCTTCTACCTTTATCTAATTCCTTATAGTTCTGTCATTGTAAAAGCAGTAGATTCAGGAATACTTATCCAGTCAGCTCATGGCATTCAGATAACGTTTACTGTATGTTTAGATGTCTATATTCTGTCACTCTATACCATAATTAATGTCTTTTCCAGACTGGAATCCTGGTCCACTTAGTAATTTCTTCTACAGAAGCTGAACAATACCTTTGAGCTTTCTTCTCCGAATCTTTTACATATCTGCTGTCACTTCAAATGCCTTTGCCAATTGTATCTGAGGCATTTTAATCCATGCACTAATGCTGACAAACCTTTAATCAAAGAAAGTTTTTTTTCTTGCTCAGCCAGCGCTGACATAATGATTCTTTGAAATATTGAAGGACTCTTCCTTCATGAGACCACATGGCATCATTTGGGGAATTTATTCTCTAAGATCATCAGAGACTTTACATGAATTAAAATCCAACACCATCAGTTTTGGAAAGAAAAATGCTTTCACCTGCTCCAGATCCTTTCCACTCCCCCTATTGTAGTCCCGCTTAAAACACTATCATACAATGATTTAAATTAGATATATTCCATTGAATTAAATAAATTGTACTAGACCCTAAATTACAAATTGGACAAAGATCTGAATTTGTATTCATAATACACATCCCTAATCTGGTATTTTAAAAGATACAGTATAAATGTTGTAATGTTAATATATTTACATTTGGCTTTGGGAGCTATGTAAATCAGTCAGTGCTTGAGTAAGTGTTGCACCGTTTTCTTCTGAGTTCTTCTGTGTGGAAGTCCTTAATCTCAAGATAATGACTACATCATGTAAACTCCTGATTCATAACGGTGATATAATGTATGTGCTACTCTGAAAATATCCAATATGAATGAATTAATGAATATTAAAAATGTAGCCAATCACTGAATGAGGAAAAGTTTACCTTTTGTAGAAAATAACTTTTAACAGAGGAAAATATAATATGTGGAAAAGATAACGCTGGAGTACAGCAGAAAAGTTTTATTAAAGCCATTAAAGTTCCATCTCTTGCTGCAGTGAAAAGAATCAAAAACACAACCTCCTTTGGTCTAGGAAAAAAAAAAAAAGAAAAAAAGACCGAAAACCATGCTTGGATCTATGGAATAGAGGGTTGATGGACAGGTAAAAGAGGAGTTGGAAGCTAAAAGAAAAGAATATATTAAGTATCAAGAGACTGCAGGGGAGAGTGTGAAGGACATATTGAAAAGGAAATGTTCCTCTGCCAATGCTTTGCGACTGTAACAAAAATAAATATCTGACTTTTAAGAATGAAGAGCTCACATAAAAAATTTGTTTTCCTTATATGTTTGAAAGATGCAATTATGTATTTCTGTTTCCTGCATTATCCTAGGGTTGCCTGCCTGCCCAAGAAGGAAGGAGCCATTGTATCACCCAGAAAGGCACATAACGAGTCATATGATCTTATGGTAGAAATTATCATATGCCTGAATGAGAAGGAGAAGGAAGGAATGAACAGGCTCAATTTAAAATTGTGGGTTTTTTTTACTGTATTCTCCCTGGAAGGTTGCTGTTCTGTTCTTGTATGTGGCTCGCTGAGGACCTCATTTCTCTCTATATCCTCACTACTTAGCAACAGTTTTTTACGATCTGTGTCTTACGTACCAGGTATTCTTACAAGATAAGCAGTTTTAAATGATTTAACATCTACAAAATAAAGCATATCAAACTTATTAAGCCCACGAAGGCAAGCATGTGTAGCCATAAGTTTTTTTTAAGTGGCGAAAATTAGCTGATTGTTTGACATGCTTATCTGAGGTACCAGTGTAACCCATCTTAGGGTCCTCATTCTGGAGTAAAGCAAAGGGTACTAAAGGGGGGGAAATTTAAGATTTGCACTGGTTTGAGGAAGAAGGGATCTACCTTTTCCCCATACCTTATTTCTAATTTCATCAACGTGGCTCCTTTCCTCAGCGTGGGTTCATCAATGCTCTCCACTGTATCGCCAAGGATGTGTTGAAACACACCTGAAAACATGTTCCTTTTTCAGTTGGCCAAGTGTGATTCTGGAGCCAGAACAGTCCCTTGTAGCCCCTGGTGGTGTGCCAGAACGGATCTGAATAAACTGGGGAGATTTAGCTCATGGTATTGTAAGGCAAGGAGGAAAATCCACAGAGGGCACAATACTGGTGAGAGGGACTGAAAGAAGTAACTTATCTCTGAATGGAGGGGAGAAAGGATTGAGACAAAGGAGAAAGTTATATGGCTAAAATTAAATATGATGACAGAAAGCAAATCTCTAGCCATTATCAAACAGGTTAATCCTCTTTCCTGATGGTGTTTAGGGTTACGGAGGGAACTCTCTGCCTTAGGAGCAAAATTACGAATGCATTGTGTGGGAGGACCTTGATGAGATTCTTCCAAGTTCTTCCTATTCAATCCCGAGCAGACCTGAGAGAGGACTACTGTTTCATTTGCAGGAATGCATTTTAGGTACGTAATTTATACTGAATTTAATTTTTTTCCCTTTCTTCTTTCCCTTCTTCCCCTCCACCCGGAAAGCTAAAAGCAAGAGAAATTGAAAATACGTTTTGACCTTAAGCGTTTTCAAAACTACTACAATTATTGAGTTCCACTAGTTGAAGTCTGTGGCATGATTTCTTTTGAAAAGGAAGTCACGTTTCTAGAAACGTTCTCAGAAATGACAAATTAAGACCTTTTTTTGGTAGACCAAACTGGAGCAATAAGTGAGAACAAAAAGAAAATCCCAAGAATGACAGATATAAGGAAAAAAAAAAAAAGTGGAAATTTGTGCTTATTGTGATAAAGGCTGTTGTTATGCCAAGTTGCAGTAGATGGTGCTGATGGGCTGGAAGGCATAAATCCATTTGTTAAGGTCATACTCTGCTGAGGTTGTTTATGGAAACTTGTATAAATAAGGCACTATTTGGTGTAAGTAACAGTAAACTCTGTTTATTATTCACACGTTATCATTAGTAAATTTGGTATTCATTGGATTTTAACTGATTCACCTGGTATTAATGAGGATGTCATATACTACCCAACCTCCCCTAAGAGGTAATTTTTTTCGCAGGGGAAGAAGCCAGTGGGAAAATGATTGTTATTACCTACAGTAACAAGTGGAAACAGGAGAAGAGCCTTTTATACATGGACGAAGCAGGCTTCGAAGCAGGTAAGTTTGATGGGAAAACTGAGAAGCATGTTGATAGTAGCATTAACTCTGCTGGTGCTCTGTGTCTGCTTATTGCTGTCCTTTGGAGTACGCAGCTGATTTGGTCTGACAGAAAGTGATCTCTCCTCCGTTTGCTGTGCCATAAAAATGCTGAAAACATAACTGCTGAGCTAGTCAGTTGGTAATAGCATTACTGGATATCTGTTCTAGGCCCATCATGTTAATTACATCTTCTATCCTCAGATGATGAAGAGGGAAAAGAAAAAAGAAAAAAAAAACCTCCCTGAAATCTAGAGCATTTGGCTGGAGACTTATATTTACAGCTCAGTGAAACTACATCCAATCTGAAGGCAGAAATTGCTTCATGAAACATGCAACACAAAGAAATCAATTAGTAACATGTGCAGGAGCAATTATGGGTACACATATAGAATTTCTGCTGGCAGATACTAAATCATTCACTTCCCAGATAAAATATATGAATATAAGGAGTTACTGCATAAGTATGAAAAATCGGGTTTCAAACGATATTAATGTTTGTCATAGCTTTTTTTCTTTTAGGTCATGAGGTTATTCCAAATAGGAAATTTAAAGAGCAGAAACTAACCAGCTGAGTGACGGAACTAAATTTGCTAGACTGAATTTCCATATTAAATAAAAAATTCAATATTTTCTCTTACTAAGACCCATTTTAAGTAACAGCTAAGACCCAGATTTTGTGAGTGACTTTTTGCTTATCTCCTATTTATCGAAACCCCTGACTAATTAACCAGAAGTATTTGAAACCCTCTTAAGTCGTCAAAAGAGTGCTCTAAACATGGAGATAAAGCATATTATAGGACCAGGCCTTCATCTGTGCAACTTTTTGCACTTTGGATAAGGTGCTTATTCTTCATGAACTCTGACAGGTAATTGCCCAGGTTTTGCCTTGACTCTTTTCCACATTGCTCATCAGTCAGATTTTGATCAAGAAGTGAACGAGCTTTTATTTCGCCTCACTTACTGTCTTACTTGAGCTTTTTTGGAGATGCACTGGACTAGGACTCTGGAGATCTATCTGTCTTTCACATTCTGGGAGTCTTCTGTTCTCTAACTCTCCCAACCCCCCTGCATTTTGCCTTTGCTGTTACAGAGTTGACAGTCGTTCTGTAAGGAATTTGAAATCTATGCATGAAAGGCACTAAATAAATCTGCGATGATAGTAAAACGGAATACACAATTAGACCCACTAGTCTAATTGCTCGTGCCTCATTAAGGCACCTGTATGCCTTAAGTCCATGCACATTTGCAGAACACTACCTTAACTACTAAGGACTACAAGGCTGAAAGTGAGCTGTATATTACACGGAGTAATACTTCCTCTACACTTTCCTTCTGAGAGCGATAAAAGCTATTAACTTTGTGTGTGACTGCCATTTAAATTTTGCATTCCTTCCCCCCCCTCGGTGATCAACAGTAAATTAAACCACTTCTCTGCTTGTTGTTACAGATGAAGAGAGAATTAAAAGCGGTGCGTAAGGGAGCTTTTTATTCCTTAAGACCCCACAAAAGCTAATTTGGGTGGAGTGAACCTTCTAAAAGAAAAGTGACAGAACATTTAAGATGTATTCCTCCTCAACTCTATTTATAGTTTCTTAATCTGTTTTTAGGAGAAAGCTATTACATTTGTACACATGTGAGAGTAATTGGATTCAGAAATAGTTAGATTTTGCTCTCCCTTCTCTCTACTCGGTTAGCTGCATTATATTTAAATTAATTAAATACAGTGGCAGCTGCTGAGCCTGTCTGTGATATTGTGTCTTTGTCAGCAGTTTACTTATGGCTTTCCTGTTTAATTAAGTGGGAAACAGTGAGTGGCTGATGCTCTGCTATGCGTGGTATGTAGGACAAACCATACCTGCTCCTGTCTACAAGATCTGCTTAATGCACCCGATGGAAGCACACATCCATGTACCACGTGTGTTTGCGTGTGGGCAATGTGAAGAGTTAATTCTTTGCCAAGGTATTTGCAGCTCTTCTCACTTTTTGAACACTCTAACTCCTTATCTTGCATTTTCTCCAGTTTATTTACCGAATTTTTCGTCCACTTGCTCTGGTTTAAGAATCTCCTGAGCAAGCAGACTGAAAATTCAGTAAACAAGCTGAAGAAAACTTGAGATAAGGGGCTGAAATATCCAGGAGAAACAAGAGCTGCACAGCTCAGAAGGCAGAACTAAACTTTCAACAACATGGATTTTACGTAGCGTGCAAAACATTTCTCCTTATACTGTAAACAAGTTTTACCACTCAGCACTTATTTTCTTAACCCGCATATTAACAAAATGATAATGCTAAAATGTCGGTGTCCACAAAAAATTGACCTCCTCACTGGACATCACTCATCATCTGCTACGTATGTATGCATCTTCACTTTGTATACTTTATTCTCTACCTTTAAGCTTACCATTGTAAGGTACAATGTTTTTTCTATTTCTGTTGCATCTCAGGGCCCGCAGCTCAGTTTATTTTTGTCCTGAAAATTGAGCCAAAGTGACAGCTTAGTGCATTGATATTTTGTGATTCGGTCCCCAATTTCAGTTGTCTTCTCCCTCCTCTACAGGAAGGGAAGCAAAAGGGAGAAAAAAACCCCTCCCTTTTCTCCCAACATCTTCCCCCATCCTCACAAAAAATAAGGCTGAGGCAAGTGATAGCTCCAACGTCTCCTCTGGGAGATGGGACTGGAGATGGGACTGGAGATGGGCAGATTTTGTGAGACAGACCTTTCACCTGCGAGATCCTGCCGCTTTTTGGCAGCCTCCTGACGTTCTGCCTCTTCATTGCCCACTCTTACTCTGGATCTCAGCTGGACCATGCCCCCACTGCCTCTATTTTCTCATTCCCTTCCTCGTCCTGCCCTCAGCCAGCTCTCCGGAACTTTACCTCAAGTAACAAAATATTCTGGGTTGTGAAAAAGGATGGTGTGAGACAGAGTATAAATAGCTTTTCCTTCGAATCTTTACATAACTCACTTGCATAAGTGCCTGGGGGGGAGGTAAGAGGTGTAAACATGCACCCCGTGGGTGATGTTCCAGCCGGAGCGATGACAAGGACATTTAGACAGCCTGCTTGAGAGACTGGATCAACAAGTCTCCTTCAATGTAAGTACAGCTTTTGAACCATCCTACATGTTTTCCTTTTCCTCCAGATCACCCTCTATATTTAGATAATTAACGCTGACTGCTCTGCCCTGTTTTTTTTTCCCCTGGTCTTGCCTGAGCATCCTGTCCTTCATCCATCAAAATGGGCGCGTGCTGCAGTCCTTGAGATGACCTTCTAGAGAGTTCTTATGGTTAAAAAAAAATCACAGAATCACAGAATGATATGTGGTTGAAAGGGACCTCTGGAGATCATCTAGTCCAACCCCCCTGCCAGAGCAGGTCCACCTAGAGCAGGTTGCACAGGAACGTGTCCAGGTGCTTTGGAATGTCTCCAGAGAAGGAGTCTCCACCACCTCTCTGGGCAGCCTCTGCCAGGGCTCTGCCACCCTCAAAGTGAAGAAGTTCCTTCTCATGTTTAGGTGGAACTTCTTACATTCACGTTTGTGCCCATTTCCTCTTGTCCTTTTGGATGTCTGTGAACGTCTTTGAATATAACATGCTATTCACATTCCTGCACAACTTTTAGCCCTAATGTTGAAATTGTGGACCTCAATGTCCCAGGGTATTGTGTACGTCAAAAATTAAAAAAGGATTACACAGATTTAGGGAGATTGGGTACACAGGTAGCTAATAAACAAAACAGTAGAGTTACAGCTTCTGGTTTAGAAAGTCCTCAAACCTTGAACGATTGCAAAAGCCGCAGTATTCCCAGGGGCAGTGCACTCCAAGATTTCCTTTTTTAATTTGATAGATTAGTAGAAAATTTTGCAGTATTTTGTATGATGAAATATTTACTTACACCTGTCCAATTGTCATTATCTTGGTCTTACAAAGAAAGCACAAAACTTAAGTTTTAAAGGTGACATTTTAACATGAGGTTTAGTAACTTTAGGCCACATTTCAAGCATTTTACGTTGCTATAAAAACCCCCAGCAACACTTATTTTGTTCAAGTATAGAAACTTAGTTTAATAAAATTAAAACAGAATGGGCGTGCATGGATGCATGTATATGTATTTTGGGCTGTAAAGGCTACATAAATGGATACATCATGCATAAAAAATGAGACTTGTTTTCCCATTACTCATTATAAGGCAGTGCTGTCTAATGGGAATAAACTAGGTTAGGAAACTGCTGCTTCAGCAATTTACCTTCACAGCTGAATCCAGCTGCAACAATAAGATAAATCATACACAAACATTTTCAGATAGCAAAATTACAGGAAAATTAGACTTTTCTCCTTTAAAGTTGTATATCAGATTTGTAAAATCTTTCTTCTACTTCGCAGTGTTCTGTAGTGACTCCTTTTGGTACAAGTAATTGCAACCTAAGTGCCTTGCTAGCAAAAATTGCACATAGAGGGCATTTCTCCTGTGGAAAATGAGTTAGCAGTTTGACCCTGTTTTATTTATCTAAGTCTTTTTATAAAATCTTTTCAGTATGGGCACCTAATTAAACCCAGGGATCATGACACCTGTATGATTACTTGTATTTTCAAAACACTAGCAGGAAAATTTAAACTCAACTTATTATTTTAATAATTTGTTTAAAAATGGAGTATAGAAATGTGCATACTAGGAAAACATATGAAATAATGTTTTAAAATATTTTGAAGATGAGGTAATAATTCAAGAAAACTTTCAAACCACTGACACTCTATAATATAGTGTTAAAAAGTCTTCACATTCCTACTGAGTAGGTTATAAATTTTTAGTATATGTACCTTTGAGACAAAATGCTAAGGTGCTTTTGAGACACAGACACTTACGTAATTGAAGGATAATTTATGGGAAAATTAGATGACTACATACGTCACCGCTACCTCCACAATCTTAATTATTCACTTAGACAAGGAAAGGCATGAAACAGAGCTCTCTTTCCCACCTTTAAATCTCCTATGGCTCAGATAATAATAATTCAAATAAACTTTGTCCCTCTCACTCTCCAAAACAGGGTCACCATCACGCATACTGGGAAAATTCCCCCTTTCTAGGAATGGTTCTCAGTCCACTGAGCCGTTCCTTGGCATTTTTTGGAAGACTGCTCTTTGTCTGTAGAAGCAATAAGGACAGCCAGTCCCACCACATGATTTTTCAGATGGTCTATTTAAACGTGGATGATTCTTCCCATTCAGTGATGTAGGTATTTAGACGGAGATTTAGATCACCAAAGTTTCCATTCCTGAAGACTGGTGTATAACATTAACCATGGGAACTTTTGGACCCTCTGCTAAATGTTAAAGACGTGTTTATCCTTTAACAATTCAATTCTCTGTAAGAGGGCACAGCAATATTAGTACCTGCTCTTCTACTTAATTTACTCAGGCCTGAGTCACCCTATACATGGAGCTTCTGCACGCTGAAAACAGCCAGTGTCAGCAAAAAAAAACAATATATCAGAAATTCTATAAAACTTCACAAGTCTTAACAGCTTAACAGACCACTAAAGAACAGAGGTGTGAAATTTACTGAAGTCCAATTGATTAAAGTCACATGCCAATCCTAGCTGAAAAGCAAAGAAAAGAGGGTTTTTTTTTTTTATAAATATTTGGAAAGGTCTTTCAAACACAGTTGGTGAGTGCAGCTCCCTTGAAGATATCCCTGTCTTTGTCATATCGGGATAGATCTGTAAGTAATTGAAGATAGCACAGATCCATAAATTTCAAAAGTACATCTGAGCTTACAGGAGCCGAGATTCTTACCCTGTGAATTTTAGAGCACAGCAGGGGCTTATTTCATATCCAAAAAATATCTTGCTGCAGAGTTAAAATTATTGCCTAACAATCACTTTTTTTTTTTTTTTTTTTTTTTTTTGACAAGAGTGGTATCAATCGTTTGGCTGGAGATACAGCAAATTTGTGTGGAATACATTTAGCAGAACCTCAGGGAGCAATGGCTGGTTGGGGAAGGTATCTTGATTTAAGTAGAGCAATGGACCTTTCCAAAGATATGAAACAGCCCAAGTCCAGATAAAATTAATAGCAGCCAGGGACTGGGATGCAGTGCAGGGACATTTTTCAAAACTCCCAGGCAACTAGGAAAACCCTCTGGTTGAAATGTGAGGATTTCTTTAATTTCAACCATTATCGAATCAGAAGATGCATTTATAGATTTACACCGAGAGCTGTGATTTAGTTTGCTTTTGTGGGTTTTCTTTATGGAGGTTGAAAGAGGAAAAGAACTCTCATGGATCCCCACTTAGTTCTTGCACAAAAAGAAAAACATGGTGACTGCTCCTCCAAACTTAAAGAAGGTGAACCTCAGAGTTTTCAGCTGCAAATGGCAACTCAGAGACTAATCTGCCATTTTTATTTTCTTACCAAAAGTTCCTTGTTTTGTGTCTCTTTTATAGGAGTTAAGTGGTGCTGTAAATACCATCGGTGAGCGTTAGACTTATCTGTGATTAATTCTGTTCATGCCAAGGAAATGTGTTTCTTTACCTGAGGGTGTGTTTTTAAACATTTGTGTTATTATGCACAGTGCAAACTGACAAGAATAGTGCAAGTCCTGGGAAAGAAAACAACAACGAAGACTTGATTTTATTCTGTAAAGAGCTTTATCCTTCTCTCATTTAACAATTTGAAGACTACAAGTGTCGTGTATTGTTTGATTTTGGTTTTAAAGACATAGTTGGGTGGAAAACTGAACTAATTTCGGAAATACAGAGAATGAGGAAAATGTGATGTTCGTATATGTCTAAACTGTATAGCACATCCCTCTAATGGAAAATAAATGGGTCCAAACAAGCCAGTTTAGTAAATGGATGCAAGTGCTATACACAGATTTCAGTTCAGGTTGTAGAGGGAATATGCTTCATTAAGGTACAGCCGTAGACCTAATCAATCTGTCAGAATTTAATGACAACTCAGTGTCTTAAATTCTAGATAATGGAGTCAGAGACCTTTCTGTTTTTGTTTTAGTACTGTCTCCAGGATTCTTGTTTTCCTGGCTACACAAGAATAAGAATAATGATGATGATGATAAAAATAATAATTATTATTTGATGAGGCTACAACTGGAATTAGGAGCTATATTCAAGTTCCCCCAGGCAGAGATAATAGATCTTCCAGTTCCTGGCAGCCTGGCAAGGCCATTTGGTGTTTGCTGGACCCCCTGGGTAAGGATGCAGGAGCCAGGGGCCTCCCTTTGCTGATGGAGGGTGATTTTGGGCACAGGCTGAAGCTGATGCTTCGAGACCGTGGTAACTCCCAGAGGGTGCAGGGAGCACCCAGCGAGGCTTTGGTGTCTCTGGGGCAAACAGTGCTGCAGAGCAGGTTTTCCCCATCATTTTCCTGGACAACCTACGACCTGTCAGGTTCCCAGGGAGAACAGAACGTGGGTGGTCTGGATCCTGCCACGGTATCGTTAGCAAAGGAATTGTTCTGAAGGAATGAGTTACATAGAGTGAGAGCTACCTTGTTTGTCTAAAATTTAAAAATCTATGATTTGAACAAATTGTCATTTTATCTTCCAAAGAACACATTACCTCTGCTGTGCGAAATACCGATATGATCTGCACTGTCAGATTTTATTATTATTGTGACAGATACTGTAGCATATAAATTTTAAACTAATGAAAAAAATGTCATCTATCTTTTGGAGCTAAGTGTTCAAAGTGCATCAGCTATTCGATTTGATAGATCATTCTTCTGAGAGTTTGAGAAGAACTGCATATTAAAAATACAGAGAATGGGAGAAACCCTCACTTCTCACTTTCATCCAGCTCCACATTTCATAAACTAATTCTGGAGAACTCATGAGAGGTCTGCTTCCAAAAAAATGTTTCTTGATGGAAAGCACTTGGGGAAAAAAAGTAAATAAAATATTTCTCTATTAAGATAAATTAGATTTGAATACAAAATAAAAGAGAGTATTAAAACTCACTAATGCTGATTTTCTACTTCTTATGGTCTCTTGGAAATAGCAAAAAAGGGAAGCTGAAGTTTATTGCTTTCATATTGTTCCTTATGTGAATGGTATCAACATTTATGATTTTCTAATAAAAGAATGCACCCTTGGGTTTTATAGTATAATGCAGTTGATAATATTCCATCAAAATGTTTTCATGTAGACAACTTTTTTGAGGGGGAGAGGAAGTTCTGTAGATTCCAGATACAGTGAAATTTTGGATGTTTTTTGGATGTTTTCTCCCCGAACAGAAAAATCAACATTTTGAAAGCTTAAACCCCAAGATAATGTCAGTTTGAAGACACATGAACACAAAGGCAAATGTGGCAAACACGAATCTAAGGATGAAATTTCCTAGATTGTTTTATTAGCATATTCATTACCACAGAGTTTTTCTTATGTTTCAAGTGTTTAATTTCAACTGTCAAATCATTGCTTTAAAAGTCAACCGGTAAATATTATAATTGCAGGCAAAAGTTCCACACTTCTGTTCACTTGTTTGTGTGAATTGTTACTCTTATCTTCCATCTTGTTTGATATGTCCTTTTGGAAACCTGTTGGCAAACTATGAAGGGTATAAAACAGGATCTAAGGAATTAATTCTTAAAGACGCTGATGCTCAAAGTGAAATGGCTTAAGGTATCATTTGAACAAAAGGTATGTAAGTTTTCATTATGACCAGTTTTCAAGGACTGAGGGATGTATACCTAAGTTTACATACACAGACCAGTGTCTTCCTTACTTTCTGAGAGCCAAAATTTGTGAAATCCAGCATTTCATTTGGCTAACAGGTATTTTCCATTGAAAGAAGATGACTGCTTCTTGGGAAAAGGAGGGAAAGAGAAACTTTTGAACAGCAGTAAAATATCCACACTTAGAATAACCTGGAAGGCTCATCCTGTCAGTGGAAGTTTGGTTATTTTTTGATTTCATTTCTATTGTCTCAACAGATGAAAGGGCTTTTCTTCCCGTCTTTTGCTGGTGTGGGTTTGATGCCTCGAGAGCCAACGTGCAAAGGAGAGGAACTGTAAGTTTTGGGAATTATTCAGGCAATGTAGATGGGAAAAGCAAAATCGTTACATCAGTTCTCAGCTTCCTTCCAAATAAAGGCCTCAAAATGCTTTAGCAGCTCTTACTGAAAAATAAGTCAACTTTATAGAGGAGAAGCTGCATAAAGAAGAAGAATGAAGCAGAAGCCTTTTCACTCTAAGAGGGAACACATTCTAATGTGAAGGAATTTGTCAGCCTGAAAAATCCATGAAATTTTAAAAATCATCCCTATAGTCTGATTAAATATGGAAATGTTCTTTAGACAAAGTGAACATTTCACAGTTCTGAGCTTGTTAAGTTTTTCTTTATTCCCTGCAGATTCAAACTGTTCCGGGAGACATAACTAAGTCACATGTGGCTTGCCATTGATCTTTAAAGAAAATTAGAAAAATAATTAAAATTAAGGAAAAAGGTCAGTGAAATTTATTTTACTTTTTCTACACTTAAATCTTCTGTTATTTAAAATAAATTGTATTATTTTTGTTTTGGGGTGACAATAAATAACAACTGAGATGTTATTTACTTTGATTCCGTAATAGAGTTTAGTTCAATTTCTGGTATGAAAAAGCCTCAGAGGAACACAGCAGGAACTCTAATATCAGATATTAAAACTGTTTTATTTTTTGGGGTAGCAATAACAGAAGTTATTTACTTGATTCCAGCCTCATGGCATAAGTAAATAGTACTTAACCCTTGCATTATATTGGAAGAAAGAACATCTAATTTTTCTAGGACTAAATTAGCAGGGTAACGCGATAAGTATTTCACATTTGTTTCTTTCAAAGAATTAATGGAGATATTTTAGAGTAGATTTAAGACGAGATACAGTATATTTTCTAACAGGGAAATGAGGAAAAGATGGAGCCTTCTGCACTTACTCAAGGTTGCATCAAACTTCTGTACTTTTGTGACTTCATCCACTGTTCACCAAATATTTTTGTCCATCAAAGAGCAACCAGAGAATGTTTCTTTCTTTTTTGAAGCATAAGCACTCCGTTCTTATGAATGCATCGGATTAAAAATCTTCGGTACAGTATGTTTGATTTCTCCATAAATAGTTTTACTGTATGAAGTCAAAGCTGCTTATTATATTTGGTCGTATTCATTTTGATGTGCTCTGTTTTTTTTCTGCCTCGTGCTGCAGGTCACGCTATGGGATTAGTAGTACAGCCATTGTGCTACTGACTGGTAACACAAGCTGGGTTTTTTTTTGAAGATTGCTACTTCTGTATTTTTATTTCTTAGTTTTCCATCTTGTCTTGACTTTCAAAACACATGTGAACTCCTTATCAGTAGAGTTTCAAAACTTCTATCAAGGAGTATGTTAATTCTGTAGCTAGATTCTTACTAGCTCAGGAAAATCTCCTGAAAAACAGGAACAAAAGAGTCTCAATATATATTAATTGTAACCTTAGCAGAAAAAGGGACAGTAACTCAAATGACCAAGACAAATTATTCAGGATTTCAGAGATCATTATCAAAACTTACTTTACTTCAAAGTCAAGCTAGATGTACGAGACAAGTGTGACTTCTGGATGGACTTTAGAAGATCTTTGAGAGCAAGATGTTTTGATAGGCCTGACCTTCAGCTGGAAGACAGGTATGTACATGAACACCCATCCTATTCTGTGTTTACTGTTTCTGCTGTTTCTGTGTACAGAACTGGCATCCCCATTTATTTATTTATTTTTTTTTCATGAACCAGAGCATTGAAATTCAGATAGTAAAGTTGTCTTTATGCGAAACAAGTGAAACAAATACTAAAAGAAATTGCAGCTGATCCTATCTTGATGTGCAGGAACAGCCTAGAGTCAGTATGATTATGCATGTGCTTAAAGATGAGCCTTCCTATTCATCCTGGCAGGATGGAGAGACCAACATTGTGCCGAGGCTTAATGTTGCTGCTAAAATGCCAGTTAAACAGATTATTACGATCTACGGAAGCAGCTTAAATTCTCTCGCTAGATAAGAAAACACAGCGGCGCTGATATTTTCTCTGGCCTTAGAAGTGATGAATCAGGAAAGTAAGGAAAAACAGCTCTTTTTGCTTTCAGGTTTGCTCTGAAGTGTGAGTTGGAAGTTTTTCATGGGTTTTAAAATGTATTTTATTTGAAGCTATGAAAAAGATATTTGATGTTGTTTTACGTTGTTTGGTAACTTTCCTACTCCCGAACATTTTTATTTTACTTTGAAATTTGCTACAATTTGACATGGGTATAATATATTAAACACAATGGTAAGTACAGAGGCTTATTGGAAATGTTTTTTTTCAGTGACTACTTATAGCGTTGTATTCTATTGTATTCTTAAAAATGAGAAATATGTTCTCAATATACATCAGTATAAGCCCTACAGCTACTTTAAAAGAAAAGCAAAGCCAAACAGAGAGAAGTCATTTTGTGTGATATCCAGTTTGCCTCATGCATGGTACTATACATGAAATGCACTGACCAATGTTCATTTTGCCTAAATTTACACATAAAAACGACAATAAAAATTGCTGAAGGTTTATTTCTACTCTTTCTTTTAAGATGGGAGGTATCTCAGAAAGGAGAAGGGACCCTTCGTGCAGGAAGGGAATTGCAACTGGGAAGGGGCAGTTTACTGAGTCATTGTTTCCCTGAACAACCTCATTCAAACACTCAGTGAGGGCAGGATGGTCTTTTGTAGAAATTTTTGGTAGAAAGTGGGTGCTTTCTAACAATTTTCTTTTCTGATGTTCAACTGGAATACTTTGCCTCTCGTTTCTTATTTCTCCTCTGTCACTTTCTCATTTGAGATGCCTTGCCCCAAATGCTCATATGGAACGATCCCTTATCAGTCCTAATACAAACGAATATTAGTGATGTGAAATAGTTTACAATTAGAAAAAAAAAAATCAACCAACAAATTACAAACACATATGAAGCAAATGGCTTGCGTAAGAAACAAAAGAAAGGATGTGTGTGGTCTTCAAGTCAGATGGTTGCCATTTTCCACCCGAAGATGGATGATTAGTTGGCTACAGGGTGGCAGGGATGAGCTGTGACGCTCACAGATCCCAGCCTTATGCATTTTGTTTGTGGATGTTGAGCAGGTGGCTGCAGCGGGGTGGGAAGGATCATGGCAGGCAAAATTCTAACCGATTCATTAAAATTGTGTTTTTATTAATATCTAAAATGCATATACATTGGCAAATAATGAATACGCCCTGCCAGCAGCTCCAAGTGAATGATGGCAAAATCTATGCGATAAATAATTCAGCTCTTGCCTCTTCTATTCTACACAAAATTTTAAAGCGCTCTGCAAAATGTTTTTCTTAAGGAAAAACAACAAACTTTTTGGGGTGAGGAAATTCTAGCTCTCCAGCTGTAATGATACGTGTCTTCTTCAGCAGTGCGAAAAGGAAAACTGCTTTGACTGTATTTTTTCAGGATAGTTTAGTTGGTCAGCTAATAAGAAGCAAAGTCGATTGCATCGCTATGTTGGAGAGCTCTTTTACTGTTCTACTCTCAGTAATACTTCTGCAGAACTAAGATATATATATAAATATGTCATTAAACATATAATCTGAGGTGCTAAGATGTAACGTATGTATTACCAACATGCATGTTCCTTGTTATTGTTCACTTTTAAAAATGGGAGATCATCATGCCGCAGCTACGAGCTAAACACATCCTTTCCACTCACATGGCTTTGAGTTTCCAACCAAAACAATAGTGTTAATGGAAGGTAGAGCATTTAATTTCAAATTTAGAGGCTTTTGTTGGCTTGTGTCATAACCATAATGTTATTTAAGCCCAGGAAGGTTATACTTAATTATAGATATGGCAGTATTTTTGACAGTTCAGTCTCTTTAATGGATTATCTTTTCCCATTTAAATATAAGTAGTAGGAATAATAATAACAAAAACAAATCTACAAATTTAACAAGCTTCTTTTTATGTGCTTAATAGCTATCTTTGAAGAAGAATATACACCATGTTGAGCTTTTAAAAATTGACAATATTTATTAAGCCAAAAAAGAGCTTATGTAGGTTTGCGATTATGGACAGGAAAGAATATTAAAAAAGGCAAAGTTAGCAAAAAAAAGCTTTAAAGTAAGCAGAAATTACATGTCAGTCAGAGACATTAAAGCTGGCTGTTTTTAAACTCCAACTGCTAAGCCCTGGGCATGAAACAAGAAAATGATGAGGTAGGCTGAATGAAATGCACACAAATGCTAATGTTTAGAACCTTACCTAAAGTTAAAAATACAAATGCTTGCTTTAAGGAAAAGGTTTCAAATAAAATAAGAGACTCCATCGTATGAGTCTGTATGAATATAAATATGCTGAAACCCACACATGCGGGATATGTTCAGGATAGACTTTCCTTTTCTGTTGAGAAATCTTCCTACTGTATGCTTTAAAGAAGACTGAAGTTTCCTGTTTTCTGTTACAGGAATGCAGAATTAAGCTTTTTGTTTTGTTGAATAAAAACATAGGGTTTGCTTGGGGGAGGAAGGAACCTGGCAGTGTTCAGGTGGAGTAAGATTGTCATCACTGAATACAATACAGTGTCAATTGATGTATTTTCTGCTTTTTCTGAGTGCTTGCTGTGGTAAATCACAGGCTTTTCTGAACAGCTCTCAGCATAGACTGAGAATGCTTCTTAGAATAATTATCAGATGGTGCATAATTAGTTATTCCATTTAGGAAACCCATCTTAATTTCCTTATCAATGGCATTAGATATATTTGCATGTACCTGTTCTTATAAATACACACTGGAATGAGTGCCTCTGTTTGTGTGGGTACACTATTGGACTGTAATAACTCTGAAAAAAACTCAGACTAATTATTTTTACCGTGTTCATCTGCAAGATAAAGTAACACTGATAAAAATTAGAAAATGTGTGTCTTTGATAAAAATAATAATAACTTACTAACATGACTATTTCTCTTTCCTGCCCCACGGTCCTGTTATGTACTTAGACTTCAGGAAACAGAAGCACAAAGAAAGCAATAAAAGGGTAAGATTTCCAGGAACTCACCATGTACTCCTCGTTGAAGATGGGAAGAAATACAGAAGAAATACGTCTTTCCCAATACATATGTTTTCCCTCGTCTGATTCCTCTGCCCCCCAGACCTTTTCCCACCCTGACTTAACACCCCTGTTGGTTCAGTTGAGCTGCAGCCTCCAGTTGAGCTGGTCTTTGCTTCTTCCAAAGGCAGGGTTTTGGGGTCCACCACTTAGAGCAACCCAGCTTTAAAGAGGAGAGATGATGGGACTGTCAAACTCCATCAATCTGAAATGGAAAATCTACCATCTCTTGGTGATTTAACGCTCTCCCTTTTGTCTGCTTTTGCGTTTCCAGCTCACCCTAAATGATTATCAACTGATTTACGTAAAGTTAATGAGAATGACAGAGATTCATAACCACCCTGTCATGCCATTGCACCTGCTACTGCTCGGCTTTGTTACTGCTCCCATTTTGTTTGTGTTCTCCTGTGGTATTTCTCATTTATGGCAAGGTCTTTCTTTTTTTTCCATGGATCTGGCCAGAAGAGGCAGGCTGAAGATCTGCACAGGGTCTTTGTATCCTTCCCTTGCGAACAGGGAGATGAAAAGAGTAGGTTTTGCAACCCACGCAGTGCCATTTTCAGTTTCCGACCACATGTGTTGAAACTACATATATTCAGGCTAAAAGCCTTGGCAATCAACCCCATATTTCTTCTAAGGCACAAGTAGGAGACTCATCTGTGCTGGGACAGTTCGTTACTCAAGACTGCCTTGAACAAATGTGACTTAGTTGTAAGGATCTGCATGCACGTTTGTGTGTGTGTGTGTGTGTGTGACCGTGCAGCTGCCTTCAGAAAGCAAAATACAGCAGAATATGAAAACAGGATAATAGGATGATGAGGATGGTAGACTTTCCAGAGGGCTTTCCCCAGGTTATCACGAGGAAACTCTTTTTAACCATAACAACTGGCCAAATTATGAACTCTTTAGCTCATTATTTTACTCAGAAAACACGAATAAAGATAAACTGATTTTGACCTAATAGTAAGACAACAAACTGTGTGACTATTCCTGATGAAATGCAGCCGAGCATAAAGCCTTGACGTAATGGCAACTGCTCATCTGTCTTTGAAGTGAGCGAGAGCCGTGCCTCCTGCTCGACTGAAACGTCACAGGCAAATGTAAACTACAAACAGAGCCGTTCCAAGGAAGTTGGAATAACAGAATAAGCTTTGTTCTTCTATAACCTGAAAAGAAATACCATTATAAGGTAATCAATATCTTTTTGATAAAAGAGAGAGAGAGAAAGAGAACAAATGCAGCCCCTAATGTTGTTGTCTATGTCAAAGAGAAGTACTTTTATCTTCATGAAAGGAGCAGAAAAACAAAAGTGAACATTCCAAGGTTCCGGCAATCCTCGTCCTTTCAGGATCTGACGAGAACGATGCGATTCAAAGGCCACCAGAAGCAGAAGGTCTAAGCTCTCCTCACAGCACTTCTACACCTGGAATTTGCGCTGACTAATCCACCCGAGCGGCGTGTCTGTGCTGGGCTACCATCTCCTCCTCTGCAACACCACTGGTCCTTTGCCAGGAGAAACCCAGAGCATCCATGCACCCACCATTAGGCACCAATACAGGTCAGGCGAGGACATGCTGGAGACAAGTTCCAAAGAGAAAGATCTGGGGATCCTGGTAGACAGCAAAATGACAATGAGCAAGCAGTGTGCTCTGGTGGCCAGGAAGGCCAATGGAATCCTGGGCTGC
>JAOQGH010000032.1:59561466-59576781 GCA_025769975.1 Gallinago jamesoni
TTTTTTTTTTTTGTGGTTGGACTCGATGATCTCTGAGGTCCCTTCCAACCACCACAATTCTGTGATTCTGTGATTAGGCAGGACTGTATATCATTATCAGCTCCTTTTACCTATTATCTGGAGAAAAAGGAAAAAAAAATCTTCTCTCAAAATGCAAGAGTTATTGGTAGAAAATAAGACAATACATATGCTCAGAGGCAAAAAAAAAACCAAAACAGCACAGCATTGCTTATGATGTAGAGCAACTGTGTCATTTCAGAGAGA
This sequence comes from Gallinago jamesoni, assembly GCA_025769975.1. Taxonomy (NCBI): domain Eukaryota; kingdom Metazoa; phylum Chordata; class Aves; order Charadriiformes; family Scolopacidae; genus Gallinago; species Gallinago jamesoni. Next base: position 59,561,731 of record JAOQGH010000032.1, read on the forward strand.
CTACAAACATTCAGAGGGAGTAGAAGGGAATCATTCCATTTTTGGTGAGTGATAGCAAAAAGAATGATGACACTTAAGTCTACTGAAATGATAAAATTATTATTATGTAAATAGGAAGATGAGTTGAAATGTACTGATCCCTTAAAGCAAGGGGGTAGTATGTTTTTAAGGGATTTTAAATAGATTTCAGGGAGCCTATATAGCCCTGGAATTACAACTGCCACTTGCAGGGAGCTCAGTCACATTTCGAGAAGCAAAGGTATTAGCATGAAGTGGGAAATGAAGCAGCTGCAGATATTGGTCCTCAGCATCCTACTTTATGCTTTTGAGACAGGAATGTCAAAGGAAACAGGACATTAAAGAGATTTTTGCCAAACTGAAATGTTACAGATGATTGCTGCGAGTCAGCCGTGGCTTTTTTATGACCGAAAAGAATAGTGGAATGTTTTTCCAGGGATATAGGACATTCTTTGTGTTGATGTTTTATACCACCAAGATGATCAGGCAAAGAAAATCCAGCTTTGTGAGACCGGTATGGACAAGATACAACAACCATAGTTGGTTTTACAGCAAATAACGATCTGGTTGTAAGGACGTGGCAAGAAGTACAGGTTTTGAACATGCTTTGATAATATAAATGAAGTATAAATATTCAATAGAAAATAAAAACTGGGCCTGCACAAGGTGTTTTGCCCGCTTCTCTCATCTTCATACAAGGTTTTTTAACCTAGTGAGGGCTGGCCTATAGAGAGGCCATTAAACATTTTTGTATGGCAGATTAGTTTTTATTGTTTTACAGGCTTTTCGGATTAAAAGAAAAAAAACAAACCAAACTAAAAGCTCGCTCCCCAAGCCCACCTGAGCAATGCTGATTCTAAATTATTTAGCTTGGGAAATTTCAGTTTTAGCAGTTAAAGAAGGCTGGTTTTGGGAAGGTGGAAGGAATTTTGTTTACTTCTTAAGTTAGGAAAAAAAAAAATAGTTCTGCCTTTTTTTTTTTTCTTCTCAAGAAAAGCATGTTGCTTTGCCTGCTATAAGCAATTCATATGATCTGTTCAATTAGAATTTATAAAACTCCCACACTCTCGACTGGGGCAAGACACAATCCTGCAGTGAGCAGTGTGCCTTGCATTACGCCCAGGAAAAATCTTGCCAAACTACACTGAATTATCAATATATTGGTGCACTGCCATTTCACTTTGCGTAGTAACCTGGACCAGGGGTGCTAAAAGATGTCCAGCAGGGTCCCAGAGCTCCTGGCATCAAACTAAAGCTGCTGTGAACCCTCCAGAAAATGGAAGAAATCCCAGTTTCTAAGTTGCACCACCCTTCTAGTAAGTGGTCTACACAAACGGAGTCAAGGAGGTGCTAGATAGGGACACAGTAGTATTTCATATTCCTAAGAGTTACTGCAGTCATTACCTCCTTCAGTTACTCTGGCCAGAATTTCCTCACTTCTGAATGCTTTAAATTTTTAATCTATGCTCTGTATTTCTAAGTTAGAAGGTGAAAAGCATGAAAAGTTCCAACCTTTTAATTAAAAAACCCCAACAACCTACTGCTTTTCTTCATCACCCACCGTTTATGACAAAATTAAGAATTATTTATGGTAATATCATAAATGATATGCCAGGAAAGATTTGTCTTGGACAAACTCACGTGGGCTCAAAGCCATAAAGAAGACGACCCTGGGAACTCCAGCTGTGATGGGGTCATTGTCTTGTTGAAGAGAAAAAAATGAAATGTCACTTTTTAAATGTTGTTATGTCATAATTAAGAATAGCAGGAGCAGCTGGATTTAACTCTGATGGGTTTTACTGTTAATGGGCTTCACCAATTAGAAGTCAGTGTGAAGAATTCTGCTAGCATTGCTTATGGTCCAGATTTTCACAGGTGTTTGTGAGATCTCACCGTGAGATTCTGAGATGCCTCTAACCCGTGACATTTGGTGCCTCAAGTACTTTTGCAAATCCAGTCTCGTTTGCTTTGGCTTTTCTTCCAGAATCATCATATGGGCCTCAAATGTCTCCTCCAAGTGTCTCCTCCTCCTCTGCCCTTGCTTTAGCTGAGCCATTGGCAGAGGTGAGCAAAAACCACAGCCTTGCAGAGCTTTTAATTGTACTTCAAGGAGAAGTATCTGTCATCGTTGCACTCCCATCTCCTAGGAGTGAATAACTTTCTAGATTTTTTTACCTGAAAGTGGATTCTTTTTCCTTTGTTCACTTCTTAGTTAGTCTGTTTCTTCTAGATTTTGTTTATATTAATAAATTGTACCCGACTCCTTTTTGCCCTACTTAGGCATAGTTGGTAATGTTCCTTTGTTTTTAATGTTAGACATAGATTTTTCTTTTCTCATCTTATTACTTATCATTTATATTTAATGCTGCACACAGAATTATCTTTTAGACTCTTTTTACCTTTTGATTTCTTATATTTAATGACACACCCGATTGTTTGATATCCTTTTTTTCCCTAGGAACCTGTCACTGCTCTCTATTTAGCTGCTTTGAACTAGCTTTCATCTTTTAGTATTTAAATCATCTAAGTTCCTCATGCACCTTACCGTATTGTTCCTCGTTATTTACTCCTTCTGACTATAATGCCACTCTCTTCAAACTAATGCTATTTTTTTTTTTCCCCCTCTTTGTTTCCTGCTCTTTGTTTTTAATTTTCCAAGTCAGATTTACGCTTATTACATGACTCCCACACCTTAGGTATTGTCATTAACCTCAGACGTGAGGCTTTATCAAAAGGGGCTTTTCAGAGAGCTTGTCTGAAGTGTCTTACCCGCAGTAGCTCGTTTGCCACCGGCGGCTGAGGAGGGTTATGGAATGACAGAAGGCTCCTCTCCCTGGAAGCTAAGTGCCCAACCCTCCGAGTCCTTTGTTTGAATGTAGGTCTCCAACATGGCAGTCTACAATAGGAGCACTTGACAAAAGGATTGATTTTACATCCAGCACTGGAAGAACGCATATAATTTCCATGTATTACATCGTGTATATACTAGATAATTTGAAACTTTTTTTTTTTTCCCCCCTAGCTATGTTCAATAGCTTGTTTGAAGCCTCTGCTGTCTATATTGAGTGTGACTTCTATTATAAAAAATGGCATTAACTTTGGAGTTAAACGCTCAACACTGGCAATCATTGATACAGGATTTTGCCAGATATTACGAATTGTTTGCCCGCCAACCAAATTCCAAATCTGAAGTGCAATGAAGTCTATGGAGAGAGCCTTACTGGAAATAGATGAGTTTACCCTGTAGATATTTCAAAAAAACCCACTTTGCTTAATCTGCATTTACATTTAAAAATACTTTAAATCCTTATGATTCACAAGGAAAAGACTCAGTACATAAAGAAACAATGTAATCCCGTCAAGAAAGCCAGTGCTACATTTTGATCCTGAATACTTTGGGTAACGCTGTTCATTCCATTTCAAGAAAAGTATTTCATCATCAATGAATGATAGAAGTGGACTACAGGATAAAATTTCATTTTAGCAGAATGGGGAAAAACCTGGAACTTCTATGTTAGGAAAGAGGTAAGTAATAGTTGATATGGTAAAAGCATAAACAAAACTCCAAGCAGCAAAACCAGGTGATAAGGAACACATGTTCTCCATGCCCTATCTTTCAAAAACAAGAGACATTTGTTTAAATTAGAAGGCAGTAAATTAAAATTGGACTCACCGTTACCACATCTCAGTAGCCAGAAAAATCCTGTGGAAAAAAAAAAATTTAAATCTCATAACCTGGAACTTAAGGCTATATCAAACAGCAGAGACCAAGTCAGGACTTTTGGGAAACAATGGTCAGAAGACATTTATTCTACCTCACCTTTCTCTAATGAACCTGTTTCCTGCTATCACCTGAGACTGTGTGTGCCACTGATAGCTTGAATGACATCTTCCGTTGATGCTCACTGCAAGTTGTGTTAATAGGAAATAAATTAAATCTATTACAACTACTATCTTCACAGCTGACTTTAATTCAAAAAAGCTCTGAATCAAGACATAATAAAACTTTTAGCCCTGAGGCTTCACAATCGTGTTAGGCTGATCAAAGGGGGAAGTTTTGTGCTATGTTTAATCTGATCTAATTGAGGGCTGCTACTAACACAGGTGGTTTTGCTCTCCTTCCTCTCACCCCTCCTCACATGATCCTGCCCTTCTAAATTCTTTGTGTCTGCTGGGCTCACCTTTCTGATCTAGCTTATTCTGCAGATACTTATGTGTTATACCTGGTACTAAGGAGGCACTGGGAAAAATATGAGTAGATCATGATGCCCCAGGTTGGAGTTGGATTATGTTTAATGGAAGATGTGCACTTAGGCCAATTTTTCTTCTTATACCTATATCCATGATCCCCTTCCAGTTTCTGACAGCTGGAGTGGTCATATAACCCAGCAGATTTTTTTATTTTTTTATTTTTTGATGTATGATTCATGCCATAGCTCAAAATAAGTAAAGCAAATGCAAGAGAATAGCAAAGAAGCCTTGGTGAGCGGTGAGCAGGTGAAAGTAATTATGGATAGAATTACCCTTTCTAATGGCCACCTCGTTTAGGTCAATTTAAGATGGCTGTGAAGCCTTCAAATAAAATGCCAAATGCAGGTTACTCTAATGAGTATATTTCACACAATCCTTCAAAACACAGTGAAACAGGTCATATAGAAACCATAGTCTTGTGGTGAAAAAAAATATCTTTCTGTCCTAGAGAGTTCAATACCAGCTCTGTTTCTGATATGAGAGCCTTAGATGACTTGAGGCTATATCCAGGATAAACAACATAGTGAATTGTACCCAGAAATAAAAATGTAACTGCTGCAGGGCAGACAGCAAGCATTAAATGTGTTCCTCACAATGACTCAGCTGACTCCAAAGATGAATTACCCCAGTTAGCATTAGATTAAGTTGCCCTTGCCAGGTGTTTGTCTAACATAGGAGGGTAACCTGTTTGGGTATCGCTTGGGCTGTGCGGGTGCGGGTCCCTGTTTGAGCTCAACCTCGGAGAAGAATGCTCAAGCTATTCATGGCAACAAGACAGGGAGAGCGAGAGAGAGGGAGAGAGAAAAAAAAGCATATCTGCCATTCCGAGGTCTAAATATGTCTAGCAGAACTCCGTGACAGTCAGATGTATTGACAGAGGTCAGTTAAATTTTCTCGGTAGAAAATACATCACCAACAGAGTTGTGCAGACTGTGTCTTTGCTTATTAGGATCATTTCTGTCCTATAGGTACTGAATAGAAGTCCATTTTCTGAAGAAAAAAAAAAAACCCACCCAAACATTCCTGCCTTGCTAGAGTGAAAATGGCTCTTCTTTTTATACGCTTTCAGCCAAGACACTAAAATTACTTTGAATATTGATGACACTGCTAACTTAAATGTTGCTAAATTCTTATTCTACTGTTAAAAAGAAAGAAGCCAAAACAATAAAAATACCCAAACCAACTAACAAAACAAAAAAATAGGAGAGAAGGCACAAAACTGCAAAAGAATTTGTTAATGGAGATCTTGGATAGGAAGAATAAAATGTGAGTCTTTGTCATTCTCAAAATAAAGGAGTAAATCTACTGAGGGATCATCCTAACTAATACCATAGAGAAATCACCAAAGCCAAAAGCTTTTTTAGCAATATTTACTGACAAGCAAATCATTTTAATGAACTTTTTCCTTACCCAATGTTATCAGAAATTTCCCAGATTGCGTTGAAACTGAAATGGCTAATAAATAAGAATATCTATAAAGGTTAAGAGTAGGAAATTGCTTAAGCAATTGCTTACTGGGCGAGGTAGAGTAGCATTGGAACATGAATTGTTGTGAGTGTTAGTTTCAAGAGATTTTTTTTTTTCTGCTCTATTGGCCTCACCATCACTTGCTTAGAGGTGTTTAAAATCTCCACTTCTGAACAGCTACACCATCCATATTATGTTAATAAAACAGTGGCCATTTTAATACTCACCTTATCTTTCTCCCTCTCTTCTCTGCATATGTGTGTGTGTGTGTGTGTATTGAATGTTCCTATAAAAACACACACAAACCTATGCATCCATGTGTTACATACCTTCATATCCACATAATAGGCATAAATCTATTTAAATTATTCATTTTTATGGTATAGACATAACAAATATACAAGCATAAAATGGATTTTTAATTGTAAACCACCAGTGTACGTAACTCAGTAAGTTTTCATGAATTAAAGTTTACTAAAACCCCCTTTAAATAGAGTTTTTAATCAAAAAGTTCTTTCCCAGATACTAGACAGATGAGTTGCTTAATAATTCAGTGGACCCATAATAAATAGGTTCAAATCCCACACTGTGGTAAAGTTTCATTAATTTGTTTCTGCTTATATTGAGCTCCAGTACCTGAAGTTCTTGTAACATAATGGCACACTGACAGGGAAGGGACGGTGCAGGAAGAAAAGGAAATTACATGATTATTTTTAGGAAGTTTCATCATTCCCAGTGGAGCCGAAGCACATTATAATTGTACTCAAATGCACATAACAATGTAATTCATTTTTCAGAGCATTAATAACATGAAAGTATCAATAAGCCTCATAGTAACAGGTTAAAATTCATTGCACTTCTTATCATCAAATGAAAATTGCATCAACTTTCAGCAGATATACCGTGTCTTTGATGCTTCATGCCTATTACATTGTTCATATTGTGTTACATACAGTAACTTAACACAATATGACTCTTCAAACTGGGTATGGCTCACATTTGAAATACTGACTTGGGGAATAATATGGGGTGACATGGATGGAATGAAGGATTTTGATTCTGTTTGATTTTGAACTCCTTTACATTTTTTGCTATGAGTCAAATCCTAAAGATAAAATTGTATCTGCTCATCATCAGTGGCTTGAAAGTTTAAAGGAAATTTGTGCATGCATAAACTATTCATTTAATGTGAAGGAAAGGATTAATTACACTTTGCATTTCTCAATTCAGCTGAAAATTGGTGCTATTAATGATGCTGACAGGCGGGGGCCAGGAACCTTACTCTATAAAACATTTTCATACTGTAGGCATTCTCTCCCTTGAGGGTTTCTTTAGAAATGTTTTATAGGAGCTGATAAAGCACCAGATGTCTGAGGTGTTCAAATATCACACTGAGAAGAGCCTCACAGTGCCCTGACAGACATTTTGAATTGTAAAGTCTTGTATCGATATCTCTTACGTCCATCTTAATTCTACAAGATTTTATTTCACGTTATGAAGGAGTAGAGTCTAACTTTGATATTTGTATGTCTAAAGCTGTGATCAAATTGTTTTCTTGTACGATCAAATTGACACACAGAACAGAAGAAAAACTCAGAAACAAAATAAACCCAATTTGAAATCTATAATTGAACTTAAAGATACCATCTCTTAAATGTTCTTGCTTTATTATGTCGCCTCAGATATTAACTACATTATAACTTCACTTAAAATTGAGTCCACATTACACTGTTTTTGTTTTATTTCTATATACATTTTCCTGAATATAGATATCGAATAATTTTTTTTATAAAGCTATATTTCCTGTAAACTTGGGGGGGGAGACGGGGCGTAAACAGAGGATGATCAGCATACCTAGTGATTCCCTTTGGCTGGGTCTCAGAAGAATTTTCTTAGTGTCTCAATATTAAACATCGATATTTTTTTTCTCTATTTTTCTTTTCTTTCTAGTAAATTGAAGTTTAATGTGTAGTGTCTGACAATGGACTTTCTATCTTCTCTGTTCCATGGCCTATAACTGTGCTTCAGGTGGATCGACTGTTGCTAGCCGGTGTTTTGAGGACGCTTTTTTCAATGTGTTATTTCAAATGTCTTTTTTTTTTTTTCTTTTTTGGTAGGGTTTGATAGTAAATTCCGAGCACTCAGAAAAATTTGCAAAACATGCGATCATGGCAAAGAATGCGTCTCTTAAATGTTATACATGGCCAAATTGTATAAACAGTCTTACTGACAGCATCAGAATCAGAAATGTTAAATGTCATCTTTGAGAATTCAGCGAGTAGATGGGTCATTTATAGAGCTAGTTTTTACAAGTCTCACAATTAAGTACTAGGCATGAGATTAGAGAAATACTTCAGTAAATCCTTTAGCACCTTGAGGAAAATTGTAGGCAGCAAAAGTTCATAAGCAAGAAATCATATTAAATTAACCTGCTATCAAAGAAAATTCAACAATTTGCTACAGAAGGTAGGGTTAATGCAGTGGACATAATAGGCACTTCTTAATTCCTCTGACTTCAGTAAAGTTCTAACCTATTAAATCAAGGGTGAACTTGAAATATTTTTCAAGAAATCACAAGGAATGTGGTATGTTTAACAGTGAGTAGAATGAGAGCTTGAAATGAAAGAGGAAAAAAAGAATAATAATTAATATCATTAACTGTGGTTAGGACTGATCACTGACTAGAATTTTTTACTGTGGACAATAGTGTTACTAAGGATCTACAAAACCCAATGCTCTTCAAATCTCATTTAACCTCTTCAGGAACACAGCAGAAGAAGATAACAAAAGAAGAGCAGAGTAAATTGTGTGAGGTGGAGTACCTTTCATTTTGAGGAACATAACTTTGAATATTGTCATCCAGAACATTATAAAGAACATTTTTTATTTGTTTCTGCCACACTGCAGGAAACAGATTCTGCTCTCTGTTGTACCAGATTTGAGCAGGGAGAGATGTGAAGCAGCATTTTCACTCCAGGTAGTTTCTGTCTAAATATCTTGTCTGATCAAAAGGAAGGAGAGATTTATAATATGGTCATTGATTAGAGAACTTCAAGTACTGAGTCAGGAAAAAAAAATATATTAAAAGAATTAAATGTACATCAGCTTGGCCAAATAAAAGTTAGAAGGGACTATAATGACAGGTCTATGGATATTTGAGGGAGCAGTGCCAAGCAGGGACATATAATATCGAGAGGGAGAAGGTTTATTGAAAATTACTGTTCAAATCAATAAAATAATAAAATAATTACCTCAGATATGTTTGTCAAACTAAAGCCAAGTGTGGAGAAAATATTGTAAATGTAATATGGAGATGTATTCTGTGCTGGCAGAGACTTGGACTAGTGACACAGTATATTTTTCCCAATTTTAGATTTTATGATCTGTGATCCTTTATAGCCTAAGAGAGATTGGGCTCCTGAGACTATTTGAAAGATTAAAGTGGGGGAACTGGGAATTCCTCAGAGTCTGAAAAAGTTACTGCTATTGGTATAACTTCTCATAGTGAAAAGACTAAATAATAATTAGTAATGATTCTGGGTCATAAAGTTTATTTCACATGTACACTTAAAGATGTATATTATTATTCCTAGATATTTCACTTCTTGTGTTTATAATCTTTATAATCAGAAAGATACTCCCAAACTGGAAGCTGGAAAGCATCTTAACTTCTTCTGTGACTGCCAAATGCCAAATAATTTTTCAATATTTGGGCTCTATGCCTCTGTTTTAGTTAGAAAAGCTTTGGGGTTATAGGAGTTGAATGTTAAACTTTTTCCTATTACCATTTATTTTTCTGAATAGGAGAATTCAAGAGGTCAACCTTATGTCTGTATATATCCATTCATTCATTGTTTTGCCAGATTTCTTATGAAGAACAGGTTATGCTTATTATCTTGCAGGTATCCTTATCAGAGAACTTTATCCGAGACAAGCTGCAACCCTAAAACAGTATCACAAGGCCAGTCAACAACAAAGTCAAAAAATAGTGAGTGTTCTTAGCTTAATTATTTCAGATACCTCTATATTCTTCTACCTCCTAACAAAAAGGGACAGAATTTTCAATCTATAAAGCAGTAAATTGCTTCAGGAATCTTTTCAAAGAATTTGGCCATCAAATTCCAGCGGTCCACATCAAATTTCAGAGTTCCACAGCAGAAGAAAACTGGCGTGAATAAGAGCACTCCATTGCTCAGAAGACTAATGAAGGTGAGTTTCAATGCCTCTGGCTTCATCAGTCATGCACTTTTTAGCTGTGGCCAGAGAGGCTGACACCAGCCTAACGAACTGATGGTCTTCAGACGTGAGCTTGCATGTTGGTGTCCATCTGCTGACTTAGCAGTACTCAGCAGAGGTCATCTGCAGTTCTGCCAGGGTCGTTAACTGCTCAGATTCATTTCTGTAATTGGTAGCAGTCACATTGTTAACACAGCTCAGCCAATACCCAAAGAAGACCAAATCATGCAATTGTTTGGATGGCTTTTGTGGTCTTTTGTCAGCTAGAAAAACATCACACGTGACAGCAACAGTTCACGATGCTCCCTGGAGTGATTTTTCAGTGTCACTCACTGCACATCCCCTTCACCTTCTAAAAGTCAGGAATCTGGTTCAAATCAGTCCATCCAGGCTTCCCCTTGAATCATCAGAGTTGCTTCCCAGAAATCATTCATCAACAATAGCATAAGAGTCCATGAAAAAAATGAGTTGCCCCTTGGGAAATGCTTCTCTTTTTCGCCAAGAAATCCCAGATAAGTTAGAGCTGAGGCTGCTCACCCAACCTTCTAGAGGCCTGTGTTGCTTGAGATACGACTGGAAGGTCAAGAGCAACAGCATCAATATGGAACTGAACGAATAATACAATTTGTTAGGCTCTGATGACTCCTGGGTTAGCAAGTATCTATCTGCAGCGCTCATCATTGTGAATTTGTCAGGTCTTATGGAATGATGTGGCTGTGCACCTTTTACAGGTTAAGGATCCCATTATTTCTGATAGAGTGCTATATATCAGGCACACTTTGCAGTTTGCATAGGAATCACTATGAAGTTGTACAATAAACTGCTATAAGAGTGAATGTGACCCCCTTTGGCTTTATTTTCCTATCCCAAATCAAATCTGTCTATTTGATACTTTTACACTGCTAAAATGTGTGAACAGAATATATTAACTAAAGATAGTAAAAGAGTGATGGACAGATCTGTGTAAGACTATTTTAATCTTGCTTCCTTGTATCTGACTTTATAACAGAGACAAGTCATTGTGTCAAGTTCATGATTATTTTTAAGCCAAACACTTGATTTTTCATTTAAGTGTACAAACACTGGGTTTATTTCGCTGCACGATGCTGTGATACAATCTTTGTGCATTGGTTAAGGTCTTAGAGGCTGTACGAGTACCAGCATGAGAACAGAAAGCATTTACACTGCTGCTTAAGGTATGTCTGACTAATTGGTAAAGGAAGAAAGAAAGATATTCCTGTACCCTTAGCACAGTCCCATTATTTCAGCTTTCATGACCAAGATGACATAGTCCATGTGATCAAAGGGAATTTCTGGAACAAATCTTGTTTCTATAAGGAAATAAAATAAAAGTGTTAATGAAGAAGTAAGAATAATTACCAGAACTCAGGAAAACCAGGCTTGATCTGATGGTATGATATATAAAGCTGAGGAGGAGACCACAGCCCAGTATAGACATTGAAATAAAAATAATGCAGTTACAGCATCACTTCTTAGGAAAGCAGGGGTCATTCTTCTCCAAAATAGCCCTGGTAGAAGAAGAGAGATATCTGCATTTTCAGTATAGCTACAGAAACAGAAGAATTTCCTGCATCCAACTACACCGTCATTTTTCTGCCCGTTCTAGCCTCAGACTATAGGGAAGATTCCAATGTGCTCTACTATGATCAGGGTCTAAATACAAAAAATTTGACCTATAATCATGTTAAATGTGGAGTGTGAAAGAGCCTAATACGTAACGTGGAGAAAGACTAATTTGGAAATTTCCATGGCTACAGGAAAAGACCAGGCTCAGAGCAAACCCTAAACTCTGCAGAAGAATACAGAGTCGTATGCTGCAAAAAGCCAAGTGCCATATTGAGCATGTTCAGTGTAATGAGAGGAATTAGGTCAGGAGAAGGGGGGCAGGTAATTAATTTTTTATCTCAGTGCAGAATTGGTGAGACTGTATTTGAGTGCTTTGCGCTGTTTTGGGCTCCATAATACAAAAAAGATTTTGCTGAATTGGAAAGAATCCAAAAAAAGGATAACAAAAATGATAAAAAAAAAAGTTTATTAAGAAAAGAGAATTTGCAAAGCCTGGGGAAAGTAGGACTAAGGCACAACATGAAAGCTAATTCTAAATACCTGCAGGGGATTAACGAAAAAAGTGACTGGGGGTGGAGTAGGGAGTGAAAATGTATTTCAGCAATCAGTTCAGGTACAAGAGAAATAATTACCTCAAATTAACTTCGTGAAAAGTAAGGAAAAAAAGCTGTCTGTGCACAGCTTGCAGTCAGTCTCACACGAGTCAGCTTGTTGGCCTTCCAAGTAGGGGAACTGGGGGTGTGTATTATATAAAAGGATGTGTTCAAAATTCAGTTATTTGTCAATGGCAAGGAAGTGTGAGTAAGGGCATAGTTTTCTTCTGTTTCTGGAACTCTGACTAATAGCTAAAAAAATCTATTGCTTTCCTTCCCTTCCTTCCTTCCTTCCTTCCTTCCTTCCTTCCTTCCTCCTTTCTTTGACCAGGAAGGCGAAGGGTTAATTCTAACCTGCCTTCATCCCAAGTGTTCTTAAAGTTTCTGAACAGTATTTCAGTATCAAAGTAGTCAATATATAACTACTGAGTCTTCCACTATTTTTTTTAAAAAAAGAGAAAGATCAATTCAGGTAGAAACATAACGAGGCTAATAGGCTAATTTATTGAGTTATCATGTGCCATGTATATTACATGCATATGGGCAAAGACCTGTTAGGGACAGAAAACTAGAAATCAGAGAAAGGAGACAATTTTTAGCTAGATCCTGAATACATACTGAATGCACCCAAATGCAAAATTGTGAGGAGTAAAAATGTTATTCCCCCCCTCCCATACATTGAAATTATAATTACATTCTCTGCAGTGGAAACGTGTAAGACTGCTCAACAAATGTCAAAGCAAGCTGAGTCTTCACGAAGCTCTAAGAATTCCTGAAATTCCCTACTAGAAAGCAATTTTAGTAGCTGTACTTGATATCGTACACATTAACAAAATACCACTAAGAAAAAGGCAATTTTTTAAAAATCTGGGATCCTTGGTTTGGGGTTTTTGTTTGTTTGCCTGTTTGTCACTTTGCATTCATTTTAAAATGAATTTTGATTTTTTTTCTTTCTGTTTATCAGTAAAGAGCTGTGATGAATCATCTCTTCTAGGCTGAGCACCTGAAATCACAATAAATAACTTTTAATTTGTCAGAAAGATATACCAATTGAAACACAAAAACACAGAATGGAAAGACATTGTTCCATATGAAATCGGAAAGTGCAAATTGCCCTCCCGTGAGTAAGAGTAGTTTAGAAGCTTGGCTCCTGATCTCCCAAGCAGTGGAAGAATTTTAGCTGTGTGATTTCTCTGGACTATAATGGGAACTGTGTGGCTTAATTCCCAGGCACTACTTCAAAAATTTGAGGGCTAATTATCGATTTCAATCTTCTGCTTTACATGTTTAATTATATACAGCAGCTATATGAGTACATTGCAGATCTGACAAATGGTGGGAGCAATACACTTTTAGGTGCTGGAAATTTGCTGTTGGCACTAAGCAGATAATATTTATAACAATAAAATGAAATATACATTCCAGTTTTAAATTTAGCCATGTTTATTAAGGATGAAAGAATTTCTGTGAAATTCTGTGAAAAGGATGAAAGAACTCCCTGCTCTGGAGTGTACATTTAAATTTCACATCACGTCACCTCAAGCTAATTGTTAAACTGGGTCAGAGAATTCTGATTCATTATGTTAACTCTTCATTGAGAATTTGGTACCTTCCTTTGTCACATAACTAACCTCAGTTCAGGAATGGATGTACCAGTTAATTTGACTAGTTCTAATTAAGTGACGACCGTTTTGCAGTAAGGTTATTTTGTGGCTGATACGGACTTCTCCTGGACCTCGCTATCTTTTCTTCCCTTTCCTTAATGAAAGGGAAAAAGTGAAATCTTGTACCTTTTAAAAACCTGTTTCTGAGGAAGAACAATCAGATGTAACTTCTTAGCTTTCGTAGCACTTGCAGAAAATTGGCTGTGTGAAATGAGTCCCGTGGCTTTAAGCCAGCAAACACATCTGGATAAATCTTTTGTGCGGCAGCGTAAGACTGCCACAGCACAGATACAAATCTCTGTTCACGGAGAAAAGCCCACAGAATTGCATGCTCTGTGCTGCAGTTGTTCTGTTGCTTTCATTTATCATTTCAAGCTGTGTTATTTTGATGGCTTTTCAGTTGCAGGACTACCAGTGCTGATGCAGAGATAATGAAATACTGAAAGCATCAAACAACAGGGATGTCTGTAACTGGTAATGGGCATCCTTCCTCGGTTTATTAACTCCAGCTGTGCTGTTTGACAGTTTTTGTGAAGAGGTACAGCACAATGTGAGAATACTGAATGGAGAATGAAGAAGCTAGTGTCAAGAAGTAAACTGCATCACACACAATCCCTACAAATAGACTTGCAGAACGTGGAAATCATCCTCGTCTTTTCAAAACTACATTCTCAAACTTCAGCAGGACATCAAGTGACCAATATAGAGACCTTCAGTGCAAGCGTCAAAGTACAGGACTTTTATCACAGTGCAGTTATTTTCTGATATGAAATGTGTTGCCAACACCTTGCATATAATTAGTGAAGAAGATACATGAAAATATCTAGTCTTTGCTAATAATAAGATTTCACAGAATTACAGAATCTTCATGGTTGGAAAGGACCTCTGAGATCACCGAGTCCAACCATACACATACAAAAAAACCCTACGGTCTTGGCCGCTAGAGCCTGCCACCAGAGCATGCCCTAAAGTGCACGTCTACACGTTTCTTAAATACCTCCAGGGATGGTGACACAACCACCTCCCCAGGCAGGGTGTTCCAGTGATTTGGTGGGACTTAGGATTTGATATGTAAATGATAGCACAACTTCTGAGGAACTCAACAAAATAGAATCATAGAATCATAGAATGGTTTGGGTTGGAAGGGACCTTAAAGAACATCCAGTTCCAACCCCCCTGCCATGGGCAGGGACACCTCCCACCAGACCAGGTTGCTCCAAGCCCCATCCAGCCTG
>JAOQGH010000032.1:59577644-59647785 GCA_025769975.1 Gallinago jamesoni
GCTCCAAGCCCCATCCAGCCTGGCCTTGAACCCCTCCAGGGATGGGGCAGCCACAGCTTCTCTGGGCAACCTGTTCTTATCAGCTTTCAAGTGCTGTGGATGCAGCCAGGGCAGGTAGCTGAAGGCTCTCACCAGTTCTGGTTGGTGCAGCTAAGGCTCACAGCACCCTTCAGGAGGTCTTCTCCTCTCCCAAGGCTGGTATTTATATCTAGTGCCACCGTTCCAATCAACTGCTAAAAAAGTCTTGTTAACAAAGGGTGCCCCCCTGCAGACGCCAAGGGGAAGGAGGAAGGCAAAACTGTTTTGAATGGATGAAGAAATTAATCTGTTGAGGTTTTTTAATTTTTTTTCCCCTAATTGATCGTTTATATAAAATGTTACAGTGACATCAAACGGGGTAAGATTACAGAATTGCTGCTGTTACCTCCCTCCCTTACCTGAAGGCGCTTTGATGTTAAGGTCAATGTCATTGATAAGCTGGAATCTGCAGTTGTCGGAGTACAAGGCTGCTTTCCCTCATACCCCGGGGTTTTCTGTCACCCTTTCTCCCCGCCAGCAACTTTGCGGACTGACATTTCATTTTCAAGTCAGAGGCTTCAATTTTTTTTTATTTTTTTTTTTTCCTATTACTGCAACCTGTCAAAAAACCAGGGAGGTGCCCGGCAGCCCGGTCGCAAACCTAAGGAACGGGGGAAAAGTGAAGGTTACAAGAGAGAAAATCACGTTCGGGAAAGCATTTGAAAGGCGCTGCCAAACGTGCTTGCAAAGTGTAAACCAGCACAGATCAGTAAAACACGAAGTTTGGCTGTGCCATGGCTGAAATGGAGGCGCGACGTAGTGTCTGCTGGCTGTTTTTAGATGACTTTCAATTACAGGCTAATGAATACCTCCGTAATTTTACAGTTTGGTTAGGCCTCCTCTAACTCCTCTAACTCCTCTAACTCCTCTAACTCTCTGACAGGTGACCCAAACCTGACCAACTGGGGTATTCCATCCCATCTGCCCCATGCTCAGTATAAAAGCTGAGGGATCAAAGGGCCAGCCCTTCTGCTTCTCCTTCTTCCCCAGCTCCTCTTCTCTGGCTCTTCTGCTCCTCTGGCTTCTACCAGGATGGCCGACGTCCGAAGAGGACCCTGTCTGTTTGACTGCCTTTGATCCCAATCCATGTGTGCCTGGCTCCAGAGCTGGAATCCAGTTCCCATCCATTGGTGAGTCCAGTTTGGGACTCCCCCAGTGCCTGCCGGTGATGGGACTGTTATCCTGGGAGCTTGATACGGTTTTGTATATATTGTATCTTTTTCATTATTTTTTTTTTTATTTTAATATTAATTCTTCATTAAAGTAGTTTACTTCATTCTAAACTGCTCTCTCTCTCTCTCTCCTTATCTCTTCCTCTCCTCTCGTTTTGGGGGGGAGGACGGGCCATCTGTCGGTCCAGTTGCAGTGATTTTGGCTGAAACCACGACCCTATGTTTTCTTGGAAGTGTCACACAGGGCCAGTATGTTAGCGAGTCATGCCTTTCAGTCTTCTGGAAGATCCATGTTCTGCAGTTAAAGAATTTAATTTAAAAAAAAAAAAAGTGGTTTGTTTTTTTTTCTCCTGACATTCAACTAGATCACAGATTAGAGCTGATTAGCCTTTTACGTCTTCCTTAATTGGCTGGAAGGCTTGGGGGAGTGATGAGTCAAAGTGCTGGTGAGCTGGACATATGCCTAGTGCCTAATGGCAGATCTACTTCATTGAAAGGGTGCTACTGGCTAATCTCAGGGCTCCTTTCCAGTACTGGGACTGACTTTTGGGAAAGGTGTTATTAAGAACAATCTACCTGCCTGTGGCACTGGCAGCATCTGGGAATACAATGCCTGTAAGTGTCCCAATCAGTACCAGAACTGTGTGACAAGGAGAATCATAAATGTGGTCGCGATTTTTATGTTCCTTCCTGATAGATTACCTTTACGACATACCCTAAATTGCAGTGAAAGTAAGATTGGCAAAAGACTGGGCCTCTGTCAAAGTCTCGACCCAACCTTACTACTAAAAATGGGAGTGAAACAATGCTTGGAAAATCACCCAGCACCAAAATATAATTTGGGGTATAATTTAATTCAAGACCGGCATGTGTGTCAACACACCAGTTAGAGCACAACAGGCTTGTATCACAAAAGCCCGGTATCTGAAATCTGAGAGTTTTTCCGTTTCTCCTCATGGTTTGAGAAGGTTCGACTTCCTGGCTGTTTTCCTTTGGTCTTTGTAGTGTCAGAAAAGCCTGTTTTTCATTTTCACTGGTGTCGCTGACACCTTGACGAGTCCGGAGCCACAAGGCAGAAACGGCGGCGCAGTCCCCGACGCAGCGCTGCGAGGATGCACTTCTGAGCTGGCCTGGAAGGATGCTTTATGCCACGCATCCATGTATCTGATGCACCAAGGTATCCCTGGGTGTTTCTCCTGAGGCTGCCAGCGCAGAGGTGAATGCAGGTGACAATTTTTGAAAGGCAGGCACCCAGAGGTAACAGAGATGCTCCAGCTTCTATCTAGACCTCAGCCAAATGGTCAGTTTGTCACTTCGGTGGTTAAAAATCTGCTCAGTGGGTTGCATCTCTCTAGATTCCAGGAAAAACCAAACCAAACCAAACAAATAAAAAACCCAAAAGAAAAAAAAAATTGGTGGGATTTTCAGAATCACTTAAAGACACTGCTCTGATAGGAATGGTTTTGATCTTACCCTCGACCCTATACCTGCTTTTGGGCTCTTTCTTCACATGTATATGCACGGGACGCTTTTGCTAGAAGGTTTTAGATTTTCTCATGTTTTAGCTGATATCAGTTTAATCTTTTTGATTACAATACTCTGCAAAAGAAATAACAATACACTGACTATTTTGAAGCTGCCCACTTTGAACATAGAAAAAACTATATGCCTGAGTTTGATAGAGAAGAGAAAAAAAGTTCTACAGAAATGAAATGAGAAACTTTTCTTAACTACCCACACAATGGCTTACTCAAGCCAGTGATATCATGTTTCTTTCTTTCATCACCTCTAAATGCCTGCACAAAGGAGAAAAAAGGAAAGCTAAAAAATATATTGCATACTCCTGCTCCACTTGCAAAACACAAGTCCTGATTCAAAGGCTGGCAAACCTGTTAAGGAATCTTTTGTTGTTTAAGACACTCATACATCATACAGTGTATCACCTTATTCTTCAGCAATCATTTTCTCCACTCAAAGCTAGTATTTTGACTATGAAAAATGTATATGCTTTCCTTCTTCGAGTCTCACTTTTCAAGGGTGCGTGGTAAGGACTGGCGAATAGTCATTTACCATTGTAAATCAGCCAAACCAAAATGTATTGCACTTGTCTTTGAGAAGTCAATAGAAACAACTGGGTAATGACCCACCCCAATTTTCAATACTCGTCTTAGAATTATATAAATCTTAGCAAAAGCTTACAGTGAATTACTTTGACTGTGGAGACTTTAAGTGTGTCAGGAACACATAGCAAAACACTTTCTAGCAAATCAAAATTTTTCCTTAATAAGAAAACAAGCAATTTTTTTTTTTCCTTCTAAGCAGATACTTTGAAGGGGATGTTAGACTTTATTTCCATCATCTCCTTTCTGATTGTCAACCAAATGTGCCTTAGTTTGTCAGGATGGAAACGAAGAAAAAATTCATGAGGAAGACTATTTGACTTAGCAATCCTGGAATTCAGGGAGCTAATCCAGTTTACACTAGTTATGTCCCCATCCTATACCTATGAGGATATAAATGCAAAATCCTTTTAGTGATGTAGGATTTTGACATACATTTTTCTGAAAGAAACATGCTATGCTGCTAAGTAAAATATTTTTCATCATTCCTCCTATTTATATTGACCCAGTTCTGGGTATTTAAGGTGTTTGGTCTAAGCTCTTCAATTCCAGCTTTGCAAAAAGGATCTTTCCAAATAGTGAAAAAAATCAAGACTTTTCTCCTGTATTATCAGCTTAAAGTTATTTTTTCCATAGTAGTTCCAATTAGGTTTTATTTTTGTCTGATCAGCTGTTCTATTTATCAATGAATGCTCAAATGAAAAGACAAAAAATCTGATAAGCAATAGTCATGAAAATACAGCCAAAGGGAGCTAAAAAGTATGCGTTTCCTTGACAAGGAAAACAGGCATTTGAATTTCTCTAAATAGGAGACGTGAATCCTGTGTTACCAACAAATGCTTTTAGTATTGTAGACAGTGGTCAGCCCTGTCTTGTATCTTTTTCTAATCAAAGGGAATTGGAACTGCAGTAACTGACTGTATCTGTTGCCTAAAAATCATATCAACATTTCTGATCTAATTTAAACAAACCCTACTGACTGCACTGCCATTAACAGTTATACATTGCTCTGTGTCTGGAAGGATTTGGTTGAATTGTAGCTAGATGCGTGCTGGATTAATTCATTTATTTATTTACTGGTCTGACAACTAATAGTTGAATTTGATGCAAGCATTCTGTTCCAAAGTTATAGCCATTTTACAAATGATGAGCATTTTCTGACAGTGCTTTTCGTGAAACTAACTACTCTTTGTGAATCACTGAAAGCTGTGCTGCTTCCGACTGACAAGACAGCGACTTGCCTAGAAATTTATTATAACTTCAACAGGGAAAACTGCTCAGAGACTACACTTTTGGAAAGATCTGTGAAATTCTCGATGCAAAAGTAAACAGCATTTCGAGACTATGAAAAAACTTTCTAGCTGGAGTAACAACAATAATAAAAACGTTCTGTATTCCTCTAATTGGAAAATATACAGCTGAAACCAGGAAAATCTAGCCAGGTAGGGAGATGTGTTAGAGGCATTCACTGCCTCCTCCTACCTGATTCTGATGGGCATACACTAATTATCACTAATTATATTGAAAATATTTATCTATCTTCTAATTATCTAGGTCTCTAGGCAATATGTATATGCAAAGGATGGAGGAAGAATTCTAACTACCCAGTTTCTTTCTGCAAATGTTACTCATAACCATGAAGCTGAGCCCAATACTAGTTTTTGGAAGGAATGACGTTAAGAAGGAAGAAAAGATGAGAGAGACAGGAGAGAAAGGAAAAGGGGAAAAGGACAAATAAACCAAACCAAACCAAAAGGAAACCCAAAATTACCAACAGCCAAAATCCCCACACCCCTAAATCCACTAGTTATGAAAAAGACAGGAAAAAGAAACAGCAAAAATAAAAATAGTGAAATGGGAAAAATATGAGAAAAATGCATGAAGGCAGGTATGTTCAGTGCTGAAAAGAATCAGTGAAGAAACGTAAGTGACAAGGAAATGAAGTGTCTCTTGCAATTTTCCATGAGAGAAATGTACAGGAAGAAAACCCACTTTTAGTAAAGTTGTTTCCTGAAATTAGCCTTTTTGGCAGCTCATGTGGATTCTGGATTATGTAACTGGCTCTCTACCCAGTCAGTCCCATGCTTGATTTCACATGCTCTCTTACTATAACTGATAGTGTGAGAGCCTCTCTGCAGCTGGATGTAATTTGAAATCAGTTTGCCCTCCTCTGCTGGTCTTTCTAGAATGGTCGAAGGAAGTGTTACCGTTTTAAATACCACTTTTCACTTGTATTTCCTTATTTTAGTAAGGCTCAAATAAAATTTCATAGAATCATAGAATTGTAGAATAGTTTGGGTTGGAAGGGACCTTTAAAGGTCATCTGGTCCCACTCCCCCTGCAATGAGCAGGGACACCTTCAACTAGATCAGGTTGCTCAGAGCCCCATCCAACCCGACCTTGAATGTTTCCAGGGATGGGGCATCTATCACCTCTCTGGGCAACGTCTCCTAGTGTTTCATCACCCTCGGTATAAAAATTTTCTTCCTTATATATAGTCTGAATCTACCCTCTTTTAGTTTTAAACCATTACCTCTTGTCCTACAAAAGGTTGTAGGACAAGAGCTTGTTGCTACAGGCCCTACTAAAAAGTTTGTCCTCATCTTTCCTGTAGACCCCGTTTAAGTACTGAAATGTCACAATAAGGTCTCCCCAGAGCCTTCTCCTCTCCAGGTTGAACAACCCAAATTCTCTCAGCCTGTCTTCACAGGAGACGTGCCTCATCCTTCTGGTCATTTTTGGGGCCCTCCTCCAGACCTGTTCCAACAGGAATCTTGGAGTAAGGTTTTACATGGGAATTTTACATGTCTGCTGAGCTGACAAACCCCAAAAATTCATTGTACTCAGATCAGGCACCTAAAGCAGCTGTAAGGCCAATATGCTCCACTTCAGAAAATAGCAAGGGAGATCTGGGAGAATGTGAAAATTATTTCAAATACTATTGCCTCTTTAGGGAAAGACAATTTTACAATTTTTTTTTAAATTTCTTAAATTATTTCATTAATTTCTTCCTTTTCATTTTCCTTGTCTATTCCTTTTTCTACATCCCTCAGTAAACTCCCACATTTTCATTAGCATTTTTTTTTTTCTATTTTTAATAAGCTCAAAAGTGTAGTTGCTACTTCACAGAGAGACTTCTGGTCAGAATTTCTGTCATCACACTCTGTTCATTGGAGCATCTAATTTGTAATAGGCATTGAGATTGATATTCTTCGATATTACCGTTTACTTAACAATAATCTGGACCGATACGTTCAGATCTGAGACTTCTCCTTCAAGGTGCAAAAGATACCTAGATTAGTTTCCTCTGACAATCTCTAAAACTGCACTTCTGAAAAGTAGATAGAATAATTCTTCTAGATAGAAAATACGGCAATTTTATTTTCCTTTGGTCTCAATTTTGCAAATTCATTACAAAAGCTAAACTGATTGCAACTGAGAGGACTTTTTCTGTCATTCAGAAGGTTATTTGGCCCAAATCAAAAGATCCATATTTAATAATATGAATCATATGGTTCACTGAACTGTACCTCGGAAATTCTTATCCATACTCTGAAATTGCGGTATCTCTGCTAAATGTGTTAATGGTTTTGATTTTAGTCCTTATTATTTTTTTATTTTATTTAATTTGCTTTCATTTTATACAGAAGTTAGGAAAACTGAAGAGCAAACCTGTGAGTAAATGAATCTGTGTTGCAATGTCAAGGTGTAAGACCTGGAAATTCCAGACTTTCTCACTGATCCTTAATTCTTCTCCAACATGCCACTTTGCCACTGAACAAGACTGACATCGGGAGAAGAAGCCTAAAATCTGCATGAGATCCTGCGTCATAAAGAATATGAACAAAGGTGACAAACAGTAGATGCAAAGAAATTTGGTGCTTTGAGACTTTCTGAGCTGAGACAGTTTAAATGCCCAGTTTTGTAACCCAAGTAGCAGCAATGTACGGTTTTTATTTCAAATTTTAAGAATTGTCAAGTGTCAAGTTATGGCAAACTCTATTCGCATCCATCAGTGACAGGGCTTGAACTCTGACTTTCAGAATTGGGAAATATCACCAGAGTTTGTTGTGCTGACAGAAGACAAGATAAAACAAAACCCCACATTATGGAGCCATGGCTCTCTTGGATCAGATGGAAGGGATGAAAGAATCCTAAGAAATTATCCTCTAGGAATGAAGTGATGATCCACTACCAGAAATATACTCTCTCACCATTTGAAGCACTGACATCTGTCAGAAATAAAGACATCTGTCTGTATTTCAGTTTTCTAAGGCTGGAAGTCTTGATGGCATGTGCATAATACCTATGTGGGAGAGAATTATGAAAAAGTGTATCCCCCCCATTGTAATTTCAGAAGGTGTTGGCTGATATCAACCAAATTTGTCGAGGAAAATATGGCAAAAAAGAGGAAAATATGACAATAATGTCATATTTTACTAGACACCAGAGAATCCTAACAGAAGGTACTGTCTTCACAAAGCACAGCAACTAGGCAGTGGGTTTCTGTATGCCAGTATCCCTATTTATATTTTCTTGTGCAGAGGAACACATTCTCTCTTGAATACGGTAGATAGGGTAATTCACAAATGAACTCAGAAAAAGCATTATCCCTTATGCTCCAGTGAATAAGTCAACTAGTCATTGCCATAGGTTAGGAATAAACATCTATTTTATTCTGTTGCCACCTCAAGTCATCTGAGACACTCAAGGCAATTTGTTCCTTAGAGCTTAAATTCACAAAGGTTAGTATCAACTCAACTTAGTCTTCCAAATGGCTTTGGCAATGTAGGCATAAATATGAGGTGGTTGTTTCTTTTTTTATCATCTTTTGGAATATCTGCCATAGGCTGCTATTAGAAATACAATACTGAACAAGATGGGCCGGTGGTCTTGACTGCAAGGTTATTTCTTTTGTGCCTTTCTGTTACTTCAGCATAGTCTGGAAATCTGACAAGACTACTGGTGGGAAGAAATTAAATAACAAATAGAGTGCCAGAGACTTTCGAAACCATCTGTTTGTGCTGTAAAGCTACTAATAGCAGAGAAGACCTTTACTTCTAAGCATTTATTAGATTGTGAAACATTATTTTGAGTAATGAACTGTTTGAAATTAATTAGTCGCTATACAAACCATTTAATACTTTTCAAGCCTGTTGATCGGCATCCTTGTACCTCTGAAATGCCCTTTTGTCTCACAATACTGTTCTTGGCTATCTTTAAATAGTATTTTGTTTCAGTTATACACATGGACTAAAGGAGACAGAAAAGATAGTTTTATTAGTCTAACTAAAAATGAACCAGTAGGTTGTGCTAATCTTTGCGCCAAACACAATTTTCTTGAAGTCAGGTGTCATTTTAGCTCTGTATTTTTCTGCTCTGATTTTTAAAAAGTATCATGGAAAAGACAGAATGTCTCAGACTGCTACTGCTTATCTCAAAACAAGAGAAATAGCACTGCCATATGCAGAATGCAGAATGCCCAGAACAACATTAGGCATCACGAACAAGAAGCAATGATCTGAGTCATACTGGGGCTAAAGGTGTGTTAACCCATTTCCCCTGTCCTTTACCAGACACTGGCATCCAACAAACTCCTTGCGCTAAACTCCACCTTGTCTCTAGTTTTTTTTGATCCCATAGAAGTAAGGAACATGGGAGAAGTTATGGCACTTGACATATCATTCTTTTTAGGTGTAAATTGGTGTCCATCCATCACATAAGCAGACACTGGCCACATGCCCATTATATGACCCAAAGGACTGAGATTCTTTATTTTCCTTTCCCACTTCTGGCATTTCTTCTGTTCACAGTGGAGCTACATTTTGTGGGGTTTTTTTCAAGCTGTTTTGTATTTGTGGACCTGGTTAAGAAAGGAAAACTAGTGTGTGCAACATGAGTGGTTAGTTTCAGGCTTGAATAAGGACCAGCAAAGTCTGAAACTGGACAAATCTGAGTCTCCCAAGACTCTAAATATAAACAAAATACTGTCACACTGAATCATAAACAAGCTCAAAAATTTGGGGTTTCTTCACAAATACTCTGTGAATCAAAAACAAACAGTATGATTACAAACCTTAATATTGGCACAGAATTATTCCACTACAGTCATCCCACCTTTTTGGAAAATTGCCTTTGAAAAGATTAAGCAAATATCTGTGAATCAACTGTTAGTGCAACTCTCTAACACTTAGTGATAACAATTCCCAGCCTATGGATATTTCATGTTCAGAGCAAATATTGCATTTGCACGTGTCTTTAGTTTCTGAAATTTTCTGTATGGGCCTTGTACACAGGGACTCTGTCATTACACTTTGCTTTTGGATTTTTGAGCCTCAGGTGAAAAATGTTGTTATCAAGAGTGACAGGTAATAAATAGGGAGGAAGGGATTTTGTAAACAATTTTATTTCCTCTTCTGTATTGTGCTCAAGGTAGGGAGTTATAGTTGGAATATAGATATAAATACTTGAATTCATTCCTGAAAGCTGAAAACAAAAGCAGCTCTAGGAACTTCATACCAAAATGAGA
The DNA here is from genome assembly GCA_025769975.1 of Gallinago jamesoni. Taxonomy (NCBI): domain Eukaryota; kingdom Metazoa; phylum Chordata; class Aves; order Charadriiformes; family Scolopacidae; genus Gallinago; species Gallinago jamesoni. The sequence continues at coordinate 59,587,544 of JAOQGH010000032.1, forward strand.
GCCACTTAACTTTATCCAGCAACTCCTTGTTGACTGTATGAATTGGAGGGCTAGATAGAGAGTAGAGAAGAAGGTGTTTTCATGGAGCAAGCCCCATTTTTTTGAGAAAATTAGTTTGTTACCCCAAGAAAATGGTTGGCGAGCGGGAAAGATTTTCATGTAGTGCTTTGCCTTTAAGTGTTTTTAATCTTATAGCCTTGTGTACTCATAAGAAGACAAATAAGTGTATCTATCTGTTCCTCTGCTTCTGAACTCTCAGTGTCTGTTCATCAGTTCATTCTTGCAGACCCTTCAAGGCCTAGCTTTGCACAGTAAACTAAGGGGAATGGAGGATGGATTTAGTACCAATAAAAGAAAAAGTAGGTGGTCTGACAGGCAACCATCACCTCGGAGGAATATACAAGCAAGAAAATTTTGCTGTGGCTTGGTACATGGACTTCAGATTCAAAATACAGAGGATAAACAAAGCCAGCCCAGCAGGTTCCTTACTCTCAGCTGAGCCCAACACAGACATCCAGTGGCAGCAGACACCAACTGAGACCATGCCCAGGACAGGAGCAGAACTGGAACAGCAGTTCAGAGATGGAGAAGTCCCTGTGGGAAAATCTGAAGGATATTAGCAATGTCAGGATTATTTTTTTCTGGCTAGAGAAAGATTTATCCATAGAAGTCTTATGCACATAATTACTGGAGACCTTCAAATAACAGCACTGCATCTGCAGAACAAACGCTTTATGGTGGCTGTTAGAACAAGTCTCTTTCAGACAGTTGCAGCACATTGGAGCTGCTCACCACCCACTTCCTAACGTCACTCAGATTTATAGGTGACTACCAGGCTATTTGTCTCACCATAGGAAATGTCAAGAGGCTGGTGCTTAGCAAAAAAAAAAAAAAACAAAACCAAAAAAACAACCAAAAAATTCTTCACATGGGAATATCAGCTTGGAATAGCTATGACACAAAAAGCAAGAGGAAAAGACACAATATAGAGAAGTTGTCAGACAGTAAGATTTTTAAACGCTACTGCTAAATACATACTTCATAATCACTGCACGTAAAATGTGAAATGTGAGCAAAGATTTGTCTCATGTTGCTTTCTTGAGAGTGCTGAGCACAGTGGTCAGTCACCTCTGCTTTAAATTCAGAGGACTACAATTTTCCCTGGGGTCTGGGTGGGCATGTGTGTGCAGAAGAGAGTAAACAGTGGGAAAAAACAAAATGCACCGATGAAAAGAAGAGAATTAAGACATCTGAGATAAATTTCATCACACCCTGACTTTGAAAGTTCCACTTTTCAGATTCTTGACAGGAATCCCTTATTCTAACAGAAGCATTTACTGTTCAATTACTTTAAAAAACCCCAGGCCAGCACGCAAAGGGTCAGATTCTCTAGTGAATGTTTTTTCAGTTGAAATTACCAGCCTTATTTCCAAAATGGGTGAGTTTTGTTCTGGAAGTAATTGTCACATGTAAAGATTTGCATATCTGTTCCCCCATCTTCAACTTCTGAGCAGGGGAATGGCATCTTGTCAAAAAGGAAACCACGTGCTGCTTCTATATCCTTACTAGCTCACCCAAACATCTCTCCTAACATGAGATATGTTTATTATATTCTAAAGAAATAAAGAATATTTTTAATATGACCTTTTTCTCCCCAGACTCAATAGAGATGCTTTGGATCCACAACGTTGTCACATTGCTGCCTCCAACATTTATTTAAGTTCAATCAACACTCATGGTTTACCATAAAATAATAAAATTATTGCCACATACTGGCTGAAAATCATTACCAGATCCACGCACACTCTTGCAAACTGTTGCAATTCGGAGTTAAAATACACTAAGTTAAGCTTCTTTCATTAACTGTTTATGATATGGATCAGCTAAGGAACAGCAACTGATTAAACCACATTAAGTCAGTGCTGTGTCTGAGCCCTGAAAAAAAATCTCATTGAATCTATTGCTGTAGTTCACTGAGCGCTAAATTTGAAGAACTCCTCAGAGGGTTTTAAGCAGTAGCTGAAACGAGGTGCAATTGTCAATAAGACCTCATCAGAACAGTATGGGATTCTATAGCTATTTGTTAAAAGAGAAAACAAGTTGCAGAACAGCAGAGGAATGACAAGCCAGGAGCAAAGCTCAAAATCATTGATTTCCCACGGTTAAGCATAAGTGTAGTAGGTTTAGTATCACATTCAATGTGATTAAGTGGAAAAAACATGAGACAAAAAGTGTTGCAAAAGATCTGTTAATTACCTAATCTGGAATTTTGATGTATCTGATGGAGGAAAGCTTCTCATCCTAACTCAGATTCTGTTCAAAAGAAATTTTGAGTCCATCTAGTTACTCTGGTTTTCTGATTTTAACGTGACCTGTTTGTAATCATAATGTAGAACAGAGAAAAACTGACAACTTCTTGGTATAAAGCAGAGTCAAACGCAGTTCAAATATTTACTGTTTACAGGCAAAACATTAATGCAAATTAAATCACGTTGTTCCTAGGATAAAGATAAATCCCCAAAAGGTTCTAATTGCTACAATTAAATTAAATGCTATTATTAAATATTTTATAATAAACAGAAAGCATTTCCAGTAAGAAGCAGGTGAATTTAAGCATTGTTTTTCCAGTACATATTATTGTTTGCATCGGCACATGGCACATCTGTGTTCCATTAGCATTATTTACCAGGCAGAGACAAATATGGCTTCTTTTTTCTTTTTTTTCTCCTCCTTCTCCCCAGTTTGGAGGTCATTTTTTCCAAAGGTGCTGGAGGTCAAAGGGCAGCGAAGGCTTCTCGGTACCTTGCCAGTGCGCTCGCCTCCTATAATATTAATTTTCTAGCTGTCACTACATTTGGCTACGAGCTAAATTTATAGCTCGGAAAGGCTATAAAGGGCTGATCTGTCAAAACAGGCGTGGAAGGGCCCTTCTTGTGCCAGCTTTGCTCTCCCAACGCCAGTTCTTCACCCTCTCCCTTTGGAGTGTTGTCTGAAACTCCATCTGCCTGCGTGCGAGGAGTTTGCTGGAGGAAGACCTCAGACGCCCTGCGTGAATCCGACACGTAGCCCTGGGGTCAGGGGCCACGTTGCAAGGATTTCTACGATTCTATGGTTCTATGGTTCTGTGATTCTGCAAGGTGCACAGCTTGTCACACGGAATAAAGCTTTCTGCTTGCTAATGCCTAGCAAAGTACTCCCGGAAAACGCAGGTAAAATAGCTAGACCAGTATGAAAACTGTCTCTGCTGTTAAAAATTAACTTATTGCTCCTTTCAGGCTGTTATTTATCAAAGAAAAAAGAAAAGAATTTGTGAATAGTAGCCTTTGAATCAACAATAAGAGAAAATACTCCGTACTCATGAAATGCAATTCTTCTGCCAGCTCAGCAGACTGTGTAAAACCTCAAATTAAATTGTTTGGAGGTTCGTTTCACAATCTTAAATAGTCTTATTGAGCTAATATCATGAAGGCTTTGGATAGAAGGGAGGAATATAACCTTGTTTTAAAAAAAAACCCACACTTGTTTTATTCATATATTCTGACTCCAGAGTTCAAAAATACCCCAACTTTAATAGGTGATGGGGAAGAGTGATGCATAAACACTTTGAAAAACTGGAATTTCAACCTAATTGCACGTCAGTGTTTCTCCCACTTAATTTAATCTTCCCCTCCTGGCTGTAAGTGAACAAGTAAGCTGGTGACCAAGTAACACTCGATAAGCCCTTACGCTCAGTTGTCACAATATGCTAAAATTCTAGCACCCTGGTTCCCATTAGCAGAAGAGAACAGGATCTCTGGACTATCGCGTGCCAAGGGTTGTTTCTTTAGAGTTGCCTTAAGCAAAGCTCTCTCCAGGCACTCAGCCTGGCTGCTTGAAAACTTAACCCAGCAAAACCTTGGGCTGACCACCTGCCCACAGCATGAATATGTACTCTATAGGTATACAGATGTTCTATAGGTACATATCGAGTACTCTATCTGGAGCCCAGCCGTGAGCGCAACCTCCCAAAGACTGCAGAAGCTACTTCCCAGGCTATTTTTTTTTCTCCTTGTAGTCAACCAGTTTTGCCTCTGGCAGAATGCAGACCTCCTTCACATGTCTTCAGGCTTGTGGGATGGATACGCCTAACAGCTCTGTACCAAAAAATAGAATTGTGTCTATTCCTCTGAAAGTGAAGGTTTAGGTCTGTTTTAATCAAAACACTCTGGCTGTCATATCAGTAAAATACAGCAAAAATCTGGATAAATCACATTTTGTCTTTCAGAACAACGACAGTTCATTTCAGGGAGCAAGCAAAGTCTTCCCAAGGGAAGGGAAAATGGGAGCCAAGGGAGACAGTCTTGCTGTCCCAACCACGACAATTGCATCCTCAACTGTTGGGACAGTTGAGTCCCAATCTTGAAGAGCAGAACAGGTCTGGTGGCAGTAACCTGGGCCACCCAAAAGTCCACTGATCACCAGATGAGCCTGTAGTGCCGAATCAGAAAGCCAAACCATCAGGACAAGGTCCTGATGCTCTTGGTTGCTCAAAGCATGACTATAGTGTACCCCAACAAGGGCCATGGGCCAGGACCTGAGCTCAAATGAATCTATGAGCACAAAGGGAAGAGGGTGTGTGTGTGGGGACCCCAAATGGGGCTGAGAAAGGTGATATTGGAGCAGTCAGGGCCCCAACCTTTCCCTCCTGGAGAGCTCTGCAATTATTGCATCAATGTGTCAGTCCTATAGGCATCACTTCAATAGGTAGAGTGAACAGCAAGCTTTCGCATGGAGTCTAGTTTCCACAGGTTTATCACTTTTAAGCAAATCTCATTCACAAATCCATGGAGACATTCTAGTTCTGCCCAGTCACACTCAGGAGTGCCTGAATGTATAACCAGATCTGACCTCATGTCTGGATTTCGTTTTCAGCAGTGCATTTCGGAGGAGTTTAAAACACATTGATCTTCCAGTTTTAGTATTTCAATTACATAAATGCAGTGTCTGGAAAGCTGATAAGAACTGAAATAGATCTATTTGAGTTCGTGGAGCTGTGCCAATCCATGCATGCAATTTTAGCATTTTGCAGGGGATGCTGCTGAGCACTTTAACTTGTCTGACAGTTTGAGAACTGTTTTAGAGCAGCGTGTTAAATGGGGCATGTAAAATATACTATCTGGATAATCAACGGGACTGACTTTTCATATTGCAAACTTATACTTTTGCAGGATTGTTCATCCTTTAGAGACCTAGAGTACTGTTGGTAAACCAGATTTGAAGGAAATTAAAACAAAATTTACTCAAAATTTTCTCTTCTTTCTCGCATTACTTATTTACTTCATTCTCAGTGTAGTTCACTATCACTGTGTATTGCCTGTGTATTAATCTCACTTAAAACTCTGATCGTGATTGTTTTCTTCAAACCCCATCATGATGTCACCAGCATATCAGAGGAATTAATTTTATTTTTTTTTCCCAGTACCTGTTTCTTTGTACTTTTCTATCCTTCGTGGCAAGATTGTCATCTCATTTGCTTTCAGTATAAAGGAAGGCTTAATATATCCATCAGTACCTAGGAGACTGACAGTTCTATGAAAACATTTATGCATCATTTCAAAGAGTGATTGTGAGTCCTAGTAAACTGTTATGACGATGGCTCTGGTTGAAAAGGATTGAAGAATAATAGGTACATACAGAGGTAACCTTGTTTTAAAAACTACTATGAAACACCGTTGCTGAAGTCAGCAAGGGAAACAAGTGCCATATTGTCTTTGGAAGTTTATCTTTCATTTTTTTCACTGAATTTCACTGAACTTTTAGAGTTGGAAGGGACCATAGAGATCATCCAGTCCCACTCCCCTGCTGAAGCAGGGTTGCCTAGAGCATGTTAGAGCATGTTACTCAGGACGGCATCCAGGAGGGTCTTGAAAAACTCCAAAAAAGGGGACTCCACAGCCTCCCTGGCCAGCCTGTTCCAGGGCTCTGGTACCCTCACCTTTTTTGATATGAAAACTTTACTTTGGGCCACCTTTCCGTATAAAGTCAGAAAGTTCTTTGAATAAAATGGTATCAGACTAAAGGATAAGGGCCTTTGTCATTCCTCAAGAGATTTTATTTGCAGCATTTTGTCCTCATGGAGTGCAATGGAAAAGAAAGGACTCTGGTGACTATCTTACACTGGCCCTGATTAACGTAATCTGCATGAACTGGAAACGGTCCCTAAAGTTGGAATTCTTACACTAAATGCAATTCTCTGAGCATGCAAAATCCATGTTTAGTCAGAGGAATCCCATCCTATATCCTATAAGTAGCTTAAGATAGTTAGACCTGCCTAAGGAGCCCTACCTAAAAGATTATTATGACCATGTGGGTACGACTAGAGCAAGGGAAAATACACAGTTTTTCCTTCCTCCTTACTGATGGTAAGTCCCCTGAAGGCTTTTAAACAGGAGCTGTGAACTGAACTGAACTGAAATTCTTACCCTACAGTAAGCTTCTTTTATTTTTTCTTTCCCAAAACTTCACAAACATTTGGCATTAAGTACTCAAACTTACTACACTGGCACGAGCAAAGTTCGCACCTATTTCAGAAGGAATTTTGTCTGAGTACATGATGATGACAGGGATTGAGTAGAGAAGCCTGTATTTAAAGATACAGAGAACTGCAGAAATATTAAAGTTTAGTTATAGGTGTAATATTTATATAAGCAATAACAAGTTACAATAAACCAGTTAATTCCAAAATTGAGATAATGACCAGTATTTGGACCTTCTTCTGTTCTGTTCCTGTAAAGGTCATAGAGTTTACTCAGGACATAAAAATATGAACCTGACTCTCGGATTTATTTAACTTATGTATAAATTCAACAGTTAAGAGTATTTAAGGCCTAACTTTTCTGGCTGGTGTACAGTATATCAAAAGTTCTTTGCTAAAAATAAGAGGGAACATAGTTTGGAAACTCTTACGCCTAAGCTTTGGAAGAAAAGATGATCTGCCTTTCATCCAGCCTTCACTAGCATGTTTCTCATAGGTATTATTGTCAAGATTATAAATGCAATTCTTGATTTCAAACCAATTTGCCAGCAGGAAGCCTCCTCAGGAACGACACGTAGCAACACCTGCTGGGCCAATTGGCTCAGTAAGGTAATAAGCCAGTCAAAAAAATAAAATAAAAAAAGAGATCAACTGAAACTATTCACCGTTTCTTGCATCTGCTATTTTGAGGATCTCAGTTTCCAACTAGGAGGGGTGGAAACTTCAAAACTATTTGAAGGAAGAAACAAGCTACTTGCTTCTGTTGTTTCCACATTTTTAAGTGTAAGTTAGAAACAGAATATTAAACACAAAAATAGATTAGTCTGGATGAATGGTAAATCTTGGTTGTTTGTTTTTTTTTAAGGTTTTCTCAAGTCAGTATGAGCCCTGAAATAGACTCTGCTCAATGAGTATTTGGATTTTGTCACATTGTGTCCAACGCCTCCTGGAGTTATATCTAGATTACGATATAATTTCAGACCACTCACTCAGGTGTCTCATCACCTTCTATAAACAAGAAAACACGAGCTACCCAGTTTTATGAACTTTTTCTTAAACAACACTCTGGGGAAAAAAATATAGTATTTTAGATTTCTGGATACTTCTGGACTGAAAGTCAGTTTAGTAAATAGGGTGCTTTGCTGTGGACTGTGTTAGGTTTGGCCTACCTAGAAGCATGAATTTCCATTTAGCTGGACAAAGATATCTATAATCTGAAATGTGGAATACTCTGGAAAACATATATATGAAATAAGAGCTGTAATTTTCAGGTTTGTTTTTTTTTGTTATTGTTTCTTATGCTAACCTTCAATGTTTATAGCTTAATGTCTTTATGTTCCAGGAAAAGAAATCCTACTTAGTGATTGAATGTTCTCTATAGCACAGATGATCTTCTGGAAGGATAAGCTTTAGGAAATGGAATTCCCTGTTTTTACATCACACTTAAAGAGCTTATATAATTTTGCCAACTTTATCTAAATGATTGTTAACAAAGTATATCGCCACTTTAAACCTTGGAATATTTTAAGACATTCCAGAGTGTTAAAAACCCTTTGCTGTCATAGCAAGTCCCACCTTTATGACCAGAAAGTCATAGCCAATGTCTTAAGGACATTATTGCTTTTATACTGAATTTTTATCACCACCTTCAAGCTACCTGTTTGTGTCAGAGCTTTTTGTTTCTCTCCAAATGATTAGCCAGACACCTCTGAAGTAAGCTTTTACTCTTTGCAGTGATTTTTCATGGGTTCATAGAGCTTAAAGCCAGAAGGATCTGGCCTGACCCCACCATATACCCCAGGTTATTGATCTGCTCAGCTGCTCCATAGTAAGGCCAGTGACTTGTACTTCTCTGAAACACTCTTTCCAGCAGGTGTCTTTCTGTAATTTAAAGACCGTGAACATCCATACCTACTCTTGATATTCTGCTCCAATAGCAAATCACTTAAAGATCCCTTAAATCATTGTCTCTTAAAGACAGAAGCCTTGTTTTCAGTTGCAATTCATCAGACTTCAGTTTACAGCCACAGGTTATTGATAGGCATTTCTTAATGCGGAGATTAACAAATTACCTAACAAGTTGGTATTTTTTCCTTGGTAAAGTACTTTTATCAAATAAGCTCTCAATTTACTTTTGATGGATTCTTTCTTTCCATCTCTCTATTATCTTCTGTAACACTTCTCTACCTGATTTTCTCCCCCTGCCTCATACCGTTTAAAATATGTGCAGAGCAGAAATTAACGCACTAATCCAATATCAGTTTCTCTAGCAGATATTGAAGAGATAGAAGCTCTTAATAAGCACTATTTCTTTTTTCACATTCATAGTCTATATTAGTTCTTTTGCTACTACATCTATATGAGAGAGTAGAAGGTATTTCTTTATATTAATATTCTTTAAAGTCCAGGCTCCCATTTGGTGATTGTGGGCTTCATTCTATGGCCCTAGATGAAGAACTTTGTAGTATTTGTTTTAACACACATCTTATTTTAATACATTCAGTTTTCTAGTCTAGCTAGTCCTCATGAATTCCAACCACACCCTGAAGATTCATCTGATTATACACAGACATCCTTGTATTCAAGGGAGGGATGTTTTTAGTGTTTTTAGGGAGTGATTGTCTGAAATCAGGTAAGTCAGTCACACACAAGAAATGGCTAATTATTTTTACAGAATGTAAATGCAGCTTACCTATGACTAACTCAGATGAACGAATGTAGACATGGTAGACATCTAGGTGCTGTAGAACACACCCTTTATTCTATCAGTCTTTGTGCAGGAATGACTTTATGCTTGTGACCATAACTTTCATTAAAAACACTGAGTACTACAAGGGTATGTGGAGGAAGATACCAATGGTGTCTAGTCAAGGACCTTGTCAATGCCAAAAGGGGTAACGGGAAAAGGAGGAAGCCACGAGTAAGAAGATACGAAGCCACAAACCTGACCAACAAATGATACGGAAGGCAGAAAGGAGAACCAAACCCGTTCAGTCCCATTAATGGGTAAGGGTATGTGGAACATGGGAACGCGTATGTCAATGAGATTATCTGATTCGAATTTGGGGCCAGCAGCTGGAGTCAGACTTGGGGTGTAGGCACACATGGCCTGTGGTGTTAGCTACTGGATCCAGTGGGGTCTCTCTGCCACCCACTGGAGTGAGTAGGGGTCTTGGTCCCAGCCCCTGGGGCAGGAATGGTGTCTCCCCCGTAACCCACCTGCGGTTTGGTGCTGTTTGCTTGGGAGGTAAGGGGGGGGCGAGTGAGCAGCTAGCGAGAGAGTGGCTAGCGACCACCAAATTGGACCACCTGGTGAGTGCCCACCCTGGGGGCTGGGCTTGGCTCCAGTGGCCGGGCAGGAGGGTCCTGGGCTGGAGCTGCAGGAATTGGTGTCTGCTCCTAACATCCCTTAACAAATACCGTGAGGCTGTATTCAAACAGGATTTCTAATGTTTTCTGTGGAACCCCCTGAAGAACAATTCTGTTCTACAGTGAGGTCTTGCTCTCAATTTCTTTCCAAGATGCCATTTTGGCATCTTTGTTTGACAGATTAAGTTTGCTTTCTACAGATATGTTTTTCCACTCCTGCTTTCCACATTTCCTGTTCAAACCAGGAAAGGGCTTATTCAGGGGAAAAGAAAGCAATAAAATGAGAGATGTATCTGTGCCACAAGACATAGAGGAAAAATAATCTGTTTTACTATTTGGTGGTTTGATATTTTTTTTTCGGTGTACAATATAGCTATTCCAAAAGGAAGACGGGGAGGCATATGAAAAAAGTGGGAGACCCGGTGTACACACTCCCTGGGCATACTGGTGAGCTCTGTGGAACACCAGCAGGATGCTGGTGACACTGTATAGGTGCCTTCTGTAGGAAAGTTCACATGGGAGGGGTGGCATAAACCTCATTTACCCTTCAAACAAGTGGATTACCTTAAGAGAAACATTTCCTTTCCAGATAACTTTGCTGCATCAGAGCAGATTCACATAACATGCTAGCATAGAGTGAAGATCTGATGTTAAGAGCTGCTGCTTAAGGCCAGAAAAAAAGGGAAATGGTGTTTCTGGGAGGTGTCTGCTCTGTGGTTCCCAAACTTTTTTAATTACCTTGGGAGAAGTTGTCTAGTTTGTTGGGTTCAACTTCTTGGAACAAGAAGCAATGGAGCTTATGCCATCCCCAGCCTATCCAAGGCTGCCTCAAAGACTGTTTTTGACCATGCCAGGAAACTGTTAACCCCTTAGACACTCAACCTATGTGTGACAAAGCTTATTTTCTCAAAAATGAGTCCATCTCACTGACTGAGAATCATTCCTTCTCACAGCTCTCGAAGTGAAAAAGTTTACTCTTTCCATATGCATTCAGCCTGACAGTACAGATGAGAATGATACTTTTCCGGAGCCCTGCAACCAAGCTTCAAGATTCATTCAAAAATGAATCTTAGATGTAACACCCCCACCCTGCCAAAAAAAAAAAATAAAAAAAAAGAAAGAAAGAAAAAAGAAAAGATAGCTGCCTTTACCATTGTAAAAGCAGCTGAAAAGGCAGAGAAAAGACATTTTAATTTAGCTGGGTTGTATCACGGTTGCTTTTCTTATATCAGTATGTCAGTAATTTGACAGAGAAATAAAATAAAATTAATTCTGAATTTGTATTGATTAAGATCCTCCACTTTATGTATGTAAACATAAATATGCATAAAGCTTGCACATACAAATAAGATTGTAGCAACCATTTCTTTTATGACCACAACAACAAACTAAACACAAATTTCTAAGCTCAGATAAAGTTGAAAGCGGCAATAAAAAGTGCTTGGTAAGAAAAAAGAAGAAAAGAAAACCCTGAGTATTTAAACCCTGTGTTGCTTGCATAGTTTACACATTAGGAGAAAATTGCTCGTCATTTGTTTGAGTTCAAAGTTATGCTTCTGACATTTAAATATGTGGTGCAAATCTGTAAACCAATACCCTTATTCTAAGAATTCAGGAAAGCTTCAGAGAGCTAATTGAAGTGTCTGTGTCATTTCTCTGTGTGTTTTTCAGTATCAAGGACTGTAACATGGCAAATGAAATGCTTTTGTTGTACAAAGAAATTTTTAAGTGCTTTTAATTAACATTCATTTCCAGGTTGAGTGCTTAAAGACACTTTTGTTAAGCATTCCTGAAGATTCTTCAGTAACAGTCAAGTGACAAGTGGCTCTCACAAATGTAGAAGAAGCTTTTGGTGAAGGCAAACAAAAAAATCCTTCGGTAGCTGACAAAATTCCTTGTTTTGTCTGATATTTACCATATCCATTCTTTTCTTTCTTCTTTATGGTCATCATAAGTAGGAGTTCTATGGTTTACACAAGCACAAAACATACCCTGGAACATGGAAGCAAGCCTGATGGGGAGATTAATGTGGTATTAGCAGAAGTATTAAGAAAAAAACAAGCAAACCGGCACATCTAGGTGGTGCCAGATGCCATCCTGCTTGTGCATACATTGGGCATTTTGTAATTCCCAATTAAACTCATGTAAAGAAGATCAAAATTACTCTCCTGGGCCACCCTAAATATCTATATGGGTTACATTTGGACTGTTAAATACGTCCATGACTCAAAGTGATCCTTACCCTGCAGACCAAGCAGCTTAGGGATAGTCGCATTGGGAAAAGCATAGTGCATCCAGATGGTCTAGCATTGGATCAGGTCTTCTCTGGGTCATGTGTGCTGGATCTGTGGCCAAAATATTGAGAATAATGTCATTATCCTTATATAATTATAATGGAATAGTATGTATAGTTAATGCAATCAGCTAATTTATATCATGATGTTATAAATATTGGCTCCATGACACAGGGTGTGGCATGTGAGGATGTAGATTGCTTGAGAGCAAAGACTGAGCTGAAAGAGGAGTAGGAATTCTTGGGAAAGGAGGAAGGAAAAAAGGGTATGATCCTGCCTGTTAGAGGCAATTCCAGGCTTAGTTACTCCAAAATCCACACCTATTCTTCTTTTGGAAAGGATAATCAATTTCTTTATTCTGAAAGCGCTCAGGAATTAATTGAGAATGATCAGAAGATCAGTATACAGTAGTGAAACAGAGAATTTCATGATTTCATAGTCATATGACTGTTTTGCTGTACCCGAACAGTCACCAATAATGGAAAATTAGGGGAGAGTATTAACCCAAAATAAACACACAATGACATGTTGTCTCCACGAGCATTCAACAGTCTGTGGTTTAGACACAATAAAATAACACTTGATAGATTTCCATAAATTTGTCCAGTCTCCTTTTGTCTCATACACACTTTATATCCTGTATTGAGACTATCATGAGTTTAAATAAGTATTAATGCTGTGTCTTATACCTTCTCAGTGTCTCTAGCAGTATTTGGCAAGGAACTTTGATAAATACTTTTAAAAATTCAAATAATAAACTATTAGCTGCTTTTTGATTGTTTACATGCCAACTGCAGTTTATATTAATACGAATCATCAGGTAAGAATATGAAGTTGGAAGAGAAATAAGAAAAGAGAGGTTCAGACTGAAAGCAATGAGATCCATTTTCTCCCCAAGGAGAAATTTCTGCTGTGGAAGAGGTTGTACAGTCTCTATCCTTGGGGCTTCTCAAGACCCAACAGGATCAAGCCCTGAGCAACCTGATCTGACCTCAGAACTGGTCCTGCCCTGAGCAGGGTTTGGACTAGAGACATCCTGAGGTCCCCTCCAAACCAAATTGTCCTGTGATCCTATGGTTTAGTTGTTTATTTTTTTTCAAATACCTGTTAGCTGCTGGCTGTTGTTAATACATACGTATTATAACGCCACAGACCTCCATGTCGGTATAAATGCTCAGAGACACCACTGCCAACCTTATTCCATTAAACATGACTGCAGGTTAAGTTTGGTGTCAAATACTTGTCAAGGTTTATAGTTCAATGTGACAGACCTTTACATGGTCATTTCAACAAAATGTTAAATGTATGTAAATCCATGACAAGGCATCAGCAGAAAAACACATTAATTTTACTCTTGAGAGTTAGCCATGAATCATTAAGGAAAACATTTAGACTGGGCAATTGCAAAGTCTTGACACCTTCTGCTATTCTGGTACCTGAAAAAATATGGTTTCTGATAAATATTATCCAACAAGAAGATAAAAAGGTAGATGAAATCTTCACCTTTTCTGAAAATTGGAAACACTGACTTCTGCTCAGCTGTGCCTAGTAGGGTCCAGAATCCTCACATTTTCCATGTTTATAAATTTTATATTTCAGCCAAGATTGAAAAACAGCCTGTTTAAACCTCTATTTTTATGGATATTGTGTTTTACATCTCATCTATCTTTTCTCTTTCCTGATGTTTCACCAACGCATCAGTAGACAGCAAATTTATCCATTTACATCTTCAGTCTCTTTCAGACTCATCCAGGGAAAGTCTTTCCCACCCAAACAGCCTCATGCAATATCTCTCGCAGGTTTTCTAGCAGCTCTCTTGATCATGGGGTCACCTTTATTTCAGATAGGGTCTACCTCAATGCCTTACTTATTTCATTTTTGTTACCTAATAAGGAGAAAATCATAATAATGATTTTCTAAGGAACTGTGCAATATTTATCAGGGGAAATCTTTCAGAACAAGTTAGACATATAGCTCCCAAAAACAATTTAGTTATTGTTGGTGACAGAAGATGAACTAAAATTTGCCTTGCTGATTTTCTAGCCCTGTGTTTACTTAGCAACACTCCCCTAAATTCTACCACTATATACTTGGACAGATACATGACATTGCATGTGCTTTTTTGGGATGTATAAAGTAATGTATGGTTAATATGGATATTACTTCCATCTTTGATCCTACTTCCTGCAAAATCTGTTGTGCAGGAAAAGGAGAGAAGTAAAAAGCAGGAAAAGAAGAAATAAAACAGATCCTTCCTTCAAATAACACAAAATCACACATTATAATCAACTTCCTTAATGATAATTGCATTGTTATAACCATCCTGGCAGAATAAAAATGATAGCAGAATATTTTAGATGCTGTTTTCTGGACCACTGATGAAAAACCACATAGACTCCAGGCCAACATTTCATGTTTCATTAAGTGTTGCCTAGTTTTTGCATTATTGGATTTACAATTCAGGTTATTTTTTGCCTTCGTGATTTTGTAAAATTTGAAACCTTGAGCACTGAAATGAGAAAAGGCTGAATGCAATCAGAAAACTATAATCAATATCTAAAATCAATATTCAAATTACTTAAACTGCTTTAAATAGTCAAAATGATTTAAAGCCCACACAACAAGAGTAATACTACTGAGCTTTCCAGTGCTGGATTGATATTATTGAGTGTTGTATTTGAAAAGAAACACAGCTAAACAAAATGAAGGCACTAAAGGGGTACCTAAGGCAATATGGAACCCAGCAGCAAAAGGAAGGTGTTTTGACAACAAACATAAAAACAGGGTAATGTCTTTTAGCTGCTTTTCCCCACTGAGAGGTTGTATCTGTTTCCTTCTATTTGATAGAGTTTGATAGACTTTTCACTAAATTAATCACATATTGAACCTACTTACACTTTTGGTCTTCACAGCAGTTGATAGTGATGAGATCCACAATTTAATTTTACTCTGTGTGGAAATGGGCTTTCTTTTTGCCTGACAATTTCAGTGGATGTTCCCATTTCCTAGACTCCAAAAGAGAGTGAATAATTGCTCCCTAATCAATTTCTTCATACTCTTCACAATGCTGTGCAGCTCTCCCACGTATGTTCCCCACTGTCTGTTTTGCAGGCTGAGGAGTCCTAGTTTATTAAGTCTTTCCACCTATGAACACCGTTACTTTGAATTAGTGTTTGAAAATATGCTCATTCCCAATATGCACAGCAAACATAAAAAGCAGAATATTATCAAACTTTCGTAGGATACATAATTCAAAGGGTTAATTTTTTTGTCTTGCATAAACAGCATTGCCAATGATTTCTCTTTTACAGAAAATAACATGCTTCGAATTTGATTTAGTCAAATTTAACTGCAGCCAGTTGGTAATTTTTAGTCAGAATATAATTTTCTTGAAACATAAACTCCTCTTTAACGTAATTTTCATGAAACCACCCTTCAGGATGTGTGGAGCCTTCAGGTCAGTAAAACTCAGATTCCAAAGGACCTTATTCACTAAGGAAAAAATGTCTGTTTGTTTTCCTTTTTGAAAGCATACACACGAGTAGACACCAAACCTACAGCTTCCTTAGATAACATCATTAATTTATGTAGGCTTGGAAACTGCAGTTTGGACCTGATTGAAATTTATGGTGTTCAGCAAAGTGTTTATTCTGATTGGTCCTTGAGTAGAAAAGTTTGGGACTGATATCAGATTGTCTGATCATTATTGTATCAAAATGATGAAACATATTGAAAAACGGTCACTTTCAGATACTGAATTTCAGATACTGAAATTAAAACTCCAGTTATCTACCACAGGTAAAACTTTCTAGAGCACGGAAAAATGTTGAATTGGCACTTTCTGAAGGTATTTGCTTATTTATTCTTGTTTCCGACTTTTGAGTCGTCACTGTTTCTTTTGTAAGTGGAAATAATGACAACACCCAAACAGCTTTGAGAGACTATTCTCTGGTTCAGTGAACTGAAAATTACACAACCTCTCTTGAGGTTCTGTTTAAATTTTTGAAGTGGTTATACAAAGTCTTCAAAGATATTTTCATTAAAATAAATAAGGCAAGAAAATAAATTGGGGACAAACCTAGCTTACCTCACCCATTTAGGTTGTCCTACGGATGTTAATGCCACTACTTAACATGAAAAGGATGGGAAAATAAATACTTTTTTTTTTTTTTTAACAGGGTCATATTTAAATCTGCTGCTCTGCAGTAATTTTTGTAACAGTCTTTATTTTCTGTGGATCATTGTTAGATTTCATAGTATTTTTCCATGTGGAGCAGGTGACATAGAATGGAAGTTTCCAATGAGGTTTCAGAAAAGGAAGGGTGGGAGGGACTGTGGGCTTCCAAGTGTTTATGACTATTTCCTCAGCAATTCTTCAATGTTTTCTTGTAGTTTTGATGTTTTGGCAAATCTCCAAGTGGACGTGAAACTACAGGTGTAAAGAATGAAAGGTAAATCCCCTATTTCATGCTGACTCTTCCTCCTTGCAAAGAGAGGAGGAAAAACAAAAAACAAGCTGAATGCTCTTTCCACCTGAACCACAAGGACAGGGAATGAGCTCAATTCACTGTATACACATTTTTCTGGGTTTCTAAAGAGATAATGCAACACGGATTTTTCTTATAATGCCATTTCAGTGGATGAAAAATTAACTTCCCAGATTTTCAAGAGTTGTCAGAGTAAGAAATGCTACCTCAGAATTCAAGAAGCTTACCAATAACACCTATCTTCTCTGGCAATTCTAGAAATATGAAACTAATTTCCAAAGATTCATGCAAGAATTCATACAAAAGGACATAGATGACTTCTCTACTTTATGTTACTACCTGTGGGGTTTTTTATATAGAAGAGAAATATGAATCTAAATATCTCTTAATGCCCTAACATTCTTTTAACATAAAAACTAAAAAATGTTAAACTCCCCAATATAAAGAAGTTAATGGTGACCTCATATGTAGGGGGATAAAAATTTAATAGAACTTTGATTATTTTCTACAAATACACTATGATGAAACAGAGCATGTTAATCTAATCTGAAAATATGAATATCAATGCTTCTGGCTCTAAAAAAAGTGATAAATATTTTAATTATATAACACGAATTTTTTACTAAATATAGTGTTGAATATAACAGTAATTTCCAGTATTTTTTGATTAGCATATAAAATTCATCTGGGAAAAATTATCAGAGGTAATTTTTTTGTTACATGAGTAAATTGCTGTTAAAAGAATATGTTTTAATCTTATCTAAATAGTTTTTTATAGTGCCTTAAAACCTTATTTATTATAACCTAAAGCTTTATGTATCAAAAGTACTCACCATTTATCAGAAACGGTACATCAAATGTGATATATGAAATAAATGCAACATGTTTAGATTATTATTAATTAAAATTAAAATGTGTATTCAAATCAGTGCTGCATCCTTCAGAGCTGTCAAAGACTATGGCTCTATATACGGTTTCACTAAAGCCCTGTGAATTACTTCCAGCTTCACTGGTTTTATATGTAGCCTATGGATCCATCCGGATGAGGAAAATAAGAATAAGAAAGATACGGCCTGTTTTCTACAGTCGTACACACTTTCTACTCAAATGAAAAAATACCATCTTCAGTCTTACTCTGACGCCACGCCATGAATGGCAGGAATTCTAAACAGAGTTTTATTATTGCTCATTAGTAAAAATTTTGATCAAAATAGTAATAGGCTATAACGGTTTATAAAGTTGGTAAATGCTGAAACTATTGGATTTCTGTTTTCTGTCCGAAATTTCCCCTTAGGCATATCATTCGTTTGGCAATAGGCTAAGGATGCTTACTACCTGTTTATGGGGTAACACCTATATTTGCTAAGTAAACTCTGAAGTAAAATTCCAGAATGCTTGTCAGTTTATGGTATAATTAATATAGAGACAAAACATTAACTCTAAAGTCATTTTTGCATATTTATTGTTGCAGTTTTATATCTTCTCATCATTCTGCTGAGCTACTAGAAATCTTTTCAGACTGGCTGATGCCTTGTGAGGTTATAGAATCATAGAATGGTTTGGGTTGGAAGGGACCTTAAAGAGCATCAAGTTCCAACCCCCCTGCCCTGGGCAGGGACACCTCCCACCAGCCCAGGTTGCTCAAAGCCCCATCCAGCTTGACTTTGAACCCCTCCAGGGATGGGGCAGCCACAGCTTCTCTGGGCAACCTGTTCCAGTGTCTCAACACCCTCACAGGAAAGAATTTCTTCCTGAGATCTCATCTAAATCTCCCCTCATTCAGTTTAAAACCGTTACCCCTCATCCGATTACTACACTGTTGGTCAGAAGTTTTATCTCTCTTCTACCATGTCCCTTGGTGAAAAGTTGATCTCACCATGAGCAGCTCCCATTACTATTAGATTATATTGCATATTTGAGGTGAAATATTTTGACATAATGAAGAGATGGCTCTGAAGATGACACAATCATATCTGTAGTGAGAACATGAACAATAAATGCAGAGGTTGGTTATCGAATTGGCCTATCAGAGTTCAGGGTTTGTAACGCAAACCTACAATCAGCAAATCTAAGGAAGTGTTGGTGATCAGTAGATTTCTTTACGTGAAACAATAAAGCAATGACAGCGGAAAATCTTCTGCTGGAAATCAAGGTCATTCTTTGATTCTTTGAAGTCTGAAAAAGATAAATAGACACGACCATGAAATTTTATTTTTACATGCCATGGGATGTAGACAAATGCAATTAATTAAACTGTCTGTCTTGCACATAAGGCAAAATATGTAACAAAATATTCCTATATATAATTGTTATGTTGCCATTGATTATGTTGATGACCATGTATGACAGTTGAGCCACTGCCACATCTAATTTGTGTACACACGCCTGCCTGGACAGTAACCTTATCTTCCCCTGCAGACCCTGTTTGTTCAGTGTTTGTGTTTTGCCAGTTGTTTAGAATATAAACCATCTGGGACAGTCTCTATCCTTGTGTTCTTTTTTTTTTTCTGTATCCAGTACAGAAGGATTCTAATCCCTGACAGAAAACATCAAGCAATATGCAATGGATAGAATTTTTGTTGTGTTTCTGCCTTATTCCATCTGGTTTATTCATTTTCTACTACTTTTGTTGATGTATTTATTTATTTAAAGGTCTGGGGAGTTGGTATTTATCTAATGTCTTTCTTTACTACAATGTGTTGATTGTATATGTGTGTGTAGATGTGTGTGTATATGATTGTATATGTGTGTATTTATGATGACTAGGATTATTTTGTCTGACTTTTAAATTAAGACAGGCCCTTGAATATTGCCCAGTTACACCACACTGAGATTAAAAAATTGTGTTCAACTTCTGGATAGGTGATATACAAATATACAGCAACTTCAAGTGATAGAAAATTTAGTACTTCTCTTAGTAAATTTTTCCAGGGATAAAATACTGTCTGTTTTAAAGAATTCTGCCATGTTTCCTATGTGACTGTTTTCAGCTTTTATACTGAGTGTATTAATCTCCGTTAACAGTTATTATTGTTTCCCATATGGAAATGCTTATGCACCATAATGAAATGAATTCTCAGCCTTCTCTTTAATAAACCAAAATAAAACCACTGAGATATTTTGTTCTTATGCTATATTTTTTTCCGTGTTTTCTTTATTTTGGGGAAATTTGTGTTATCTTGTTGCTTCTCCCATGTATTTTGGTGCACTGTACTGCTACACTATATTAAGGTCTGAATTCCATTCATTTACATGTTTATTTCCAGTTTAATTTCTTTCTATATTTTTCAAGTATATGTCTGAGTTTTTTTCTGTAGTTTTATTTTTCTACATTTGCACATTGAGTGAGGATTTAGCATTCAGAAATGTCTTGAGTAAAGCTATATCTCTTACTTAAATGACCCATTTGGTGGGATGTCTGCCTAATTCCTTTGTGGCTTGGCCCCTGAAGATAATTTGTTTTTGAACATTTTCTTCAGCATTTTATGTCTTTGTCCTCAGGACCAATAGACCTCAGAGAAAACTTCCCATTAACTCCACTTAATTGATCAATTTTATCTTCTTTTTACAAACCTCCCCCCCGCCAATTGTCTTTCTTATGATTGTTATTGTAGGTTGACAACAATGTTGTTATTGTGAAAATACTAATATACAGATTGTTTCTGTTCTAAATGTGCTACCTTCTTGCCCCAGTGCAGTCAATTAAAATTAGACAGATTTGATTTTGTCTCTATGGCTTCATGTTAATTTAATCCACAGTCCTCACTAAAATCCCTTAAATATCTGCAATATTTATTGTTCAGGGATTTCTTCTTTTCTCTGGACATATCCAAGCAAGAAAGAATATTACTTACACAATATTTTTAATAATGTACTCAGTAAACTGGATATTTCAGTAATATTTCAAAAGCCCTTAAGTGGAGTAGGCAAGAACAGAAGACAAAATAGGAGGGGAAAAAAAAAATATCTTTGAAGTGAGAGGCCTGGGTGAAACAACAGACATGAGGCCCTCATCATTTAGACTAAAAGGCTACTTTATTTTCCTGTACCAACACAATTGGCCTTAGAATGTGTTTATTTTATGGTTCTTCTAACTGACAGGGTTATGAAACAAGGATTTAACCTAAATGAGGGCACAGACCTAAGCAAAATGTGTTTGAACTTTTCCTCATTGAAAACAATGACAAACATCTTAAAGTAAGATCAACAGCAATTAACAGTCCACAGAAACAATATGACGATATTCTCTTAAATTCTTTTATTTTGACCCAAAAGTCAAGTATAATTCTTTTAAAAACAAAAAAAAAAGTATTTTGTAACCTTTGCAATATAATAATTTTCAAAGTTTATAGTGGAAAGGCTATTTAAATAAAAAGTAAAAGTTTGATTTTTAAATAAAACCCAATACAATGTCAAATTAGTTATATAAGGAAACATGATAATGTTTTATTTTTAATTATTTAGAAACTTTGAGAATACATAGTCTGTTGAAGTTAATAAAAAATGCATCATGATTTTGAGACAATTCATATATGGCTTTTTGAGAAGAAGAATAATTTGTCAAAGTATTTCTCAGGTAACAGAATATGCTCTTTCATTTTTTGTGCACAAATAGTTAGATAGCCCTGTATTGAATTTATGCAGCAAACCAGTCAGATCTGAATTCTTACAAGTGAAAGAAGAAGAGAAAGGGGAGCAAAGAAAAAGGAATTTAAAAATGCCAGATAAAAAAAAAAAAAAAAGAAAAGAAAATGGAAACTCAGACAGCTTACGGGGGGGAAAAGTGGAAGGAACTGAAATAACTGAAAAGTCAAAATAAAGAGTATATTTTTTTTAATTTCCACACAATGGAGCCCAGAGAAAGTTGACTCAGCTTTACTGCATTAATGCACACAAAATGCCTGACTGGAAACAATCTAATTACATACCCTTCTTTAGAAGAAAAACATACTCTAAGTTACTTTCAGTGATGCAAACAACCCTGAACACCTGCCTATAACAACTGTATTGTTGCAATTATAATATATCTAGGACTATTTTCATTTTTCTAAAAAATTATTCTGAGAACTGCATTCTGACAAGGATTCACATTTTGAATCAAAATATTATGAAATGGAAGGTAAATGAAAATATTTAAGATGGATGACATAGCTAAGTTTATTCCATTTTGTGTGCTGGGATCAAGATATTTGAAATAAGACTTTATTCCCAGACCCATGTCTTTTGCAACCAGAGCTGAATATCAGTGTAAAGAATCAGAAATGCCTGTGATATCGTCACGGAGTAATTTGTATCTTTGCATTGTTTACCTTCATTTCTTCCAATCAACTGTAATTACAGAATTGAAAGCAAAGTGAAATACCAACTCCTTTCAGGTATTTTAGGAATTAAATAGAATATATTGTAAATTAGACTACAGGCAAGTCACATTCCAATAGCAGCAGTGAAACTTTTGATGGAGATTTTCATTTAAGAAGGTCATAAAAATCAGAAAAGTATTAGTCTTTTCAGACTAACTACTTCACTGGCAGTTTGCATGCCTTGGATTCAAATACTTCAAAGCTTATTTTAGAATCTAATTTTGAGTTTGAGGTTTCTGAGTGCAGCTGAGTCTCATCATCTTGGCTGTGACATTTCTGTGAGACAAAAAAAGTGGTATCAGTTAAGCTTCCCCAATTAAAACAAAAATAGATTAAACTTTTTTCAAGATGGATTTGTAAGGAATGGTCCTGGACTATGACTGCCTGCTTTGGAAACAGTTGTTCCACAAATATCCCTCCAGTTATGAATGTTTAGGTCAGCAAATGGAAGACTTAATTGATTATATTAGGTAGTTCTGGCAATTTTAGTCATTACTGCAAGCTTTGTTAGTGGAAAACAGGCTGGAAAAAATGTAAGAATAGTTTCTGCAAATTTAGGTCTCCTAACCTTTTTTTGACTACAAAATATCAATTTTTCTAGTGGTACAAAGCATTATCTACATCGTATTACATATTTATGCTCTATGTGATAGACAAGATAAGTTTTCTTCCCTGAAGAGCAGGTAAGTGGCAGGAAAAAAATCAACAAAGAGCAAATGACAAAAAAGTTCAGGGGAGAAACAGCCAGGGAGTTCCTGATGATTGCAGAAATGAGATGAAATATGCTGAACAGGTATTCTGTGAATAACTTATATAGCCTAACAGCTAATATAAAGGATAAAAAACCATGGAATGTTACTGCAGTGTCAGGTTTTATTCATGAAATCAATCACAAGGAATCAACCGATAAAATTGTTAATTACAGAAGATGAAATGAGCTAAGTGTAATAGACATTATAAAATGTATATAGCCTTCACTATTGATTAGTTGAAGTTTAGAGTCAAGATCTTCAAATACTGAAATGATAGAAAAATCATTATTCCCTCAATTTGTATTTACCTTAGATAAGCACATGCAATTTTTTCCAGTCTCATTCCAATTTCTGGTAAAAATCTTTAAACCAGGAAGTTCTTTTCCTAATTACAAAACAATCCAGAGACTAAAATGACTACGACTTTATACAGACACTCTCATAACAGCTACCACGGTACACACATGTATACACCCATGGTACTGTATTTCACACAGGTGCACCTGCACGGTCAAGCACTAGTCAATTAGCATCATGAAGTTAACTTTAGTTGGGTGAATTTTAAGCAGTGAGGTGAGATAAGGAGTGTGATTAACACAGGATAATCATACAACCCAGCACAGTCTCATGCTTTCAATCCTCCTCAAGTGTTACTTACTTCTTGATTATTAAATAGCTTGCTTTCTTGTGCCTTATTCTCTCCTAATAGTTCTACTCTGAAAAAATAAAAAGGTATGTTGAATTGTTGGAAAAAGACGAGGTTAGCAGTCTGAAATACTGAACAGTAGTGCAGAACTGTGTGCTTCATCCAAGTTAATCCATCCCCTAGCAATAATCGAGGAGCCAATCAGAATTCTCCCTTAATCCAAATAGTTTTATAATGCACTTTAAATCACCAAAGTCCAGGTGCCTTACACTATTTAAATGAAAAATAAAAAGGAAATTTCATCGTAAGATTATTAAGTATTTATAGCAGTGGCTAGGGGGTATCACCTAGCAACAACATGGCCCACGGAGTAAATTTAATAAATTACGGCTCATCCTTTCTGTCATCAATGATCAAATAATCAAAGACAGGAAAAGCACAAGGAGTGATGACATTGCAAGAATCTAATGATGAAGTACAGGAGCAGTTAGGAGACAAAGAGCATGTTTAGATAAAGGAATATAGCCTGCACAATAATTAGGAGAAGGCAAAGCTGGACTTCAGCCGCAGTGAGATGAATGGAAAAAAAAAAAAAAAAAGATTGAAGTGAGGGGAAGGGAGGGAAAAACTGGAGGCAGAAGATAAACGATTAAACATGGCAGAGATAGGGATTCAGGAAAAGTAAATAAAATAAGATGCTGTCAAGGCATCTTTCCTGGGCAGGCTTCTAAAAAAGAAGGGCAGAGATATTAAAATTTTATCAGATAGTTTAAGAGATTATGGTAGTTGTACCTTAAAACATAAAAGCTACTTTGCAGGGCCTCATGCAATTCAGCAGGATGCTGTTGGGTCAGAATTGATATCAGCAAGGCACTGAGGATAAGTTTGAAGTTATCACACTGTGGAAAGGAGAAAAGTTCAGCCCCAAGATTTACAATAAGTAAAAAAAATATAAAAACCTTGCACCAGGGTTTGCAGCAGATAAAAAATGCATTAGAAATGTATGTAATTACAGCTAAGCACTTGTCATCATTTTGGAAATGTGGTATTTACTCAGGCTTACACTGTCCAAGAGACATCTCTGCTTTTTTTCCTTCCTTGTCTGCTAAATTCCACATGCAGGTTCACTAAAAATGGGGCAGGGGGGGAGGCTTCCTGTATGAGAGTACTTCATATTCCACACGAAAGATACCTACAGGATCTCAATTGATCAAATAATGGTAAAAGCACATCTTCATAATCACTGGAAACTGTATATACTTCCTAGCTCCTCAAAGCTCTGAATTTCCTCTTTGGTACATTCAGCACAAACCTGTGGAATGACAGACAGTAACTGGCTAATAATAACTTGTATTATTGGTTGCTGACAAAAAACCACCTGTATTCTTAAGCTTGTCCTAACACACTTTCTGCAACAGATAGTGCTCCATGTTGGTGTCAGTGCCATTGTGGGAGCCAGCTGGACAGAGGTTGCTCGAGAGCCTTGTGGCTCCCTGTAGTCAAGGAAAAAGTGGATGTAAAAAATAAAAAAATAATAAATGAAAGCATCCCTGGGTAGAAAGGAAGTGAGAAAAGAAGTGCCATCTTGTCTTTAGTCATGCTTTCCTCCTCATGGGTATATGATGTAATTATTTAAAACATTGTCAGTTTATTTTAAGTAATTTATCAGTCAGAAACAGTAAATGGTACTTGCAAGCTTCAGTAGTTTTCACATATTCACCCAAAACAATGATATTTAAGACTGTTAGAAGAAAATATGTATCATATATTATTCAGGGAATAGTTTATTCAAGTTATAACTTAGAATGAAAATAACAGCTGTTCTTCATGAACTACATTCCTCCTTAACAGAGAGACTTACTCTAAATTAGTTCTTCGGAATAATAGGAACTGTAAACAATCATTTTGCGTAGGATAAAAGAGCATTAAAATATTATTTAACACTTAGGACTTGAGTCAGTTGGTCATATATAGATGTCTAATGCCATGTGATGGTATGGAAATTCTCTGGTCCCCAGACCCAACCTTAGAAGTGTCTAAGTTTCCTACAGGCATTGTAATATCTGTCACCCCATGCAGATACCTTGTTTACCCGAGAGTATCTCAAAAAATGTGTGGGTAAATGAGTTAAGTCTCAGTTTCAGCAGATTCAAAATTAATTTTTAATCCCCAAGCCTTTTTTAGAAGCTAATTTACCATACAGAAATGGAACATAGTATTACTTAGAGCCAGAAGTTATCTTTAATCATTAAAAATAAAGACTCATATTGCCCTGCACAGTAGCAAACTTCTTCTCTGCAGGAGGGCACTTCAATGAAATAATTAGGTAACTAAAAGAATTCTATGTATCTATAGTGATAACTGAGAAGCCTGAATGTGAAGTAATGATTCAGTCTCCCCCATTACCCTCTTAGCTGCTGCGTAGACACATTAAAAACCTCAGTCTTTGATTGTAAAGATCTGTTGGTTTTATTGCTCTTCTCCTGTGCAGACCCAGAACTGCTTTAGTCTGTTTACCTCATTATCTCACTTTCATAAAAATGCAGAATAAAAACTTTTTTTCTGCAAAAATAGCCCATTGGAAGAAAAAGCCAGTGCTCACAACGATCACAAAATGCTTCCAAAGCAACATGTGGTTGGAGGGCCATATCATTTACAGAAGATGAGATTTAGATGATCAAGAAGTTAGAAAAGGAATTCAATTCCCTTTTCATCTGGAGTGGAATAAACCCTATCATTCTGATTTCTGTGAGAATTTCTGGTAGAGTCTAGAATGGGAATGCAGAGAGGAAAAGCATTGATAACCTCTGAAGCTGGATACAGGGAGTTGGTCTCGTTTCATGGGACAAAGTCTAGGTACCAATAAACCAAAAGGAAAAGCAAATCAAGTCTGAGAATAACCCTGATTGTACAAGATGAGAGCAGGCAGAAAGTAATTAAGCTTGCAACGCTGTATGACCAGGAGGGCACTTTGCCATCTTCTGTTATCTGTTGAAGAGAAAGCTGTCAGTACAAAATGGGATATTTGTTCAAATATGCAGCGGTAGTAACCTTGGAAGTGTTACATAAATGCTATATGAATAGGGCACGTCAGACAGCTCAGACACAGCTTCAGTTTCTGAAACCTGTTCTTGAACCAATCCTACTAATTCAGCGAGCAATTTTGAGATTTTATAAAAGGCAGTAATAGATACTTCTCTGCCTCTTCTCTCCCCTCCCCCTTCCCCTGCTATTAGTAGAGTGAAATATTTGTACCAAGTATAAGAAAATCAAAGACAGAAGCATGTAACATTATATGGAAAATACAAACCTAGTTGCTGATACTAATCCGAAACAACTGTGTTGCTTCTTTCACGCCAATGTTTGAACGTCTAACAGTAATGTATAGGACCTAAAGCTAATGGGACAGAGGTATTGTATACGAAATCTCTGGGTCTTGAGTAAGGTTTTCTGAGAAAACCAAAATGCACCATGTGATTCATAAAACTTAAGAAGCTGACATGGAGGAAAAAGACAACAGCATAAAGTATGCATAATTTGCATCAATGTCCACTTTATATAAATTCAAAAGGAGTCTGTGCTGTTTATTTTAAGACAATATCCACTAAGTTGCATTAAAAAACGCTTTCACGTAAGCTCTTGATTAATATAAGATTCCGATACCATACTTCATAAAACTAACCCAGGAAAAGAGAAGCTCATTAATGTCTCATTAAATGCCAGTAGTATCTTTCTTTTTTAATTTGGCTCTTTTGAAAACACCTCCCCTCGACCACCAAGTACAATAACTACAATTAATTCAGTCGAATTTCAAGGTCACAACTGATTTTTCTCTGGTTTTTCTTTGCTTTTCAACTGATTTTTCTTTGATTTTGAATATTCTCTCTGGTACCCTGTCATAGTCCTTCTTGTTCTTCATTATTCATTATTTGTAATGGGGCAGTTTAAAGAAATTGCTATATTTTTAGAAGCCCTACGTTGCGATATTCTCAGAGCGCTTTTATCAGATCAGACCCTGTTAACAGAAAACGGGCAGAAAAATGTCTTTTATATGACTTCTGATGGTCCTCTAGGTGAATAAGATCTCAAACATCAGAAAGTATATACGGGGGGGAGTTTTAGGGGCCTAAGAACCCTCAGTGTCAGAAAACCAGGGCCACTGCAGTGTTTAGGTGTGTCTGAGGTCAGCTGGCACATGAAGGATAAGAGTCAATTCTGAATTCAGATATCTAATCCTCCTGGGGTACCATCACACATGAGTAAGTTATTAGATGGATCGGGACTAGAGAGTAATAGAGAATCAGTACCCCAAACAAATGCAGCTGCTACACAGATTTCCTGGAAAAAAAACTGAAAAAAAAAATTATTGAAAGAAAAAATAAGTTCATCCATATTTTAGAGTTTTGGATTATGTTCAACCTAAATTTTTTGTATACAAGGGCAGTGAAGAGCATGGAAGAATTTAGAATTTACTGTCCTATGAAGTCCTGACAATAGGTTCTGCTAGAGAGAGCGCACAGAAAGGAGTGAGCTGATCTGTAAGTCCTACTAAAATATCCCTGGTAGTGTATTGCAACGGTGTTACTGTGTTCACAGTTAAAATGATCTCCAGATTTTGAGTTGTCTTTTTGTCAGGGACTTATATTTTATTGGTATTGGATATTTTGAGTAGCTGCCTCCTGTTACAGATCATGGGGTGGTGGATGGTACATGAAAGCCTGTGAATTTGATGTCACAGACAAAAGTCAAAACTAAAGTCCCTTGTGACTGAGAAGAATTGAACTCAGATGATCTAGAAGAATCATAACAGGCAAACATTCCTAAACTCTAATTTCGGGCAACTTCTGAATCCTTCCTGGGAACCCAAATACATAGAAAAAAGAGAAAGAGAAAAACTAAAAGTAAGTACAACAAGGAGGTCACATCCTTAAAACAGTTTATTCCCCTGTGTTTTCAAAGGCAGTAGTTTTTCCATCACTGGAAGAACAAGGAACTTTCAAACACTTCCGTCTTCCTTCTTTACACATGCTACTGTAATAAACATTTTCTAATGAGCAATAACATCTTACAAATGGCAATAAAATATAATGAAGGTGTCACGATTTACGGCAAAATTCCAGAGGCAGTGCGGATATCTGTATGAGAATCTAATGTCAGGATTTTGATGTGGAGCAGACTATTAAAAGAAGTTTTAGTATATCGGAAAAAGTGGGAATGTTTGACCCCAGGTAATTAGAATGGTATGCCAAAACCCCAACTACTAATGAGACAGTATTTCCTGCCAAATTAACTGTGTCTCCCTTTCTAACCATTTCAGCTTCTGAAGAAGTAAGGAGTGTTTGGTTGATTAGTCTATAAAAGAAACTTATGTCAAGTCTCAAATTGAAGTGTGCTTTGTATTTGAAACTCTGTTTCCCAGAATGAAGAGATAGCAGGGGAAGAATGGATAGACATTCTTTCTTTGGCAGATATCAGAATTCATGATCTCAGATAATAAACAGAATTTTACTCAGAACTCACAAGGCAGTTTAAGCTGATCAGCTTTCCAAAGAGTATCTTAGAGTCGTGGAATCATAGAATGGTTTGGGTTGGAAGGGACATTTAAAGGTCATCTGATCCAACCCCCTGCAATGAGCAGGGATGTCTTCAACTGGATCAGGGTGCTCAGAGCCCCATCCAACCTGGCCTTGAATGTTTCCTGGGGTGGGGCATCTATCACTTTTCTGGGCAACTTCTTCCAGTGTTCCACCACTTTCATTGTAAAAAATTTCTTCCTTGTATCTAGTCTGAATCCACCCTCTTTCAGTTTAAAACAAAAAAGAATGGGTTACTCAGGCTTCTGCTGTAGGTGAATATTAGGTCCATTACCAAAGCAACTACTGTCTATTTTCTGTGTAAAGGAAAATTATGAGTCTGATAAAATGAAAGGCAACTACAATTTTAATTCAGAAATTCAGAGCAAGTATACATATACAGTAAAGACTATAGAAAACTCTATTTGTTTTCAGCTCCAGGACTTAGAAATTAAGTAGAAAGAATATTATTTGTCATTTCATATTCCACAGTATAGATGTATCAAGTGAAACTGTCAAATGTTTTTTTTTAAAAAGTACATATAGAATAGTCCACATCAGAAGGCCAAGGCTTGGAAATTCTTTACATCAGCAGTATGACAACTTTGTTTGAAAGTCTGTGTTTTCAGATCTAATTGACGGACTTTTCAACTGAAATTTAAAGGTTGAAGGGTAAAGAATCTAGGAGAAGAAAGATGAAGTCTGAAAAAATCGTTTTCTTTCTTGAGTAAGGAATATCTATCTATTACTCTTTAAAGCAAAAGCAGGAATAGATGTTATGCTTTTTCAGACAATAATGTTCCCGGGAGATGGTTGTTTGCTGGGAGAATCTGAGAGTCCTTAAACAGATATTGTATCTAAGAATTTATGTAACAATACAAGAATAGCTGCAAGAAAGTATTGTTGCAACTATTGAAATAGCTGGATTTTAGTGTGGGATGAACTTTAGGAACTTTAGAAAAAAACTATTTCTGTAAGCATCAAATCTGTCACAAAACAGAACAACCTGCCACTCCAGCCATCATCAAGTATCATTTCTTCTTAAAAAGATGGTAATACAATCAGCTAGGGAATTTGAGAAGAGTTAAACGCAGGGTTTTTTTTTCTCATAGTTACAGTGCTGAAGTTTCTTTTGTACGAATTTACCATGTGGAACTTTCCCCTCATATCTAAATTTACTTTAAATTCTCCATTTTGGAACAAAAATTATGTTTACCATTGAAATGATGATGTGCGTACCACACCATGGAACAATGATTACTTTCAACTGAATGTAAGGTGTCGTTAAAATCATAGAATATTTAGAACTATTGTTCCAGGAGCAGCAAAATATTTTTACCTTGTCAAGCGAAATTCAATGAAAAGATCAGGGCTTGTTATACACCGCTCCTATTATGACTACTGTAAAGTGGGTTT
Organism: Gallinago jamesoni; assembly: GCA_025769975.1. Classification (NCBI taxonomy): domain Eukaryota; kingdom Metazoa; phylum Chordata; class Aves; order Charadriiformes; family Scolopacidae; genus Gallinago; species Gallinago jamesoni. The sequence continues at coordinate 59,617,955 of JAOQGH010000032.1, forward strand.
TTTTGGCTTCCAAACTGCTAGTTCCTTCTCAGCCTTAAATAGCAGAACAAGAACTCTCCTGCCTGCATTGTAGAGAAACACCCAAGAACTCATTCTATAAATGAGAGCACATTCTCTCATCCTCTCTTCTAAAAAAAAATTCTCTGGTTTTAAAATAAAATTCTCACCCTATATTCACTATAGTTATAGCAAAAATGTGTGCACATTAACTTATGTCCTTATTCTTAATTAATTACTCTTTGCACTATTCATTGAGCATTTCTAGCATATTTGTTTAGCAGTAATTGACATTTTGAAACAAAGACATTTCACCAACTTTTACTAATATTATTACATGAATATCCAGGTACAAATTTACCATGATTTAAAAATTCACACTTGCCACTCTTTGTTTCCATTATGTCTTCCTTCTCTTGTGCCTCTTGAGTGTCTGCTAAAAACTATAAGTTGGAAGGCACTTGAGTAATAAGTATAATATTAAGCGAAACTATATGATGCATATAATGTGTACGATACAAATTATTCAGCAATGGCATGAATTAATATAGTCTCAAATGTTATTGCTTGCTATGATTATTCAATTACATATCAATTATTGAAATTTTATATTTCTATGTGTCAGATTAGTGGATCTGCTGTATATAATGCTGGGAATGCTCAGTAGTATTGCTCTTGTTTTCTTCCAGTGATCCCTGGGGTTTGTCCCTGAATAATGCAGAAAATATGCAAATCACAGGGACCAAAAATATTCTGTCATTATCTACAATTAGTGAAAAAAATTGAAAGCATTATAGCTAACATTTTTTTTCTTTTTTTTTTTTTCAGTATGCATCTGGCGTTGAACTTTCATTAAAGGAAGGGATAAAATCCTAAGGAAAGCTAATAAAAATAAATACAAGCAAATGCCAAAGCATTTTCATATAAGCCCAACTGAAAGCAAGTATTTTTCTGTGTAATAAAAACAATAGTAATTAATCTTGTTTGCTGATTCAGATAGTTTAGATTCTCTCTAATACAACAGCAATGTCCTTTTGCTACATTTTCTGATAATTCATTACCAGTAAGGTACACCATGATCAATCACTCTAAGTGCACTGCTGTAGGTACTGTTATTCTGCCACGCTATCTGCATGTACTGTGACTTTCTGACGTGTTGTGTCTCAGACATAATCAGGAGGTGAAGAAAATTAGTCACATGATAGCAGGATTTATACCTCCAAATTAGACTGTCAAATGCATTTTGGATGTTGTATGTCTGCCTGTACAAAGGTAATGAAAACAGTCTATGGAGGGATATCAGATATGAAAACTTCCTCTGTTCAATTCTCAGAAGGAACTTTCCTAAACCTCTGAACTACTCTTCTTCATAGTAGCATTAAGGTCAAATTTCAACTGTTCTTTTTAGTTCACTAGATCAAATGTAATTGGTATTTTCATAATATAGATCTCTGGGTTTAAATTATTTTGTGTATGTTTGGAAATATTTTGTAGAAACATCTTATCCTATACCTCCTCCCAATCCTATCAACAACAAACAGCCAAGGAATCAAATAAGAAAACAAACCAATCCACAAACTTAAATATTAGATTTTATGCCTAACAAGATGAAGAGTGTTATATTAAAGTACAAGGAATCACGGGCTGGAATGTCAATGTGCTAACAGCTGAAATAAATATGGATGCACATGAGTAGCAAATAGCAGCATCCCATGAGTTTCACATCAGATGCCCTTTGAAGTGGAGTAGATTTGCAGAAAGTACCTTCCAGAGGCTCGTGTCCTTCCATTACAGGGTGAGTTTAGAAATAGGCAGGCATAGAAATTACTCAAGTCCTGCCTCGCTGCCTCAAAGTCCCAGACAGCACTCCTGCAGCCATGTTTCTCAACATAATGACTGGTAGAGGGCTACCAGCCTCACCCACTGAATCAGTGGATGCTCAGGATGTTTTTGGGTGAGAAAAAAAGGGCATGTTAGATCTTGGCAGAGACACAGTCTAAAGTATGCTCTTTGCTTGTTCAATAAATAAGTGTCTGCTCAGATATTACATGCAACTTCATATTCCAGTTCCTGTTAAGCTTTGTCTCTGTAACAAGGCCATGACAAAATGAGACACTAGAAAATTAGACTTTCCTTTCATAGCTCCAAGATAAAATCTGTTTAGCTATGCCATCTTTTCATATGAAGTATACAGATAATATATATATGTCTCTAATCAGAACCAACGTTTATTAAACAAGAGTCCCAACCATTTGGGAAAAGCTCAGGAAGTCTCAAAATCCAATTTAAACGGACCCTCTAATTTTATAACCGGAGAGAAAAAGAAACATAACTTATAAAAATGGAAACCCCTTGTAATATGGTCTTGTAATCGTGGCACAAAGAAGCAGTAGAAAGCCCAGGGCATGAGGGTTATATGACGATGTATCAAGTCCAAGTCAGAAAGAAAAGAAGCCCAGGTGGTCTGAGCAGACCTGCCTAAAAAACAGGCAATAAATCCTAGTAAAGTGCAACAAGCTCTCTAAATGCCGTAGTATGAATGATGCCCTAATTCCTGTGTTGGATTAGCTGCCATAGCCATCACAGGGAAGGTCTGCTGCAGCCCCCTACCCCAGCTTACTTTGAGGAGTGTCTGATATTTTTTCATCTTTTCATCCCATTCACACATTTTCTCTCTCACAATGATTACTTGGGCTTTCAGGATAAAGTGAATTTTATCCTGTAAGAAATAATGTATTGTATTGTATTGATGAAAAGACCCCATTCTGCTCACAGTTGATTCTTTTCTCCTTTTGTCTCTCTATTGTGTGCATATATATTTAAATTACTCTTTAATTGATGTGGTCCTGGTGTCTTTCATTGAAAAAAATGTCTATAGTTCTGTGAAAAAGAATGGATCCTGAGAACTTGTGGATGTAAAATGAGGTTCAGGCTGTGCATTTTAAAGCAACCTATTTTCATAAATGAAGAAACTATTAGCCTCTTTGTGAAATTTAACAATGTGTATCTGATCTATAGGATTGTCATTAATTATATTTCAACAAGCAAAAAGGCCATGAATTTGCAGTATGAAATACTTCCCCAGCACTTGCAGTTTCTGAACTATCCAGACAATTTGCTGGTATGTCAAATATATTTGAAATGTAGGCTTATCTGGAACCATTACCTTCTGGCTTCCTTATTCCTTATCAAACTCATTTTGTACTTTAAAAGACATATTTTTATTATATGTGACCTTAACAGTAATTCCAAGGAGAAGGTGCCCCACAATAATAATAATAAAAAAGTAATTTATTCTAGACATTAATTTTCAGGACAGATAGATTGAAATTAGGGACACTTTATGGTATTTGTGAAAGCTATTGATTATGACCAACTTAATAGTAGAATAATGTTAATTTTCTACCTATCATGCTCTGAATGTATTCCATTACCAGTTACTCTCTTTTCTCAGTGCAAATTTATAAGCTGTGGCATTATGATGAGTTCTGGAATCACAAATTCAAGATAAATCTTTTTAGCACATTATATGGAATATCTAATTCTTATAGTATGTAGGAAATGCTTTCTTTTTACTACTGCATAATCCATTATTGCTAAGGGAATCATTCTGAGACACTAGCATTAATATATGGCTAAGACATTTCCTGATGTAAGTAGAGCATTTTGCTTTATAGAAAGAAATTCTCTCCAGACCAATAGCATAGGAAAAGTAAATCTGTACTTTCTTTAAATTAGTGTTATGCTTTATTTGGCCATAGTTAAACCAAAACTAGACAAAAAGAAACCTCAAACCTGCACAAAGACCTGTTACTAATACCGTGTTGTCAAATTCCATTATAAATGCTATGGATCACAGAAATCTGTTCTTGAACAAGCATTTTTTTTTGTATTTTCATGAAAGACTGAGATAATGGCATTGAGAAAACAAGTATGAGCTATACAGATGATAAAAGCCCATGAAGTTTTCCAAACACTTGAGAAGACAGAATGATCTGTCACGTAACATGTAAAGATTTACTGCTGAGTAGTACTATAGAAGTAGTAATATACCATGTAATACTGTGATAACAGTGGGAATAGGATGCTTTGTTTTGACCAGCACACTACAAGAGCATTAAGACAAACTAGAGAGAAGACAAAACACAGCAATAGGAGTGATGAAAGTTTTATAGAAGTGGCCTAGCTATGAAAATGGTAAGAACAGGGTTTCCTTAGTATGGAAATTCTCCTGAAAAGGAGAATTTCTGATACTTCTGTCATGGGGAACACCAGGACAGTGTGAGACCACTAAGCTCAATTTATGTGTGAGCTACAACTCGATTACAGAACACTGGTTTTTGTTAACGGTTTCCTATAATTCTTTGTTTGTAGCTATGGATTTTTGTAATGGTTACTTTACATTATGCCTGCACATAAACTCATAGCATTTATTTCCTCTCTGAGCACAAATTTAATGTCCATAATAAAGGCCAATAAAATTCAGGTGAAAAATTCCATACATATTACCAAGCATCTAATTACTGTAACATTTTGTCAGTTGCTCACTCATGCACACTTTGCTAATCTAACCATTTATCATGCTGACAATATCCAGGTTAGAAGACTGAAAGACTAAAACCACCACCACCACCACCAATCTGAGGATATTAGCAGGGATTTTACAAAGAAATCTTTTTGAAAATATGCTAAAGATACAAGCTCACCAAAAAAAAACCATCAAAAAAACACCTCAACAAACTTCTCAATAGTATTTTTACATTTTCAAATGTAAAAAATCAAACTGTTTGGGGTACTTAAGATATGTCATGCTTTATGTATCATTTTTCAGTGCATCTCATGATCTCTTTCAAACATAACATCATTCATTCTCCATAACCCACTCTTTCACTAGTCACACATGAAATAATCCCTATCCTTTTATTAACTTAAGCAGAAAGTAACTTAACAGAAAGATTCGTGACAACTGTTTCGCTTGAATGATTGAAACATTTAGTGAGGTCTTTCAGCTAAGGCATGTAATATTTCTCAGTTGTTTTTTTTTTCTCAAAATTTGATAACCTCAAGATTGTATGGAGAACAAAAACTGGGACTAATTTTAGAAAATATTTCTTTCACTTCTTTTTATCATCACAGCCCTTTCCTCTTTAACGAAAACCCACCTTCATTCATTATTTTTTCAGTTGGGCACCAGTTAGCTTACCCACGGTGGTTTTGCCCATCAAGTAAAATTTCTCATATAAATGAAGAAATAAGAAAAGAGGGATAAAAGATAAGAAAAACTAAAAATTAATTTTTCTCATACATTGCCTTTTTCGGTTACAAGATACACATGTAATTACTGTCAGCTGGTGTGTAATTACATCAGGCAGGCACAGTCCCCAATCTATCTGAGGCTGAGTTGTGAGCAAGCTCTGTCAGAGGAAGCTCTTTCCTCTCTTCCACAGGGAGGAACCAGGACTTACAGAAGCAGCTACTGCTGCTTATTTTGTCTGTGATTTGGAGTAAAGCACCACCCTTGTGCACAGCAGGAGAAGACCAAATTTCTCAAGATTAAAAAAAAAATTGACTATTGGAAATTTGTATCATGATGGTCAGCTGCTGTTTCTCATGTTAAGTAGACCTTCTTGAGATGATAAAAACCAAATGAGGGTCTTTTTCTATTTAAGGCAATTAGGTTTTCAGGATTTATAGACTCGTGGTAAGAACCTGCACATCACTTGCACCGTGTAAGGCTTCAGATCAAGCTTCTGTCTGTGGAAAAGAAATGAGTACAGCTGATCTGTGCACATAACTTGAAGCTCAGCACCAACCTGGCAACCCTCTGCCCGTGGAGTCTGATTTTGGCTGAGGCAGCAGTGCTTGGCCCCGGCTGGAGTGACAGCCCCCTCCGTATTGCAGCCTGCGATCCCTAATCCAGGCCTAGGCCCAAGCCCAGGGTCCGGCCTAGGCCCAGGCCCCAGTCTAGGCCCAGGCCCAGGCCCTGACCTGCAGGCTGATGTCCCAGCCTGGCCATCCTGGGTTGTGCCCAACCGTGGTTCTCCCACTGGGCCTCATCCTGACCCCCTTCCTGACACACCAGCCCGGGCTTGGCCCATACCCATCCCAGGGATGCCCTGGCTGGGTTGGTGTGACCAGCCTGGCTAGTGAGGTCCCAGGGATCCCCAGAGGGTTCCAGCTTCCAGCCCCTGGAAGTCAGTGGCCCCCGCTGCCCTGTGATGTGTAGAGAAGGTGTTAATTGTCGCAGTGTATGTAAACTCTATTCTGGTGTGTTAGATGTAAAATGGAGTTACTACACTTCACGTGTTTGTCAGACATGCAAATTTGAGATCTGTTCTTGGGTTTCCATTTTTTCCCTCTCTTCAAGGTCTCCAGTGACATTATGTGGCAGCAGGTTCTCCTTTCTCCTAACATTTCTTTATCATCTCCCTCTCAGTCTGTGTAGATTTGGACCTGAGACAGTAGGTTGACTAAGGAATGTCTTGATCGCAAACACATATGAATTACTTCCCTCTAGCTTTTTTTTTGTGTTGTGAAAAGGGATGATACAGGAATTCGTTAAAACCCTGTGGTCTGAGGTGAAGGCATTCCAGCAGGATGCAATTGTTGGGGTGATTTTTTAGAAACTGTTTGGTTTTGATATCAAGGAATCAGTTAAAAAAATAACTATGTCATGCAAAACAGAGACTCTCAAATACTTCAAGGAGTTTGGGAAAGTATTTTTTTGATGATTTCAACTGAAGAGTAGCCAGTGTCCCAAATATTCCTGAAGCTGCAGGTTATAACCTCTAAATTCCCTAACCCTACCATGCAAGTAAAGATAGCTCATTTGGATTCCCAATACATACATGTACTCACATATATGAGTGTATGTATACATGCATGTGTGAGTGCTTTTATCTATGAATATATACATGCATATAACATACATTTTTTGGTAAATACACATATTATGCATATATATGTATAATTATATATATGTAACCTATGTTTTATGGTAAGTGATGCCAGTCTAGTTAAAACCTGAAATATGGATGACAATTCATGTTTGACTTGGATCAGAAAATGATCCAAATGATTCTCAAGGATGTGACTGCAAGTAATTTTGGGGGTCTGGCTTTTCAAAAAAACATTTATTTATTTAATTAATTAATTTAATATGCTTTCGCCATCTCTTTTTTCTGGGCTTGGTAAGAGAAGACATCTATGCATTCTGTAATGTCTTTTTCTCTGTCGTGCTTTCATTTGGTATCTTAAAGATGTCTCTCTCATGCTTTTATTTGAAATGTTAAGTTTCTCAGGTACAACCTTGTAAGATATTTTAGAGGGACAAAGAAATAGACACATCTTATAGAATTCCAAAGAGGACAGGACCGCTTATTTTTAACTTTCAAAGTTGCAGAAAATATTATAAATATGAGACAAGAGAATATAATTAACAGTTTTATGGGTAACAGTCTCACAGTTTCGGTAGTGAGACTGTCAAGTTAATGTCAAGGGGCATTTAAGTCCCTTTAAATGTCCAATTTGACAGAAATAAACTAAATAAAATTCCTCTAACTAGTAGTTAGTTTAGATGTTTCTTTAGCCTAATTGAATGAATTTAATTTAATTTTCAAGGACTTTTCGCTTCTGTCCCAAATTATAATTTTAAAAACAGCTGCTATTGTGGAACAGCCTGGAAAGAGACGAGACATATTTCAGTTTATCAGGAAAGTAGTACAAGCAGAGTATTTAAATATAAAGCCTTATAGCCCTACTGGAACTAATTGGCCATAATGTTTCTTAGCTGTATTTGAAATTTAACAAATTGGTAAATTAGAGCTGCGAAGAGCCACACCCTAGAGATTTAAACTCCAGCATGAGCTCCCTGTTCTTTATCCATTAGGTTAATAGCTCACTTGCCTCACTCATTTCTGATGCTTGTGTTTATCTTTCTGTTTCTGTGATGAACTGGAGAGAAGAAATGTTCCTGTTTGCTAGCAAAATTAGAAACTCTTCTGCATCCAAGCTGTGACAGTCGGTTGAATTTGACACAGAAGCAGTAGTGATGCACCCTGAAAGCTGGGCTGGTGACAAGAAATAAGGGTGAAATATGATTCAAGCTAAGAGATGAAGAATTAGGAACTTTCTTCAGTTTTACTGTGATATTTTAGGTTTTAACTTGTCATATACTTAAAAAATGTCTTTAAAATGATTGATCTTACTTCCTTTGTTTGCTTTCAGGAGCATAACTTGTTGACAGTGAGACATGTATTACCTAAAGAATTCCAGTCATTCTGGTTATAGATTTTAGGTCAAAAAAGTTCTCAAGAATAACATGATTAACTTCTAATAGGCAAGTGAACTGTTGCCCTTACTGAAAGAGCCTGATTTAATTGTAAGACTTTAACGACTTTTACTGCTAATATTGTAAGGGGGGTTTCTCCTTAAGTGGAAGCAATCTTACATGTCTGAAATCTCTGCCATAGATTTTTATGTCTTAAACCTAAGCAGCAATGGTTTCTGTCAAAGTGACAACCATTACTTTTCTTAATTACAGCAAAATTGTTATGAAACGCTATTAAGGAGCAGCCCTGCGCTGATAGGGGTAAAAGTACCTGTCCTAATTTTCACCATTAGATAAAAGATTTTATAATGCTTTTATATAATAATGTTTCATCATTAACATTTCATTTTACAGAATTCAGAGAATGTGACTGCAGGATTCTGAAAACCTGGCTTTCTTTGTTTTCATCTGGATGTTGATATATCCTAAGTATACCCAACATAAATCAGATGTTTCTTCCCTTTGGCTGATCATCTATAAAAGGTTTGTATGATAATCTCTGGTTTTGTGTTTGGTTTGGGTTGTTTTGGGGTTTTTTTTTTGTTTGTTTCCCCAGAAAAAAAGCAGAATTCCAACAAATAATCTTGGGGTTTAGCCCTTTTTAGTCTCAGCTGTGGTTTGTAGTTTTCTTTAGACTTCTCCTGTCTCTGTGTCCTCTTCTGGTGAGGTTTAAGGGAACTCAGTTGCTCCTACTCTAGAAACCCACTAAACTGAACAAGGGAAACTTGAAAAAGCAAAATCATGTTGTCAAAATCATTTAGAAGAACTGTAAGAACTGACTTGGAGCGCTCACAGTGAAGCTGGCAGCTTATGTAGAAAAGCAATAAAGTAAATCAATTCACTTGACAGACATATCAAAGAAAACTGCAACAGTTTTTCTACAAGGATGGTAATTGGACAATACACAACCATATCTTAAGTTCTACTGATCAAAAACAATCTGTCAAATAAAAGAGTCAGAGTTAACAGCACAAAGCAATATTCTGACCACTCATACAACTAATGATTAACAGCTGAAAGAGCACCACAGACAAATTAACGATCAATAACTGTAACTAATTTCCCAGTTGCATAGACTTACTGCAGAATACTACCCCACTATTAGTGAAGTATGCTAAGTGGAGTTACACTAAGGACAGTAGAATCCTGAATATACCGTATTATGCTGTATTGATGGAGGACAGAGGGGAATTGGAGTATCTGTACCAATATCCTTCTGTAGGTTAAATGATTTCTCAGTGCTTTGCTGCATTACAGTTTCATCATTAACTAAAATGGAAGGTGAATTTAACTACACATTTCAGTGAGAAGTTCCAGAGCCTTTTGAAGCAGGTTGTAAGGCTTTTCTGAGGCTGTGTGGCTTCAAAAGCTGAATCCTAGCAGAAAATGCTTTAGTAGCAACACCTAATAAGCAAAAAGATTTTGTAGGCATTGAATAAAAAAACCCTGAAAATATTTTCATTGAGTATATTGTAAGTATGTCATATTTAAAACACAGGATGGTATAATCTGGATCTCTGATTTAAAATATACCAAAGTTCATGCAGACGAGTTTAATTCTCTATTTTCATACTCAAAATATTAAATGAAGTGCTACTGCTTTGATATTTTTTTCCTACAAACACTGGCTTTGAGCTTAATTTAAGTCAAGTCCCAAAATCTGAATTCATTTCATTTTAACACATCCATTGAAACTTTTAAAGAGAGAATGCTGTCACAACTAACCCATTACACAAGTAAATTTAGAAGCAAACAGTATCATGGATACTGCATTGGATTAAAGATTTTGTCTCAAAGCTGAACCACTTCAGCTTTGGAGGGAGAAGAAGTGACATATTTACCTAGAATCAAGATTGCAACTACATTTCATAGAATCCTAGAATGGTTTGGGTTGGGAGGGACCTCAAGATCATCGAGTTCCAAGTCCCCTGCCATGGGCAGGGACACCTCCCATTAGACCAGGTTGCTCAAAGCCCCATCCAGCCTGGCCTTGAACACCTCCACAGCTTCTCTGGGTAACCTGTTCCAGTGTCTCACCACCCTCACAGGAAAGAATTTCTTCCTAATAACTCATCTAAATCTCCCCTCTCTCAATTTAAAACAATTACACATCAGCTTATCACTACACTTCCCATCAAAGAGTCCCTCTCCAGCTCTCCTGTAAGCTCCCTTCAGATACTGGAAAGCCGAAGAAACAAGAAATTGTAGTACAAGGCTCATAAATGAAACCAGTACAAATCTGCACCTTAATGTCATTATTTAGCTCTGAAGAAACCACCATCAAAAAGCAGAGCTACGGTTTAGTGATGGTTTTTGTCAGTGTTAGGTTGATGGCTGGACTAGGTGATCTGAAAGGCCCCTTCCAACCTTGGCAATACTATGATTTGATGAAAGTTGAATGAATGTGAAGCAAGGAATACATGATGAAAACAATTTCAACATGCATGTGAAATGTAAAAGTTTTAAACCCACATGAACTCTACCGCTTATTCCACACTCTCAACTGTTAGAAACCATATTTATTGATTAAAGGAGACAAACAATACGATTAAAGGCACACATGTACTGTCTACTGTAGCGTATGGAGAGCATGGACTCAGGTCAGGGCTGCAACCAGAATTGTTTATTACAACCAACACTCAGCTTATATTGTCTTTCAGATCACTAAGTCCATCAGTGTTACCTTCTTGCCTAATCAACACTTTCTTGCAACCCCAACTGCCAGATTCTTCTCTAATCAGTAGGGTCATTAGGCACTGTTCACGGGTTGTCTTTTGTTAGTATTCCTGTTTATTCTATTCCTCCTTCTGGTTTTTGCTTCTTCCACAATCTGTTAACCTACAGTCTACACTAGAAAAGCAGACTGCATAGATTGGGACTTGAGGAAACGTAACAACTGGGACTTGATGTATCAAAGGTCAACAAGAATTATAAAAATATTGAAAAATATTCCTTATAAATTAATATATAAATTAATAATATAATATAAATATAATTCAGGTTTAAAACCTGAAAGTATTTGGTTTGCCAAGAAAATAACATGACTTTGGCATTTCAGGCATCAATTTATCACCGTATACAAGGTCTCAACTGTTTCCTTGAGATATCTGAGGATGTCTGAGAGATCCACACAGCGCTGACAGATATGTCACAGGACCTGTGGTAGAGGATGCCCTCTGAAATAACACTTTGTCATGGATTGCAGTCCATAGGGAATACATATGCTTCTTGAAGGTATGTAGATGGCTATATCTAGGCAACTGAATTGTGACCATATAGGAAAAGAAATTGAAAAAATAGGTTATTCAAAATCACTTGCAACGGTACAGTGAGGTCCAATAGCTAGAAAAAATAGGAACAGGGCACGGAATGTTCTGAGATACCTTTAGAGCTAGCCAAGGGGTTGTGGGTTATTTTTTTTCATAAGAAATATCTTAATAGGGCAGACTTTGTAAAAGATATTATTTTAGTTCAAAATCAGCAGTTGGATTTGAAACAGTGCTGTGAATCCAGAACAGACACTGTCAGATTATATGGCAGTAGTCCTTTTTGAATACAAAATCTAACGAATAGTCCAGTAAGGATCATGAGGCCTGCATTTTTGGTTCTTCTTTAAAATCAAGTATTTGTTAAATGAACTGGCTCCATACTAATGGATAGCATGTATTTGATAGAAAAGGTAGACTATCTTGCCCCAAACTAGAGGAGAAACTCTGAGCAGCTTAGAAAATAAAATTATGATGTTATAAAACCAAACACTGACTCTGATTTAAAATGAAGAATATACATTATCATTTCTCCTATAAGACATGATTTTTTTTATAAAAGCACCTTTATCGTCTAAATGTTATATATTCATCATATTATCTTGAGTGAAATTTTCTATTAAATCAGAATGTTGAATATGGTATCTATATTAAAAAAAATATTAAGAAGAATTATTGACTGTGTCTAACAGGATTTTTAATGAAAATATTATGTTCCTGAGAAATTGTTTGGTCATTTTCAGACTTAATATTGCAAAGGTTACGGCTAAAACCTGCAGCACAAAAACTCTCTCTATGTGGTTCATTGCCAATCCTAGAGCCTCAGGCTTCACATATTTCTGCCAGTAGAAGACAGAAGAGAGCTTGATATTAATCCGAAAATATTAGGTGTGAGTTTTAAGGATATCTAGGAATGAGAAAAAATAGTGATAAGGCTATTGCAATGGGTAGTCTTGTCAAAATAATTAACAAGGCAAATCATCATCTATGAAACTTGGCAGTTTTCAGGGCACTAACATACATTCTTGGCACATCATGTTTGCATATTCTCCTTCTGTTTGTTAAGAAATTTGTGTCTAAATAATATGGCAACTTGTCAGGAGATAACATTGGAATGAATTAAAATGAAAGTGAGAACTAAAGAGTATGTTTGGTAAATTAAGAATGAAGTTAAAACTGATTGCAAATGTCATGGGAGAGTTGTCGCTGGTTATTCATCACTGAGCAGAGAACAGCTAGATAATAGTTTTATAATGTTTGGCAATTTTATGGGTGACCATTCTCTCCTAGTTCAGAAAAATGTAAAGATAAACTTTCCCTACTTGCTGATGTACAAAAACATCACATCAGGAAACACTGAAATGAGTTAAATTCAACAGGATTTTTGAATCAAGCTGACTTGACATCAAAGTGAGTTGAAATCAAAATGTGTTATCATCAATGAGCCAAAAATGGGTCATACAAATGGAATGAAAATGCTGAAGCAAACTGATGAAACTTGGCAAGTTTCATCGATATAAACATTCTCTGCTAAGATCTATGCTAAATCTGACAATAACTCTTTGAATAGTTGGGTTTCCATTGTGAAAAGACAACCATCCCATATAAGCAGAAATAGGAATGACAGCAAACCATTTTGATTGCAGTGGAAGCACAAAAAGAGTGGTATATATTTTGATTGATGTTTACTAGCAAATTAGTGTACTTTCATTAACATATGATTTGGAGCATACAGGACAGCATTTATGTATACCAGAAAAGTGCAAAAACTGCACGTGTTCAGGCTGCTAAAAGGCAGGAGCATTTTTATCCAGGTGTTGCTCAAGTATGTTCTTTAACCTTTTCTCAGATTAAGTATAACCCCATGGCTGAAAGTCCATATTTACTACCTTATTCTCTTGGCTGCCTCCAGAATGGAAATAGACTTAATGAAATAATGAATTCTTGAGTTCATATTTTCCTGGCTGGAGAGGCGGGAGATACCACTAGAAAATGATGAAACAAGAGTGAAACAAATGAACTTTCTCAGTAGCTCATATACTTGTGGATTTTCCCCATTAACGTACAGATTGTCTGCACAATAAGAAGCCAATTTGAGGTCCTCTAATTCGGTATAGACACTGGTTCGAGACAAGTCAGAATCAAATCCCAGCTGTGACAAAGGTATTTCATCACTACCTAAAGAACACAATAATTCGTACAGAATGGTTCTTTATTGTGCTCTGTGCAGCTTCCAATTCTATTTTAGATCTTGTAAATTCCTATCCATCCAGTCCCTATCTCTCAGCTGGGATAGGGTATAGAAATCTCCTACGCTTCTTCTCGACAATCCGTCACTAATTGGTTCCTGCTTTATTATGGTATATACATACAAAAGAAACGCTGTTGGAAATCCAGATCTATGCTTCTGATAGGCCAGATTCAGCATTTATGCTAAAGCTGATTTGATCTTCTTTGATAATGAAAACTAACAGTTTCCAGGGTAAGACCCTACTAGTGTATTTGCTTCCTACAAACAGGAAAACAAAAAAAGAAGCTCTGCAGACTGAGCAATCCACTTCTGTATGTTTTTTACTTGTGAGAGCTCCATGTTGTAGCTAAAACCGAAGTAATAACGTAACAAGCATCTCAATACCTGCAATTAGTACCTACAATTACAAGCAGGATCCCGCAAAACTTCATGTATACATATGCAAGGTCCTCGTCTTTGGTGGATTAGCCATCAGTGATAGTTTTACAGAACCCAGACAATGGATTTTGCTGCAAGTTTCATATTGCAGCTTTAAGATATAGAAACTTGCTGAAACACTTCACTGGAATACGGCTTAGAATTGCTATCAAAGCTGCAGTGTCTGCCAAGAACTAATTAAAAAGGAGGTATCTTGAATAAACTGGATTTTAAAAGTTGTAGACATGGCAGTCAAGATAATTATCTCATCTACTTGTGATTTTAAAGGTACAGTAATAGCTTATGTAGAATATTATTATTGAAAAATGTTGATAAGTTAACTGTAGAGTGCATATTGTATCAAGACAGGCCAGAATGAGACCCACTGCGTTGAAAACACAGTGCATGGGGAAAAACTCATAGAAATTTATATTTATATCTAGTCTATCCCAGTGCCATACAACTATTATGGCTGCCTCTGTATTCAGCATTGTGTATGGACCATCCCCTCTCTGCCCCCTTATTCTTTCAGATAATATGGAAAATATCAGGGTGGATGTGGGGAGATGTGGAATATACAGAACAAGAAGCCTGTATCTGAATCCAGTCTCAGGTATGGTGACCTGTCTGCACCCCATAAAGGGGAATTCAGCAGTTATCTCTTTCTCTGCCTTAGGGTTTTGCACAGTGCAGTATGTAAGAAATTCTGCATTGCCCCCAAAAAGTGTTATAGAAAAAGTCTCCCCAATTTTGTCTATTATTCACTTGTTCTTGCATCTGCAATTTTAAGGTGCTTCTTTGTTCTTCATCACCAGGCTCTGTAGCAGTTGTTGTTGCCAAAAGAATAGTTTTTCTAAGTACCTTGCGGAAAACTGTCCTCCTGGCTCAACTGGAAAATAAGAATACTCCAAAATGTATAGAAATTTTGCTGCTTCACTCTGCGGGTGTGCTCCTTTTGTGCAACACTACTCAATAACGTAGACACAGTGGCAGTTTCCTAAACACTTATTCCTGTGTGTGATTAATTTTCCCCTTGAAAGCACAAATAGAGAGGAAGAAAGAGTATGTGACTGTAGTGTCATTTTGCAGTTATTAAACGACTTAGCAAAAATCAGTAGCAGAATGTAAATCTTCAAGAAACCATGAAAAACAGATGTGCCTTTGAACTCCAGCCTACATCGTGTGCATTGCCAAATCACTCTATAGATATCATCCCTATTCATTGAATACTAAAGCTTTATAGCAATAGTAGAGATCATTTTCTCCTTCTAAAAGTTATTGCTTATTGATTTCAGTAAGATGAGAAATATATCATAGGAGAAACAGAAATATCTATCTCTCCTTCCTCGTATCATAAAACTTCAGCAATTTTAATAGCATAAATTCTATTAAAATTCAGTTCTACTTGTGAAATGTATGCATTATTTCAATTTTTAGAGCATATAATTCTTACGTTTTTGTAGTAAGTGCTTCTTTTAATGTTCCTTGAACAGTCAAGATAATTAATTTTTTTCTCTTGGGTCTTTGTGAGTTTTGCATAGTGCTACTGAAGTCAAAACAATGTAAAATTATGGGGAGGTCAGAATCAAAGTGTAATGGTCAGATATAAATCAGCAAATAGCAAACCCAGTATGAGGGTGGTGTGAACTTTCACACTTGCCTTAGACACTGAGATGGTCAAAAGCATCCTTTCTCAAAAATACGACTGTGTACAGCAGCCAAGGGAGTGGGCACAACACGAATACACAAGGGATTATTATAGGAGCAAAGAAGAAAACACACAAATCGGTGTCCATCCTTGTGGTTTAAACTTATTTAAAAAAGAGTCTGATCCTTTAAAAAAAATCAAAACCAAAAAACCCCAAAAACTCTAAGCATGGTTTCTCTTCCTTCTGCACAGTGACATTTTATGAGAGGCACACTGCAGTAGAAAATGCAGCCTTTTCAGCAAAAGCCAGAACACTGTCAGCCACAGATATAAAACATAAAATTTGCTTTGACATCAGATAATGAGCTTCTGGCAAAATTGTGTCTTCTCCTTGTGGTTGTCTTTGCAAATCATTCACCTCAAAAAGAGCAATGTGCATTATATCTAGATTCTGGCCGGATTCTATGGATTAATAATGCAATTTTAAATTTGTTGTGTTCTGTTTCCTGTCTGTAGCTAAGTGACTGAGAATTAAATTATACTTAAATTATACAGTGCCATAGATGTCACTGGAAGTTCGATTCTTCATGGGGACCAAAGTTTGTTCCTACAAATGCAAATAGTTTTACTTAATCTTAGCAGAAGATTGTTAAAATTTTCAAAGAATGGAAATATTAACCCCACCTTATATTTTCATTTTTAACTGTCAAACCTGATCTAGGACAAATACCTTATCAAACCACTGTTTTCATGAACCGAAGTAATGACTGACTGAAATGTCCATCTGGCCCAAATAAGATATTGTGCCCAAATGCTTAGCACTGAAAGAAAAAAGAAAAAAAAAAAAACAAAACACAGTAGTAAATATGAAGGAGACATGATGCTTCCTAAGTTTTCCTGTTAGTGCTGAGAAGTGTGTGGTTGCAATAGACTGTGCCCCCACTCTTGACAACTAATACTTATATCTAGCTAATGTTTTGGGGGTTTTTTTTTGTGCATTTGCAGTAACTGTGCTCTTTTTTTCTCACCTCAAGATTGTTAGTAGGTTTCGCCTAAGAAAAATATCTTACCAATAGCAGTAACTTTGACCTAAACGAGACCTGCAGTTCTGGCTTTCTTTTTCAGGGATTGAGCAAAAGCCTGAGGAAAGACTTCTTGCAGGGAGCTGATAAACAAAAGTGTTATTGAAACAAGTAGTATCTTCACATGAAGACCTCAAAAGCTGCAAGAACTTAAAGGAATGGAGCAGTATGCTTTATATGGTGATAAATTCTGGCTTGCTTGTGTTTATAGTACCAGATTCCATCACAAAATGAGTGATTATTTTAATCATAAATGATTAAATGTTCTAGTTCCAGTAAAATCAATCTGTCTATCTATCTGTCTATCTGTATCAAAACAAGGTGTGCTCCACATTTTGGACAGAATGTATTATACTACCATTGTTTTCCAAGTTAGTTCTCTAAAGTCATAAACATGACCTTAGAGTCAACATGGGATGCAAGAATGGGTCTGTCTTTAAAAAATGGGTAACCTTGAATCATAAAGTAAATATGCACATAACTATGGTTAGGTACACTATTATTCCTTCATGAAATAAGATTTATAGGCTAAAAAGGACCAATTATTTTTTTTTTAGAAAATATAGGTATTTTTGTTGCTTCTGGATGTAGTCTTCATTTAAGTCAATTCTACTCCACTTTTGTGAAATTTGATTCCAAATTGGTTGGTGAGAAAAAAAGAGTCTCCATGAATGAGTTTGCTGGGTAATAAGCCATGGAAAAATACAGCTCAGAATCAAACCATCTGCAGAAGCTGGTTATACAGACATAAATTTGGTCCTGAAATTCTGGTCCCCATTACCTGGGGAGGTATATTGCAGTAAAAGTAACAGATATTTAGCTATTTACCAGATACTTCTTTGGCCATAAAAGAAAACAATCCTTTTCTTCCCCTGAGGAAAATAGTCTTAAAAATATACGGAGTGACATAAATGTGTGCAGTGATATTTTTAAAATATGTAGTCTGTTGTTCAGGATACAGATGCTGAACAAAGTATTACCTAATCCCTAATGCTTCTCTTCCAAAATTAGTAGTTAGTGTTTGATTTTTTTGTCACCTGAAGGGTTCATGCTGTATTTGGTGAATGGGTTTAGGATATAAATAATCTTTTCCTCAGACATTTTAGCAGGCTGATTGGAATAAACTATCAAAAGTGTCTCTGAGATGTAAAAGCTTAAGTCATAGTATCAAAACATGCTCATGTAATATAGAATGTAGCACCTCCATGTGGGAATAGGTATCCAGGTGCTCAAGATGCTGAAAGCCCCCTAAGTTGCTATCAATACCCTTAGATGCTTAAATCCTTTTTTTTTCACTTCTGGTCCTCTACCCTCCTCAGGTTAAGGTCATAGCCATAGCTTTAGCTCACATAGGCATGAATGTTTTGCCCTAACTCTTAACAACTGGAATGAAGTCTTATCTAATCTTTTTCAGAGTTTGGGGTTTCCTTTCAAAGCAGAGGCTCAGAAGCTTTCAGCCTTTCCTCAGTGGGCCACAATCAAGATTTCAGTTGAGTGCACAAGATAAAATCCCTGGTAAGCATCTAGAACTTTTTTTGATTCTTTACTTTTTACAGTATTGAGTATGAAATATATTCTCTGCTTATTGGAAGCCTCAACTGAACCACCCCAGGGCTTGGACATGTTGGATTTTCCTGTGTGTTTCTTTGTCAAATGCTTATGCTGTGTCACTGAGCTTGTGTATTATTTGTGACCCTGACTTATTATGATGATGCTCTAGCCAACAAGCCTCATGCTTTTCAAAATATAAACTCTTCTGAAAGGTCACTGATATTTATATTTAAGTGGAAACTCAGAGTGATATTAAAGTGTTTGGAGTTCTCAGAATTGTATGAATGATTTTACTGTTCCTGCAAGTGCATGACAAAAATGCTGACAGGGAACCCTCAGGCCACCTGCTAGGCATAACAGCATTCACTCTGTGCCATATTAAGGGCTGAATGGCAAGGTTGACACAGAGTTGCTCAGTAAAATAGATCTTTCACATCCTGCAAGAAATGAAACCCTAGCTTTTCGGGACAAGCATCTTTAACCACCCAAGAGAGCACTGCAATATTTATATTTTTTAAATGGGATTTCAGTCTTCTAACTCCTTCAGCCCCCAGCTGGGAATAAGAAGAGTAAGGAGAACTGAGGAGTGAAATCCAAGAATTCAAGCAGCATTGAGATATTTGGGGTTTTTTACTCTACATTTATAGTCATGCTACATGCCATAGATATGACATTTTGACATTATCTAAGCTCTGCATTTGAATGAAGCAGCAGCTGCTTGCTGGATTACAAGATTTCTATTACAAAGAGCTGTTGCTTCATACTAGAAAAAAAAAATATCTGCAAGCACCCTTTGATTTTAATTTATTTTAAATTGTGAATAGAAAAAAAGAAACAAGTCTGACTCTGCCCTCTGATTTCTCAGCCTGAGCATCAGGTCATTATTCTTTTGCCCTTGCAGAGAGACTGTTTTCATGAAGCTTAGGTTGCAGACTGCATTTAGAGTTGACCTTTCTATTGAAGAGAACAGTGAGTAATTCAGAACCTAGCAGAATTACACTAAGTAATATATGTAGATCCATGAAGTAACGCTGATGTAATCGCTGATGTAATGTCAAACTCTGAATGAAATTTTTAATATTTCCTTTGAAAACCGTGGCTACTATCCAAAGCCATTCAGAGGAAAGGGAAACTGTACGTGCGAAAAAACTGCTTATTGACACTATTACAAGTGGGAGACCATATAGCACAACGCTATATAGACAGAGAAGGCAGCTGCAGGAAACGAAGCTCTGAATCTTTAGGACTCCTTTCTCCAGGGAAGGTATTTGGCTCAATACTATTTTCTTCTGTCATATTGTAATTTGACAAATTGGCAGAAGAGTATGAATCATTTTGCTACTTTTATCTTCATTTTCTGTTTAACCTAATCAAATTTTGGAGTGTCAGCACATCAAATCCGAAATAAAATTTACAGCTGGGATAGAAAACGATACGCCACATGGTGGTGTCTGATGGACAATTAGAAAGCAAAACGATCATGAGGAATAGAAAATATATATACATACAGGGCCCACCTCTGTTGAAAACGGAACCTTTAACGTTACTTGTCAACAGTGTCCTTACCTTCAGCAGATAGCCTGAAGATCAAGCATGTAAATTCTCATGGAAGAAAAATATTTTCAATAGATAAAAGATACAAAATGATAATGAAAAATGTTCTGTTTTCTCTAATGTACTCTAAATCAAACACTCTATCGTATGATATGTTTTACGTTAATTAGTTTAATCCATTTTTTAATTAAGCTGATGTTTCCATGCCAACAAATGGTTTTTAAATTGTGGAAATCTTGGTGATGTGGAATGAGAGTAAAAAATTAATTGCCTAAAACATTATTTTGTTGTAATTCTTTTAACTAATATGTGAAGTGCCACATTTGTAGCTCGAGCTCAGCTAATGGCCACAGCTCCAGTCCTGTGAGGGAATCATTTAGCTCAACTGTCTTATACATCAAAATTGATTGTACCGCAGCAACAACTTTTCTGAAATCCCATCTTTAAATAGGGATATGCTAGAAATGAGATATTCACTACCAACAGGTACCGCATATAGGTCTACAACACAGCAGACTACTTTTTTCTACTCAAGTTAATTATCCCCAGATCGTTTCACAGATTAGGATCAAGTGTTACGTCAGCAGTTATAAGCATAGTTGCAGTGCAATGGAGAAGATGGTCTTGGAGGAAAATAAAGACATCTTAAATACATTATAGGGGTTTTCTTACATTCAGACTGAGTTATAAAACATGGTATATGAACTGTGCAAACAATATGTAAGTAACATGGCCAACATGGAATAGATTTAAGAGTATAAAAGTAGTTTATCTGTGAAATAAAGGACCTGTATGATTTCTTTGGGGAAAATTACCTACTTCCAGGCAGGTAGAGACTGCGGTAATACTGGCTGCCACAGCAACTCTCCATCCTGATGACAAGTGATATGTCTTCTTTCTCCCCCGTTTTCCCCTCTCTCTTTCCCGTCTTCTACTTTTTTCCTGTTCTCTTTTTTTTTTTTTGGTGTACGTTTGTGTTCACTGCTTCTATTCCTTATTGTTTCTGCTAAAAAATAAGGCTGATATTGCTTATCTGACTTCCAAGCACTGTGAAAATCTCGTTATGTTTGGAAACTATCCACGAGAACACAAGTTTCAGATAATGCAATTGACATTAAGCAGTTATTAAAAGAACAGCCTTGACAGAGCTGGAGCCAGAGGATCCATTCTGCCAGGCCTGCATCTTGGATCTCTAGACTCTTCCATCCCCACACTTTCCTCCTCCTGATCCCTTGAGTCTTGAAATATATTCCAGGATAGCACAGTTCAGCAGCACAGGGGAGAAGGCACCATGAGTAGACTAAATCCTCTTCAAAGATTTGAGAACAATGGGTAACAATTCTCCAAAGCTGATGATTGTACAGAATCCAGGTTTCTTACTTCTTCGTTCACTGGCCTAATCTCCGAGCTGATACATAAAAAGACAATGGCACAACAACCAACAGTATTCAAAGAAAAAGAGAGGCTCTTCTCATTTTACAAAAGGAAAAAGTTACACATCTATCCTGAGAAAAGGATCTTAGACTAGTAATCCAAGTCTGACAATACCCTCTTCTTACAGCTCAGAATTAAGTTTACAGACCATGAAATGTATAGGGTTTCAGGTCCATTCTACTTTCTCATTTTCTAGTGCCCAGTTCAAGATAGAATCTATTGTGAATCCCTACTGTGCTGTTTAAAACTTCCATGTAATACTTTGGGCCCTTTAGCACACAGGATGTTCTTCATGATTTCTAACACCACCGTGTCAACACCTTTGTGGATCTACTTCTGGAATTCCAAAATTTTTTAATGCCGATACAGTCAACACATCTAAATCTGGCCTCATGAGTACAGAATAAGCACAGTGAAAGTAACAGCTTTTCTATTTTCTGAATTAATTTATTGAAGCCGCTGAAATTACATACCACATTAAATCTTTAAGTTATAAAGACTCAGGCCAGTTTTGGCCACTTTTTTGTGTGTGTGTCAAATTTTAATGAGCACTTCTCTTGACGCCTATGTCATACTCTGTTTCTGGCTGCTTCAATTAAGGAGATGATCATTACCGTGTTTAAAGTCTAACTTCCCTAACAAATCAGACTAAAATTAATATGACACTGAATATGCCTCTTTTGCCACTGATTTAAAAGATGCAGCAATAATTATGCCAAATTGCTAGAACTCAACTGTTTAAGGACAGAACATTGCTGCTTACACGGTATGTGTCACAAATTGTCTTAATTTTTCACTAGATTCTTCCCATCAAACTACATTTGCCGAAAAGGATATAAAAACAGTCTGTTCAAAAACAAATTAAAGAACTAAGGAATTCAAAATACTGACCCTTTCTATCAAGTAAACGCAAAATGTAAAATGATGAAAGGTTCCAAGAATATTCTGTGGGATGACAACTAATCCATATTGTTGTCGTGGCAACCAGAATGAATGCAAACTTATTTTTATACTAGAAATTGAAAACATTGCTGTCAGTTATAAAACTAATTATTTTAAATTACTAATATCTATTGAAAAGTTGGAAATTTCCAAACATAAGTGCAACCTACTAGATTTATACAAAAATTTAGAATCAGAAGAAATAGTAAATATTAATTCTTTGTATCCATAACAAGAATTGAAATTATAAGCAACTTATTTTTCATTAAACAAAAGTATTCTGAGCTATCATTTTTGCCAGTTTAGAAAATATCACACGAAAAGCAGATGCCCAGAATTTGAACTAGTACTGCAGGAATTAAAAGAATAATTTTGGGGGTTTTTTGCAAATGAGGCTATCCAGGAGCTCTTTATTGATCTGTGTAGGCCACCTGATGTTTTTGCCTGACAGCCTCTTTGTTGGGATCCTCCTGAGTTTGGAGAAGGTGATCCTTGAATATTAACCAGCTTTCTTGGGCACCTGTTCCTTCCAGGGTTTTATCCCACAGTAGTCTACCAAACAGATCCCCGAAAAGGCTAAAGTCTGCACTCTGAAGTCCAGGGCAGTGAGCCTACTTTGCACCCTCCTCACCGCCCTAAGGATCTTGAACTTCACTATCTCATGGTTACTGCAGCCAAGGATTCCCTTGATCTTTATGTTCCCTACCAGCCTTCCTTGTTGGAGAGAACAAATTCCAGCATGGCATCTCTCCTGGTTGGCTCTTCTATCTTGCAGGAACCTCCTGGATTGCTTATGCCCTGCTTGTACCTCCAACAGATATTAAGGTGGTTGAAGACCCTCATGATGACCAGGGCTTGTCAACATGAGGCTGCTCCTACCTGTCTGCAGAGGTCCTCATCTACTTGGTCTTCCTGGGCAGATGGCCTGTAGCAGACCCCCACTACAACTTCACCTGTCCCTGCCTTTTCTTTAATCCTGACAGATAAGCTCTCGGTGGGCTCCTCATCCATCCCCAGGTGGAGCTCCATGCACTCCAGCTGGTCATTAACACAGAGGGTGACACCTGCTCCTCGTCAACCCTGCCTGTCCTTCCTGAAAAGCCTGCATCCTTCCATTCCAACAGTCCACAGGAGCCATCCCACCACATCTCTGTGATTGAGGCGGTAAGTAATTGAGGCAATAAGCAATTAACTCTAATTATTGTCATGAAGATAAACAAGCATGACCTTGATCTGATATGGCTAGGGAATTAGTGGGATACATCAGAATGTACAATCATTGAGTAGTGAATTTTCATGGTAAATCTACTCTTTAACGTGGGTATTTTATTAGAAGAATATATTGGTCAGTAATGAGACCCATAAGCTCGTAAGAAATAACAGCCATTCCAGGTGTCTTCTGAGTGCATTCAACAATCAACCAGGGTTTTAATCAGAAAAAGATGTGCAAAAGCCATTTCTGTATAGATGTTAGCTTTAGGTGTTGCAAAAATTGATGTGCAGTGTGTAACACAAACAATTAATTTAGTGTTCTGGGTTTTTTTTTCTTTCACATTCTGAGATATTTAAAGATAAAATATAATCCAATAATAAGGGTTGGAGAGGGAAGATTAATGTAAGGACTTCATTAAGTGGCACTAAGATTGCTAATTCAATCTGCTACTTCTGCTTAGGAATGTAGGATTGGGATTTATTTCTATCTGAAAGAAGCAGAATTTTAAAAATAGCATAAGATCCATTACAAAGAAGAAGAAAAATTATAATAGTCTAGTACGGTGTGTTAATTAATACTGGGCTAACCCTGAGCGACTGGAAATGTCAACTACAATTGGCCACGTCAAGCCACAAAATGTGTGCAGTCCAGTGATCAAAAAGATGATAATTTGAGGAAAGCAGAAAGGAAGCACCTCACGCTAATGCACGTGAGACTTAAAAGAAATGGAAACAGCAGTTGTTGTGCTGGCCTGAGACAGCCACTGATACTGGCACCAAGCACTAGCTCCTGGCAGTGCCAAACTAGTTTCATCCAGGGTTTTCTGCAAAATATGATTGTGAAGGTAATGCATATTTTTCAATGTGGAATTTTAATAGTGTCGTCTTGGCTCCTCTTTGTCTGTTTTTCTATGCGTACAATGGAAATACATATTAAATTTTTTCCCTTCACTCCCTTTTGTCGGGAAGATTGGTGTCTGAAATTCAGCTGCAGCAAGTTCATTTTCTGCAAATAACACTATCACATGTGTACCATTCTTTAGCAGAAAAAAAAATGCTATTCAAAGTTCTCTGCAGGTTTAAGAAACATTTTATTTATGCTGTAACATTACTGTTTCCACCATCTTCAGAGTACAAAATAAAGAAGGAAGCTGCTGAAAGCCAAAATGTTATCTTATAAATAAAGCATTTATCTCCCCCATCTTTTGAATACCATTTACTTGCTGAAAATGGAGTGTGCAGCAAATAAATAATATTACCTAGGAATGTGCTAGATGACAGACTGTTTTCCTTAAATTTTTAAGTTCTTCACAAATAACACGGTTCTACCGTGTCTCTCCAGGATTGACAAAGTCCTTGTACATTAAATGTGACTTTGAAGAGTTTGTGTTTTGGTCAGAAATGTAATTCTGACTCCAAGAGCACATCAGGTGCTGTATAAGAATTAACAAAAGCCAAAACTCAAAGACAGCGATAAGAAAACATAAATGATTGTTTTCAGGCACTGCTTAAAGCACTGACTGAAATGTAATTATAAATCCTCTGGAATATTATTGGAGAGATTATTTAGTAAAAGTTTTGCAGAAAAGCCATGTAGTTTTGTGTAATTTGTTGTGAAGATTTTCTTTTTTCCTGTGCTGTGGCATACTCCTGTGTACAGTTACATAGCACTTGAACCAGCTTGATAACAAACTCTCAGAATCTCTTAGCCCAAATTAAGACAGAGATGAAAGTTTTCCATTAACACAGATAGAAACACAGACAGACACGTAGAATCTCTTGGACTTTATGAGTCACCCAACAAATCATCTTCAGAATGAAATTTGCATTTAGTTTATTTGTTTCATTTGCTTTCTAGGTAGCCTATTCTATAGTTAATCATGGCAGGATCTGTAAATCTTCAGGGAAATACTGAGCCAAATGACTAATATCATTCACCAGTTGCTTGTTTTCTCATCTTAGCTTCTGGAGTACTATACATAGTGGGCTGATTTGGTTTTAGCATATTTTTATTACTATCAGTATTTTAATAAGTATACTGGAGGGGGGCAGATGAGAGGCAAGCTCCTCACCCTTGGAATAGAAATCAGTGAGATCTGTGCTGGTGTCCCAGTTTCTTGTCTTTCTTCTGCTGTGTTTTCTAGGAATGTGTTTTAGGAGTGTTTGGCAATTTTTCTGATGTGTTTGGATGTGTAAATTAGACATTTTACTGATACCTAAATCTTTTCTTCTTGAGTTCATCTATAGTGCTCTGCCAGATGATGAACAAGCTTCTTGTATTCCTTTTACATCTATGCTCTGTAAATGTTTTGTGCAGATATTTAATTTTCTCGGGTTTATGAAAACAGTTTATGTTAGACTGAATACAGGCTATAGTCAACTGCACAACTCTTTGTTATTAAATGGCAATTCGTTAGGTTTTACATTATTTTCAGAACTTGTTGAAGTATTCATTCAGCTGGAACAACAGGAATAGTAGTGCAAGACAATGACCAGTTTTCTGCCCCACCTCACTCTTGTCCTACAGAGGTCAGAAATGTGTCCTTTGTTTCTCTCAATTTCTGCCCTTGGACATTGCTGGCCGTGCATTGCTACTGCACTTGATTTGCACTGCTTCAGTGGAATTACATTTTTCCACCCTGCAGCTTAGAGATTTGGACAATTACATTCGTTGTTCCTCCAAAAAGTCATCTTTGGATGGATATGGAGTGATCCTTGCTGGATCACAAAATGGGTGTGTAGAAGCAGGTAAGAGTACATGGCTAGAGCTGGCCTCATCTGATGTGTAAACTGAGAACTTAAATGGCCATAAACAAGTACTCTGTACTCTAGGAAAATTAATTATCTTTCTCTACTAGGAAGTAAGATGACCAAAACAAAAAAAAAAGAAGCTTGGATTTTCAAATTGGCCTCTGGAATGAACATGAATCTAATGCCTGAATAAACTAACTTAATTCTCATGCAAGTGCAAGTTAGATGACTGCGACAACATTTATCTTGTGCTGTTTTTGCGAGTCTAAACTTCTCAATGTTGTAGGCTTAAAGTTACAACACAATTGCCTATTTTTGCGATATGATTTTAATGGTAATTTTGCCTGCACTTCAGGCTCACCACCACTATGTCCGCACAACGTGAAATAATTTTGAGACCAGTAGGAAGTATGTTCTCATTCATTACCAATCCTCTGTACCTTCAAGTCAGTTTAAAATCAACATGTTTTAATTTTTTTTTTCTCATTTTAGTTCAAATTGCTTTTCCATGCTGCATTAAGTGACCAGATTTTATATCACAGAACATGTTAGTTTGAATTGTAGATACTATACTAACATATTTAAATGACAGCTACTTAATGTTATGGTGATATTTTACACCAAGTAAAGTGTGTTTAAATTCATTAGATTTAGAGGAAGTGTGAATCAGGCAACAATGGATAATCGCTTTATTCCTGTGGCAGTTATTGCTTCAGGCAGATGGGATTATTTAATGAGTCACTGATGAAATGCAGTAACAGAGGATCTTAGCACTGTACCTGCAGCGTTTAAGAAAACTCAAGGTATAAGAAGTGAAGAAACTTGAAAGAAATACTATTCCAGCATGATCATAACAAAGGCACATTTTCTGTGGCTTTTATCTTTAATCTTTTTTTTTTCTTCTTATTTACACAAAAATAAACACTAAATATAACCTCTGGTATGAATACTCAGAAGTTATTAGTCATGATCTCCTACAACTTGGTTTTGTTTCAGCTAAGGACACTTGCCAATCATCGACCTTTCAGACCATCAGAGTGTGGAGCTGCCCAAGCACAGGTAACTAATGCAACTTGAGATATTCCAGATCCATCAGACCTCCGTTTGTCTGGGTGGTGTGGAAGGAAGGTGTGGTTATCCTGTAGGTTTTGTGTCCTGCCTATTAGCCTCATTTCAGATACCCTAGAGCATCTCAGATAACCTATGTTTAGGCAGTTGAATTCATAGGATCATAGAATTACAGAATTGCCGAGGTTGGAAGGGACCTTTCAGATCACCGAGTCCAACCATCAACCTAACTCTGACGAAAACCATCACTAAACTATATCTATAAGCATGTCTGCCCGACTTTTAAATACCTCCAGGGATGGTGACTCCACCACTTCCCTGGGCAGCCTGTTTCAATGTTTAATAACCCTTCCAGAATAAAAATTTTTCCTAATATCCAATCTGAACCTCCCCTTGTGCAACTTGAGGTCGTTTCCTCTTGTCCTATTGTCTGTTCCTTTGGAGACCGACCACACTCAAGGTCCACCATTTGAAAATCAGTCTCTTTTACCATGTCCCAAATGAAGACCACAAACATCAGGCCATAGAATATCAGCTTAAGTACTTCCAAAATGACTTTTGGTGGTTGTTGTTGTTGCATTGCGGAACAAAGATTTACAGTCAAAGCACAACTCAGGGTCAGTGAGTAGACTGTGTTTGAAATGAGGAGAAAAAGAAATAGAACTGATTTGCTACCCAGAGAACAGTGGGATTTGGGCAAGTTCTACTGTCAGCTAAAGCCATTGTATTCTACAAAAGTACCACCCAGAAACCATCCCATGGGTAGTGAAATATCTTCAAGCTCAGAAAAAAACTGGTAATGTCCTGATGACCCTTGCAGAAGAGAAAAGAGGAACACCTGGTATAAAGAGAAAGAAAAGGAAGCGTGAAAGAAAGGTGAGATATGCTTAATTTTGTCCTGCTATTGTAGGTATTATCCTAATTTCCTGAGTCGGCCTTATGCATTTCTATTATGGACTAATATCAGAAGCAAGGAAGGGATGGTAGCTGACTTCCCATTAATTACCTATTCCTCAGAAATTCAGAACCTGCATACTTAGTACCTTTAGAATGTTATTAATCAGATTTATACAGTATTTTCATAGAGTGCAATTCATAAGAAATTTATTTTAAAGTATTATCTGCAGCTGGGAAAGCAATGTGGGGTTTAGTTTCTTTTTTTTTAATAGTGTTTCTGAATTGAAAAAATCGGAAAGACGGTTTGGTCAAAATAAAATGGGAATGATGGTATTGTTTTTTGCATGGAAATAAAAAATAGCCAACAGCGGTACATTCCTAGCCTGGACAAATTCAAATCTTGTGTCAAAGCTTAGGTAAAATTGTCAGTTTTATTTCCAGATAGTTGTTGTGGTATGACGATGTGTCCCTGAAACAGCAGCCTTCATGTTAGAGTAGGACAAAGCCATAGCAATTTTCCCAGAAAGAGGAGGAGAGTCATATATGTGTTAACTTTACAAATTCCTCTCTGTGTATGAGGCCATTTCTATTACAGAAAATATACGGGTTAATTGCAGTATAAAGATGTGTTCAGTTGCTTTCCACTTTTGATTGTATCTCTGTTATATGGTTTGTTACAGACTAAAAACTTCCTGAACCCACCGTGCAGTAAAATGAGGCACATCTGCCCATTTCTAACTGTAAAGGCACATTTTTCTCTGGCATGAGCTGAGAAAGCAAAGAAACACATGACTCAACATCTTCGTAGAATTATGGGGATAGGAAACCAGAAGGTGATAATAACACCCAGTAGATGGCTTTAGATACAGGGAAAGCCAAAGAAATTGTCCTGGGGCTATAGGACTAGCAAGACTATTGGTGGGTTACGCTGATAATCTAATTTTAAACGAAATATATTTTTAAGACAATAGCCCCCTTGGGGTTGGGAGGAAAAGGGCTCTATGTGTGGACATCCAAGCCCCAATATAGGCAACATGTAGGGGCCAGGACACTAGCCAGGACTCAAACAAGTTGAGCGTAAGACTTTATTTCCCAGAGAGTTGTGAGCCTTGGAGAGTTGTGTGCGAGTGCCATAAATGGAAGTCTTACACTAGAAACTTTATAATAGACATTCCTCTCCACCCCCTAAACCCATTCTGCTTAGCAAATGAATTTCAGATTATGTCACTGAGTGACGTGGCTTCTTTCTTGCTGTAGCCCCACTTTAAGTCCCCCCCTGTGAGATATCTACCCAGCACCCACAGTCATTTCACTGCTGTCTCATCTTGGTGCTAGTCTGCTTCGCACATCACAGAATCACAGAATCACAGAATCTTCTAGGTTGGAAGGGACCTTAAAGATCATCTTGTCCAACCATCAACCTAACTGACAA
>JAOQGH010000032.1:59647885-59663996 GCA_025769975.1 Gallinago jamesoni
TCAACCACCTCCCTGGGCAGCCCATTCCAATGTCTGATAACCCTTTCAGTGATCACAGTACCTGAGCGAACTCAGCTCCGTCTATATTAGGACTTTGCATGTATATCATATTAGTCATAAAAAAAGACCTACAGATAAGTATAATCTTGAGTGAAACTCCAGATCTTCTTAGCAACAGATTTCTGTACATCCTTGCTCTGCAGAAGGTGTCTGGTGCATCCCAGGGTGCAGCAAAGAAAGTAAGAACAGTTTCATGATTTCAGCAGCAGCAGAGGATGCAAACATCCTTTGAGAATGTACTGAAAAAAAGGACAAACAGGGGTTAATAGATATCAATTCTTAGCCAAGATATACTTTAAAATATGTAACATTAAAAAAAGGAAAAGAGAGAACACAGATAAAATTTATACTGCTTATATGAACCAAAGTTTGAGAATTTGTTGACAGAGTGCAGAAAACCTTTGTGAGATCACAGTGAGTTTTTTTTAGGCCTAAGCAAAAAGGCCAACAGGGTTTTTCGAATAAATGTATATGATTTTTCAGAAATTCTCAGTCCTGGCATTTCACTGCTCGCCAGTATATTCTGAATTTAGAAAATCAGGCTGCTTCTGTGCTTTCAGTTTTGTCACTGCCTTCTACCACAGCAGCTCACTGGGGATTTCGATGAGGAAAACACTTGCTGGCTTACTTTTACATATCTAAATATATACTTACATTTTTGCTTAAGTTTTTTGTTTTTTTTTTCATCTCAAATAAATCAAGAATATATACAAAAGTCTAGCTTTGGGGTTTTGCTTGCATTTTCTGTCTCCTTCTAGAGGACAGGATGCAGCAAGTCTTTCTGCAATGTCATGTTGCCAACAAGCTTCGTAACACGGAAGGACCACAGTTTGGTTGGGTCTGAAAACAGCTATTCGTGATTTGAGAAGCTGAGTTAAAATATTCAAATATAAAGCTATTTACTTAACTCTTATGACTGTTCATAAAGACCAAATTACTTGCCTGTTGGTTTGGTAGGACATTAATAGCCACACAAGCAGTGTCTGATGTGTTCACGTTGGGTTTCTATGTAGTTCCAGAGGCAAAAGTTGGGATTGATGGACGATGTAAATGAACCACTCTTGGGCCTTGGCACTGAAGTATCTTATAATTGTATCATAGTGAGATAATGAACGGATTCTGACTTTTTTTTTTTTAAATTTAGAGAGTCTTGGAGATACGAATAGTTGAAAACAGAGAATACCAATTAGGTTCTCCATTTCCCTCTGCTCTTCTGCCCTCTCCTCCCCAGTCCCTTTCCATTATAGACCTATTTCAGTATGACAGTTAATATATTTTTGTGATAATAGGGGTCTTTGAATAAGAAACAAAACCCATCGCATGCAGGACGTTCACTTTGAGCATGCTATACACAAAGGTGGAATTCAAGAGACAAATTCATTCCAGATCTCAGTGTTTTGAAATTTTTCATTTTAAATTTCTAAAGCAGCAATTGCATGATGATGTTTGATGTACTTCAACTAATATTTCATATATAGTACATCTGATATTTATTGAAAGTGCTGGAAAAAAACACTCTAACCATCATAATTTAAATATCGTCCTATTCCTACTCTCTTCAGGATGCTTTAAAACAGGCCTAGAAGGGTCTATTAAATTGCATTTAAACCCAGTACACTTTGCAGGTGTCCAGTATAATGAACACTTTAAATGGCTACGCTCTAAGGTTAATTTGTTCTGTAAAATTGCCCAGACCCCTCTAGAGTATTCATTAGTAGAATAAAACAGAGACCTAATCCAGATAGATGCTAAAGGATTATCATTATTGCTGTAAGGATGACTTTGATAAAATTCTAATTGGTATTGCCGCATGGGGACTGAACAAACGAAGCAGATTATGATAAATACTGGGTTTCAGACCTCTCTAACTAAATTCTGAGACTGGAGTAAAATAAAGTGATCAAATTCATCTGAAAACAGATAGCTACCTCAATTTACTCCAGAATTTCTTTGAGTGGCATGAAAGATAAAATTATACTCAACTGCAGATAATTACACCAAATGTCAGCACAATACAATTAGAGCTAAAAGACCATTGCAGCACTCATTTTGCTTTTAACAGCATCTTCATTCCAAACTGTCTTTTGTCTCATTAGCACAGGACTGACAGTTTTAAATCTGTAGCTATACAGATTCATCCATAATAATATCAAACACGCTCATTATATTTTTTTTTTCTCTCTGCATTACATCAAAAGGAGAAATTTTCTGCTGGGCCACTTACACACAAGAGAGAATTTATATTACCTAAATAAAATTACAATAAACTGTCTTATTTTGTATTTAGATCTATAACTGGTAAAATTCCTGTGTCATGAACCCCCAATTCCTATGCTCTTAAAACACATTGTGAGTAAGATAGTTATTGTATAGGTCCATCAAATAGAAATTTCAATTATTTGGTTGTCATTATGGATTTTGCCCTTAGCAAAATATAAATTGGCATGCTTTTATGTGAATAAGTATTAAATTATCATCTATATTTGATCTAGTTTGAACCACATCACTCTTGAAAGAGTAATTCCACTCAACATGAGTTATGGTAGCAGAACACAATCTTCATTTTTATTACTATAGGTCAGTTGTTGCTGTAAAACAATCCCTTCTTTCTATGCTGTCTCCACCTGTATAATAACAATATTAGTTATTACTAATATTGTTTATGATACCTTAAGTATCATAACTATTTCAAATACACATATTATTATAGTCTGCATAAAGTTAGATGTCATATGTAGACATATCTATGTTGTTCTACCTTTTTAAATAATGATAAAAATTCTGAAGTAAGTTTATAAACACAATATCTGTGTTTATATCTGCAGCCACCTTTCTGTGTAAATGGGACATAAATTTCAATTCACATGTAAAGAAATTTGAGATAGCCCTTCCCTACTAAACTGGGGTTTTCCCTGTGTAGGATTTAAATTTGAAACTATTTGAAATACATGAAATTGTCAATGGATTGTGCAAATAATATTTGGGAAGTTACCATATGAATTATGGCTAATTTAAAAGCAAATAAAGAGCCTAAAATTAAGCAAAAAGAATAAAAGGTCTGGTTTTATATTATTTCTGAAAATTGTTGAGGCAGGTTGGTGAAAAATCTCTTTAAGTACGTAATTTCAGCAGTCTTCAGGCAAATAGCATATCTATATTCTTTCATTACACTATTTACTTAGAATCTCTAAAGGTTGTAGCTGAGCATAGGCTGAATAAAAAGACGCCGTATAATTCAGAAAGGCCAAGATAATGTGATTTTGTTCTGGATCTGATTTGTTTCTATAAACAAGTTCTCAGATTCAATTCTTTTAAAATAAGCTTTCCTATGACTCAGTTTTACTGCTGATAGTTATCTGTTCCTTTGCACTGTATTGGAAAATCACGAAAGAAGATAATAAGATCTACTCCAGAGTTTTTCCTCATGAGCATTTCCTAATGAAGTTGTAAGGTTTTATCACCTATACTATATGTCACCAGCAGGCAGGACTGAAACCTCAACCGCTTCCACCACAGGCTCCTGTAACGTATATATTTATAAGAAAGAGTAGTAGTACGCATTTGTAGTCAAAGATGAAATATTGAGGAGTCAGGACTATACGTCTCACTCCTTTTTACTCTATCACTTTGTTAAATATAGACATGCAACACGAGTGATGTTTTTATCATAAGCTATATTGATCAGGAGAGCTACTACAATTGTAATTTCTCTGTGTGTGTGTCACGGGTATTTCAAATGGCTCTATTACAGCTATCTGTTCGAGTGTGTGCAATTAAAACGTTATGGCACCAGTTACAAACAGGACTGATACGTTCTGTATCATCTATTCTTAGGTCAAAAACCAAGTAATGAACTAAACCTCCACATATTTTCCGAAATAAAAGTTTTATGGAGAGTGGTAATATTTTAATTTTGTATAGCAGAAATTTGTCCATTTTTCCAACTATATCAATTGCTTAAATAATAAAAAAGATCCTTCTCTGCTCACCCCTCACCCCATTATGTCTTTAGACTACCATTACATACATCACTATTAATTTCTCTAAATCTGTGCATATAGTGTGTCACAAACCTGTAGTTATCAACTTTTGAGGAACATGGAGGTGTCACGAATTTGCCATTTTCTGCTGTCAATTCTGGAGCAGAGATATTAATTTTTCCCATTCCTGTCAGCCCTCTTCCACTGCAGCTTCTCACTCCTGATGCTTCTCTGTCCTTCCTCTTTCCGAAATGCGTTTTCTGTCTTGGCAGATGTTTCAACCGGAGAGACAGGCAACTGGCAGAAAACAACTCCAGTTGTAACGTCTCCTCTCTTTGTGACTTTGTGGGATGCTGATATGGGTTTACGTGATTTCTGTTTGAGGCTGCCACCCCTGTTCACACTTTGCTGTGTATCTGATCCCTTTCACCAAGTCCCAGAGACCTTAAGAATAGGCATGGCCATATCGTTCCTGCAAAGCGGGAGCTATCACACTGCTACTTAAGTACCTCTGTCACAAATCCAGTCCAACATTCTTCTAAAAATATTCTAAATATTCTTCTAAAATCTGTTCCTAATTGTTCTACCCTGTTCCAGAACGAACCGCACACGTTGTGCATTCTGTACATTGTCTTAGAATACGTGCAACCAGCAGTGCTGATTCTTGGGAGTTTGGGACATTAGAGCTGGTAGTGATAGACATCTAGGTAATATAAAATATCATCAAAACATTAAAGAAAATTAGATTTTAAAATAGCAACAATCTTGGTATTTGTAGCATCACATACTGGTGGATTCGGCAGAATGCCTATCTGGTAAGTCCCCATTGAGGAACAAAGGAGAAAGAATTTCCAGCATTCTTGATTAAATAGGAATTTGTTCAACTTCTCTGGAAGCTTTGCAAATTATTTTAGATGATATTTAACTGAATAATTGAAATGGCCCTAAATGTATTGGCAAAAATTAGAAGCTAAACAACATTGCTACTGGAATACAGATAAGTGAAAAACAATATATAGTTTGATTTCATCAGTTGTTTCAATGAGCTCAGTCAGTGTGTTGGTGATTCAAATTAATTCTTTTTGAACAGTCATGCAAATTTTTCTGTTGCAAAAAATTTTCAGTGGAAGAAATACATGACTTAGTGGAAATAAGACTGCTGAAATGTATTTCTCATGCTGGTCGCTGTCAGCTGAGGCTGATACAAAGAGTGAGAGACAGAGAAGAAGTATGAAGGACTTTCGATTAAAACAAAAACCAGATCTCTGCAATTTTGTAATTTATTTTCTTTCCTGGAAAAAACATTCTTAAGACCCTATGGATAAGAAGTTTTGAGTGCTCTGGTGATCGTGCTGTTACCAACCATGGAAGTGCATCTCAATTTGCTGTTATAGCGCCTCAGACTTCTCTGCTGTTAAGTACTATTGATGCCTCTTCTTCCGCATCCTTGCAATTTCACCCATGCTACAGGAATGTAGTCTGGAAAATTGCTAGCTCCTGTCTTATCACATGATCAGGTACAGAGTGTGTACCTTTCCACTTTCTATTCACAAGTTGTCATACATATACATAAACTACATAAAATACATCTTTTTAGTTCCCATATCCTTCCACATCTGTTTTCTGTCCCACCCATCTACCTTCACGCCTTTATTGTCTTCTGTTGCCTCCTATAATCTAAGTGATAATAAAATTTTTATGTAATGTACTAAATAATGTTTTTATCTAATTTAGGTTTAACACGAAAGATGTGATTAGGTCTGGGTAGTGTAACTTTTTTTTTCTTTTGTTTTTTTTCTGACAGATAGCTAATAGTAACTATAAATTTTTCTTCCCAAAAGAGGCTTTTAAATTACATCCCATTTAAGTCCATATCTGACTTACTGGACATTTAAAGTCTCTGGTTTTAAGACTAGTTATTTTGCACTCAGAAACACTAGGAGCAAAGAAAATATAGGGAAAAAGAGAATAGAAAAGCATTGGAAAGAAAATGTATCTTAAGAAATGATAACTATTTCTTTCGCATTCAGCACCTTTCCGAATGTTTGTCAGCTCAGTTCTGTACATCTTGCTGACCATAGGTGTCCATGAAGTATCACTGCATCTTCCCCATACAATAGACTTCCAATAAGGTTCAGTATGAGGGGCAGTATAATCCCAAAGTCCTGAAATGGTCTCAGAGAGATACTGGTAATCTTCCTATTGCCTGACAGAACATTTATGATTTTAGTTTTATTTATTTGCCAGGTAAATTATTTTACAGATTGCTATTAAATCTAAAAATAGGTGGTCAGATCAAGAAAACACCCTTTCCTGTCTCTTAGCAAATTCATTTATCTCTAATAAACATAACATTTTCTATCACGTTATTTCAACAAGACATTTTTTATCTTTTCTTTTTGATTCTGACACCATACAATAAGCCATCATACACTAATAGTGCTGCCTAAGAGTACCATCATACAAATTTTGGATAAAAAAAAACATATGTACACTAGGACATGCTTGATATCCATCAGGTAACCGCAATTATACTTGCTCCATCAGCATGCCTCGTTAGTGAACTTTTTGCTCAGCACATTAGTACATTATACTGTTGCAAACCCATTTGCACTGGCTGAGTGTTTACTACAGGATGGAGTTCAAATAATTGCTTTTAGTATAGACCGCAGAAGCAATCTGTGAACTTCAAGTCCAAAATATTTTCCTTTCTGCTATGCTTTGGTGACAACGTATTTCAGTTGGGAGCTTCAGCCTGGGAGTTCTTTCAAACAAACTGCTAATCTATTCAGTTTAAATTTTTTAAAAGGGACAACTTTTAAGATTAAATAATTTCTGGAAATACCTGGAAAAATATATTCAAGGCCAGGTGCAGCCCAAGAGTGCTTTAGAAGACATATGTGGTCTTCGACACGTCAGCTGCAAGTCACTTGTGTGTGTTTACAGTCCTCCTCTCCAATCTTCTGTTATCTTCCCACCTTGGCAAAATCTAGACTTGGATAGAAATGAGGACACTGCCGTGACAGGTCATACCCTTCAGAGCACTTGAAAAGGAATGAGTGAAGAGAGGGGAAGAACAGAAAATATTAAACTATTAGCACTCAATATAGTCTAAAAATGTCTAATATGAAAACTATTTTCAAACTCCGTATTTTTTTTTTTTCATTGCATTTATTCATCTAAGGATTATCAGTGCAACACGGGTGCTCTTAAAATTATTTACTACTAAACGGCTAATGTGTCCAGATGTTAATTTCTCTACTTGAGATTAAACAAAAAAAAAAAAGACCGTTAGCCACTGAAAACATTTGATTGGCAATTGCTCCTGACCTCATGAGAGCTATTGGTGTGAACCTACGTATGATTCACCAGTGAAATAGGTTATGAACTAAAGTCAGACTAGAAATCTTGAATATAACTGCTGCCTTTGGAGAAGTAATAAGCTGCGTACAAAATCCAGGCATCCAACACGAATGGAAGGATCTCTGCAAGGTCAAAGCCTGCTCAACATCAACCTTACAAGCTAATTTTCAAAATACACAGTTAACAACTTTAATCTTTCCCCCACCCTCTTTCTTACATACATCAGAAGTATTGTTCCAGATAAATACATTCAGCCGGTTTTTAAAGAACATTAGTTTCTGGGGCAAACGGGAAATCAGAATTTGAGTTTGATCTCAGGGTCTCTTTGCGTTGACTTGTGTCTCAGTTTATCTTCCTCAGTCTAAGTCTCAGTTTAGTGACATTTGGAATGTGTTGCAAATATGCAGTGTAGTTTGCAGTCTGTTACACCATTGTGTAATGTGCCATAAAGAAACAAGAATGTACTATTAATGATTTAGTATGCATTCCAACATGATAAAACACAGAAAATATCCATGTCTTTTTTCATTGAAACAAAAGGTTTCCCTGATTTTTCTCCAGTCTTTTGCTTTTCGGTTCAGGAAAGATATTTTTGATCTACACGGTTATAACTGTCTGTTATGTGTATTCAACCCAAATTAAAAGGGATGAAGTTTGAAGAGTTTTTCCCATTTTTTTCTAAAAGAATGAAATTATATATTTTCAATAATTATTACTGAATGATAAGGGGGGGTTGGAGCTCGATGATCTTTAAGGTCCCTCCCAACCCAAACCATTCTATGATCCTATGACTCTACTTTAATGTGGACAAGTTAACCTGGAACTAGTTGCAATAATGTACTTAATAAAAACCTACAAAATGCCACCCTCAGACTCAAAGGTCTGATAAATCTCAACGTTTTTACTGTGTTAATAAGGAATAATTTCCTCTTCCCTTCAATATTCTCACCAAGGCCCATCACACATTCAAGTCTCAGCTCACCAAGTCTAGGAAAAATTCTTTGGTACTGAAAGGAAGATGGAAGCTTTTAGTCCTCATTTACAATAGCATAAGAGGTATTTCCAAAACAATGATCTTAATCTGATAATTTTAACACAATTCCAATATTAAATATGGAAGCACTACACCATTTCTCTTATCTGCGAATTCTTTAGCTGTTATCTACCAAACAGGAGAAGCTGATTTGTTTGTAGAATGGTCTAAAAAACCCTCCCAAACTTATCCCTCTTCTACACTTCCTCCTTACACCACCTCCTGAGACAACATGTGCACTATTGTCTAAAACAACTTCCAAGAACTCACTTTTTTCTCATGCAACAAGTGCCAGAAGGAGATAAATATCAAGCAGTTTGGGGTGCAAGGTTAGCCAAAGACTAAAGGAAACAGAGGTGGTTGTTCAGGTTTTTTTTAAGTCCAAAACCAAAATATGTTGAGAGGAAAAAGATTTTAAATCAATTTCCTTTTACAAACTGATAGGAAATATCAGAAGATCTAATGGCTAGACCAATTAAGTCTCCAGATTTAGTCTGGAGAAGAGAAGGCTGAGGGGGGATCTGATCAATGCTTATAAATACTTACAGGATGGGTGTCTGGAGGATGGGGCTGATCTTTTTTCAGTGGTGTCCAGGGACAGGACAAGACGAAATGGGCACAAACTTGAGCATAGGAAGTTCCATCTCAACATGAGGAGGAATTTCTTTAGTTTGAGGTGGCAGAGCCCTGGAAGAGGCTGCCCAGAGAGGTGGTAGAGTCTCCTTCTCTGGAGACATTCCAAACCTGCCTGGACATGTTCCTGTGCAACCTGATCTGGGTGGACCTGCTTTGGCAGGGGGGTTGGACTAGATGATCTCCAGAGGTCACTTCCAAACCCAAATCATTCTGTAATTCTGTGATTAGAGTATTTGGGTGCTTCAGGAAGTAGATTCATTGCTTTCTCCCAGCCACCATCATAATCAAACTTTTTTCACAGTTCCTTTGAGTGGAAATTCTTATTCACAACACTTTAAGAGAAATAAAATTAGGCAGGATTAAGTGATATCAAACATACCATACTGAATAGGGAGTAGAAACCCTCTTACACTGGAAGGGAAATGAAGTATCTGGGTGGACGAACCTCTCTTTCCCTTGAGTTCATTCAATGGCTCTTTTCGTGACTCTTGCCCTTATACAGTTTTAGTTCAAATAAATAATCTTGTGGTGAATATAATGTTGCCTATATATTACCCAGAAGGTAATTATTATACAGGTTGAAATTTCTTGGAGGTGAAATAGTTAACAGCAGTGGCACTTAAAAGATTGTAATAAATAAGAAATTAAGTTAAACTAAAAAAGCATAATTTTTAAAACATCATTCTGTGTCTAATAATCTCAGATAATAAATGCAGCAAAGGGGAAATTTTATTAGAATAATTTACCACTCATCCAGACTAATTCATGGAATATAATAACTTATTCACCTTTTGTTCTTACACGAGTTCTAATGCAAACTTGATTTATGTTTCTTCTTCTGTTATTCTTCCTAATACTGTAAGTGACATTTCAGAATGAAAACTGCAGAAAGAAACAATCATAAAATATATAAATATACACACAGGTATTAACACAATGTGGTTGCAATATAGATAAATATTACTTAAATTATACATAGGATTAACCTTATGTATTCTAAGAATTACGTGCATAACAATTGCATGCATTTTCCACTGAAGCAAGTGAAATACATTAGAGATACAAAGGTGTGACTGTAGAAATCAGTAATTAATTTGATCCAGAAAATTGCTACCTCAGTTTTGGACCATCATTTTTCTGGTGTAAGCAGATTGGCTGTGCCTTCACCTGTGTTCTTCTCTACTATATTGAACATCAATAAGTGAAATCAGTATTATAAATTAATCTTCATATTTTTATTTATTCGTTTTGGAAAAGTCTTACTTATATAGGATTATGAAGTTATCTTTAGTTAATAATGTAGTTAATAGGTGATCAATAAAAGCTTCAATTTATTGTTCAGCTGCATTCCTGTTGTGCAAATCGCACATCAGAATAACAAATGGTAGTCTCAATGATAACGCAGTACTGATGATAATTTATGCTTTTATATCTACTCCCATATTTCATGGTTTTCTATGTTCATGTAATTAAAAAAAAATCAATTTCATTTTGTATCTAAATAAAATTTTACAATTTATCTGAAACAGGAACACACTAATATGTCCAAGCTACTAATTAAGACTGAAAATTACAGCAGATTCACTTCTCAGAGTTTGAAATTTTAAAGAGGAATATGATCTGGACAGATTTTATTATTCAGGGAACCTGAAGGAAAAAAGTTAAACTCTGTCCATATTTTTTATGCTTTAATGAGCTTTAATGAGACTCAGTCTCTACTTTCCTATAGGCACCTACTACACATACAGATTTATGAAAAATATTAGAGACTTCAGTAATGAGAGTTTGTGCTAATGAAAAAGACTGTTCTAATTTATACACTGATACAGTTAGAGCTCAAATAAAATACACGCTTTATAATCAGTTGGTTATTTCAGCAAAAATTGCTTTATACACTGTTTGCAAATATAGCATTGAAGCAAATTAATGTATTAGATAAAACAGTTCTGTGGAAAACTGCATGGATACAAATATAGAAACTGGATAGGAAATTATCTGTTAATGGCCTGAAACTATGGAAATAAGAGCTAGAAGTAAAGCTGATTGGAGGATGGTGAACATTTGGTTGAAAAATTGTTTTTTAGCAACAGTTCCTGATGAAGCCAATTGGGCATTGCAGGGAGGGCACTTTGGAGGTTTTATATAGAGTTTTATATAGAATTTGTGGAAGGCACAAAGCCAGCTGTGTCTCCTCATACACCAAGGCAAGAAGGATGAAAACGCACAATGACCATGACTAACTAAAAGGCTGGTCTGAATTAAGACAAAATATTGTGCTAAAAAGCACAATATTTCCAGAGAAATAAAATCAGCAGTATGAGTTGGAGAACAAAAGGCCTGAAAAGGACCAAAAGTCAGCTATGAAACAAGATTTCACACTGTGGGGGTGCCTGTACATCCTCCCCTCTTGGTAAGATGGGCTGGATAATAAGATGATGCAATGGGAAAGCAAGATCTCCTGCAGTGAACCTTCTAGAAATTCCACTGTTCTATTGCTCTGAAAGCAGAAGACCTACAGCTGAAGGACCCCATAGCAGGAAGAATACCCAATGAACGAGTTGCGAGGAAATAAACAAAAGAATTTACGGTGTTGTTTGTTTGGTTAAGACCGTGAAAAAAAAAAGCTTTGAATTTCTACCCTTCCCTGTCTTTCCAACAGTGGCAGTAAAGCTGGAGTAACAGACTCTGGCCTCTCAGGTGGTATTTTATGTCTTTTTCCTTCTCCAGCTCTTCACATTTTCCTCTTTAGAGCAGCCATCAGGTGGTGTTCCCATGGGATGAATGCCATTAAGGGTAGAGCATATTCAAGGCAATCACTTCTCACCTGGTGCCACTCGCTCCTTTTTGCAGGCTTCCTATGATTATACTGTACCCTGATTTGCATTGGAT
The DNA here is from genome assembly GCA_025769975.1 of Gallinago jamesoni. Lineage (NCBI taxonomy): Eukaryota > Metazoa > Chordata > Aves > Charadriiformes > Scolopacidae > Gallinago > Gallinago jamesoni. The sequence continues at coordinate 59,659,847 of JAOQGH010000032.1, forward strand.
TAGTGGAATTTCCCTGTCTCTTTAATGGAAGGGAACATATGGCACTTAGCTTTAAAAGTGCGCTACCAAACATAATGAATGTTGGATTGACATTGTTACACCCATAGGCTTTGTTGATAAAAACAAATATTTATACACTATGACATTCTTTCTGCAAATTGCTACCCCCTACTCAATGTATGATTCATGAGAGAAAGTATCAGATCGAATAGACTTGGCAAATGGGTAGGAACAGAGATAAACAAGCAGGCAGCAGGACAAAATTCCGCATTACAGAATACAGCACCGAATTGCCCATTGCTAGAAACAGACCATGAACTTCTTACTGGTTTTAGAAGCTTCAGGACTGAGGCTTGTCAGCCTTGCTCTGTTTGAACTTTTCTTGACCTGCCCGTAGCTTTTTTTTTTAAACTTGATTTTTCTGTGCAAGTAATTTCTCTAATTGACGAGGTGTCCACAGCTGATTTGTTTTACTTTTATTTCTCTCTCTATGGTCCAGCCATGGGTTTATATAGATAAAACAGTTATTCTGTTTAGAATGAGATGTTTATGACCCTAAATAGTGATGCAGGATAGAGAAATACAGAGCTGGTATGAAAGCAGAGGCCCTGAGAAGCAGAGACACGGCGTGAGACATGGAAGAGCACAGACCTGGAATGGTAAGGGATGAGTCTCAAGGAAACACACGGCAAGAATTCCAGGGGGTTTCGGTTAACCCCATGACAAAGCTCAGACTTCCCACCTTCCCTGTCCTCCACTACATCTCAAGATCTCCTAGCCTGTGAAAGTCCTGCCATTTTATTCACTGCGTCTCCTTTCTTATATTTTAGAGGTGGGACACACTTATTAGTCTCTATGGCAAATGAATGAAGCTTCTTAAACTACTCAAGTACGAATTTTCTAAGCTGCCACCATGCTAAATATAACTATCTTAGAACTTGATAAATTCTAAGTTGTGCCTTGACCCTGATTTATTTTGAAATTCAGGAAAGAGTTTATCATAGACTGGAATCTATTCTGGATGCAGTATAAATACTGAAATCACTGTCTGTACACTGCCTGGCATAAGGAAATAAATAACTTAGAAATTTCAGAAATAATTTGATTCCTTTACTTTTATTTCTTACTAAAATGTAAAGTTCTAAAAATTTAGCAATTTAGGTATAAATATATATATGTGAGGTACATATAGATAATATATGTACATTGGTTTGCCATGTATGTAAATACATATGTATGTACAGTTATGTAACCATAAATATATGTACTTAGGTATGACTACCCAGAATTTCCCAAAGGTTGATCTTTGTAATGCGAGTTTTGGTCAAAAAATTATTCAACAGATTTTTGTACTCTGTACTGAGAAGTCCTGAGAAATTAGAGCTTATCTCCTACAAATAATAAAGAGTGATTTTTTTTGGTTATCTGTGTATTAGAACTGCAGAAGGAAGGGACAGTCCCACATAAGAATTTCTCCCCAGGGAGAAACTAGGCAACTGGCTCTGCAGCTATGCTTTATGTAATATATAGTGATCACTGAATTATTTCAGGGATTTCTGCTATTTTGTGTAATATTAGCCACTTATGTTTTTTTTTGGTGACCATTTCATAAGGCAGTTGGACAACTTCATATGGTAATACTGATGTTGTGCCTCGTACTGAATATAAATCACGTGTGTGCCGGCTCCTGGCACCTCACATCACACTGACACTTCTGTTTGTCTTCAGCTGTGTTTCGAAACACCTGTAAATTTCCAGTTGAGCTAACACAATCTCTCACGTTACAGATATTCTTCATCTCAAATGTCTGTTAAATAGAATATCAGTAGGTGTCAATCAGCGAGTCTTTGGTGCTCTTCCTGCAAGGTAATGACACTAAATACCTTACTGCTTCACCCCGCAGGCTTTCAATCTCTGTTCATTACTTTGACACTGATTTCCAGTAGCCCATACGATGTAGGCTGTATGTCTAAACTCAGACTTCATATTATTTGAAGTCATGTTGAGTAATCTACAGCTTATTCTCAGACATTATTATATTAAACCTATCATATCCTGCAAAACCAGTTCTGACTTGCAGGCAGCCACCTTTTTTGGCTGTCACATCTTCCAGTACAGCTAACTTATGGGAATGTTAATAATAGAATTATAAAAAAAATGTAGAACTGGAGGCTACTTTAAAGGTTCTGTAGTTTTCAAACTGTTCTAAAAAATCCATAGGCTATTTCTTAGGAGTCTGCAGATCAATAAAAATTTAACTACCTGAAATTTTCTGAAATTGTACCAGTTGTTCTACAGTTCTGCTTTTCAATCACATCTCAAACTGTTATGAATATCTCCTTAATTTAAAAAAAAAAAAAGACCCTTCATGTGTCTCCAGCGTTAAAGAAGACGTCGTCTGAAAAGTTACTTAGTTATTTTTGGTTTAAAAAGCAGAAATCTGCTGGGACAAACAAGGCAAAGGGGCAATCCAATAAAAAACTCAATTGCAATAGTGATAAGAAAAGCAGTTCGTTATTGTTTTGTCACACACCTGCCACAGCTTTGAATCAAGGCCATTATCTTGTTCCTGTTTTGAGGTACAGTTACTGAGTAGGTGAGAATCAAAGAGTCCATAGTCACGGTTTTCTACATCTTCAGCGGTTTACTCTTTTACTTTGTTGGCACTAATGACATCATGGCAGTAGACATAATTCATGGTTTTCCAATATATAATTATATATTTCCTATTATTGTAACAGGGTCATCAACTTTGAGTCATGTCAGGTAGTTTGGTACCAAAAAACTGGGCTTGTGCATCTTGTGACTAACAGTGGGCAGTGGCTCAAGAAACGAACAGTGAAGAAAAAAATTTCACTTTTACTGTCTTTTAGCAATGAAAGCTTCGCTGTAAGTACTGTTCACTAAAAAAACAACAACTCAGAAGTAATCTCTTAACTTCTATTATCATTAAAAGCAGAAGTATAAATGGTATGAGAACCCTAAAAGAAAACTGGCTCATATAGAAGAAATTATGTTTAAATAGGCTTTACTTAGGCAGTGTCAACTGATGAACAATAATTTCAAAGCTGTCTTACAAAGTATTTGCTAATGAAAAATGAAACTATTTGATCTTTGACACCACCTTGAAAGAAGCCACCTTCATTTCAAAGACAATAGGGAGAATTCCTTCAAGCACAAATTGAATGAACTGGGGGAAAAAATGACAACAGGAAAGAAAATTTTCTCTTCAGCTGCTCCTGTGAATACAGAAATGCTCAAATAATTTCTTTGTATGAGCCCCCAAATTATGAATATTAGACAAGATCACAAAGTCACAGGAGACCAGTAACTACCTTGCAGCAGCAAAAAAGGAAATTCCTATGGTGGATGAAAAGTACTATTCAAGCAAGTTAATTTAATAGCTCTTGCAGATAATACCAATACACAACATTTTCAAGACATGGGCAAGAATATGCTGGTTTCAGTTACTGCTAAAATAATCTCTACACTACTTTGCAGCTAGCTGAGACTATAGAGGTTTTGCTGTCAATAATTATCTTTATTATTTTCCATAAGAATTAGAATGTGAAGCACTGGAGGTGATGTTTGTTTTGTCACCCTTGTCCTGCTTGAGCATGGGCAGACATAGATTTATATGCATATCCAATGTAGATAATAGTTTTGTGCTGGAAAAATGATATGGACTGAGGCCAGCACACCAGAATTTCACAGATGGTTCATGTTGAGTGACGACAAGTCTTGCCGTGCTGGTCTTGCTGAATTAAAAAAATGGTCACTAGTATTTCCTAGGAGCCTTGTAGTAGTCTCAAAAAAACCCACCCATTGGCAGCAAGAAAATGCCAGGCTGTCTAAAAAGAGTTTTGAGTACTGCTATGAAAAGAATTGGCCTCACTAAAGATTTACCGATGAAATTACACGTATTTTCAACTTTCTGTAACTATTTGGATTGTGAACACGATGGTTTGCCTTGTGTTCTGATATGAGGTAGCTATCAAAAATACTTGCCGTCCTTTCCAAAGTGTTCAGAAATCCAAGTCCTTCTTCCTGAACGTTCATCTGAACCACCATATGAGCATGAAAGTGAAACCCTGCTCAACAGGTATGCTTACATCTCTGGTCTTCTCTTGTGACTTAATGACCTTGATCT